>CM067172.1:100838212-100933212 GCA_034093135.1 Erigeron breviscapus | reverse complement strand
TGGTAGAGGTCGTGGTAGGGGCCGTGGTAGGGGTCGTGGTGAAGCCCCTGAGCCAAACTTGGCTGAGGTAAGCCGTGTAGGGCCGTGGTAGGGGCCGTGGTAGAGGTCGTGGTAGAGGCTAAGGAAGGGGTCGTGGTGAAGGGCCGTGGTAGGGGCCGTGGTAGGGGCCGTGGTAGGGGCCGTGGTAGGGGCCGTGGTAGGGGCCGTGGTAGGGGCCGTGGTAGGGGCCGTGGTAGGGGCCGTGGTAGGGGCCGTGGTAGGGGCCGTGGTAGGGGCCGTGGTAGGGGCCGTGGTAGGGGCCGTGGTAGGGGCCGTGGTAGGGGCCGTGGTAGGGGCCGTGGTAGGGGCCGTGGTAGGGGCCGTGGTAGGGGCCGTGGTAGGGGCCGTGGTAGGGGCCGTGGCTCAACCGGAAGTCAACCAGGTGGGAGGTAGGGGCCGTGGAAGGAGGCCGTGGTAGGGGCCGTGGTAGGGGCCGTGGTAGAGGTCGTGGTAGGGGCCGTGGTAGGGGTCGTGGTGGAGCTCCTGAGCCAAACTTGGCCGAGGTAGGGGCCGTGGTAGGGGCCGTGGTAGGGGCCGTGGTAGGGGTCGTGGTAGGGGCCGGAAGGGGTCGTGGTAACTGGCTCAACCTCAGGCCGTGGAAAACGAAGAAGAGGAACCAGTGAGAATTGATAACCGCATGCCCATGTATAATCAATACGGGGGATACCGACAGGGATGTATATTTAAGGACTTCAAAAGCTGTGGGGCACCAGAGTTTAATGGAAGAGGTGGTCCCACTGAGTGTATAAGGTGGTTTGAGGAGATCGAGGCAGTGATTGAAAGAAGTCATTGCACATATGACGACCGGATTTCTTATGCATCGGCATGTTTAAAAATGACGCCTTGAGTTGGTGGAACCAAGAGATAACTTTGGGGCGGACTTATAACTTGGAATGGATCGATTTCAAGAACAAGGTGAAGGCGAAGTTTTGTCCTCCCTATGAACTACAAAATTTGACCATCGAGTTTGTTAATCTCAACATGGACGGAGCCGATTACAAGAGCTATGTTAGACGATTTCAAGAGTTGTCTACCCTCATTCCTCACTTGGTGGATTCCGAGTCTCGGGCCATCGAAAAATTTGTATTGGGCTTGAACCCTCAAGTCCGATCTTATGTGAATTCTAACATGCCTACTTCTTTGGCTGATGCTGTCAATCGAGCCGGCAGTGTGACTGAAGACTTGTTGAGGAGCGGTGTTTTGAGTAACTCCTCAACAAATAAGAGAAAGGAAATTGGAGAATCTAGTGAGGCAAGGAAGGCGAGTGGGTTTGACCCCAATAGTCATAATAAGGGTAGATTCAGGGCGGCGATGGGACTGGCGAGGAGGCCTTACAAGGGACCTCATCCTTTCTGTAAAAATTGTAACAAGCATCATCCCACTAATACCCAATGTGGAGCCTGCCTCAATTGTAATCGACTTGGACATTTGGCGAGAGATTGTGGAGCACCGAAAACGGCACCATTGAATATAGTACCTCTTCAAACCATTCATCCACAAGGCAACTTTCCATGGGGTACGTGCTTTAAATGTGGGAGCCCTGATCACTACCGAAATGATTGTCCGCAATGGATCGGACAACAAGTTGAAGTGGCGGTCCATCCGAATCAACTCCAAATTACTGGGCCGAACCAAAACCGTGGCCAACAAGGCCATCAAGTTCATCCTCGTGGCCGAGCTTTTGCGGGAAATGGCAACGGAGGCCAAAATGATCCAAACGTTGATTAAGGTACCCTTTCTCTTCACGGTTATGATGTTATGGCATTACTCGATGTCAAAACCGACTATGACCTCGTTTATCCTAATTACTCTCTTGATTTACGCTCGTTCGTGTGTTTTGGAATTATATGTTTAAGATTTCGGGTGTTTAACGACTCACTAACCAAATTTGGTCAAATAACCCGTGTGTACATCTTGACTCTAGAAGACGACAAACTCTTCACGTACGTTGTGCTCTATGATATTAAGGCTCTTGACGATAAAGTGAGTACAATCTGAATGACAACAGTTAATACGGTCCTTAATCGTGTAGTAGGGTTGCTAGTGTAAAACATCTAACAGTAGGATCCTTAGGGTCTCATGTAAACCTTCAAACTCAAGGGTCCTTAGAACTACCGTCTCAAGAATCTGAAAACTAACGTCGTCCCTGATAATCTTGAGTCCCCGAGGCCTTTTCCGGGTGACTTACCGGGCTTGTCCCATTTCGATAACTTGAATTTCGTATATGCTTAACTACTTAACATCGCGCGCGTAGTCAAAACCCTTATAGACTTCTAAGATGTGAATAAGTGTGTAGTGAAAGACCAGGAGAGAGATTTGAAGGAAAACAAATTGTAATGGACTTCGCCACGAAGTCGCCGACGACAAGGGGTGGTCACGATACGAAGAAACCGATAAAATCCGACAACTTGGAACATTAGTGTGTGGAAGAAATGGTGTAGGTGCACAGAGATCCGTTTTCCTGTCATTCCAGATTAAGAAAGTCGCTTGACTCTAATTCAGGGAGCCATCCAATTGATTTGTTGAATTTCGGGACGAAATTCTTTTGACGGGGGAATAATGTAACATCCGTGAGTTTTGACCGTTTGACTTTACGTGCAACTTGACTAACAATTTAAGTCAATGAAATATTTGGTTCGTTTTGTGATTAAATGACAATGTGGTATGTTCGTCGGGTCGATATTATGTTTTAATCGGTGTTTAAGTGCCTAACGTTTTGTAATTTGACTTGGGAAGAGAAACGGGTCGAACCGTGAGGTGATCCACGACCCACCAGCCTCTTGACCCTTTTCCCTCCCCTTATCTCTCCCTTCACCACACATTCTATCTCTTTCTCTTTTCTCTCTAAGTAAAAAAAAAAAGCAAGACCAAACCATCTTCTCTCTTCATTTCTCTAGCATCATTTGGCGTTGTGGAACTAGTTTAACTCGAGAATCATCATCGTCTTCATCTCTTTGTCACCATATCGAGAATCAAAGTCATAGTGCAAGGTTTTATCCATTTTGACCTAATTTCGGGTTCTAGCTCAAGGAGGAGTTTTGGTAAGCCTAATTCATCTTATTTGTACCTACTTATGTTTGTTTATGCATTTCTAGTCATCTTGAACATTTACAAGTCCTAAATCGGCTTAAATCTTGTTTTGGGTCAAATTAGGGTTTATTTAGGGTTTGAAGGATTTGGGTGTGATTTTGATGTTTTGGTCGAAATTGTGGTTTGGGTTATGTTTATTTATGGTTAATGGTGTTTAGTTATGTCTCAAATTGAGTTACAAACTCCTACAAGTCGTTTTGGGAAGGTTTGGGTCGAATTGGAGTGTTTTGGGTTGGGTTTTCTGCACTTGGAGCTGCAGGTGCAGGCTGCAGGAGGTGGCCACTGCGGCGCAGTGGGCACAACCCTTCCCCACTACGGCGCAGTGGCAATGTTCTGATCTCTGGGTCGATTTAGCCCACTGCGGCGCAGTGAGCATGGTTCTGGCTCACTGCGGCGCAGTGGATACCTTCTGTGAAATTATGCGCGTCAATTTTCCAACGTTAATAACTTTTGATCCATAAGTCCAATTAAGTCATATGACCTATCGTTGGAATCATAAGAGAGTCTAGTTTCTTGTAGTAACACTCATTTTGTATGATTCTTAATCCGTTTCTAAAAATGTTGGGTCAAAGTGTTATGTTTCACACTCGGTAATGTTAAGAAAGTAATTGTGGGTTCGTGACTCAACTTAAACCTAAGGAACCAACTTATTTATGATTATAAAGTTGACAGTATGATATATGGCATGCTTTGATAGGTTGTGAACACGTGGGGCCCAATACTCGCTATTAATCTTTCCTTTACTCGACTTAAGCTTCTTTGCCGATCAAGGTGAGTTCGTAGCTCCCTACTCAATAGAGATTCGGGCTGAAAGTGTACATATACGTGTTGTTGTTTGGTTGGTTGACTTGATTGTGTGTCTAGTTGATTCCCGATTAATTGTCGTTTGGTAGACGGTTTTGGATTGATCGTGTGATGGTTTACGAATTTGTTTGCGATATTGTAACTCTTTAGGATAGAAGTACATACATAGAGGTCGGCTTTAATTTCAAAGGATTTTAGGTGTGGTGGGAAGGCTGCGGACGACCCTATACATAAGCATCTAGAACCTGATGAAAGTAAAACCCTCCGAAGTGGATGTACGCATTGTTTAGAGGAATCGATGGATGTTGAGAATGTGTTGGATATTCATATACGCTTTGTTATACTTGACTTGTGCGGTGCACACTCAAACATATTTTTATTGTTGCATTGGTGACGTTATTGATACGCATTTAATATACATTATGGTATTACATACGTATGATACATGATCTGACGTTAATAATTCGCGTACTCATTTGTTATACGCGGTTGCTTACACCTTATGATCTTGTAGTGAATTGATACTGTGATTAGTAATGTTGTGCATACATGGAAGACGATGATACCTTTAATGAGTTGTAGATGTGGTGGGAAGGCTGCGGGTGACCCTATATATAAGCATCTATGATTCCTTAAAAGTAAAGTCGTATGAAATGTATGTGCAATGTAGTTATGATTGATTTTAGTAGAGGATTGCGATATATATATATATATTATTATTATTGTTATTATTATTATTACTAATTAGGATGGACGTGCATACATGGAAGTCGGTTATGCCTTCAAAAGAGTTCTAGATGTGGTGGGAAGGCTGCGGGTGACCCTATACATAAGCATCTAGAACTTGATGAAAGTAGAATCCTCCTAAGTGTATGTGCGTGTAGTTTATTTTGAGTTAATTATTGATGGTTGTTGATTGTTGAATTTGTGGTTGGTGTTTGTACGCGGTTCACACGCAAGCATAATATATATATTCATACGCGGTTCACACGCAAGTATGACCTGTTTATATACGCGGTTCACACGCACGCGGTTCACACGCAAGTATACTCTGTTTGGTGTATTTTGTGGCATGGTTGATACGAATTCGATATGTATTACAATAGGCGTTATGATTGTTTATGTTTTTGGCGTTTGTATTGATATTTACATCATTTGTGCACTCTTATTTCACGCTTACTTGTTTGGTGTGATCTTGTTATTGGACGTCATTGTGTTACCTAGAGGCTCGCTGTAAGTCATGTCTAGCCTCTACACGTGTATTATGATTATTGGCGATGGTTCTTTACGGACCATTACTACGAACTCACCAACCTTGTGTTGACTATGCTTAGTACACTTTCAGGTAACCAGGTTATCCAGGACGTGGAGTTTGATTGTTTGCTTGCTGTCGAACCCGGACTGGACTTATATGGATCAAGAATCCATTTACCTTCTGTTGCATTGTACTTAGGATTGATAGCCTTCTTTTGATGTCGTTTGTAAACTTTGACGATTACTTGCTTCTGTTATATTTTGATACTTGTTTCTTTTATTGTATGGATTCACTGAATCCTTTATTTGCATTTAGATCATGTTCTACATTAATTCCACCTTGTGCTATATGATTTCCGTGATATTCTGAGCCTTGGCTTGGGGTATTACAGAATGGTGGCCCATGCAGGTCGTAGAGAATTAGGCGGTTTGACCTAGACTACGGCTTAAGTTAAAACTCTTCATATAGCATGCATGGTTAGGAAATTTGTGTGCAACGTGAATTCTGTGAACCCTAGAAAGTGTATATTGTGAGTTCGTAGTTAAGACCACTTATGTGTTGGCTTGAATTCAACGTGATGAATGTGGAATGGGTACAATGTGGTTAATGTGTGCAATTGATCGAAATGGATTGTCATTGTTATGGATTGTTGCTACTGATTGATGTTTGTTGGATGCTTTAGAGCAAAATGAAGTTATGTTATTAACTTAGTATAATATTGTGGCAACCTAAAAGAACCCGATCAACTCTTTTATGGTCGCCCAACATTATAACAAGTTAATGACATCATGGATTGCGCATGCATGGCTTAGAGTATAATAAGGAACCGATATGCTTAATGGAAGTTGATTGGGTGGAGGGTTAGCCGTTGGTACACCCTGTATACATACCTGGTCAATAACTAGAAAGCATATCGAATTCGGATTATACCTTGAATCATTCGTGTTAGTTGTTTGGCTTAGTGTATAATAGGGAACCGATATGCTTAATGGAAGTTGATTGGGTGGAGGGTTAGCCGTTGGTACACCCTGTATACATACCTGGTCAATAACTAGAAAGCATATCGAATTCAGATTATACTTAACCCATTTGTGTTAATTGTTTGATTTTATGATGTATTGAGCATGATTACTTGAATTAATAATGAACGATCGTAAGGAAATTGACATGATAATATGCTAAGTAACAATCTCATAGAATTCTAGCACTCTTGCCTTAGCTTAATGATATGAAATGAGTATGTGGTATCGGTATGAGAGCATTGACTACTTGTGTGACTAACATGTGAGCATTTGAGACTAACTCTCGGTCAACGTGTCACTTGCTTTATAGAAATGGTGAGACCAAGGAGAACCGGAACGAACTATCGGGCTGAACCGGAAGAACCTCAACCGGAAGCTCAACCGGAGGTACAAGGAGGTAGAGGTAGGGGCCGTGGTAGGGGCCGTGGTAGAGGTGGTGGTAGAGGCCAAGGAAGGGGTCGTGGTGAAGCTCCTGAGCCAAACTTGGCTGAGGTGATTGCTCAAACGATCGCCAATATCATGCCAACCATTGTTGCTCAAGTCACGGCAAGTCTTGAGCAGAACAATGTGGCTCAAAACAATGAAGCCCCAGGAAACATGAATAATGAAAATGCTCAACCTCAGGCCGTGGAAAACGAAGAAGAGGAACCAGTGAGAATTGATAACCGCATGCCCATGTATAATCAATACGGGGGATACCGACAGGGATGTATATTTAAGGACTTCAAAAGCTGTGGGGCACCAGAGTTTAATGGAAGAGGTGGTCCCACTGAGTGTATAAGGTGGTTTGAGGAGATCGAGGCAGTGATTGAAAGAAGTCATTGCACATATGACGACCGATTTCTTATGCATCCGGCATGTTTAAAAATGACGCCTTGAGTTGGTGGAACCAAGAGATAACTTTGGGGCGGACTTATAACTTGGAATGGATCGATTTCAAGAACAAGGTGAAGGCGAAGTTTTGTCCTCCCTATGAACTACAAAATTTGACCATCGAGTTTGTTAATCTCAACATGGACGGAGCCGATTACAAGAGCTATGTTAGACGATTTCAAGAGTTGTCTACCCTCATTCCTCACTTGGTGGATTCCGAGTCTCGGGCCATCGAAAAATTTGTATTGGGCTTGAACCCTCAAGTCCGATCTTATGTGAATTCTAACATGCCTACTTCTTTGGCTGATGCTGTCAATCGAGCCGGCAGTGTGACTGAAGACTTGTTGAGGAGCGGTGTTTTTGAGTAACTCCTCAACAAATAAGAGAAAGGAAATTGGAGAATCTAGTGAGGCAAGGAAGGCGAGTGGGTTTGACCCCAATAGTCATAATAAGGGTAGATTCAGGGCGGCGATGGGACTGGCGAGGAGGCCTTACAAGGGACCTCATCCTTTCTGTAAAAATTGTAACAAGCATCATCCCACTAATACCCAATGTGGAGCCTGCCTCAATTGTAATCGACTTGGACATTTGGCGAGAGATTGTGGAGCACCGAAAACGGCACCATTGAATATAGTACCTCTTCAAACCATTCATCCACAAGGCAACTTTCCATGGGGTACGTGCTTTAAATGTGGGAGCCCTGATCACTACCGAAATGATTGTCCGCAATGGATCGGACAACAAGTTGAAGTGGCGGTCCATCCGAATCAACTCCAAATTACTGGGCCGAACCAAAACCGTGGCCAACAAGGCCATCAAGTTCATCCTCGTGGCCGAGCTTTTGCGGGAAATGGCAACGGAGGCCAAAATGATCCAAACGTTGATTAAGGTACCCTTTCTCTTCACGGTTATGATGTTATGGCATTACTCGATGTCAAAACCGACTATGACCTCGTTTATCCTAACATTACTCTCTTGATTTACGCTCGTTCGTGTGTTTTGGAATTATATGTTTAAGATTTCGGGTGTTTAACGACTCACTAACCAAATTTGGTCAAATAACCCATGTGTACATCTTGACTCTAGAAGACGACAAACTCTTCACGTACGTTGTGCTCTGTGATATTAAGGCTCTTGACGATAAAGTGAGTACAATCTGAATGACAACAGTTAATACGGTCCTTAATCGTGTAGTAGGGTTGCTAGTGTAAAACATCTAACAGTAGGATCCTTAGGGTCTCATGTAAACCTTCAAACTCAAGGGTCCTTAGAACTACCGTCTCAAGAATCTGAAAACTAACGTCGTCCCTGATAATCTTGAGTCCCCGAGGCCTTTTCCGGGTGACTTACCGGGCTTGTCCCATTTCGATAACTTGAATTTCGTATATGCTTAACTACTTAACATCGCGCGCGTAGTCAAAACCCTTATAGACTTCTAAGATGTGAATAAGTGTGTAGTGAAAGACCAGGAGAGAGATTTGAAGGAAAACAAATTGTAATGGACTTCGCCACGAAGTCGCCGACGACAAGGGGTGGTCACGATACGAAGAAACCGAGAAAATCCGACAGCTTGGAACATTAGTGTGTGGAAGAAATGGTGTAGGTGCACAGAGATCCGTTTTCCTGTCATTCCAGATTAAGAAAGTCGCTTGACTCTAATTCAGGGAGCCATCCAATTGATTTGTTGAATTTCGGGACGAAATTCTTTTGACGGGGGAATAATGTAACATCCGTGAGTTTTGACCGTTTGACTTTACGTGCAACTTGACTAACAATTTAAGTCAATGAAATATTTGGTTCGTTTTGTGATTAAATGACAATGTGGTATGTTCGTCGGGTCGATATTATGTTTTAATCGGTGTTTAAGTGCCTAACGTTTTGTAATTTGACTTGGGAAGAGAAACGGGTCGAACCGTGAGGTGATCCACGACCCACCAGCCTCTTGACCCTTTTCCCTCCCCTTATCTCTCCCTTCACCACACATTCTATCTCTTTCTCTTTTCTCTCTAAGTAAAAAAAAAAGCAAGACCAAACCATCTTCTCTCTTCATTTCTCTAGCATCATTTGGCGTTGTGGAACTAGTTTAACTCGAGAATCATCATCGTCTTCATCTCTTTGTCACCATATCGAAGAATCAAAGTCATAGTGCAAGGTTTTATCCATTTTGACCTAATTTCGGGTTCTAGCTCAAGGAGGAGTTTTGGTAAGTCTAATTCATCTTATTTGTACCTACTTATGTTTGTTTATGCATTTCTAGTCATCTTGAACATTTACAAGTCCTAAATCGGCTTAAATCTTGTTTTGGGTCAAATTAGGTTTATTTAGGGTTTGAAGGATTTGGGTGTGATTTTGATGTTTTGGTCGAAATTGTGGTTTGGGTTATGTTTATTTATGGTTAATGGTGTTTAGTTATGCCTCAAATTGAGTTACAAACTCCTACAAGTCATTTTGGGAAGGTTTGGGTCGAATTGGAGTGTTTTGGGTTGGGTTTTCTGCACTTGGAGCTGCAGGTGCAGGCTGCAGGAGGTGGCCACTGCGGCGCAGTGGGCACAGCCCTTCCCCACTGCGGCGCAGTGGCAATGTTCTGGTCTCTGGGTCGATTTAGCCCACTGCGGCGCAGTGAGCATGGTTCTGGCTCACTGCGGCGCAGTGGATACCTTCTGTGAAATTATGCGCGTCAATTTTCCAACGTTAATAACTTTTGATCCATAAGTCCAATTAAGTCATATGACCTATCGTTGGAATCGTAAGAGAGTCTAGTTTTCTTGTAGTAACACTCATTTTGTATGATTCTTAATCCGTTTCTAAAAATGTTGGGTCAAAGTGTTATGTTTCACACTCGGTAATGTTAAGAAAGTAATTGTGGGTTCGTGACTCAACTTAAACCTAAGGAACCAACTTATTTATGATTATAAAGTTGACAGTATGATATATGGCATGCTTTGATAGGTTGTGAACACGTGGGGCCCAATACTCGCTATTAATCTTTCCTTTACTCGACTTAAGCTTCTTTGCCGATCAAGGTGAGTTCGTAGCTCCCTACTCAATAGAGATTCGGGCTGAAAGTGTACATATACGTGTTGTTTGTTTGGTTGGTTGACTTGATTGTGTGTCTAGTTGATTCCCGATTAATTGTCGTTTGGTAGACGGTTTTGGATTGATCGTGTGATGGTTTACGAATTTGTTTGCGATATTGTAACTCTTTAGGATAGAAGTACATACATAGAGGTCGGCTTTAATTTCAAAGGATTTTAGGTGTGGTGGGAAGGCTGCGGACGACCCTATACATAAGCATCTAGAACCTGATGAAAGTAAAACCCTCCGAAGTGGATGTACGCATTGTTTAGAGGAATTGATGGATGTTGAGAATGTGTTGGATATTCATATACGCTTTGTTATACTTGACTTGTGCGGTGCACACTCAAACATATTTTTATTGTTGCATTGGTGACATTATTGATACGCATTTGATATACATTATGGTATTACATACGTATGATACATGATCTGACGTTAATAATTCGCGTACTCATTTGTTATACGCGGTTGCTTTACACCTTATGATCTTGTAGTGAATTGATACTGTGATTAGTAATGTTGTGCATACATGGAAGACGATGATACCTTTAATGAGTTGTAGATGTGGTGGGAAGGCTGCGGGTGACCCTATATATAAGCATCTATGATTCCTTAAAAGTAAAGTCGTATGAAATGTATGTGCAATGTAGTTATGATTGATTTTAGTAGAGGATTGCGATATATATATATATATATATATATATATTATTATTATTATTATTACTATTAGGATGGACGTGCATACATGGAAGTCGGTTATGCCTTCAAAGAGTTCTAGATGTGGTGGGAAGGCTGCGGGTGACCCTATACATAAGCATCTAGAACTTGATGAAAGTAGAATCCTCCTAAGTGTATGTGCGTGTAGTTTATTTTGAGTTAATTATTGATGGTTGTTGATTGTTGAATTTGTGGTTGGTGTTTGTACGCGGTTCACACGCAAGCATAATATATATATTCATACGCGGTTCACACGCACGCGGTTCACACGCAAGTATGACCTGTTTATATACGCGGTTCACACGCACGCGGTTCACACGCAAGTATACTCTGTTTGGTGTATTTTGTGGCATGGTTGATACGAATTCGATATGTATTACAATAGGCGTTATGATTGTTTATGTTTTTGGCGTTTGTATTGATATTTACATCATTTGTGCACTCTTATTTCACGCTTACTTGTTTGGTGTGATCTTGTTATTGGACGTCATTGTGTTACCTAGAGGCTCGCTGTAAGTCATGTCTAGCCTCTACACGTGTATTATGATTATTGGCGATGGTTCTTTACGAACCATTACTACGAACTCACCAACCTTGTGTTGACTATGCTTAGTACACTTTCAGGTAACCAGGTTATCCAGGACGTGGAGTTTGATTGTTTGCTTGCTGTCGAACCCGGACTGGACTTATATGGATCAAGAATCCATTTACCTTCTGTTGCATTGTACTTAGGATTGATAGCCTTCTTTTGATGTCGTTTGTAAACTTTGATGATTACTTGCTTCTGTTATATTTTGATACTTGTTTCTTTTATTGTATGGATTCACTGAATCCTTTATTTGCATTTAGATCATGTTCTACATTAATTCCACCTTGTGCTATATGATTTCCGTGATATTCTGAGCCTTGGCTTGGGGTGTTACACATACAATGTATATATGTTGGGAAAAGTGAGGGTGATGTTATCACACACCTAAGTTGGGTGAAATACCCCTCACATCCTAATTTTTTAAAGTTTAATGTACAATGAATAAATAATTGGCTCCCGTATTTTTTATAGATTAAAAAGTTCAGGGCTAGGGTTCCCCCCATTACCCTTTTTTTTAAGTTAGCATGTGAGATGGATTTTACCCAACTTAAGTGTGTGTAACAGAACCACCTTCACTTCTTCTATATATGTTTTAACCTCAACAAATTTAACCCAAAACTAGTTTAACTCAAAATAATATAGGTTTTGCCAAAATGTGTTCACAAAACACATGTTTAGAAATATTAAATGAACAAAAAAAATTGTATAAATAAAAAAGATATTTAAAAAAATTAATAAAGTATAAAATTTACCACTTTATGATTAAAATAATATAGGTTTTGCCAAAATGTGCTTACAAAACACACGTTTAGAAATATTAAATGAACAAAAAAAATTGTATAAATAAAAAAGATATTTAACAAAAATTAATAAAGTATAAAATTTACCACTTTTATAAGCAATCTACCTAAAAATCGAAAGCAAACCTTCCGTGGTTTTACAAACTGTGAACTTAGTGGTAGTCGAAGCGGGTAGCCATTGTGTTGTATATATCCACGAACATCATCATCCCTCAACTCAACCGTAGAAACCCCATTTGGTCGTCACCTATTAGTATTGGTATGTTATACGGTTATACCATCTTTTTATGGTTTCTAATATAATACTCATGAATATTTTTACTAATTAAGTTTGTGATAATACATCAATTTTAAATTACCGCATATGGTCGACATGGTTAGTTTTTATATTTTTATTGTTCTTTTTACAAATTCTTATGTAGTAAATTTAATATGAGCTCAAATCTTATTTCGAATGATAGTTTTCTTTTTCAGAGTTTGGTATTTTTTTTATTTGATAACGTATAATCATGATTGGGGTAAAGTTTCACAAGTCGAAAAAGCAGGTTTCCGAGCCAAGTCAAAAAACGAGTTGACAACTAGCAAACTTTTTTTCCGTTCTTATTTAATTTTGTATTGTCGTTTTTATTCAATCTTCAACTTTTTTTCCGTTCTCATTTAATTTTGTATTGTCGCTTTTATTCAATTATCATTTGTAAAGTTTTTTTTGTATCTAGGGTTTATAATTATTCAATCATGTAGGTATTGATATATTTGATGGTATAGATTACAGAATTTGATGGATAATGCCTATCCTTCTTTCCGACTTACTATTGACTTGGTGAAATCATTGCTATGATGTTATATCATGGAACTTCACACTGTTTTCTTTGACAACTATATTATTCACTTACAAGTTTATAAAGAAATTAATAAAATAATTTTGTGTTATTGTGTTGTTTTTATAGATATTTTGGTTGTGTCTATATACGAGTATTAATTTAAACACCCGTAAACAAAATTATTTAAAACAACGCCATGCTTATTGTAACACCCCAACCTATATATTACACCTAAATGCCCTTATTATTTGGATTTTTTTAAAAAAATATATATATATATTTATTTAAATAGATTTGAACTAATTAGATAAAAATAATATAAAATATTATATTTATTTGAATTAGTTAATTTTGTAATATAATTTAAATATCTTTTGATTTTATGCTCCCATTATTAGATATTAATACATCCTTTTATAAAAGTTTCACATATTTATAAAAGAAAATAATTTGAACATAGGCTTTGTGATAAATATATAAGCTTTTAAAATAACAATTTTAATGCCAACAATTTTTTAATGCCAATATTGGTCAAAAATTTGTTGAATGATTGTTTTAAACAAGCGCACATCGTGCGGGTAAAAGATATATATATCTATATATTTATTAAAACAATAGGAATCCGAACGATTCTAGAGGCTCTACAACTCAAACCTATTTTATAATATTGCCACATAGGATTATAACCTATGTGGCATCCCCATATTTTTTTTACAATAATTTATCTTATATATTTATATTAGAATAAAATAAAAGAAAATATGATTATATAAAAATAAAGATAAATACAAGATATAGAAAAGAAAATAATGTGAAACAAATCTTTAGCCACAAAACAAAAAAAAGTGAAAAAGTTGTTCGACGTTATATTAGTTTTTTTTTTGGCAAATATCATACAAAATATTAAAGAGTAAATTACATTTTTCGTCCCTGAAGTTGACACGTTTTTCACTTTTCACACGTGCACACGTCAAACATCTTTCAACAAAATGAGCAACTTCTCCCTTAATGTTTGGCCACCAATAAATGGGCTTCAAATCTGCATACATCTTGGTAATACCTGGATGGACTGAATATCTTGACCTATGAGCTTCTTCAAGGATCAATTCTCGGTTACCACCAAGCAATGGTACCCATATTCGACCCTTATAAGTCTTAAGTCCACGGCTGTTCGTCTCCATCACAAGTCTTTTCTTCTTTCCAATACTCTCATTATCGATATTATCCTTCAATAAAGCCTTAACTTGTGCTTCCTTGATGCGGTCGAGTAACCCCGACTTGGCTTGAACAACCATGCTCATCAATCTACAAGAAAAATTCTGCACTTTCCTACTTAATGCATCCGCCACCACATTGGCTTTACCGGGATGATATTTAATCTCGCAATCATAATCTTTCAGAAGTTCCATCCATCTCCTTTGCCTTACATTCATTTCCTTTTGTGAGAACACATATTGCAAACTCTTATGATCCGTAAACAAGGTACATTTGGTGCCATATAAGTAATGTCTCCACAACTTCAAAGCAAACACTACTGCAGCCAATTCAAGATCATGGGTCGGGTAATTCTTTTCATGAGGCTTCAACTGACGTGAAGCATATGCAATACTTTGTCCCTTTGCATAAGGACACAACCCAAACCTGAAATAGAAGCATCACTATAAACAACAAGATCATCAGTACCTTCGGGTAAGGCTAGGACAGGAGCTTCACATAACTTTGTCTTAAGCATTTGAAAGGCCTTTTCTTGAGCTTCCGTCCATACAAACTTTACTCCTTTCTTTGTCAATTCCGTCATTGGCTTAGCTATTCGGGAGAAATCTTGAATAAACCTCCTATAATAGCCAGCTAAACCGAGAAAACTCTTAATCTCCGTGGGTGTCTTTGGCTGTTCCCATTTAGATACAGCTTCAATCTTGGCAGGATCAACTTTAATACCTTCAGAAGAGATAACATGCCCGAGAAATTGAACTTCTCGGAGCCAGAATTCACACTTGGAGAACTTTGCATATAACTTTTTCTCCCTAAGAACCTCAAGAACAGCTCTTAAGTGCTCACGGTGCTCGGCTTCGGACTTTGAATAAATTAGAATATCGTCAATGAAGACAATCACAAAATGATCTAAGAATGGGCGACATACCCGATTCATTAAATCCATAAAAGCGGCTGGAGCATTTGTCAACCCAAAAGGCATGACAAGAAACTCATAGTGCCCATAACGTGTACGAAAAGCTGTCTTGGCCACATCTTCCTTTTTGACTTTAATTGATGATAGCCAGACCGCAAATCAATCTTAGAGAAGTAAGAAGCACCAAGGAGCTGATCAAAAAGATCATCAATACGCGGGAGAGGATACTTATTCTTAACCGTTCGCTTATTCAGCTCACGGTAGTCTATGCACATGCGCATAGAACCGTCTTTCTTTTTGACAAAAAGAACCGGAGCTCCCCAAGGCGAGGAACTTGGTTGTATGAAACCTTTGTCAAGTAGCTCTTGAAGCTGGGACATTAACTCTTTCATTTCTGTAGGAGCCAAACGATATGGTGCTTTTGCAACAGGAGTAGCACCGGGTACGAGATCAATCTGAAAGATGACCTCTCGGTCGGTTGGGGGGGGGGGGGGGGGGGGGGGGGGTGGGAGAGGGGTGGGTTGTGGGGTGGGGTCGGGAGGAATACCGGGAAGATCATCCGGAAAGACATCAGAAAATTCAGAAACTACATCAACATTAGGGATCGGAGACTTCTCTTTTCGTGTATCGATAACATAGGCAAGAAAGTGATTCTTGTTATGCCGAATGCAATTGAGAGCCTTCATCAAATTAATAATCTTTATGCTCCCCTTCTTCTTATCTCCATAAACGGAAATGACCTCACCATCCGGAGTAGCGAATCGTACGACCTTTTGAGAACATATAATAGTAGCATCATTTTGAGACAACCAGTCCATACCTATCACTATATCAAAACCAGCTAGAGTGGTAGGCAATAATTGAACCGGAAAAGAGCGACCTTCAATCTCAATAGAACAATCATCATAACCTACTTGAATGTCACTAATGGTACCGTTAGCAATTTCAACCTCTATAGAGCAATCAAGAGGAGTAGTGACCCTATCAAGCTTAGGAGCAAATAAAGTGGACACAAAAGATCTATTTGCACCCGAATCAAAAAGTACAGACGCAGGTTTTGAGTTAACAAGAAATGTACCGCTTACTACCTCGTCGTTATCCTTGGCAGCTTCGACTGTCAGCTGAAAGGCTCGAGCTTTAGGCTTTTGGACAGCCGTCTTCTTCCCATCATCTCTTCCTTGTGGACAATCCTTGATGAAATGACCGGTTTGTTGACACCGATAACACTTTGGCTTGTCCTTGCATCCTGAAGTAGGATGACCCGTACCACCACAAGTATCACACCTTCGGGTCTTATCGGAACATGGACCCGAGTGAGGCGCCTTACAAGTACCACACCAATTCTTTGGCTTTGCATAGCTGCTGCCCCACTTCTTGAAGACGGACCTTTCTTGAACTTCCTATTAGATCCACTTGACCCATCATGCTTCCTTTTTAACCTGATTGCTTATCATCATTAGCTTTCACTACAACCTTTTCACCCTTGAAATCATCATCCAACCTCTTGGACTCCTTAATCGCAGCAGACAATGTAATGTGTTGTCTACAAAGGCCACGATAGCTAGCGGGAAGACCATCACAGTAAGCTTCAACCTGATCCACATCTCTACGAACCAAATGACCAACGAACTTAAGCTTTTCCATAAATGAGTGGGCATACTCAGTTATGGCACCCGGCTTAGCTGTTAAAGCTCTGAATTCTTTCTCAATCAACCTCAGTTCACGAGTACCCACATATTCTTCCAAGAACTTCTCCTTAAAGGTACCCCAGGGCATATTAGCTAGCACCTCGGGGGTCAAAGAAATAGTAGCAACCCTCCACCAATTACGAGCATTCTTCTTCAACATACGGAAGCACACAATACCTTCATATCCTCAGGGCAATAACATGAAGCAAACACAACCTCGATATCATCCAACCATTCCATGGCACCTACAGCATCTAGAGTACCATCAAATGCCTTTGCTCCACATTTCAGAAAGCTCTCATACTTAAAGTTACTAGTACGAGGAGCGACTACAACACGAGGCTCCACCACATTATTAACACCATTCACATTAGCAACAACATTTTCAGGAGCAACTTGTGACCTTACCATTGATGGCTCGGTATGGTTTGAGCGGTTGGAGTAATTCCCATCCGTATGCTCATCCCGTTGCAAGCTAGCTTCTCTTTCAGCCCTAAGTTGATTCAACTCCTCTTCATTTCTCAACAAAAGAGCTCGAATAGCCCTCAACTCTTCATGCATTTCAGCTTGAGTAGGAACTTGCTCAATCACGGGGTTAGCTCTATCAATTTCAACCTTGTAGGTTGTGCACCCGAAAGTGGTCTTCGAGGAGGCCTTAGGTTAACACCATTTCCAGTCCCGTTTGGATTAACCGGAGCATCGCTAGCATTAGCTCCATCTCTTTGACTACTAGCACGGGTATTAACCATCCTTCTACAATTTTAGTGACAAATGTTAGAGATGAATCGAATGAGAACAAAGTATGGTCAGGCCTACTAAATTACATAAGCATAACATAACATATATAAGCCATAAACCTACCCTCACACTCATCCCAACCCATCCTAAAAGCATTTTCATCATAGAGCTAAAGCATTACTACTTAAGCCAATCATTTCTCGTACAGTTTAAGTCCAAAATCCTAAGGTCTTGGTCGAATTTTGGTTCACTTAAACCATTTCTCTGATACCAACTTGTAACACCCGTCGTTTAAAAACTTGGATTTTTCGAAACTTTGCCAAACGGCATTTAAAATAAGCGGAAAGGATCACTTTCAAAATCTGCCCCATCCGTAACGGATGGTACCTTTAAAATTTGGTGTTACTACTAGCATCATCAAAACAATAAAAGTAAATCCAAGCTTTGGCACCAACATAATGCCACATTAATACAAGTCTTTAATCATAAATGAAATAGCCAAACAAGAGGCTAAAAGGAAGTCTAAGCGTTTAATGTCTTAGCTAAGCTTCTTTATTCGTCTACCCAAGTCTCACCAAGCTAATCCTCGTCTAGCTCACTTGATTATCCTGAAGGCACAACATTTTCAAAGAACAAGTGTTAGCTAATAAAATTAGCTAAGTAAGATAACATAACTTGAAAACGTTTGCCAATTTCATATATTAACAAAATCTGCATTTTAAGTTAATATCACACACATACATAACATCATAAGATACACATTAGGTTCCACATGTCCTAAAGTGTGCCTATACTTTCTTTCTTCATCTTTCTTTCTTTATTTCTTTGCCAAGACGTAGGCTAAGTGACTTATGCCACTTACATAGGGATGTGGGGTTGTGTGTAGGAGGTCATAGACCATACATGGAGTCCTCACACCCGACATGATGGGTAAACCATAAGGTGGTCCATCGGCGTCGTTAAGGAATGACAAAGTCAATCCAACTGAATAAACCGTTTATGCCTTTACGCATTGGTGATTAGTTACTCCACCCGGAATGCTCAAACGTAACTATGCCACAAGGAGCAACTCAAGTGACCACGTACGCACCAGCCCCGAAGAGCTAGCACGGGTTAAGCTTAACACAAGACTTTACATAATGCTCGAGACTTAATCGCTTAATTAGTTTAGGCTACTCTTCACCTAAGCTAATCACATATCATATTTTACTTTAGGGCCCTTAACGTGCACGTGAACATGGCAATCCTAATCAAGGACTAGTGACTAGGTGATCAAGCCACACATGCAAGCATATATCATATCCTTTCATCATCTCATACATACATACTCATTTCATCATTTCATGCATTTATAATCATTTCATCATCTCATGCATATATACTTACCACATACCATTGCAACCTGCATATGAATGTTAATCATCATAAACGGTAAGTAATATATCCCTTTGCAACCTCCCATAGTCACCCATGAACATAAAATGTACATACATATTCAATTGGAAGGTTTAACTTAAGAAAACGTGTTTTGTTGTACCAACAGGTGACAAAAGATGTTATCTTACCTCGGTACAGCTTACCAACAAGTTAAAAGTATCTTATAGTGCTTGCTAAGTGCTCCCGACAACCTAGAACGAGTATAAGATCGAAATATAAGCTAAACGAAATGTTTTGTGAAAACTGGACAAGAGGTGCGTCGCACCTCCCACATGGTGCGTCGCATAAATCGATCAGAAGATTCTGAACATAAGTAGGTGCGCCGCACCTACTCCTTGGTGCGTCGCACAAATCCATCAGAAAATTCTGAATAGATGCAAGTGCGCCGCATATCGGGCTTTTGGCTGAAAACCATTTTTCATTTTGGGCTGTGGTGCGTCGCACCACCCTCCTGGTGCGTCGCACCTGGAGTGTCGACCAGAAACCTAATCTTTGTTCTATGATCAAACGAATTCCATACGAACCCATACCCCAATTCCAACCTGGGGACTTAAAATTAATCCTTTTAATTGCACTTTCATCAACTTAAACCATCCTATTAATCCCTTAATCCTTTACATCATAAATCAATCTTTAAAACACCGAATAACATGAATTCGATAAACGTTTGATCAAATAACCCAACCCAAACCCTATGGCCTGGATCGAAATCACTTCTAAGACATACATGATCAGATTTAAGAGTAAGATCAGCCATACCTGTAGATGACTTTGAGGATTCGAAATCTTAATCAAACTTGATCGAACGACACGAAACGATTGATTCTTGGAGAAAACTTGTCTTGAGAGGGAGGGGATCTGTTCCTAGGGCTTAATCACGAAAATTTGCAGCTATTGGAGTCTTACTAGACCTTAAACTCCTGACCATAAGTTTCCTTTAGTGCCCATAGGCCCCTCGACTTCCTAAACTTTACTTTCGTAGCTTAATTAACTTACCGGGAGACTTAACGATCTAACAAGCACTTAACTTTCATACTTTACTTTAAATTACTTTCATTTAATTCATTTTACTTCATATCATATTAAACACATAAGCATTTAATCACATAATCCCTTATAGGGCACATAAACATAACGGACCTAACGTTAATTAACGGAAAGTCAAATAGTCAACATAAAACGTTTGGGATGTTACAATTACCTCCCCCTTAAGAGGATTCCGTCCTCGGAATCGCCTCAGAAGTGAACAAATCTGGATATTTCTCTTTCATCACCGACTCGGTCTCCCAAGTTAAACTTTCACCGTGGTTATGCTTCCATTTAATCAACACGAGATCAATCAACTTTCGGCGAAGTTTCTTTTGCTTTCTTTCGAGTATCGCTACTGGTTCATCCACTATTCTTTTCTGAGGATTAATGCTCACATCCTCAATTGGAATAATACTTGACTCATTGGCCAAACACTTCCTCAAATACGAAACATGAAATGTGTGGTGAATTCCATCCAATTCTGGGGGTAGTTCTAATTGATAAGCTACATCCTTGATACGTTTCAGAATTTTGAAAGGTCCTATGAAACGTGGGCTTAGCTTTCCCTTCTTTCCGAAACGAATTACTCCTTTCCATGGGGAAACCTTCAGCATTACCAAATCACCAACTTGGAACTCAATTGGCTTCCTTTTCTTGTCGGCATAAGTCTTTTGTCGTTCTCTAGCCACACGAAGTGCTTCCTTTGCCACATTAACTTTTTCAGCTGAGATTTCAATGATTTCAGGACCCGTAACTGCTTTTCACCGGGTTCCATCCAACAACTCGGAGTCCTACATCTCCTACCATAAAGCATTTCAAATGGTGGCATTCCAATACTTGCATGGTGGCTGTTATTATAAGTGAATTCGATCAATTTCATCGTCTTCCATGTATGCACAACATTACTAATCACAGTATCAATTCACTACAAGATCATAAGGTGTAAAGCAACCGCGTATAACAAATGAGTACGCGAATTATTAACGTCAGATCATGTATCATACATATGTAATACCATAATGTATATCAAATGCGTATCAATAACGTCACCAATGCAACAATAAAAATATGTTTGAGTGTGCACCGCACAAGTCAAGTATAACAAAGCGTATATGAATATCCAACACATTCTCAACATCCATCAGTTCCTCTAAACAATGCGTACATCCACTTCGGAGGGTTTTACTTTCATCAGGTTCTAGATGCTTATGTATAGGGTCGTCCGCAGCCTTCCCACCACACCTAAAATCCTTTGAAATTAAAGCCGACCTCTATGTATGTACTTCTATCCTAAAGAGTTACAATATCGCAAACAAATTCGTAAACCATCACACGATCAATCCAAAACCGTCTACCAAACGACAATTAATCGGGAATCAACTAGACACACAATCAAGTCAACCAACCAAACAAACAACACGTATATGTACACTTTCAGCCCGAATCTCTATTGAGTAGGGAGCTACGAACTCACCTTGATCGGCAAAGAAGCTTAAGTCGAGTAAAGGAAAGATTAATAGCGAGTATTGGGCCCCACGTGTTCACAACCTATCAAAGCATGCCATATATCATACTGTCAACTTTATAATCATAAATAAGTTGGTTCCTTAGGTTTAAGTTGAGTCACGAACCCACAATTACTTTCTTAACATTACCGAGTGTGAAACATAACACTTTGACCGACATTTTTAGAAACGGATTAAGAATCATACAAAATGAGTGTATTACTACAAGAAACTAGACTCTCTTACGATTCCAACGATAGGTCATATGACTTAATTGGACTTATGGATCAAAAGTTATTAACGTTGGAAATTTGACGCGCATAATTTCACAGAAGGTATCCACTGCGCCGCAGTGAGCCAGAACCATGCTCACTGCGCCGCAGTGGGCTAAATCAACCCAGAGACCAGAACATTGCCACTGCGCCGCAGTGGGGAAGGGCTGTGCCCACTGCGCCGCAGTGGCCACCTCCTGCAGCCTGCACCTGCAGCTCCAAGTGCAGAAAACCCAACCCAAAACACTCCAATTCGACCCAAACCTTCCCAAAACGACTTGTAGGAGTTTGTAACTCAATTTGAGGCATAACTAAACACCATTAACCATAAATAAACATAACCCAAACCACAATTTCGACCAAAACATCAAAATCACACCCAAATCCTTCAAACCCTAAATAAACCCTAATTTGACCCAAAACAAGATTTAAGCCGATTTAGGACTTGTAAATGTTCAAGATGACTAGAAATGCATAAACAAACATAAGTAGGTACAAATAAGATGAATTAGGCTTACCAAAACTCCTCCTTGAGCTAGAACCCGAAATTAGGTCAAAATGGATAAAACCTTGCACTATGACTTTGATTCTTCGATATGGTGACAAAGAGATGAAGACGATGATGATTCTCGAGTTAAACTAGTTCCACAACGCCAAATGATGCTAGAGAAATGAAGAGAGAAGATGGTTTGGTCTTGCTTTTTTTTTACTTAGAGAGAAAAGAGAAAGAAAGAAAAGAGAAAGAGATAGAATGTGTGGTGAAGGGAGAGATAAGGGGAGGGAAAAGGGTCAAGAGGCTGGTGGGTCGTGGATCACCTCACGGTTCGACCCGTTTCTCTTCCCAAGTCAAATTACAAAACGTTAGGCACTTAAACACCGATTAAAACATAATATCGACCCGACGAACATACCACATTGTCATTTAATCACAAAACGAACCAAATATTTCATTGACTTAAATTGTTAGTCAAGTTGCACGTAAAGTCAAACGGTCAAACTCACGGATGTTACATAGTTTATAGATATACAGACGAGCGTGTTGGTAATTTGCGATGACTTCATAATTGTCATTAGTTATTTTTGAATACAGAGATCAACATCTTTATAGTTTGAGATGGATGTATAATCGGTTAATGGGTGATGTGACTGTTGCGCCCCTGGCCCCACGGCCTGGCCCTCCTCCTCTCTGGATTCCCCCCCCCTTCTCCCACCTCACTCACAAATTATAACATAATCAATTTTTACAAAATTAATATATACAATAGTTATTTACTTATGTATTTAAATAGTTATTAAAACCTATTTATGTATATTTTTTCCCTAAAAAAATTTATATGTATGTATTAAACAATTATTTTAACTACCGCACATCGTGCGGATAAAATACTATATATATATATATAAGGCTATTGAAAAGCGCTCGCGTGGCGCTTTCTTAGTCCGCCACGTCAGCGTTTTCTTACATAGCATTACCAGGTTCATCCGAGTGACATGTCAGCAGCCATGTTTGCGACAAATCATAAATCAATTTCCACGTAAGTATTTTAATGTAGATTTTTTAATGGTTTTAAAACTATTCAAAAATTAGGTGCATATGTGGAGTCGAATTTGCGATCTTCAAGAAGTAGGGAAGTGTGCCCAACGATTCCACCACCATTTATTTGATGACTATTTACTATTTTAAAATACATATCTATTTAATATCAGCGGCTGTACAAAAGGAAATCAAAAACATATTATAGAGCATTAATTATTCACTTTGCTAAATTGAAAATCATGTTACTTTAATTGTTTTTGCTACTGATTAAGTGGATATCTCGATACGTTTTTTCCAAACCGTCATACATAAATTCCAAAACCTCGATGTTCGATTATTATTATAATACTAGATTTTAGCCCCGTGTCCAATACACGAGAGTTACGACGTTATTCAATATTAGATTTTTAATTAAAACATATCCTAAATATTTCAATTAGAATATGACAATATTATATGTGTTTCCTATAAAGATTATATTTTTACATGTTTTATTTCTTATATATGTTGTAACACCCCGACTATAGCGGAAACACGAGATGCCACAGAACGACATGGTACAAAAGATTTAAGTAATAAACATCAACATAAAGTTTCAAATGCCATTCAAATTAAAAAGGTAACAAGTTCAAGTTGACGTTTAATAATCATTACATAACCAAATTCATAATCAAAATATCAAATGTTTGCGTTACTAGTCCAACATGCAACAAATAAACACATCGTCCAAGGAGCGGTCCAAAAGCTAACTTACTGCCCTAGACCTGAAAAGCATGAAGAAAAAGTGTCAACTACGAGAGTTGAGTGAGTTCATAGGATTATGCTAACAACACACATATATTTAATCCAATTCAAGAAAGAATAAGTCATAAATTTCCACGAGTTTCATCATACTGTCCATACCCAAACCGTATGTTCAATCCACAATTTCCATCCATAATATAATATCAATACCTCTGAGTCAATGGTAAGATTACCATGACATAACTTGATGAGATTGTTCTTGAGCCACTACTAAGACCGGTTATGTCCCAATAATCAGATATAATGTCCCAAATGATAAGATAATGATAAGCACATGCTGTCAATCACGTGCATAAAGATAACCAAGGGTCGTGCCATGGAGACGCCCATAAATATATAGCAGTTAGAGCACCGCGAGGCCAGACTGGCGATGAAGGTGGCCACCAAGGCAGACCAAACATCCCACCGTTACCTATAATAGTGGATGAGGGGACAAGTCCTAGTTGCGCAACCCTCTAACTACATGCCTCAAATGAGTTAATAGTAGTGTACAGGGGACCACAGTTTGACAGTACTCAAGCTCATCATATAACATATAACATGTTGAACATACAATATAATTCCCACATCATTATCATTGTTTCAAAGAATCATTTCATAAGATAAAGCCATTTTAATTAAACATGCTTTTCACCCCGAAAGTAAACACATAAAAGAGTTTGAAAGGGGGCTATGACTCACTTGATTAGAGAGTGAATAGGGGCTGATCAAACGTGATTCCTTCGCTTAGATTTGTTGCGCCTCAAGCAAGCCTAAACCATAACGTATATATTCGTGGCGTAAGTTCGCGTGACATGAACTAGTGAGCTAGATCATGAGATGTATACTAGTAGACTTGCCCATATTTGGTTGTCATTAGATTATGGAATTTAAGTGCATTATGATGTTCTCATTGTTTGGGTATAAGAGATTTGGTGGTAAGAGTCGTTTTCTCATTATACGTTTTTGTACGTTTATTGGAATTTCGGTAGTTTGGCTTGGATTTATATGATTTCCATTGCACACTTTGCTTGGTAATAATATTTGACATTAGTGGTCTTATAATATAAATATTTTATGTATATTTTCTGATTTGTAAATATATATTTAATTTAATAATATTTAATTATTTATTTATTCACTTTATTGATTTATTTGCTAAATAAATCCTTAAAAATACTTTTAAGTGTCATAATTGTCTTTATAAATTATGAATGATTTCATTTGAATTATCTTCTGATATATAAGCTTCTTAATTTATAATTTCATGATTTATACTTTTATTTGTGTATTTTCCATTTATTTTAATAATAATATTTAATTAATTGTTTTTACTTAATTATTTATCTTTAAATTATGTAACACATGTCTCTTGCCTTTTAGCTATTTTTCTCCAGTAGGTTTTAGTTATTTTTATCAATGGTTAAGTTGATTTAACTTCATTCTTGATGTACATAATTTATTTATGGATTTTTATGTCTTTTAATTACCATTTAAATTCAATAATTCATGGAAATTCATAGAAATCACCACTAAACATTTTGGCCAAAAATCTCAGGCCTTTTAGGCAACTTTTATCCATACAAAATCATATCAATTCAACCTCTCTTGTGTCTTGCTCATTTTGAGGGTTTTATGATTAAAATCGTTTACCGAAATAGTGATTTTAGCCTCATTTTTTAAGCAATTAAAGTGCTTCAAAATGGATTTTCATTCTTGTTTCTTTATTTCCAGAAAGTTCATCATATTTTGGTGTCCAAAATCGTGAGAGTGGTGGTGGTGTGATATGTGCAATTTAGTGCTTTCGGTTAGTGATTATTTGACCCGAAAAGGTGGTTTTTGAGCTTGTTGTTGTCATGAACTAATAGATCTGAGTTTTGTGCTTTTATTTCAACATTTTTCCAGTAGGTTTATCATATTTTCTTGGTCATAAGATTATGGTGCATGTGTGTGCTCAAAATGCATTTTTGCGTGTTTTCGGTTTGTGATTTCTAGCTTATTTTAACATGTTTTGATTCAAGCTTTATACCCTTGATATTTTATCAATTTTTCCAGAATATTAACACTAATATTAACATATTTTTCACTTATAACAAGTCCATATCCATCTCATAATCCAACAAAAGATCCAACTTTCTTAAATCTAGCATATATGCATTCGAATCAACACTTTTTACTATCAACTTTTATAGATCTAACTTTCAACAATACAAAAACATCTTTTATATAAAAAATCTCAGAATATACTCTTCAAAAATATACAAAAACATATAGATCTATCAACAAGAAAGTCACTTTAAAAGCTACGAATCTATAACCACACTTTTGGGTCTTAAACTTGTTGAATCCTTGGATCTTTCTTATTAGATTCGACATGCATGAGCATGGAAAGAAAGATCCTATCAACTTTGCCCTCATTAAGTGTATATTACAAAGAAAACAAGAAGAAAGTATGAGTTTTTGATAAAACCTTTGAATATAAACAAAAACGAGATTAGATCTAGTAAAAAGGATGAAGATTATACCCTCTTGAACTTGATTTTGGATGATGTAATAGGGCAGATTTTCGTGGCCTTCAAACCCCAATAATACCTTGAATCTAAGCCTAGAACAACCCTTGAATGTACCTTGAATTAACCCTTAACAATCTAGCTTAAAACCTTATTATTAATGTATGTTTATATTGACTTATGTTTGCCTTTTTCTTTCTCTCTTTTGGCCGTAGGAAACAAGGAGAAAGGAGGGAGAAGAGAGAGTTTGTCTTGAGAGAATAAGAGTGTGTGTGAGTGTGTGAAGAGTGTGTGTTGGAGTGGTGAGTTCCAAGAGAGAAAAGTGTGCTTGAAATGAAAGGGTTGAGTGTGAAATGGGGGGAGGGAGGGCCGGCCTTATGGGGCATGGGAAGGGTTTTTGGTATCTTTTTTTTTTATAAAAAGTTGTATATAAAGTGTATATAATTTAGGTGTAAGTGTGTATATATTTTGTAAGGTTAAATGTGTTAGTTTGTAGTTATTAGTTGATGTTTGTTCTAATATGTGCATATGTATATATATGTCATGTATATATGCTTGAATGTATACATTTTTTTGTGTTTCTAATATGTTACATATGCCTTTGATTATAAACTTGTATTTATTTTAAGCATATATGTATGTATATATATATATACTTATTATGATTTAAACGCTTTTATGCGCAAAAGAACTTATAACATATTTTGAAGTAGAGATTTTATTTTTGTGACCGAATTTACTTTAATTAGCTAAATGATTAAGTTGTTGGACCTTCGTAAGGATTTTTGATAGTTATCTCAACTTGTGAGACTTACATTATTATTTAGATAATCCGATTGATCATAAATAAATTTTTGTTCGATGGTACTTTATAATTCATATTTAGTATTGAACAATAGCTTTAGATTGCTAGCTTAGGGGCATTATCTACTAGCTTTAAGTATAACTATGGCTTGCGAGATCATAGGCAACATAACTAGCTCATATATGATATTTAAAAGTAGGGTTGTTACATCCGTATGACAATTACTAAAAAAACTTCAAAAAAATAATAGTACAATTACTTTAAAATCTTAATATATTTACATTAATTTTATTTATTTTTATTAATTAATTTTATATTTATATGATAGAACGTAAGATACATATTAGCTATTATTCTATTAGATATATATTAGTTATTATTTTTTATTTATTATATTGAAATTATATATATAACAGTTGAAGAAGCATTAACTACAGTCATTTTTTTAGTTACTTATTTTTATCACAAAATTTTTAAATTTTTTACTTTTTACACAAAAGAGTCTTAACTACAATAATCTTTTGTAATTTTATACTTTTATCACCAACCTTATTAGTTTTACATTTTGCCCCTAACTTAATTTTTGAACTTTTAAATTTTACCACACAACTTTTTAAGTTTACCTACCATAGACCTTTTTTTCGTTTTGGTTTTTGTCACACTTTTTTGGCTTTTATACTTTTGCGATTCGTTGTCTGTCGTTGGCTCAGTGGTGGGCGAATTTGGTTAAGTATTGGAGAGAGAGAGAGAATGATGTGTTTGTTTTGTTTATCCGCAACTCTGCAAGCATGAGATGAGAAGCAAAAATTTTCAAGGCGCTCTCTTTTAAAAAGAATATCTTTCAAGTCAAAAGTAAGCAAGTAATCTAGATTTATTTATTGCATACATGATACAAGGGTGGTGTGTGTCATTTATGAAACGGTGTAGAAAATGGAAATGAGTAGTGTGGAAAAATTTGGAATTTGTAGGGTGATTTGGTCGAAAGGCATGTGCCACGTGAGTGAGTCGGTGAAAACAATGGGTTAGTATCGTGGTTTTGAAATGTAAAAGTGTTGTATTTATTTTAAGCATATATGTATGTATATATATATACTTATTATGATTTAAACGCTTTTATGCGCAAAAGAACTTATAACATATTTTGAAGTAGAGATTTTATTTTTGTGACCGAATTTACTTTAATTAGCTAAATGATTAAGTTGTTGGACCTTCGTAAGGATTTTTGATAGTTATCTCAACTTGTGAGACTTACATTATTATTTAGATAATCCGATTGATCATAAATAAATTTTTGTTCGATGGTACTTTATAATTCATATTTAGTATTGAACAATAGCTTTAGATTGCTAGCTTAGGGGCATTATCTACTAGCTTTAAGTATAACTATGGCTTGCGAGATCATAGGCAACATAACTAGCTCATATATGATATTTAAAAGTAGGGTTGTTACATATGTCAGACAATTACTAAAAAAAGCTTCAAAAAAATAATAGTACAATTACTTTAAATCTTAATATATTTACATTAAATTTATTTATTTTTATTAATTAATTTTATATTTATATGATAGAACGTAAGATACATATTAGCTATTATTCTATTAGATATATATTAGTTATTATTTTTTATTTATTATATTGAAATTATATATATAACAGTTGAAGAAGCATTAACTACAGTCATTTTTTTAGTTACTTATTTTTATCACAAAATTTTTAAATTTTTTACTTTTTACACAAAAGAGTCTTAACTACAATAATCTTTTGTAATTTTATACTTTTATCACCAACCTTATTAGTTTTACATTTTGCCCCTAACTTAATTTTTGAACTTTTAAATTTTACCACACAACTTTTTAAGTTTACCTACCATAGACCTTTTTTTCGTTTTGGTTTTTGTCACACTTTTTTGGCTTTTATACTTTTGCGGTTCGTTGTCCGTTGCTGGCTCAGTGGTGGCCAGATTTGGTTAAGTATTGGAGAGAGAGAGAGAATGATGTGTTTGTTTTGTTTATCCGCAACTCTGCAAGCATGAGATGAGAAGCAAAATTTTTCAAAGCGCTCTCTTTTCTTTAAAAAAGAATATCTTTCAAGTCAAAAGTAAGCAAGTAATCTAGATTTATTTATTGCATACATGATACAAGGGTGGTGTGTGTCATTTATGAAACGGTGTAGAAAATGGAAATGAGTAGTGTGGAAAAATTTGGAATTTGTAGGGTGATTTGGTCGAAAGGCATGTGCCACGTGAGTGAGTCGGTGAAAACAATGGGTTAGTATCGTGGTTTTGAAATGTAAAAGTGTTGTATTTATTTCATTTTTTTATATTGGTTATGATAAAAATAAATGTTAAAAATTAAATAAGTAGATGACAAAATGAGATAAGAGCTCAAACTTTGAAGACATTTGTAATGTACATTTATCGTTTTATATGTATTATCGACTTTATATACATTGTAAGTTTTACGTATCATTATGCTTCCCGGAACAACGTCCGCTAAAAAAAACTATTTAATATACATTGTAACTTTTTTTGTTTTGGTTTTTACCACATAACTTTAGGAGTTTTTTACTTTTACCCCCAAACTTTAGTTTTCTTCACAATTAGCCCTTATATGTAAAAAAAAGTATGCACAAGGTACAACAACAATATCTACAATATAAATTCGGCCACCACCACCAATTGTCGACATCTGCTTCTGGGTTCCGGTAACCACCGTTCACAAAAAACTTTCTAAAATTCAACAAATACAAAAACCCTTTACCCGGATTAGAAAATGATAAAAGCCAAGAAGTAGCAAACTTTCATCCATTTGAAAACCACATAGTATAAAAAAACGGTTTCAAAAGCTCACACTATATCGCTAGGATTAAGATGGTAATATGTTAGGATTACGAGGTAGCGTTGATTAAAATCTATGTTTTTATACTAAATTACGATTGTTCGGTTAGTATACACAATACGTCAAAATATGTTTTATATTTCGAGTCTTGCCAAAGACAAACTTCAGATAATCAGGGGATTATTAAGTGGTTGAGAATCACCTGAAAACTAGCCTGGCTGGGAGATTAGTGGGTACCAAATGGTACATGGGATCAGGGGGTTCCCATCCAATTACCCTTTTTTTAATAGGTTTCTTTAAAATTAGAAGAAAAAAATGTTTATATTTAGGCTTCTTCATGTTGTACTTTTTTAGCTTGATGACACAATTTTGTAAAGCACGTATATCGTTATGTATATATATCACCGACCTTATATACGTTGCAAATTTTATGTATCGTTTTATTTCCCGGGGCAACGCCCGGGTAAAAAAAACTAGTTATTGGTTAAAAAGTGTATATTTGTGATGGAAAATAAAAAAGTGTAAATTATAGTCAAAATTGAAAATAAAAGTCAACTTTAGGAAAACAATAGTTGTGACTGGTCGATAAGTTATTAGAGAAATTATCTTTAGTATATAAGAAGATATTTGATGTTGTTATGTGTAAATACACATTTAATCCATATGATTTTTAAATAATATGTTTGTTTTGTGTAATATTCTTTTACAAGCAAACATATTATTAGTCTAAAAACTATTTTTTTATGTTATTCAAAATCAATTAGAAATAGTATGTGGTTATTGATTTCGCATCTAATGATAAAATCGATAATCATTATGATCGTTTTTAGTGTTCATAATTTATTAATGATTTTCATCCTAACATTCATAATGATATCATAAGATTTCGTAGTTTGATCTCGAATCTGATACGTCTTTTCAAATCCTGATTTTCTTTTCAAAATCGATTAAGATGAATCATGTAAATTTTAGTGATTGAATTAGAACGTGATAATATACCTTATAATTATAAACTTGTCCCCCAAAATTTGCAAAAAAAAACCCTTATTATTTTTAATTTGCAAGTATTATTTCTAAAGATAATTTAATAAAACCGAAATGTTATCAAATCCTTAAAATGTTTCTTGGTATTATTTTGATCTTTTTTAGAAACTCATAAATTTGCCATCATCTCAATTTACCGAGAACTAATCCTTTTTGTCGGGAACTCATTTAGTGCCAAATTTTAATCTTAATAAATTATTATCATTTTTAGAAAAATATTTGTCACTCAAATTATTAAATTTATTTTTGCAATAAAACAACTATACTCCAAAAGGATACTAACTAATTAACCCGGGTTCAACCCGGACATATTTTTAAAAGTTTTGTTAAAACGTATTTTCACCACTGAGGTTGCGACGAAATTGATTGAGCATATTCCTAAATATCTATGTGATAATTAACTAAAACATTTTTTAGTGATAAACAAAATGCATATAACTACCTTCATGTTTTTGTATCAAATATACTTAGTGTGCGTAAACAACAAACATAAATATATTACTCATAACCTCGAAATAGTATGCCTTATGTTTCAAATAAATATAATTAGCTTATTAACCGGCATAGGATAATCTAAAATCTGTTATGATAAAATTATTTGGATAATGGAAATTTAAAGATGATGTATAAATTATTAAAGTTTTCAAAAAAAAAACTTTTTTTTTTTTAAAATGACATCATAAATAACAAAAATAAAATGAAAATAAAATTTTAAAAAGGAAAGTGTTTATGACATCATAAGTAAATGAAAAAAAACTAAACTTTAAGAAAGAATGTGAGGATAATAAATAAGCTATTTTTATAAAATATTTATGTCATAACAATTGTCTTTTATTTAATATAAAGATTGGTTGCTACTTCGAGAGTAATTCATCAATTCTATCATTTCCTTTTATCATGTCAAATTATTATCCTTTAACTATATGTATTTTTAATATTGAATTTCATAATCTCAATGATAGATTTAGTGTTTTTAATTAAATAAAATAGTTTAATATGTCAGGTTTTTCTTTTATCTCCATCTTACTAAAGATTAGTTAGTATTCCAAATTTTAATACTTAGTAAAAATGTCATGTCAAAAATTGACGACAAGGAGAAATTTTATTTGAGTTCGGATTTAATATGTGAAGATGAAAATGGATTTGATTTTAACGAAGAGCTGTACACTCAAGATTTTATGAATATTATTAAGGTGCATGGCATAACCCACCATCGTTTGGTTCTAAAAATAAGTTTACCTGTTAAACATTAGTCAAAATGTATTACTTTACATTTAGTGAAACTAATGTCCAAGTATTTGATTTACCATATGTATGATAAAAGTGTTTATTATTAAGACGACCTCAAAAGTGGAACTTACTATTATATTACATCCACATTGATTTTACTTCCCAATACTAAATTTCATTTGATACTAAAGACAAAAAAAATCATTGTGTTGTACACAATGGGTTATGGACTTCTTTATTTGGTTATTTTCATCTTAATGTTCAATATAGTTGTTATTAATACATATATCTCTTTTTTAGTTACATAATTTGTTACCTCAAGATGGTCATGTGGTTATCTCATTTTTATTCCAAGGATCATGATGCCTTGAATTCTCTTTTCATTAATAGGGGTAGAGATTAATGTATTTGATCGTGGAAAGATATACATGTTGTTGTTGTTGTGACACTAATGTTATGATTGACGTTTTACTTAAGTTAAGTTACAGGGGTTACTTGATGACCATTAGTAGTTAATACTTAATATTATGGTTTGTGTAAATGGGGTAGTTTGATTTTTGAGTCATTTTTGTACTCTTATGTTATATATATTGGTAGTCTATTATAATGTAACGATTCATGATCAATTAGTTGTAGTGATTAATCATTTAATAAAATTAAAGTTTTCTTATCAACAAGACTTTTTGTTTGAATTGTCTATAACCAACCTGTATCGCCACATGGGTCATAGAAAACTATCTTTTATAAAATGAAACGCTACACGGGTCATAAAAAATCATCTTTTATAAAATGTCTAAAAATAATCCGTGTATCACTTTAATTCTTCAATCCATTTAAGCATTTATTTTATTATATATAATTATTTACTTTTCGTTATACCAATATTGTTGTTGCATGTCATTTACGGTGAATTACATAGAAAACAAAATACACCGGTGCATCGCACGAGTTTCACCTAGTTATAATTAATTAATGATTATGTAGGTGTGTCCTTGGCATGTATAGGTAGGGATGACAATGGAGCAGGTATTGTCGGGGATCTCAATCCCCATCCCCGGTTTCAAATTGTAATCCCCATACCCGGTTTCAAATTGTAATCCCCGTCCCCGTTGGGGAATTAAATTACATCCCCACAGTGTTGTAAATAACGGCCTTAACAGCCGTTATAACGGTAACGGAGGTCTGCCGTTACGTTAAGTGCACGGACCAATAACGGGTTTTAACGGGATTTAACGGTCATAACGGTCAAAAAGTCAAATAACGGGCTGACTTTTAACAAAAAGTTAAATTTTTTTAAAAGAAAAAAAAAAGAAAATGGACGGTTTTGGTAGAAGAAAAAATAGAGGAGAAAAAATATAGAGGGTGAATCAGATACAAAAAAGACAAATTTGAAGTCTTGATGTCTTGAAGAAAAAGATAGAAACTTGAGATGGAGGTCTGGAGAATAAATTGAGGGAGGCGGAGAAGAAGTAGATTGAAGATCAAAGATCTTAAAGTCTTGAAGAAAAATAGATCTTGATGTCTTGAACAAAAATAGATCGGCAGTTTCTAGATGGGCTGTAATCTGTAAATGTGATGGTGAAACCTCATGCCTTTTTATGTATAAACTTATCTTCATATCCTCCAGAATATGTTTGTTCAACTTTAGCCCTTTTAAGTTGATCAATTTTCAAAATAGTTAGTTTTAGTCCCTTAACTTTATAAGTTAGTAAGTAAAGACATGAAATCTCTTAAAGAAATTTAGTTTTTTTATGGTTGTTGAGTTATTTGTTTAAGATATCCTTGATATGGAGCTGGAACTGCTAACTAGCATGAATGCGCTAACTATGGATATGATGCCTGAAGATGAAGACCGACTTTATATCACCCTTCAATTCGAATTAGCAAAAGCAATGTCTCCTTGCATAATATGGATTCCAAACATTCATGATCTGGATGTGAATGAGTCAAATTACTTCTCCCTAGGTCTATTAGTGAACCTTCTCTCCATGGATTATGAAACTAGAAATATTCTTGTTATTGCTTCGACTCATATTCCCCAAAAAGTCTTAAACAAGAAGATTTTCCGGGTGAACAATGAGATGGCATGTGAATGAGTGATATGGGGAGAAGGAAGAAATTATTGTACGTATGATTATGGGGTCGGTACGATACACATATGGTGAACAGTCAAAGCGAGGGATGGGGTCTAGTTAAATACGATATGGGGAGATATGGGATACAGCTAATGTCGATAAGGAAGGGAGGGAAGGAGCTCTTGCCTTCCACTCAGAGCAGAACGTTCCTTCCGCAACGCAAGGCCTATTTCTTTCGTAGCAGCCAAGGATGAGTTCGATCCATTAGGTTCTTCGATTTGTTCAGAAAAGAAACGAGAGACAAGAAAACATCTTTGATTACGATTAAAAGGAACAATCTCAAATAGACCAAGATCCAATTTCAGGTCATACTCTATTCCTTGTTAGGAATAGCGGCCTTTGTAAACCACTATTTATAGCTCTTTCTATAGATAAAATGCCTCTCCTTTCCTTTCCTATCCGTTCGGGGTACCTACTCGGTACCTCCCTCACTTGTTGCTGTTGCTAATATATATTTTTATAAAATTAAATTCCTTTATAATTAATAGTCTCCGTTATAACACCGTTATAACTCCGCGAAATGATATTTAACCTTAAAGGTGGTCGACCGCCGAGCAACCGCGAAACATTATTTACAACCTTGAATCCCCATACCTGTCCCCATTGGGTATCGGGGATCCCCGTCGGGTATCAGGGATGCCTTTTTTGAATAACCATAAATTCATCTTAGTAGAAGATAAGTAGAAAAATGTATGGTTCGACTTTTTCTTTCTATGTATAAACTAATATCATTATTAGGTAAATGATAACTATAATATAGCACATAAATATATTAAACAAAAACTTAAAATGATTCTAATATATAGAAAAAACTTAGTGATTCTATATATAGTGTTTTCGGGTATGGGGATCGGGGATTTATGGTTTCTCATCCCCATCGGGGAATAGAATTACATCCCATACCCGTCCCCATCGGTTTCCCATCCCCGTCCCCATCCCCATTGGGGGATAGAATTACATCCCCATACCCGTCCTCATCCATGGTCAACTCGGGGATTCCCCGGTCAAATCGGGTTCAGGTATCGGATTCCCCATCGGGTACGGGTATTTTTGTCATCCCTAGCATAGGGTGTCTATAGACACTCTCATTTTATTTCAGGTTAAATCAAGTACCGGAATGGATTTTAAAAAACATTTCGGTTTAAATCAAGTACCGGAACGGATTTTAAAAAAGTAAAACACAAACAACGGTCCTTTCTCACCATGCTGTTGTAATCCGGCACATATTAGTATGTTACAGGTCCAACAGCTAGTAACCTTGGGAGCTCTGCAAAATTCCCGGATTTCATGACTCGCGCTACCACTTCTATAGGATTTATGTCTCCGATTATAGTCAGTATTCCCATTCGCATATTAACGTTTATCGATTACCTGACATAGCAGATACTGCCCTCAGCACCTTAATTTTTTGTCTGTCATCACGGAGAATCACCCTCAGCTCGCATTTTATCTGAAACAGATACAAAAACCATTTGCATAAAGGTACACCCAAAAGAAACCAATAACTCTCAGAAGTAAATGTCACGCCGTATCATTCTTCTCTCCATCATATTTATAATATGAATGATGAAAGAAAACACAGAAAGTAAAAGAGAAATCCAAAAACCCATGACAATAAGGTCATGATTTCCTCTGAAAACTATAAACTAAAATAATAATGTATGATATTTTGATGAAATCGATTCGAATGACGGTGACTCGGTCATGCGAAAACATATTGAGTATATACATACTTGTTGGCCTCTAAATGTTTTCAGCTCCGTAAATGATGCAGCCAAGTGCTGTGACTGGCGGCATTTTCTCCATCTTTCCAATTCTGACAATAGGATGATATTAGGAACTATCACTATCTAGGTTAAATCTCAAATAAAAGCATTCGAATTCAGAAACAGCTCAAAGAGAAACTTACTTGTGTAATCAACAGTACCACCAACTAACATTTCTAAACAATCATGGCTCATTGACTTGAGAAGATCACGGCGGCAAAGGTAGTACACCCCTTTGGTCAGCTCAAATTCAGATAGATCTCCAATAACTTCTTCCCCTTTTGCATTGTTTTCCGACTCTTTTTCTTCCGTGAATTCATAATCCAGATACGCAAGGCTGGCCCCACACCTACTTACAATCAAACCATTCCCCACAATGATAGACACTTCTACTTCATCATCAGGCTCTAATATGTTTCCAATTGGCCAATAGCTCAACCATAGCGCATCTCTATCAGTTCTGGGTTTGCAAAAGACAACAGGGTTGTATATCCAAGTAAGACCCTTATTTTTAATGCTAACTTTTGCAAACAAAACACACTCTTCTTGATCTTCATTCTTAGGTAGCGAATAGTATTCGGCATTCACATTTAATCCTTGAATCTTGGATTTGGTAGGACAGCAAGGCACTTGGAAAGATAAGAAAGGGGATCCTGACGTATAGGACATTATGATTTGATTATTTTCATCTTCTTCTTGCCATAGATATGTGCTCATTATACCATATTCGTACAACATCTATGCCACACAAATTGTAGATAAAATTCAATTTTTCTTCATATATTACTCAGCTCAATAGAGGTATGTAGATGCATTTTATAAAAAGAGAGAGAACCTGGATATGCTGCTGTCGGCCTTTAGTAATCTCATCACCCACCAGCTCTACTGTATGATCTTGAAAGGCTTTGATCCAACTCATATGTCCAAGCTCTGCTTCATCGATATTTTTTATAAAAAACAATTTGAATAGTCCTTGAATTTCACAAAGCTTGAAACAACGTCTATATCCAAATTCCCGCAGTCTGAAACGAGCTGATTGGAATGTTATTTTTTCAAGTGATTCACATGAAAATGTATACAGCTCTTCTAGAGTACTTGGAAGACATAGAAGGGACTTGAGATGGTGACAAGACGTCAGGTTGAGTACCCGAAGCATCTTAAGATCAATGTTATTGGGCAGGAACTCAAATAGATTATTGCCTAAATTTAAGTAAAAGAAAGGTTGGCCACCAAAAACCACTTGAAAATCATTAAGTTTCTCCAGGTGGAAGTTATTGAGAAACAAAAACTGTAAAGAGTGTGGTAAGTAAACGACTGTTGTTCTGTAATTCCTCCATGACTACCTAAAGCTTTTAACTTTTGCAGTGCATTTATAAGTTTCGTTTTTGATGAAACTTTCAACAGATTCTTACACCCTGTCAAGTCCAATAAAGCAAGACGCTCTAGGCCTGCAATGGTTTTACAAATGTGAGTCAGACTGGTACAATCCCAGAGGGTTAAAGTCTCTAGATTTGGCATTCGATTGAGATTGTGAATACTGACAAGATCCCAACAGCCTTTAAAACCAAGAGTCTTGAGCGAATTAAGAACCTGCTCCAAGAATAACAAATTTAATAGATATTCTACATTCAAATCAAGACTCTTTTTATATTTAAAATCTAAAAATTCAAGTAACAGCAGAGAATTGAATTACTACCGTTGGCACTTCAAACTCTTTTAACCTTCCATAACTCATATCTATGGCCACCAAGCTATTCATCAATAAGTCTGAAGGTATCGTTTTCAATTGACATCCATGCCAGAACAACCAAGTCAATTTTGGAAAATTCTTGTAGGATCCGGTGAGTTCTACATATTTGAGTTGGAGCAACTTTAGCTTGTCCATCTTTCCAAACGAATCTGTTTTAAGGGCCTGCCGCAAAAAATTTAGCATTATGTTAACACATTTTTTGGATAAATATTTTAGTTCCTAAAGATTTGCAAAACTGGATGTGCAGACCCGAAATTTTTTTAAAATTAGTAAAGCTGGAGGTCCCAAGTCCGGCCTTTGCCACCTGTTGAAAATCGGAATTACTACCTCTATTTCTTGGCTACGTGACATGCCACGTGGTGGATTACAGGCGCAAATGGAGAAGGGGGAAGACGTCGTGTTACAAACTGCGGCCATGCAGCCACTTTTGTGAATGACTTTTAATGAAGAGTGGACATGGGACCTCCACTCCTTGAAGTGTTACTTTTCTCCCAAACCATTCAAAGTTATGGCATTACTACATTAGTCTTGTCAATGGGGTGACCCCAGTGGTACCGCCATCATGTGACCACATGAGCCCACAGATGAAGGCTAGAGGTCACAGGTTCAAAACTTGCCAAAGGTCACGGGTTCAAAACTTGACAAAGGCAAGTGGAGAAACTATATCTTGTGATCCCATGTGTGAGGATGTTGACTTACCGGGCATGATTTCTATGCGGTGTGCGCTCTGGGTACCAAAATGGTACATGGGACGAGAGGATTCCCACCCATTTACCCTTTTTTTACATTAGTCTGGTCACATCATTGAAGGAGTGGACTTTCTACCTCCGATGTTTAAGGCTTTAAAATCACATGCATACAGGAACTTTCAAACATATAAAGTTTGGGCTTGGACATCCAGTTTTACCAATCTTTAGGAGATAAACACTATCTACCGGTGCAGGAACCCTAAACAATGACACCAGGAGCTCTATCATCATTTAACTAAGGTTTAGTAGTGGGGTTGTAATGCTCTTATTACACAGTGGCCAGATTCTAGCAACAGTGGGGTGTGATTTTTTCTATATGTAGTCATTGTATTTCATTTTAATGATATAAAGAAAAAAGTTGTAATAGTATCTCATTCCTTCCTTTGTTCTTTAAAGATCGCCCATCTCAAATCGGAGTTTTACCAATGGTACTTCATAGTTTCATCGACTCGAACCATGCCTCCAAAATGTGAGTCACTTATGTATATGAACACACATGCACAAAAATCATGAAAAAAACAGATGCAAAGAACACAAGGATTTAACGTGGGCTGGTCACAATGTGTAGCCAACATCTACTGGGAAAACTAGGGTTTTGTATTTAGGGTTTAGTATCTCAGAATGTAAGCAACTTTAAACGAATTGTCATAGTGTGTATCGAACTTCAATCCCGTGCATTGCATGTAATGAGTTTTCAGATCCCGGTTATTGTATGTACCCGAGCAATCAAAAACTAACAAACTGACAACGTGGCATTGTACGTGTCAACTTATATGGTTGCCACATCTACCCGGATACATACAACAATCGGGATTTGAAAGTTCATTACATTCAATGCACAGGATTGAAGTTTGACACACTATGACAAATCGTGTAAATTTGTTTACATTATGAGGTACTAAACCTTTTGTATTACTCGGTGATATTAAAAATTAATTTATACACCAGAATTAGGATTAATCCCTTTGCTAAACTTGCTAAACAAGTAACTAACTAACGGGCCCATTAGGATTTAGGTTTGCCAACCCTTTTCCCTCCTATTCTCTAGTTCTTTGTTGTCCATATTTGTGTGCCTGTGGGCCGATGACAACATATCGCCAACAATCTCCCGTTTGGCCTGTTCGAACCAAAAATGCAACCCCTTCTGTGTACTTCAATAAATCAAAAATCCCCTTGATCTGTAGCACTCCCTAGTTAACCCGGTCTCCTTAACATTATTACTAGAGACAGGCTGAAGCTATGCAAAACTTGAGCTCTTTGGTGCTTGGTAAACATATTCGTTGGATTATTAGCACCTGAGATGCGTCCCTCAAGCTGATTGTTCCATCAAAGGTCAATCCTCTGAAGAAGTGATACCTCATCCCAATGTGCATAGACTTGGGATGATATACTGGCTTCTAGCAAGTTTTAATGCACTCTCATTGTCACAATACACAGCCTGTTTTTTAACCAACCTCCTCAAGAAATGTTTTCAACCATGCTAACTCCTTGAGCTATGTACTCGACTTCTATGATTGATAAAGCTACACTTTTCTAAACATTATGGTACCATAGCATACATGTCGCTCCCAGATGTTGATGCATATGGAACTTTAGTCATCTCTGATCTTTCTTGTTCAAATTAAATTTGGGAGACTGATCTTTGGTAAGCTTCAAATGACTTCCCAACGGAGTATTTCTAGGCAAGTCTTTTCATTATTTATCTTGAATCTCCCTAACACATTCCTTATGTATTTCTCTCGGACAGTGTTTCCTTTTGTTTCTGGTGATGATCGTCCCCAATATTTGTCTGGTTGGACCTGATGGTTGTCATCTTCATCACTGGAAAAGATCTCATCATAGTCAACCTCTTTTTTGCTGAAAGCCCTTGAATACTAAACGATGCTTTGAACCGTTAAGACCTCTCATCATAGTCAACCTTTTATTCTGTAATGCTCTCTTGTCTAGTCGAAGCTCGACTAGAACCCAATTTTATTCTTTTCTAAAGAGCTCATCTCATCATTCATAGCATTCTCTCACTGGCAAGAATCTTTCATCTTGACTGCTTCAGAGTAGCTTTCCTTTCAGATTCACCATTTTGTCAATAAAATATACTTAACTAACCGAGACACCAGGGACCATACTTGCCAGGACTATACTTGTCAGACCCAATATTCAGACTCGTGAAGCTAGTTTGGAGACAACTCATCTTCATAGTTTGAGCTCCTGCTATCAGAAGCTTCCTTTAACTCTTCATGCCTTCCATCTTCAAACTCAAAAACTTTGTCAACTTCGGTTTCTATAACAGGTACGGAACAGGTACCTTGTAACCCAACGGAGCTGGGAGACCTCGGTTCATAAGGTAAGTTGCGGTTTTGATTGCATCTTCCCAAAACATTTTAGGGAGCCCTGCATTTATTCTCATACTCCTGGCTCTCTCGTTTAAGGTCTTTTTCCTTATTTTTGTAACTCAATTTTGCTGAGTAATGCCTCGAACTATCTTTATCATCTAAATCCCACGTTTAGCAAAATAGCTCGTGAAACTCTGAGCTAATGTACCCCGCTTCTTGTCCAACTCTAAGCACTTCACTTTCAGACTAGTTTTAAGTTCAACGACAACTTTCCATTTCCTAAAAACATCAGAAACTTCAAATTTACTTTTTAAAAATAATAGACGCATACTTGGTGTGTGGTGTCGTCTATGAAAGTCACGTAATATCTGAAACCTCCCAAAGATTAAACATGTCTTGAACCGAACACATCAAATGAATAAGCTCTAACTTTTGAGCTTTTGGTGCTCTTCATATCTTCACGAAGGATACCGTATTCTTCTTCCCATAAAGACATGGTTGACAAAATTCAAATTCAACGTTCTTCAAATTTGGAAGTTCAGCTCTAGCAACAAACTGTCTTCATGCCCTTTCACTCATGTGACCTAGCCGTTGATGCCACAAGTTAAATAGACTCGTCCGTTCGTCACTGCATTTACACCATACACCTTGGTTTTAAAAAGCACTAAGCGCACAAAAGCGATAGGGTCCACTTCCGAAGCGCAAAGTGCTAAGCGGAAAAGCGGCGAGATTTTCGTACGCGAAGCACTCAGTTTAAATATAAGTTTATTTATTATTTATATATAATATATACTACAAAATTAATATTTTTACATCTAAAATTTGGAAGTTTAGAACATTTGTTCCATTTTTAGCAAAGAGAGAGAAGTAAAGGGTGTTTTCTGTAATTTATGAAGTATATCATCTATCACTTTCTATGTATAAATTTATATAAATAAATATAATACCATATATAGCTGTAAACTACTTTCCAACCTCGATCAAACACCCTTTTGTCATCAATATATCTGTAGTTTCTTTCATTTTCGTAAATACAAAATTCAAAAAAGCTTCAATTGGGTGTGAAAATAATGATAACCCTCTCATCTCCATTCTTATTCTTCCCAAAAAAAACACACACAAAAACAAATCTGAGATCCAAACCATATTTATCGGAGGAGGAAATTCCAAATCTGATGCAAAAAGAATGTACCTTTACTTATGTACAGCATAAAAAGCTTATGTACCATCATCCTCCATTTTCATCTTCTTTGTACAAAAATCTTACGCTTTTTAATCTTGCGCTTAATGTACAATAAAACGTTTCAACTAGCGCTTAATCGCGCTTAAAGCGCGATTTTTAAAACCAAGCCATACACAAAGTACCCTTTTTCATCCCTTGGCACCATGCTACTTTTGATGACCTTCCATTGTCCTCTCCCGAAGGTAACATCATAACCCCGGTCATATACATGCGCAATGAAGATCAACAAGTTTCTCAGCATCGGAACCTCACATCTTTCAATGTCCAAATTCTTCCGAACTTGGTTTTCAAATCAATATCATCTCACCTGTAATATAAAGTTGGTTATTAGCAAGACTTAGATTCCTCATCGTTCACCTTGCAACAGAGCTGAGCTAAGAGACCTCGGTTGATAAAATAGGTTGCTGTTTTGATTGCATTATCCCAAAACATCTTTGAGAGCTCTGCATTTATTCTCATATCGCTGGCTCTCTCCTTGAAGGTCTTGATCTTTCTTTTTGCAACTCCATTTTGTTGAGGGTCAGGAACTGTCTCTATTACAACAGCTCGTCAACTCTGAGCTAATGTAACCCCCTTCGTTATCTAACTTTAAACACTCTACTTTCAGACTAGTTTCAAATCAATGGGTGATCAAGAAGACCCATAGCCTAGGTCAGTGACCTCCATTGCACTTGGGAGGGGTGTTGTGCTAAGGTCAGCCCAAGTGGTCCAGCCAACATCATAAATCGACTCATACTTTGTATGCGACATTGTCTAGAAATGTCACATGATATCTAGAACCTCACAAGGATTCAACACGTGTCTGGCAGATCTGAAAGAATAAGCTTTAACTTCTGAGCTTTTGGTGCTTTCTACGTCTTCACAAAGGATACCCTCTTCAAGAGGTTGTCAAAAAACATATCCATCACCCTTTCAAAGGATACCCTGTTCGACCAAGCCCTCTCCCGCACTACCGATTCCAACCAACCCTAACAAATCCAACCACATCCTCCACACGCGCCTTCTCACACCGCCTGAGCCCACCGTTGGAATCTCAAATTCCGCCCAGATCTAAAATACTGTCACATTTTTCATTTTGCCAGCTTCGCCATTCGTTTTTTGTGTAATTCGACGAAACTCGCTTAGCTAATTTCCACTTTGCTACCATTCATCTAATAGGCATGCTTTCTTCTATATCCAATCTTGATAAAACCGCACAAAACTCAGAAAAATTTGCATTCAAACTCTCTCCAACCAAATATGGTTTCTGGGAATCGATACTTGAAGCTCTTTGCACTACACAAAATTTACTTGGATATGTTGATGGAACTATTCCATGTCTAAACTCCACTATAACATTGACAAAGACAAAGACACAACCGACTCACAACCAAACCCTAACTATGCAATGTGGGTTTCGAACGATGCATACGTCTGTATGTTTGTTTTGTTTGTTTTATCTACCATCGCTTAAGCATCATTCCAATATGTTCCGCAAACCTCTTCACGGGAATACAAACTGAAAACACAGCTTCTAAAACTTCATATGAAACGATACAAGTCCCCTTCCGCTTTTGTGGAACGTGCAACGGTAACCTTTGATTGTTTGTGAGTTTTTTTGTTGATCCAATTAATATTGGATTTTTTTGGTTTGAGAATCAATAATAGTTAATAGTCATACTAATAATCTACATGGTATCATAGCCACGTTGGTCTCTGTTTCGTTGATCACTGATTCGTGTATTCGATCTTGTCTCTATTTGAAATTAGGGTTTAGGGTTTGATTCTCAAAAGATTTGGGGCTTTTGAGATTGAAGGCTTCCGGTGTGTTTCCTTGGTGATTCATAAAAAATCTACTTAATGTTGCTAGATCTCTTATCTTTCGGGGAGACTCGTCTTAATTTGTGAACCGAGTGTGGTGTATTTTAGCTGCCATTTTTTTATTATTATTAACAGATTGCCTTCTTCTGTGTTGTTCGTGAGACCTCCTTATGAGTTAATTTTTGGACATGTTCCTTCTCTCTCACTTTAGGTCTTTTGGTCGGTTTGTGTTTCAAAAATTGTAAAAAACTTTGACAAGTTTTCAAGTACTTCTACTACATGTGTTTTGTTGGGACACTCTTGTTTTTGTTTTGTTTTTGAGTTGAATAAAATTGTGGAACCTCAAAACTTTATGCATTTTAGTAAAGAAGACACTGGGTTGAGGCAATGAAGAAAGAAATGGAAGCTTTTAATAGGTATATTACTTGTGATATAACTGACTTACCTAAAGATATAAGGGAAATTGGATGTAAATGGGTTTAAATGGTGAAATTAAAAGATACAAAGCGCGGTTAGTAGCTAAAAGTTATAAGTAATGCACATTGATTAACTTCCTTGGCTTACCTTTGATCTCATCCCTTGGTCAATCTTTCGCATGTCAAGTGCTAGACCTTCAATTGTTTGGGAACCCTAATTGAGAGACATCATAGTGAGAAAAAGTTTTTGAAATACGAGGTTACAAAAATATAAGCAAGCTTAAGGATACACATAAGAAACATCCTACCTCTCCTTTTTCCAACACACGATAAGATTCATCTTGACAGACTCTACTACGTTTTTCTGGATCTTTTGACTCTTCATGGACTATCGTTCTCCCCATCTCTTGAAGCAGTTGATGCATCATCAGTTTCTTACTTGGTGAGATAGTTAGAAGGCATCTGTTAATGAGGGTCTTGATCCCATCCCGTGCATGCCAATCATGTTCCAGAATTTGTACAACATCATCCCCATATTCGCCAACAAAGAAAAAAGCAATATGCAGGAATAGTTCTCTATGACTGAAATGTGACAAGGAGTCATAGCTCCTTTTTAGTATACCAAGAATTTTGTTATCAAGATCTCCTTCAAATGACATTAGCAAATTCCTTGTACTTATCCAGTTGTTTATGCATCTTTCTTTGGGGTCTTCAGCACTAACATATAAAGAAGAACCCAATACTTTGAGAGCTAGCGGGTTTCCCTCACAATACTGTGCAAACTTAACCGCAAGGTCCTTGAAATCTTCCATAGGAACTTTGGATCCAAAGGCATGGGAACTGAAAAGCTCTAATGATTCATGATCATTCAGCAACTTAAGTTTGTACACCCGGCACTTGCAGGATATGGAAACAAACCATGCTTGTATATCTAGATCCCTTGTAGTTATTATGATCTTGATTTTTGTATGCAAAGTCTTTGTTCCAAGTAGAGCGCCTATTTGGTCTTGGTCATCAATATCATCAAGAACAATAAGCACCCTTTTCATTTGCAAGGTATCCTCAATCTTACTTGTAACCCCAGAATAATTATAACTTGCTTTAATCTTCAGCCCTGAAATGTCTGCAAGAAGTTGTTTCTGTAGCCCAAGTAAACCATTAGGTTGTTTGTAGTGCTTCCCGATTTCCATAAGAAAACTGCTGCTTTCAAAGTTCTGCTTGTTTGAGTTATAAATGTATTGGGCCAGTGTTGTCTTACCGATGCCTCCCATGCCACAAACCGCTAGAGCTTCAGCACTAGATTGGTCGGTTCTCAACCAGGACTTGATATCTTCAGCTCGAGTTTCCATTCCAGTTAAATGAGATGGGGTACTTACATATTTCAAATCTAGCTTACGATACACCGTATTGATAATCTTTCTTATAAACTCTGTTTCCAACCTGGAACATAAGAAGGACAATGAGCACTTCAAGAGCAAGAAATGTGAACTTCATAAGAGGTCAACTACTTCTGTTATACTATTTAATAAAAATGCTTTAGAAACCATAATACTGAACTATCGAACCAGTAAATAGGATGAACCAAGTATACATAAATACACATATACATATCTGAGAACCCAGAGCCCGAATTGGGCAGGCTATGAAGGTCCCAAGTCCCACTATCAATTTCTATGAACTTAGAAAGCAATACAAGAAGAATAAAATCCATCTAAATATTATCAACTCGCTGCAGAAATTATGATTCATCATGGTAGTTAACATAAGCAAGCACCAAAATTAGTTGGCAAATATACATGGTGATTTATAGTGATAACTCTCCTTAATCATAGATTTAAGGGATTATTTACCTATGGATGTAACTAACTATGACCAAATGTCTATGTTCTGTAAAGATCTTATAAAATGTCTATGTCATGTAATAAACTTTCAAATCCCGATTATTGGATGTACCTGACCAATCAAAAACTTACACGTGGCAGCTTATATGGTTGCCACATATATCCGGGTACATCCAATAACCAGGATTTGAAAGTTCATTGCATTACATTGACATTTTACGAGATCTTTACATAACACAAACATTTTGTCATAGTTAGTTACATCCACGGGTAATAATCCCTAGATTCAACTACCCTTTCATGGATATGCAAGCAAGGGTCCATGACGTAAAAACATTGAAATGGGACATGATTACTCTAAATCAACATTGTGAAATTCAAAAAACCAGAGTGGGATTGGTAAACAACACGTTCTTATTAACATACGGGCAGTTATTTAATAGGTTGAAGGAAAGACAATTCATTGAATGGAGCATGATTACTCTAAGTGAACCTCTTTTAATATAAGTTATATATTAGTTCGTATATATATGGATTATTATCACAAATCATTGTGTCACAAAACACACTAGTGCTTTTTATTTCAATTTTTCTCAGTAATAAACCCTGAACTAGCACTCGTCTCTCAGTAATCATTATTCATTATCCCCTTAAGTAATTATAAACATCCATCAATATAATACTGACTATCCTACCCAATCGCCGGCCTACAAATAATGGTAAAGAAATGGACTAGTAAAGAGATAACAAACATACCCCGAAACAACGATGCCAGTCAGTCCCGCAACCTCTGTTAGAGCTGACTTCCACCGGTTCACATCAACTCCTTGCTCAGATTCTACGGCAAAACTGTGTCTTTGGTTTCTGACATCTGATGGATTCACATGATAAAACACTGGTAACACGTAATGATTGAAGTTCCTTCTTTGCTCAAGAATCAACACAAGCTCGTCAAGACACCATCTCGAATTCGCGTAGTTTGCTGACAACACAATAATAGAAGCTCTAGATTCAAGTATTGCTTTCTCGATTTCTGGCTTAAGCTGTTGACCTCTGTCAATTGCATCATTGTCTCTGAAAGTGCGAAGTCCTGCTCGCAATAATGCATCATATAGATGATCAGTGAAAGCATGACGTGTATCTTCACCTCTGAAGCTCAGAAACACATCATACTTGTAATGAATAATATTCGGCACAGAAGAAGAAGAAGAAGATGTAGAAGCCATTTGAGATTACATCAGATTATGTGGACTGTGAGGGACATATACAGGCTATCAATACCAGGAAGTTTATGAGAAAAGATTTCATTTATACGAGTAATAGATTTGACTCATTCCACAATTGTCCTTTTCAAATAAGAAGTAAATGCTATCCAATGAAATTTCAAATGCTATCTATCCACTCATTCTGTATTGAAATTAAAAGAAATGCTATCCACTCACTCATCTACTATCTTTATTTTTAAGGTAACTTACAAATTTCGTGCATGTGGTGTTTCAGTAATCATACCTCCTGAAAGCAAAAACCATCTTCGTCGTGGCTATTTCGTCTCTGCCGTTTAAAAACACCATTAACTTCCCTCACTTTGGTCATTTTGCCCATATTTTTCCTTCTCTAAACACACCCCCATGTCCGGATTTGATTATAAATGCCATCTGCAGATTTGCTCTTCGAAAACATATATATAGATAGATACAGGAAACACACAAAGAAACACATATATAGACATAGATATACACCATCTTCCAATTCATCACAAGTAAATCCAATCCATATAAAACAAAAGATCAACTTTCTCTTGTTATGTTTCTTCCTTTTGTAGGTTATGTGTTGAGAAGGACTTTGATGAGATATGTTCTATTCAAAGCATTGTCTTTATACATAATTGTTGGAGCATTGTTCATTGAAGAAATACAACAAGATCCATGAACATGTTGTATAACATTCATCTTTGGGTGTTCATGTGAAAGATTATGCCTCATTAAAACCAGGAAAAACCCAATGGGACAAAAACCATGGCTAAGGGAAAAAGAGTGCAATGCGTATCTTCTCCCCCTCATGATCACATCATTTAAACTCATTGGTTAACACAAATCAATATCACTGACCAAAGTCTCAGGTTATCGTAATAAATGTCTTGATAAATCAATTTGATTTTCTCATGAACCAACTTGCTATATGTTGATTTCTCCACATATGACTCTCATATCCAATTTAGGATTTCAACATGCATCAAACATTTCATTTTAGTACATACCCGTACTTCATAATCTAAACTCTATAAACAACTTCAATTTAAATGATGCATAATGAGAAATCGATAACTATCAATACTTTAGCGACACTTTTGAACTATCATTGTGATCATCTTCTTTGAAATTCGAGGGGGTTCTTTCAACATCATGTGACCTCATAGCCATGGGCGTCACTTGTCTACAAAATGTATAGCTTCCTCTTTTAGCTATTATGATGCTCAATGATATTATCCTTAACATAGTCAATTCGTAAATCAAGACAGTTTTTGTCTTTTATCTCACATTATTTTCTTCTTGTATGTGTTTTTGATTTCATCAAAGCTCATATATATATACACATATAATATGTATGTCACTTTCATAACACTTCCCCTCATACATATTACTATTTGATCAATAATTCATACATCTCATGTTGTCCGAAACTTTTCAAATACTGCCTCGTTAAAAACCTTGCTTGTAAAACCCAATGGGACAAAAACCATGGCTAAGGGAAAAAGAGTGCAATGCGTATCTTCTCCCCCTCATGATCACATCATTTAAACTCATTGGTTAACACAAATCAATATCACTGACCAAAGTCTCAGGTTATCGTAATAAATGTCTTGATAAATCAATTTGATTTTCTCATGAACCAACTTGCTATATGTTGATTTCTCCACATATGACTCTCATATCCAATTTAGGATTTCAACATGCATCAAACATTTCATTTTAGTACATACCCGTACTTCATAATCTAAACTCTATAAACAACTTCAATTTAAATGATGCATAATGAGAAATCGATAACTATCAATACTTTAGCGACACTTTTGAACTATCATTGTGATCATCTTCTTTGAAATTCGAGGGGGTTCTTTCAACATCATGTGACCTCATAGCCATGGGCGTCACTTGTCTACAAAATGTATAGCTTCCTCTTTTAGCTATTATGATGCTCAATGATATTATCCTTAACATAGTCAATTCGTAAATCAAGACAGTTTTTGTCTTTTATCTCACATTCATTTAAACTCATTGGTTAACACAAATCAATATCACTGACCAAAGTCTCAGGTTATCGTAATAAATGTCTTGATAAATCAATTTGATTTTCTCATGAACCAACTTGCTATATGTTGATTTCTCCACATATGACTCTCATATCCAATTTAGGATTTCAACATGCATCAAACATTTCATTTTACAATGATAATCAAGAACAACAATACTGATATATAAGATATGAAGAAGAAAGGAGAGAAAGAGTAGAGAATTATTATTTCTTCTCTTGTATGTGTTTTTGATTTCATCAAAGCTCATATATATATACACATATAATATGTATGTCACTTTCATAACACATAAAATCATTATAAAGATAATGAAAAAGATATATATATATATATATATATATATATATATATATATATATATATATATATATATATATATATATATATATATATATATATATATATATATATATATATATATATATATATATATATATATATATATATATATATATATATATATATATATATATATATATATATATATATATATATATATATATATATATATATATATATATATATATATATATATATATATATATATATATATATATATATATATATATATATATATATATATATATATATATATATATATATATATATATATATATATATATATATATATATATATATATATATATATATATATATATATATATATATATATATATATATATATATATATATATATATATATATATATATATATATATATATATATATATATATATATATATATATATATATATATATATATATATATATATATATATATATATATATATATATATATATATATATATATATATATATATATATATATATATATATATATATATATATATATATATATATATATATATATATATATATATATATATATATATATATATATATATATATATATATATATATATATATATATATATATATATATATATATATATATATATATATATATATATATATATATATATATATATATATATATATATATATATATATATATATATATATATATATATATATATATATATATATATATATATATATATATATATATATATATATATATATATATATATATATATATATATATATATATATATATATATATATATATATATATATATATATATATATATATATATATATATATATATATATATATATATATATATATATATATATATATATATATATATATATATATATATATATATATATATATATATATATATATATATATATATATATATATATATATATATATATATATATATATATATATATATATATATATATATATATATATATATATATATATATATATATATATATATATATATATATATATATATATATATATATATATATATATATATATATATATATATATATATATATATATATATATATATATATATATATATATATATATATATATATATATATATATATATATATATATATATATATATATATATATATATATATATATATATATATATATATATATATATATATATATATATATATATATATATATATATATATATATATATATATATATATATATATATATATATATATATATATATATATATATATATATATATATATATATATATATATATATATATATATATATATATATATATATATATATATATATATATATATATATATATATATATATATATATATATATATATATATATATATATATATATATATATATATATATATATATATATATATATATATATATATATATATATATATATATATATATATATATATATATATATATATATATATATATATATATATATATATATATATATATATATATATATATATATATATATATATATATATATATATATATATATATATATATATATATATATATATATATATATATATATATATATATATATATATATATATATATATATATATATATATATATATATATATATATATATATATATATATATATATATATATATATATATATATATATATATATATATATATATATATATATATATATATATATATATATATATATATATATATATATATATATATATATATATATATATATATATATATATATATATATATATATATATATATATATATATCTCATATCCAATATAGGATTTCAACATGCATCAAACATTTCATTTATTACATACCCGTACTTCATAATCTAAACTCTATAAACAACTTCAATTTAAATGATGCATAATGAGAAATCGATAACTATCAATACTTTAGCGACACTTTTGAACTATCATTGTGATCATCTTCTTTGAAATTCGAGGGGGTTCTTTCAACATCATGTGACCTCATAGCCATGGGCGTCACTTGTCTACAAAATGTATAGCTTCCTCTTTTAGCTATTATGATGCTCAATGATATTATCCTTAACATAGTCAATTCGTAAATCAAGACAGTTTTTGTCTTTTATCTCACATTCATTTTCTAATAATTCAATTTGTATTGGACACTCTCTCGGAGTTCTATTGAAAACTCATATCATATTTAAATCCAAATTTCTTTATGGAGTTTCATGAGCAAACATAGCAATTCTATGGCACATTTTAATAAATATGCACTAAGGCAATTATATCACATTCCAATTTCACATAGGTTTTTAAGCTTTTTAAATTTTGCCATAAAACACTTAGATCATCATAATTAAAGTATTCCAACTGTAGTATTTCATCGATGTGTTTATGGATAAAGACAGCAGCTGTTGCTTTGTCTTGCTCATCACACATTAGTAAACATAATTAAATATTATATTACATAAATAAGAATTACTTGACATAAATGTAAAAGTTAGGTGCGTAAATAAATGTTAGATGCATAAATAAAATGTTAGATGCGTAAATAAAATGTTAGATGCATAAATAAAATGTTAGATGCATAAATAAAATGTTAGATGCATAAATAAATGTTAGATGCGTAAATAAAAGTTAGGTGCATAAATAAATGTTAGATGCGTAAATAAAATGTTAGATGCATAAATAAAATGTTAGATGCATAAATAAAATGTTAGATGCATAAATAAAATGTTAGATGCATAAATAAAATGTTAGATGCATAAATAAAATGTTAGATGCATAAATAAAATGTTAGATGCATAAATAAAATGTTAGATGCATAAATAAAATGTTAGATGCATAAATAAATGTTAGATGCGTAAATAAAATGTTAGATGCATAAATAAAATGTTAGATGCATAAATAAAATGTTAGATGCATAAATAAAATGTTAGATGCATAAATAAAATGTTAGATGAGTAAATAAATGTTAGATGCGTAAATAAAATGTTAGATGCATAAATAAAATGTTAGATGCATAAATAAAATGTTAGATGCATAAATAAAATGTTAGATGCATAAATAAAATGTTAGATGCATAAATAAAATGTTAGATGCATAAATAAAATGTTAGATGCATAAATAAAATGTTAGATGCATAAATAAAATGTTAGATGCATAAATAAAATGTTAGATGCATAAATAAAATGTTAGATGCATAAATAAAATGTTAGATGCATAAATAAATGTTAGATGCGTAAATAAAATGTTAGATGCATAAATAAAATGTTAGATGCATAAATAAAATGTTAGATGCATAAATAAAATGTTAGATGCATAAATAAAATGTTAGATGCATAAATAAAATGTTAGATGCATAAATAAAATGTTAGATGCATAAATAAAATGTTAGATGCATAAATAAAATGTTAGATGAGTAAATAAATGTTAGATGCGTAAATAAAATGTTAGATGCATAAATAAAATGTTAGATGCATAAATAAAATGTTAGGTGCATAAATAAAATGTTAGATGTTAGGTGCGTAAATAAAATGTTAGATGCATAAATAAATGTTAGATGCGTAAATAAAAGTTAGGTGCATAAATAAATGTTAGATGCGTAAATAAAATGTTAGATGCATAAATAAAATGTTAGATGCATAAATAAAATGTTAGATGCATAAATAAAATGTTAGATGCATAAATAAAATGTTAGATGCATAAATAAAATGTTAGATGCATAAATAAAATGTTAGATGCGTAAATAAAATGTTAGATGCATAAATAAAATGTTAGATGCATAAATAAAATGTTAGATGCATAAATAAAATGTTAGATGCATAAATAAAATGTTAGATGCATAAATAAAATGTTAGATGCATAAATAAAATGTTAGATGCATAAATAAAATGTTAGATGCATAAATAAAATGTTAGATGCATAAATAAAATGTTAGATGCATAAATAAAATGTTAGATGCATAAATAAAATGTTAGATGCATAAATAAAATGTTAGATGCATAAATAAAATGTTAGATGCATAAATAAAATGTTAGATGCATAAATAAAATGTTAGATGCATAAATAAAATGTTAGATGCATAAATAAAATGTTAGATGCATAAATAAAATGTTAGATGCATAAATAAAATGTTAGATGCATAAATAAAATGTTAGATGCATAAATAAAATGTTAGATGCATAAATAAAATGTTAGATGCATAAATAAAATGTTAGATGCATAAATAAAATGTTAGATGCATAAATAAAATGTTAGATGCATAAATAAAATGTTAGATGCATAAATAAAATGTTAGATGCATAAATAAAATGTTAGATGCATAAATAAAATGTTAGATGCATAAATAAAATGTTAGATGCATAAATAAAATGTTAGATGCATAAATAAAATGTTAGATGCATAAATAAAATGTTAGATGCATAAATAAAATGTTAGATGCATAAATAAAATGTTAGATGCATAAATAAAATGTTAGATGCATAAATAAAATGTTAGATGCATAAATAAAATGTTAGATGCATAAATAAAATGTTAGATGCATAAATAAAATGTTAGATGCATAAATAAAATGTTAGATGCATAAATAAAATGTTAGATCCATCTTATATTTATGCTCCTTTTCTTTCGAGGCTTTTTATTTGGCATCGATTTTTCTACCACTTTCAAATGTGCTAGATTCATTACCAATAGGATCATTAGCAGCTTTTTGGTCAGTTTATATTACTGGCAATCACTAAATCATGTGAATGAATTATCCCACAAACTTTATATTTCATCTCGGTTCCATAATATATATATATAAGACCATAATTAATCAACAATTCTTTATTGGAATTGTTTACTTCCTGAGGGAAGGTTTTATCATTCACTCCTTCCTGTGGGAAGGTTTTATCATTCACTCCTTCCTGTGGGAAGGTTTTATCATTCACTCCTTCCTGTGGGAAGGTTTTATCATTCACTCCTTCCTGTGGGAAGGTTTTATCATTCACTCCTTCCTGTGGGAAGGTTTTATCATTCACTCCTTCCTGTGGGAAGGTTTTATCATTCACTCCTTCCTGTGGGAAGGTTTTATCATTCACTCCTTCCTGTGGGAAGGTTTTATCATTCACTCCTTCCTGTGGGAAGGTTTTATCATTCACTCCTTCCTGTGGGAAGGTTTTATCATTCACTCCTTCCTGTGGGAAGGTTTTATCATTCACTCCTTCCTGTGGGAAGGTTTTATCATTCACTCCTTCCTGTGGGAAGGTTTTATCATTCACTCCTTCCTGTGGGAAGGTTTTATCATTCACTCCTTCCTGTGGGAAGGTTTTATCATTCACTCCTTCCTGTGGGAAGGTTTTATCATTCACTCCTTCCTGTGGGAAGGTTTTATCATTCACTCCTTCCTGTGGGAAGGTTTTATCATTCACTCCTTCCTGTGGGAAGGTTTTATCATTCACTCCTTCCTGTGGGAAGGTTTTATCATTCACTCCTTCCTGTGGGAAGGTTTTATCATTCACTCCTTCCTGTGGGAAGGTTTTATCATTCACTCCTTCCTGTGGGAAGGTTTTATCATTCACTCCTTCCTGTGGGAAGGTTTTATCATTCACTCCTTCCTGTGGGAAGGTTTTATCATTCACTCCTTCCTGTGGGAAGGTTTTATCATTCACTCCTTCCTGTGGGAAGGTTTTATCATTCACTCCTTCCTGTGGGAAGGTTTTATCATTCACTCCTTCCTGTGGGAAGGTTTTATCATTCACTCCTTCCTGTGGGAAGGTTTTATCATTCACTCCTTCCTGTGGGAAGGTTTTATCATTCACTCCTTCCTGTGGGAAGGTTTTATCATTCACTCCTTCCTGTGGGAAGGTTTTATCATTCACTCCTTCCTGTGGGAAGGTTTTATCATTCACTCCTTCCTGTGGGAAGGTTTTATCATTCACTCCTTCCTGTGGGAAGGTTTTATCATTCACTCCTTCCTGTGGGAAGGTTTTATCATTCACTCCTTCCTGTGGGAAGGTTTTATCATTCACTCCTTCCTGTGGGAAGGTTTTATCATTCACTCCTTCCTGTGGGAAGGTTTTATCATTCACTCCTTCCTGTGGGAAGGTTTTATCATTCACTCCTTCCTGTGGGAAGGTTTTATCATTCACTCCTTCCTGTGGGAAGGTTTTATCATTCACTCCTTCCTGTGGGAAGGTTTTATCATTCACTCCTTCCTGTGGGAAGGTTTTATCATTCACTCCTTCCTGTGGGAAGGTTTTATCATTCACTCCTTCCTGTGGGAAGGTTTTATCATTCACTCCTTCCTGTGGGAAGGTTTTATCATTCACTCCTTCCTGTGGGAAGGTTTTATCATTCACTCCTTCCTGTGGGAAGGTTTTATCATTCACTCCTTCCTGTGGGAAGGTTTTATCATTCACTCCTTCCTGTGGGAAGGTTTTATCATTCACTCCTTCCTGTGGGAAGGTTTTATCATTCACTCCTTCCTGTGGGAAGGTTTTATCATTCACTCCTTCCTGTGGGAAGGTTTTATCATTCACTCCTTCCTGTGGGAAGGTTTTATCATTCACTCCTTCCTGTGGGAAGGTTTTATCATTCACTCCTTCCTGTGGGAAGGTTTTATCATTCACTCCTTCCTGTGGGAAGGTTTTATCATTCACTCCTTCCTGTGGGAAGGTTTTATCATTCACTCCTTCCTGTGGGAAGGTTTTATCATTCACTCCTTCCTGTGGGAAGGTTTTATCATTCACTCCTTCCTGTGGGAAGGTTTTATCATTCACTCCTTCCTGTGGGAAGGTTTTATCATTCACTCCTTCCTGTGGGAAGGTTTTATCATTCACTCCTTCCTGTGGGAAGGTTTTATCATTCACTCCTTCCTGTGGGAAGGTTTTATCATTCACTCCTTCCTGTGGGAAGGTTTTATCATTCACTCCTTCCTGTGGGAAGGTTTTATCATTCACTCCTTCCTGTGGGAAGGTTTTATCATTCACTCCTTCCTGTGGGAAGGTTTTATCATTCACTCCTTCCTGTGGGAAGGTTTTATCATTCACTCCTTCCTGTGGGAAGGTTTTATCATTCACTCCTTCCTGTGGGAAGGTTTTATCATTCACTCCTTCCTGTGGGAAGGTTTTATCATTCACTCCTTCCTGTGGGAAGGTTTTATCATTCACTCCTTCCTGTGGGAAGGTTTTATCATTCACTCCTTCCTGTGGGAAGGTTTTATCATTCACTCCTTCCTGTGGGAAGGTTTTATCATTCACTCCTTCCTGTGGGAAGGTTTTATCATTCACTCCTTCCTGTGGGAAGGTTTTATCATTCACTCCTTCCTGTGGGAAGGTTTTATCATTCACTCCTTCCTGTGGGAAGGTTTTATCATTCACTCCTTCATGTGGGAAGGTTATATCCAACATTCTTTGTGGTATCATCTTTGTGACCATAAACCAATTTTATTGGGGAGGGAATACAATAAACTATTTATACGATACGCAATCATATTATTGCATATGACCCCAAACTATAAGTCATTCATTTTGCTCTTTAAATGATCATTTATCAAACTGATCATTATTTCCAATATATAATATGGAACATGCTTTCAATTTTATAAATTGAGCAAATAATCACGCAAGCTTCATGCTGCAATTTTGATGACCCATTTAGACGATGCATCGATTTAAATACTAAATGGTATCATGCTAGGATATGTGTATCCTTTAATCATTTTTAGGATCATGTGGATCCTTTTCATCATAATATATCCTTAATGGCTTAATCTGTCATGCCATAAGTTTATAATCATCATATTTTTCTATGACTGCCATATGTGCATGAGGCACATTTATATAATGCAAACCAAAATGGATCTTTGGCAGTTTCTTCAATATATGATCTTTCTTTACAATATGTAAATAATTATCACTTTCATCAGTTCTTGACTGAGTATCATAACCATTATGATATATATATAAACTCAACAATTTTCTTGTTGATTTTGGGTAAAAATAGAGCGTCCTCTATTCAAAACTTAAAATAGAGCGTCCTCTATTAAAAGTTTTCTACCATTAGAGCGTCCTCTATTAAAACTTAAAATAGAGCGTCCTCTATTAAAACTTAAAATAGAGCGTCCTCTATTAAAACTTAAAATAGAGCGTCCTCTATTAAAACTTAAAATAGAGCGTCCTCTATTAAAACTTAAAATAGAGCGTCCTCTATTAAAACTTAAAATAGAGCGTCCTCTATTAAAACTTAAAATAGAGCGTCCTCTATTAAAACTTAAAATAGAGCGTCCTCTATTAAAACTTAAAATAGAGCGTCCTCTATTAAAACTTAAAATAGAGCGTCCTCTATTAAAACTTAAAATAGAGCGTCCTCTATTAAAACTTAAAATAGAGCGTCCTCTATTAAAACTTAAAATAGAGCGTCCTCTATTAAAACTTAAAATAGAGCGTCCTCTATTAAAACTTAAAATAGAGCGTCCTCTATTAAAACTTAAAATAGAGCGTCCTCTATTAAAACTTAAAATAGAGCGTCCTCTATTAAAACTTAAAATAGAGCGTCCTCTATTAAAACTTAAAATAGAGCGTCCTCTATTAAAACTTAAAATAGAGCGTCCTCTATTAAAACTTAAAATAGAGCGTCCTCTATTAAAACTTAAAATAGAGCGTCCTCTATTAAAACTTAAAATAGAGCGTCCTCTATTAAAACTTAAAATAGAGCGTCCTCTATTAAAACTTAAAATAGAGCGTCCTCTATTAAAACTTAAAATAGAGCGTCCTCTATTAAAACTTAAAATAGAGCGTCCTCTATTAAAACTTAAAATAGAGCGTCCTCTATTAAAACTTAAAATAGAGCGTCCTCTATTAAAACTTAAAATAGAGCGTCCTCTATTAAAACTTAAAATAGAGCGTCCTCTATTAAAACTTAAAATAGAGCGTCCTCTATTAAAACTTAAAATAGAGCGTCCTCTATTAAAACTTAAAATAGAGCGTCCTCTATTAAAACTTAAAATAGAGCGTCCTCTATTAAAACTTAAAATAGAGCGTCCTCTATTAAAACTTAAAATAGAGCGTCCTCTATTAAAACTTAAAATAGAGCGTCCTCTATTAAAACTTAAAATAGAGCGTCCTCTATTAAAACTTAAAATAGAGCGTCCTCTATTAAAACTTAAAATAGAGCGTCCTCTATTAAAACTTAAAATAGAGCGTCCTCTATTAAAACTTAAAATAGAGCGTCCTCTATTAAAACTTAAAATAGAGCGTCCTCTATTAAAACTTAAAATAGAGCGTCCTCTATTAAAACTTAAAATAGAGCGTCCTCTATTAAAACTTGGGTAAAAATAGAGCGTCCTCTATTCAAAACTTAAAATAGAGCGTCCTCTATTAAAATTATTTAATTATTAGTTAATAGCATAATCATTCCTTTTGGTTTCTTTGTTGACTTAATGAAAAACACCTAAATGAAAACAATAATGCAAAATTGCAAATACACAAAATATCTAGCTCCTGATCGTTCTAGCATATATAATCAAGATATGACAAATGAAAGTTAGTTGGCTAAAATCTTTTATTATTATGGAAAGTGAAGCCAATAATATAAGTAGGACTTATGCTGCCAACTTGAAAGCATTATTTTTGCTTTTAGAGAATTGTCTTTTAGAAAAGCATTAATATCATTCACATATATATATATAAAATTATATATATATATATTATTTACATATACTATATATATATATATATATATATATATATATATATATATATATATGAGAGATATATATATATATATATATATATATATATATATATATATATATATATATATATATATATATATATATATATATATATATATATATATATATATATATATATATATATATATATATATATATATATATATATATATATATATATATATATATATATATATATATATATATATATATATATATATATATATATATATATATATATATATATATATATATATATATATATATATATATATATATATATATATATATATATATATATATATATATATATATATATATATATATATATATATATATATATATATATATATATATATATATATATATATATATATATATATATATATATATATATATATATATATATATATATATATATATATATATATATATATATATATATATATATATATATATATATATATATATATATATATATATATATATATATATATATATATATATATATATATATATATATATATATATATATATATATATATATATATATATATATATATATATATATATATATATATATATATATATATATATATATATATATATATATATATATATATATATATATATATATATATATATATATATATATATATATATATATATATATATATATATATATATATATATATATATATATATATATATATATATATATATATATATATATATATATATATATATATATATATATATATATATATATATATATATATATATATATATATATATATATATATATATATATATATATATATATATATATATATATATATATATATATATATATATATATATATATATATATATATATATATATATATATATATATATATATATATATATATATATATATATATATATATATATATATATATATATATATATATATATATATATATATATATATATATATATATATATATATATATATATATATATATATATATATATATATATATATATATATATATATATATATATATATATATATATATATATATATATATATATATATATATATATATATATATATATATATATATATATATATATATATATATATATATATATATATATATATATATATATATATATATATATATATATATATATATATATATATATATATATATATATATATATATATATATATATATATATATATATATATATATATATATATATATATATATATATATATATATATATATATATATATATATATATATATATATATATATATATATATATATATATATATATATATATATATATATATATATATATATATATATATATATATATATATATATATATATATATATATATATATATATATATATATATATATATATATATATATATATATATATATATATATATATATATATATATATATATATATATATATATATATATATATATATATATATATATATATATATATATATATATATATATATATATATATATATATATATATATATATATATATATATATATATATATATATATATATATATATATATATATATATATATATATATATATATATATATATATATATATATATATATATATATATATATATATATATATATATATATATATATATATATATATATATATATATATATATATATATATATATATATATATATATATATATATATATATATATATATATATATATATATATATATATATATATATATATATATATATATATATATATATATATATATATATATATATATATATATATATATATATATATATATATATATATATATATATATATATATATATATATATATATATATATATATATATATATATATATATATATATATATATATATATATATATATATATATATATATATATATATATATATATATATATATATATATATATATATATATATATATATATATATATATATATATATATATATATATATATATATATATATATATATATATATATATATATATATATATATATATATATATATATATATATATATATATATATATATATATATATATATATATATATATATATATATATATATATATATATATATATATATATATATATATATATATATATATATATATATATATATATATATATATATATATATATATATATATATATATATATATATATATATATATATATATATATATATATATATATATATATATATATATATATATATATATATATATATATATATATATATATATATATATATATATATATATATATATATATATATATATATATATATATATATATATATATATATATATATATATATATATATATATATATATATATATATATATATATATATATATATATATATATATATATATATATATATATATATATATATATATATATATATATATATATATATATATATATATATATATATATATATATATATATATATATATATATATATATATATATATATATATATATATATATATATATATATATATATATATATATATATATATATATATATATATATATATATATATATATATATATATATATATATATATATATATATATATATATATATATATATATATATATGCATATAAACAGAAATACAGCGGAAGACTATTTTTGGTATTTTCTGGATTTTATATGAAATAAACAACTAAACGAGACAATAAAGTAAAATGATAGATAAAAGAATCCACCACCAAGACTCGTAAAGGCCAAGCCACCAGAATCAAGGATAAAGGAAACACTCCGCCCCACCACTACAATCGATAAAGGTCTAGCCACCACGATTATAGATAAAGGAAACCGAAGATTTAAAAGACCTCACCACAATATTTGATAAAGAACAAGTCACCACAAATATTGATAAAGGGGTCACTCCTAACCATCAAGATCAAAGATCTATAAAGGTAAAAGAAGATTTATAAGAAATAGAGGTTGCTCTATTAATTTTCATTCAACATCAACTAACTTACAATGAGAAATAAAGGCCTTATTTATAGCCACATACTCTTACCTAGGAATCAACGACAAATAATAAAATAATACAAAGCTGTCATGTGCAAGCCACTAATTAATTTGGACCAATAGGAAATAGACACATAAGGCTTCTAGAAACAATCCTCTTCAAGTGGCCCACCATACCGTTAGGAATGTTAATGCTTTTGCACGCTCCTCTTGGATCCACTAAAAAGCTGCCACGCATCCACTCCCACGTCCTTATTGACCCCACACAACCTTCAGTTAAAGCAAACTTTATTATAGACAACTGGAGCATTCATCTGGAGCACTTCACTGGTGGCCTTCAGTATTCACTACTGGAGCCCTTCAGAGTTCATTTTCACTGGAGTCCTTCAGATGTATCTGGAGCTCATCAGATGCCACTGGTGATAATTCCCACTGGAGCAAGGTCACTACTGGAGACTGAGTTGTTTCAGTAAAAAGATGGTTAAAATGTGATACAGCTGGCAAAATTAACATTGCTTGTTCAGACTGCATGGTGCTCAGATTCCTTCTTCAGTTTAGTCAACTGCTTTTCTCCAGATTCCTCCAGTTCAGCTTCAGTCAAACTTGGTTCATTGAATCTGGACATTCCCGCATCATTCTCCCCCTCTAAAAAGAGACTTGTCCTCAAGTCTTCGAGATACTCATCCTCCAGGTAAGGCGTCAGATCACCAACATTGAATGTACTAGAGACTGACATATCTCCAGGAAGTTCAACTTTGTAAGCATTTTCTCCATATCTCTCCAGAATCTTGAATGGACCGTCAGCTCTGGCATCAGTTTGCTTTTTCTCTTGGCTGGAAATCTTTCCTTTCTGAGATGCACCCAAACAAGATCACCTGGTGAAAAACTGGGCTGCTTCCTGTTCTTGTTTGCCTTGGCCTTGTAACTGGCATTTGCTTTCTCAATTCTGGTCTTCACTTGTTCATGAATCTTCTTGATTTCTTTTGCTCTGGTCTCTGCTTCAACACTTGCCTTTGGTTCAATCGAAAAAGGAATTAAATCAATAGGAGTTAGTGGATTGACACCATAACAAACTTCAAATGGGGATTTACTGGTTGAATAATTTGGAGCTCTATTGAAGGCAAACTCAGCATGAGCAAGCTTCAGATCCCAATCCTTCAGCGTCTTCTTCACCAGTGTTCTCAATAACATACCAATTGTTCTGTTCGTGACTTCAGTCTGTCCATCAGTCTGAGGATGGTGAGACGTACTGAACATCAATCTGGTACCCATCAGTCTCCATAGAGTCTTCCAGAAATAGCTTAAAAACTTCACATCTCGATCAGAAACAATGGATTTAGGAATTCCATGTAATCTGACAATCTCCTTAAAGAACAAATTCGCTACAGCTGAAGCATCATTTGTTGTATTACAAGCAACAAAATGAGCCATTTTTGAGAATCTATCAACAACAACCATTATAGAATCTTTTCCCCTCTGGGTTCTGGGCAGTGCAACAATAAAATCCATACTGAGATCTTCCCAAGGTTGGTTTGGAACTGGAAGAGGAGTGTACAAACCTTTGTGAAATGTTGTCTTTGCCTGGTGACAAGTTGGACAGCGACTGATAATACTCTGGACGTCCTTCAGTAGACTTGGCCAGTAGAAGTGTTCAGTCAGAATCTCTCCAGTTTTGTTGATTCCAAAATGTCCAGCTAGACCTCCTCCATGTGCTTCCCTTATTAATAAATCTCTTATTGAACCCCTTGGAATGCACAACTTACCATTCTTGAATAAGAAACCATCTTGAACAGTGAATGGTCCTTTCAGATTAGCTTCAGTAATTTTCTCAGAAAAATCTGGATCAGCAGCATATAACTCCTTTATGAAAGAAAATCCAAGTACTCTTGCTTCCAGAACTGATAATAAAGAATATCTTCGTGATAGTGCATCAGCAACAACATTGCAAACTCCAGCCTTGTGCTTTGAAACAAATGAATAAGACTGCAAGAACTCTACCCACTTTGCATGTCTGGCATTAAGCTTGTGCTGACCATTTATAAACTTTAGTGCTTCATGATCAGAAAACAATACAAACTGTTTCGGCTTCAGATAATGTGACCAGTGAGTGATAGCACGAATAATTGCATAGAATTCTTTGTCATAAGTACTATACTTCAGTTTAGACCCATTCAGTTTCTCACTGAAGTATGCAACTGGACGACCACTTTGCACCAGTACTGCACCAATACCCACACCACTTGCATCACATTCAAGTTCAAATAACATGTCGAAATCTGGCAAAGATAGAACTGGAGCTGAACTGAGCTTCTCCTTCAGTGACTCAAACGCCAGTTGAGCTGAACTTGGCCAGTTGAACACACCTTTCTTCAGACAGTCGGTAATCGGAGCTACAACTGAAGAGAAATTCTTGATAAATCTTCTATAAAATGATGCCAGTCCATGAAAACTTCTAACTTCAGTGATGGTTGTAGGAACTGGCCATGACTTGATAGCATCAACCTTCGAAGGATCCATAGAAATTCCATCCTTGGACACAACATACCCCAGAAATATAACACTGTCCACCATAAAATCACATTTCTCTAGTTTGCCATACAACTGGTGTCTCCTTAGCAGTTCAAATACCTTCTTCAGATGATTAACATGTTCAGCTTCAGATTTTGAATACACCAGAATATCATCAAAGTATACCACAACAAACTGACCAATGAGTGGTCTGAGAACTTCATTCATCAGTCTCATGAACGTACTGGGGGCATTTGATAAGCCGAAAGGCATCACTAACCATTCATATAAGCCTCCTTTGATTTTGAATGCAGTTTTCCACTCATCTCCATCCTTCATTCTGATCTGGTGATAACCACTTCTGAGATCAATCTTTGAAAACACTCTGGAGCCATGTAACTCATCAAGCATATCATCAATCTGGGAATAGGATATCTATACTTAATAGTTATATTGTTGATGGCTCTGCTATCAACACACATTCTCATCGTTCCATCTTTCTTTGGGACCAGTAGAGCAGGAACTGAACAAGGACTCATGCTAGCTCTGACATAACCCTTCTCGACCAGTTCATCTACTTGTCTTTGCAATTCTTTGGCTTCATTAGGAGAACAACGATAAGCAGCCTTGTTTGGAAGAACTGAGCCTGGAACCAAGTCAATCTGGTGCTCAATACCTCTAACTGGAGGTAAACCTTCAGGTAGATCTTCAGGAAAAACATCTCTGAACTCCTTCAGTAACGACTTCAGTAAACTGGGGACTTCAGTGGACTTCTTCTCTTCAGACTTTTCAACGACCAGTAGCATTAGAACTGGAGAGCCTTCAGATAACTCTTCCTCAACTTCAGATTGAGATAAAAACAAAGGCTTACTGGGCTGATCCTTCTTGACTTTCATCAGTTCGGTGGGCTTCAAAGAAGTCAGTGTGACCTTCTTTCCACTTACATTCAGAGAATATGAATTCATACGACCATCATGATGAACATAATTATCAAATAACCATGGTCGACCCAACAAAATGTGACAGGCATCCATGGGAACAACATCACATATAATTTTATCTTGGTAAACTGACTCAATTGAAAAGGGAATAGTGACTTGTCGATTTACCTTTACTTCAGAACCTTCGCTTAACCATTGTAACTTGTAAGGTCTGGGATGCTTCACTGTTGGTAGTTCCAGTTTCTCTACCATGTAAGTTGAAGCAGCATTTGCACAACTGCCACCATCGATGATCAGATCACATACCTTGCCTTTCACTGTGCATCTGGAGTGGAAAATATTCTCTCTCTGAGCAGTATCAGCTGTAACTTCATCAGTATGCATCACTCTCCTGACAACCAACATCTCTCCCACATCTGCACCAACATATGATTCTTCACCTTCTTCTTCATCGTACACTGGCTCACCTTCTTCAGTGTTGACATCTGGTAAACATTCAATTTCTTTAGCAGTCAATGCTCTTTGATTAGGACACTGGGCCTGGAAGTGACCAAAGCCGTGACACTTGAAACATTTTCTTCCAACTGGTTCTTTAGAAGCTCCAGTTTCTTTTTCTTTCCCTCTGGAGGATTTCTGAGCAGCTTCAGTAAATCTGGCAACTGGTTGACTGGTAACTGGTTGACTTGCACTGGCAGGAACCTTACTGAATGACTTGTACGGAACCTTCTTCTTTAGTTGTCTTTCAATCTGGATAGCCAGTTTACATGCACCTTCGTATGTCCAGATAGGCTGCAATTCAATCTTCTCAGTAATGGCAGCGTTCAGACCACCAAGAAATCTGGCTATAGTGTGCTCTTCAGTTTCATTCACACCAGTTCTGGTCTTCAGATGCTCAAACTCTCTAATGTATTCTACAACCTCCTTAACTCCTTGCTTCAGATTGTTCATCAGTAAGTACTGGTCTTGCTTGTACGACTGGGGAACAAATCTCTTTTGCATAACTTCCTTCAGTTTGGACCAGGTCTTGATTTTGCTTTTGCCTTTATATTCCCTTTCAGACTTCATGTTATCATACCAGGATGAAGCATATTTCTTCAGTTTAATAATGGCAACTTTGAAGCTTTTTCTATCATCATAACCTTTTATCTCCATAATCCTGTCCATCACCTGGACCCATTCAAAATACTCTTCTGGGTTAGAAGACCCATTAAAATCTGGTGGATCTATCTTAATATCCCTAGTATCATCACCCTTATGCCTCCTACGCCTTTCTCTAGGATGTGGTTCATCAGAATCACTAGAGTGTCTAGGATTACTATCAGATCTTTCACTAGGACCTTGAGATTCAGAATCTCTTTCACTTGGAACAACATTTTCTCGATTAAATCTTAAACCACCATCTTCTAACATATGAACAACTCTACCAAGAGCTTCTTGTAGATCTTCTATCTGCCTATCTCTCCTAGCATTATTAGCTTCATCTAAAGTCATATTCCTTCTAAAAGCCATTTATAACCAGCAAACAACTCACAATCAATAGGTCTAAACAAATAACCAACAGATCTAAACGTTCAAACAACAGATCTAATCAAAACTTCAACAGATCTAAACAATCAAACAACGACAACCAAAAGATTAAGAAACCTTTTGCAAACCTGGCTCTGATACCAAATTTGATGCGTAAATCACGCGACAAACGACAGCGGAAGACTATTTTTGGTATTTTCTGGATTCTATATGAAATAAACAACTAAACGAGACAATAAGGTAAAATGATAGATAAAAGAATCCACCACCAAGACTCGTAAAGGCCAAGCCACCAGAATCAAGGATAAAGGAAACACTCCGCCCCACCACTACAATCGATAAAGGTCTAGCCACCACGATTATAGATAAAGGAAACCGAAGATTTAAAAGACCTCACCACAATATTTGATAAAGAACAAGTCACCACAAATATTGATAAAGGGGTCACTCCTAACCATCAAGATCAAAGATCTATAAAGGTAAAAGAAGATTTATAAGAAATAGAGGCTGCTCTATTAATTTTCATTCAACATCAACTAACTTACAATGAGAAATAAAGGCCTTATTTATAGCCACATACTCTTACCTAGGAATCAACGACAAATAATAAAATAATACAAAGCTGTCATGTGCAAGCCACTAATTAATTTGGACCAATAGGAAATAGACACATAAGGCTTCTAGAAACAATCCTCTTCAAGTGGCCCACCATACCGTTAGGAATGTTAATGCTTTTGCACGCTCCTCTTGGCTCCACTAAAAAGCTGCCACGCATCCACTCCCACGTCCTTATTGACCCCACACAACCTTCAGTTAAAGCAAACTTTATTATAGACAACTGGAGCATTCATCTGGAGCACTTCACTGGTGGCCTTCAGTATTCACTACTGGAGCCCTTCAGAGTTCATTTTCACTGGAGTCCTTCAGATGTATCTGGAGCTCATCAGATGACACTGGTGATAATTCCCACTGGAGCAAGGTCACTACTGGAGACCGAGTTGTTTCAGTAAAAAGATGGTTAAAATGTGATACAGCTGGCAAAATTAACATTGCTTGTTCAGACTGCATGGTTCGCTCAGATTCCTTCTTCAGTTTAGTCAACTGCTTTTCTCCAGATTCCTCCAGTTCAGCTTCAGTCAAACTTGGTTCATTGAATCTGGACATTCCCGCATCACTTACGATCGGAATGTTTCAAATATATGTCAATTTATCTATGGGAATAACCAATATGCTTCCTATCTATTAACCGCAGCTTTAAGAGAAATGTTAGGTTGACAAACAATTTACAAACAAAAGTTTACAAACAAATCTCTAACTAATCAAATCAAGTCATTTTTTCTCTTTCTTCTTTCTCTCTCTTTGTTGATTGGTCTACACCACATGCCCATGTGTTTGTATTCATTTGTTTGTAAATCTAGCATCCTCCGGTTTAAATGTTTAAGATCAAGAATAGAGATATATTCACCGACACGTGTCTGGATCTAAATAAAAGTCAGTTGAACCCGTGATTTTTTACATAACTAAAAAAACAACAAAAAAAAACATCAAATCCAACCAAACAAACCAACCAGCGATGGCTGGGGTCAACAACCACCACCACCATAAAAAAGAAAAACAAGAACAATCATCCAGATGGGCCGATTTGACCCACGAATGCCTTGTCAACATTCTGAACCGCCTTACAATCGAGGATCGATGGCGGGGTACCATGTTTGTTTGCAAAGCATGGTTTCATGTATCCCAGGATCCTTGTCTACATACTGTTTTGGACCTCGAATCGAGTTTCGATACGGCTGATTCGGTTCATTGGTGGAACCCCGAATTCGAGAGAAAGATTGATAACATGGTCCAGTCTGTTGTGAACTGGAGCGATGGAGGTGTTGTTGATATTAGAGTTAGGCATTGCTCTGATCGCGCCATTTCGCTTGTTGCTCAAAGGTATATAAATATATATATATAAACAATATATATGTGTGTATATATATATATATATATATATATAATATATATATGTGTGTATATATATATATATATTGTTTTTTCTTTTCTTACCTTTTCTTTGTAATTTGTTAGCGGTGACAGTGCTAGGATTTGACATTAAGGGGGTCGTTGTGACAACTCGTAATTAATAACAACGAGTTAGTCTTAATCTTGTTTAAGATTAGTCATTATCATAATCTCGTCGAATTTAGACTGTCATTTGACGTGGAACTTATTAGACTTTTGGACTTTTGACTTAGTCAAAGTAGACGTATCTTGATGACGTAGACTATTAGCTATCTAGACGAATGCCGAGTCTTTAAAATAACTTTAAATAAATATTTAAAGGTTATGTCTTGAACAAAATAATTAGACTGTCTAGACTTAATATTATAAAGTTCCCTTTTACGAAACTTTATTGGCTTGTCTTAACTAAAATGAGACGAGGGAAAATAACTTTACTTTAAATTTTGGCCTTTCAGTCAAATGGTATTTACTCGTAAGCATTTTACCAAATTAAGGGTAATAATATACAAAATTGAGCCACATGGGCTGGAAACTAAAATGAAAGGCAGGGAGGAGAACACCCCTCCCCTTTCCCCCGAAAAAAAAAAAAAAAAAAAAAAAAAAAAAAAAAAAAAAAAAAAAAAAAAAAAAAAAAAAAAAAAAAAAAAAAAAAAAAAAAAAAAAAAAAAAAAAAAAAAAAAAAAAAAAAAAAAAAAAAAAAAAAAAAAAAAAAAAAAAAAAAAAAAATATTGTTTTTGGCTGACTGCGGCGCAGTGGGGTGAAACTTTTCCCACTGCGGCGCAGTGGGTTGGAAATTTTCCCACTGCGGCGCAGTGGGAGACTTTTCCCACTGCGGCGCAGTGGGGTACTTTTCCCACTGCGGCGCAGTGGGGTGAACTTTCCCACTGCGGCGCAGTGGGGTGACTTTTCCCACTGCGGCGCAGTGGGGCTTTCCCACTGCGGCGCAGTGGGGGAAATTTTCCCACTGCGGCGCAGTGGGAAACTTTCCCACTGCGGCGCAGTGGGGTACTTTTCCCACTGCGGCGCAGTGGGTGAAACTTTCCCACTGCGGCGCAGTGGGGTGAATTTTCCCACTGCGGCGCAGTGGGTGAAACTTTCCCACTGCGGCGCAGTGGGGTGAACTTTTCCCACTGCGGCGCAGTGGGTGAAACTTTCCCACTGCGGCGCAGTGGGGTGACTTTTCCCACTGCGGCGCAGTGGGTGAACTTCCCACTGCGGCGCAGTGGGGTCTTTTCCCACTGCGGCGCAGTGGGACTTTTCCACTGCGGCGCAGTGGGGTGAATTTCCCACTGCGGCGCAGTGGGGTGACTTTTCCCACTGCGGCGCAGTGGGAAATTTTCCCACTGCGGCGCAGTGGGGTACTTTTCCCACTGCGGCGCAGTGGGTGAAACTTTCCCACTGCGGCGCAGTGGGGTGAAACTTTTCCCACTGCGGCGCAGTGGGGTGAACTTTTCCCACTGCGGCGCAGTGGGGTGAACTTTTCCCACTGCGGCGCAGTGGGGTGAACTTTTCCCACTGCGGCGCAGTGGGGTGAAACTTTTCCCACTGCGGCGCAGTGGGGTAATTTCCCACTGCGGCGCAGTGGGGTGATTTTCCCACTGCGGCGCAGTGGTAAATTCCCACTGCGGCGCAGTGGGGTGCTTTTCCCACTGCGGCGCAGTGGGTAAATTCCCACTGCGGCGCAGTGGGGTGCTTTTCCCACTGCGGCGCAGTGGTGAAACTTCCCACTGCGGCGCAGTGGGGTGCTTTTCCCACTGCGGCGCAGTGGGTGAAACTTCCCACTGCGGCGCAGTGGGGGAACTTTTCCCACTGCGGCGCAGTGGAAACTTTCCCACTGCGGCGCAGTGGGGTTTTTCCCACTGCGGCGCAGTGGGTGAACTTCCCACTGCGGCGCAGTGGGGTCTTTTCCCACTGCGGCGCAGTGGGGAAACTTCCCACTGCGGCGCAGTGGGGTGTTTTCCCACTGCGGCGCAGTGGGTGAACTTTCCCACTGCGGCGCAGTGGGGTGACTTTTCCCACTGCGGCGCAGTGGGTGAACTTTCCCACTGCGGCGCAGTGGGGTGACTTTTCCCACTGCGGCGCAGTGGTGAACTTTCCCACTGCGGCGCAGTGGGGTGAAACTTTCCCACTGCGGCGCAGTGGGGTGAACTTTCCCACTGCGGCGCAGTGGGTGAACTTTCCCACTGCGGCGCAGTGGGGTGACTTTTCCCACTGCGGCGCAGTGGGTGAACTTTCCCACTGCGGCGCAGTGGGGTGACTTTCCCACTGCGGCGCAGTGGGGTGACTTTTCCCACTGCGGCGCAGTGGGGTGAAACTTTCCCACTGCGGCGCAGTGGGGGAACTTTTCCCACTGCGGCGCAGTGTGAAACTCCCACTGCGGCGCAGTGGGGTGCTTTTCCCACTGCGGCGCAGTGGAAACTTTCCCACTGCGGCGCAGTGGGGTGTTTTCCCACTGCGGCGCAGTGGGAAACTTTCCCACTGCGGCGCAGTGGGGTCTTTGCTCCCACTGCGGCGCAGTGGGGTGAACTCCCACTGCGGCGCAGTGGGGGAAACTTTTCCCACTGCGGCGCAGTGGGGTCCACTGCGGCGCAGTGGGGTCTCCCACTGCGGCGCAGTGCCCAGACTCTGGTCTGGTGTCGACTTAAGCCACTGCGGCGCAGTGAGCATGTTTCTAGCTCACTGCGGCGCAGTGTAAACCCTCGGAAAAATATTGTTTTTGGCTGACTGCGGCGCAGTGGGGTGAAACTTTTCCCACTGCGGCGCAGTGGTATGTTGCTGAAATATTTATTTGCAGTGGTGAAACTTTTCCCACTGCGGCGCAGTGGGGTGAAACTTTCCACTGCCGCAGTGGGGTTTTTCCCACTGCGGCGCAGTGGGGGAAACTTTCCCACTGCGGCGCAGTGGGTGAAACTTTTCCCACTGCGGCGCAGTGGGGGAAATTTCCCACTGCGGCGCAGTGGGTAAATTTCCCACTGCGGCGCAGTGGGGTGACTTTTCCCACTGCGGCGCAGTGGGAAACTTTTCCCACTGCGGCGCAGTGGGGTGAAACTTTTCCCACTGCGCGCAGTGGTGATTTCCCACTGCGGCGCAGTGGGGTGACTTTTCCCACTGCGGCGCAGTGGGGAAACTTTCCCACTGCGGCGCAGTGGGGGAAACTTTTCCCACTGCGGCGCAGTGGGAAACTTCCACTGCGGCGCAGTGGGGTCTTTTCCCACTGCGGCGCAGTGGGTGAAACTCCCACTGCGGCGCAGTGGGGTGCTTTTCCCACTGCGGCGCAGTGGTGAAACTTCCCACTGCGGCGCAGTGGGGTGAACTTTTCCCACTGCGGCGCAGTGTGAAACTTTCCCACTGCGGCGCAGTGGGGTTTTTCCCACTGCGGCGCAGTGGGGATTCCCACTGCGGCGCAGTGGGGTATTTCCCACTGCGGCGCAGTGGGGAAATTTCCCACTGCGGCGCAGTGGGGTATTTCCCACTGCGGCGCAGTGGGGATTTCCCACTGCGGCGCAGTGGGGTGATTTCCCACTGCGGCGCAGTGGGGTGAAATTTCCCACTGCGGCGCAGTGGGGTGACTTTTCCCACTGCGGCGCAGTGGGGAAATTCCCACTGCGGCGCAGTGGGGTCTTTTCCCACTGCGGCGCAGTGGGTGAAACTTCCCACTGCGGCGCAGTGGGGTACTTTTCCCACTGCGGCGCAGTGGGTGAACTTCCCACTGCGGCGCAGTGGGGTATTTTCCCACTGCGGCGCAGTGGGGTGAATTTCCCACTGCGGCGCAGTGGGGTGAAATTTCCCACTGCGGCGCAGTGGGGGAAATTTCCCACTGCGGCGCAGTGGGGTGAAATTCCCACTGCGGCGCAGTGGGGTGAATTTCCCACTGCGGCGCAGTGGGGGAAACTTTTCCCACTGCGGCGCAGTGGGGAAATTTTCCCACTGCGGCGCAGTGGGGTGATTTTCCCACTGCGGCGCAGTGGGGTAATTTCCCACTGCGGCGCAGTGGGGTGAAATTTCCCACTGCGGCGCAGTGGGGTGAAATTTCCCACTGCGGCGCAGTGGGGTGATTTTCCCACTGCGGCGCAGTGGGGATTTCCCACTGCGGCGCAGTGGGGTGATTTCCCACTGCGGCGCAGTGGGGGAAATTCCCACTGCGGCGCAGTGGGGGAAACTTTTCCCACTGCGGCGCAGTGGGGACTTTTCCCACTGCGGCGCAGTGGGACTTCCCACTGCGGCGCAGTGGGGTGAAACTCCCACTGCGGCGCAGTGGGGGAAACTTTTCCCACTGCGGCGCAGTGGGAAACTCCCACTGCGGCGCAGTGGGGGAACTTTTCCCACTGCGGCGCAGTGGGGAAATCCCACTGCGGCGCAGTGGGGGAACTTTTCCCACTGCGGCGCAGTGGGATTTTCCCACTGCGGCGCAGTGGGGTGAACTTTTCCCACTGCGGCGCAGTGGGAAACTTTTCCACTGCGGCGCAGTGGGGTGTTCCCACTGCGGCGCAGTGGGGTGAAACTTTTCCCACTGCGGCGCAGTGGGGGAAATTTTCCACTGCGGCGCAGTGGGGATTTCCCACTGCGGCGCAGTGGGGTGATTCCCACTGCGGCGCAGTGGGGTGAAATCCCACTGCGGCGCAGTGGGGGAACTTTTCAGACTCGCGCAGTGATTTCCCACTGCGGCGCAGTGGTACTTTAGCTCGTAGACTGCTAAGGTGAGTTTATGGCGCCCTTTTTCTTTTACTTTGGGCCTGAAAAGCATGTACTGTATACACGATTACTTTATAAATGATTTGTCTTTGTCTATGCCATGAGATTTGGTAAATTAAATCATTTGTCTTATGTCTTGCCATGTTGACGGCTGTCTGAAAATGTGTATACATGTCTTACGGAATATTGAACTAAATGACTTTGACTTGCCATGTTGTCGGCAGACTAAATTGTTCTTTGTGTTTGACGAACTAAAATGATCCCCCCTTATGTAGTTTTACCATTTTGAGATTTTAATGGTAGTCTTGTCAGCTTTCGTACCTGACAGTCTTGGTTCTGGTCCGTACCCCACTGTAGACGGGAAATCCTGTACGAGGCATATTATCTTTGTCAGACTTCGGTCTGTACAGTCATATATTATCTTTGTCAGACTTCGGTCTGTACAGTCATATATTATCTTTGTCAGACTTCGGTCTGTACAGTCATATATCATCTTTGTCAGACTTCGGTCTGTACAGTCATATATTATCTTTGTCAGACTTCGGTCTGTACAGTCATATATTATCTTTGTCAGACTTCGGTCTGTACAGTCATATATTATCTTTGTCAGACTTCGGTCTGTACAGTCATATATTATCTTTGTCAGACTTCGGTCTGTACAGTCATATATTATCTTTGTCAGACTTCGGTCTGTACAGTCATATATTATCTTTGTCAGACTTCGGTCTGTACAGTCATATATTATCTTTGTCAGACTTCGGTCTGTACAGTCATATATTATCTTTGTCAGACTTCGGTCTGTACAGTCATATATTATCTTTGTCAGACTTCGGTCTGTACAGTCATATATTATCTTTGTCAGACTTCGGTCTGTACAGTCATATATTATCTTTGTCAGACTTCGGTCTGTACAGTCATATATTATCTTTGTCAGACTTCGGTCTGTACAGTCATATATCATCTTTGTCAGACTTCGGTCTGTACAGTCATATATTATCTTTGTCAGACTTCGGTCTGTACAGTCATATATCATCTTTGTCAGACTTCGGTCTGTACAGTCATATATTATCTTTGTCAGACTTCGGTCTGTACAGTCATATATTATCTTTGTCAGACTTCGGTCTGTACAGTCATATATTATCTTTGTCAGACTTCGGTCTGTACAGTCATATATCATCTTTGTCAGACTTCGGTCTGTACAGTCATATATTATCTTTGTCAGACTTCGGTCTGTACAGTCATATATTATCTTTGTCAGACTTCGGTCTGTACAGTCATATATTATCTTTGTCAGACTTCGGTCTGTACAGTCATATATTATCTTTGTCAGACTTCGGTCTGTACAGTCATATATTATCTTTGTCAGACTTCGGTCTGTACAGTCATATATTATCTTTGTCAGACTTCGGTCTGTACAGTCATATATTATCTTTGTCAGACTTCGGTCTGTACAGTCATATATTATCTTTGTCAGACTTCGGTCTGTACAGTCATATATTATCTTTGTCAGACTTCGGTCTGTACAGTCATATATTATCTTTGTCAGACTTCGGTCTGTACAGTCATATATTATCTTTGTCAGACTTCGGTCTGTACAGTCATATATTATCTTTGTCAGACTTCGGTCTGTACAGTCATATATCATCTTTGTCAGACTTCGGTCTGTACAGTCATATATTATCTTTGTCAGACTTCGGTCTGTACAGTCATATATTATCTTTGTCAGACTTCGGTCTGTACAGTCATATATTATCTTTGTCAGACTTCGGTCTGTACAGTCATATATTATCTTTGTCAGACTTCGGTCTGTACAGTCATATATTATCTTTGTCAGACTTCGGTCTGTACAGTCATATATTATCTTTGTCAGACTTCGGTCTGTACAGTCATATATTATCTTTGTCAGACTTCGGTCTGTACAGTCATATATTATCTTTGTCAGACTTCGGTCTGTACAGTCATATATTATCTTTGTCAGACTTCGGTCTGTACAGTCATATATTATCTTTGTCAGACTTCGGTCTGTACAGTCATATATTATCTTTGTCAGACTTCGGTCTGTACAGTCATATATTATCTTTGTCAGACTTCGGTCTGTACAGTCATATATTATCTTTGTCAGACTTCGGTCTGTACAGTCATATATTATCTTTGTCAGACTTCGGTCTGTACAGTCATATATTATCTTTGTCAGACTTCGGTCTGTACAGTCATATATTATCTTTGTCAGACTTCGGTCTGTACAGTCATATATTATCTTTGTCAGACTTCGGTCTGTACAGTCATATATTATCTTTGTCAGACTTCGGTCTGTACAGTCATATATTATCTTTGTCAGACTTCGGTCTGTACAGTCATATATTATCTTTGTCAGACTTCGGTCTGTACAGTCATATATTATCTTTGTCAGACTTCGGTCTGTACAGTCATATATTATCTTTGTCAGACTTCGGTCTGTACAGTCATATATTATCTTTGTCAGACTTCGGTCTGTACAGTCATATATTATCTTTGTCAGACTTCGGTCTGTACAGTCATATATTATCTTTGTCAGACTTCGGTCTGTACAGTCATATATTATCTTTGTCAGACTTCGGTCTGTACAGTCATATATTATCTTTGTCAGACTTCGGTCTGTACAGTCATATATTATCTTTGTCAGACTTCGGTCTGTACAGTCATATAAGGCTCGAAATAAATATCTTAGATTTTGTATATACGTTATAGTTTGAGCTATATTCACAACATACTGTAGATGTGGTGGGAAGGCTGCGGGTGACCCTATATATAAGCATTTCAAATATGTTGGTAATAGAAACCCAAACCAAATGTGTGTAATCTAGACGAAGATTTCTTTAAAACTCAAATTGCGTACTGTATCATCCATTTGAGACGTACTGCCTTATCCATTTGACTTATATGGATTCTTTGACTATCTTTTCAGACTATGTCAACTGCTTATTCTTAGCTCTAGAAATATGATTTTTTCATATTTTTCTTGTCTTGTCTAGTACATGAATTCATACAAGTCAGCAATTTGTGACTTGCATTGTACTGTCATCTGTCTTGCAAAGCTACTTTCTATTTAACCTATCAAGGAAATCTCTAAATGACATTTTGTTCATATCTTAGACTTATGGCTCCTAAGACGAAAAGCAAAGTTCAGAAAAAGACTCCAGTCAAGAAAACTGCACCAAAGAGAGTTACTCGATCCACTCCTTTGAATAATGAAGCTGAACAGGAAGAACCTGTGATTCAGCAAGGACCGGAAGCTGCTCCTGTCCAGGTGAACACTGGTCCTGGACCTACCCCAAATACTGGCGGGGATAATAATATGGCAGCATTTGTAACACAACAGTTGTTGGCTGCTATGCCTACTTTAGTCGCACAGATTACGGCAAGCCTGAACGCAAATAATAATCGTCATGCTGACAATAGTAACAATGTCGAGCCTACTACTGAACAGGTTATTCCTCGAGTGCATCTGCACAGCTGATAGGTCGGAATATTATCGCCGACAAGTGTCAAGGATGAACAATTCCCTCATCTGTACAAGGGAGAAAATAGAGAATCAAGCTCAGGCGTTGACTGGAGCTTATCATCAGGCGGAGGAGGCATTGACTGTTGCTAGAGAGGGGAAGGAAACTATTGGGAGGTTGATCTGGATACTGTCTGTTGTGGTGGTGTTGGTGGTGGCTTTGCTGGTCGTTGTTATTTGCAAGATGTAATTTTGTAATAAGTCTTTCTATTGTAAGCCTAGAACTTATAACAACTCGTACTTCTGTACTTTGAGTTGTAATCTTTTTGGTGGATGTATTTCCCACGTGTCTATAAATCGTATTGCTCCGACTATGTAGTCTATCGTTGTGGATGAAGTTTCCCACATGTTTTTGGACTGTACATACCAGACTATGTAAAATTTCGAACATCAATGAAATACGATTGTCTTTTGGCTTACTTACTTGTTCAGACTATGTCAACTGCTTATTCTTAGCTCTAGAAATATGATTTTTTCATATTTTTCTTGTCTTGTCTAGTACATGAATTCATACAAGTCAGCAATTTGTGACTTGCATTGTACTGTCATCTGTCTTGCAAAGCTACTTTCTATTTAACCTATCAAGGAAATCTCTAAATGACATTTTGTTCATATCTTAGACTTATGGCTCCTAAGACGAAAAGCAAAGTTCAGAAAAAGACTCCAGTCAAGAAAACTGCACCAAAGAGAGTTACTCGATCCACTCCTTTGAATAATGAAGCTGAACAGGAAGAACCTGTGATTCAGCAAGGACCGGAAGCTGCTCCTGTCCAGGTGAACACTGGTCCTGGACCTACCCCAAATACTGGCGGGGATAATAATATGGCAGCATTTGTAACACAACAGTTGTTGGCTGCTATGCCTACTTTAGTCGCACAGATTACGGCAAGCCTGAACGCAAATAATAATCGTCATGCTGACAATAGTAACAATGTCGAGCCTACTACTGAACAGGTTATTCCTCGAGTGCATCTGCACGGGACTGACTACAAGACCTTCACTTATTGTAAACCAAAAGAATTTAATGGTACCGAGGGTCCGGTAGGTCTAATCAATTGGCTGGAAAGCATTGAGGCAGTGCTCCATATCAGCCGTTGTGCCGAAGAGCACAAAGTGGAATATGCTTCCGCTCAATTTCAAAAGCACGCACTGTCATGGTGGAACGAGCAGATTAGGACTCGTGGCCGAGAGCCGGCATATAGCATACCTTGGTTGAACTTTAAAAGGATGCTCATGGAAAAGTACTGTCCTCGTGAGGAAGTACAGAAAATGGAAGGCGAATTCTGGAATCATAGTATGATTGGACTAGACAATGAGAAATACACAACTCGTTTTCATGAGTTGGCTGGACTAGTTCCTCGAATGGTAGATACGGAGGAGAAATTGATCGAGAGGTACTGTTATGGCTTGTCACCTGATGTCCGAAGGTTGGTAGCCGCTTTTAATCCTTTGACTCTTCAAGCGGCAGTCAGTGCAACCAACCGAATGGTGATAGACTTGAAAAGAACCCCTGGTTCTTCGGTTGGAACAGAGGGGATCAAGAGAAGAAACGATCAGGCCTCTAGTAGTGGGTTTGGTGACGACGGAAATGGCAAGAGGTTTAAGACTGTTAGAAACTTTGCAGTAGTCACTCAGGACGTCACGAGGTACACTGGTCCAGACCCGAGATGTAACAGGTGTGGTCTCCATCACCGGGGAAATTGTCCTACTTGTAACCGTTGTAAAAGGACAGGACATCTGGCAAAGTTTTGTAAGAACAATGCACCGGCTTCATGTTACGAATGTGGCAGCGAAACCCATATGCGACCCGATTGTCCACGACTCAATCTAAACCCGAACAACAATGCTATAGTTCCCGTGAGGAACAATGCGAGGGACAATCAAGCTAGGAATCAAGAAGGACAAGGCAGAGGTCGAGTTTTTGCTTTGGAGGCTGCTGATGCATGACGTGGTCCCAAATGTTGTGATAGGTACATTCATACTCAATAATCATTATGTCTTTGTGTTATTCAACTCCGGTGCTAATAAAAGCTTTATATCCTTAGAATTTAAATCTCGAATTAATATAGTAGCTATCCCTATGAAAGAAAATTTTATCGTCAAATATGTAAACGGTCAAAAGTATGTTGCTAAAGATCATCTGGTAAATTGCAATTTAACATTTTCTGGTAAAACCTTTAAGATAGATCTTATTCCCATAGAACTAGGAAATTTTGACGTAATAGTCGGTATAGACTGGTTGTCTAGAGTTCGCGCTCATATTAGTTGTTACGAGGAGGTTGTGAGAATACCTCTACCGAAGGACGAAACATTGATAGCGTAAGGAGACAAGTCAGGGAAAAGTCATTGCTTACGCTTCAAGACAGCTCAAAATCCACGAAAGGATAGAGTTTTGGATGATCAAAAAGAGGCCCTACAACCAGGGCGTATCGAGAAGGAAGCATTGTGGAATACTGAATATTTATTTGAAGTGGATGGTGATGGGATCCGACATGTCAAAGACAGGGTGTGGATTCCCAAATATAATGGACTCAGAGAACTCTTGATGAACGAAAGTCATCGATCTAAATATTCAATCCATCCTGGCGCTGACAAAATGTACCATGGACTGAAGGACTTTTATTGGTGGCCTGGTATGAAAAGAGATATCGCCACTTATGTCTCGAAGTGTCTAAATTGTTCAATGGTCAAGGCGGAGCACCAAAAGCCTTCTGGGCTGCTCCAACAACCCCAAATTCCTGACTGGAAATGGGAACAGATTACTATGGACTTCATTACGAAGTTACCTCGAACCCTGAAAGGATACGATACTATTTGGGTCATTGTCGATCGATTGACGAAGTCTGCTCATTTCATTTCAATTCGGGAGAACTGGAAGATAAGGAAATTGTCTCAAATATACATTGAAAGGATTGTATCTCTTCATGGCGTTCCTTTGTCTATTATCTCTGACCGTGATGGTCGTTTCACTTCAAAATCATGGCGATATTTTCAAGACGCCCTAGGGACTCAATTGCACCTGAGTACGGCTTACCATCCCCAGACGGACGGACAAAGTGAACGTACCATCCAGACTTTAGAGGACATGCTTCGGGCATGTGTCATTGACTTCAAAGGTAGTTGGGATACCTTTTTGCCGTTAGCTGAATTTTCATATAACAACAGCTATCACACTAGCATCAAATGCGCGCCTTATGAGGCTTTATATGGACGAAAGTGTAGATCTCCTGTCTGTTGGCTTGATGCTGGAGAACGTCGTTTGTTTAAATATGGACTAGTTCAAAAGACTACTGATCAAATTGTTGAAATTAGGGCACGGCTGAAGGCAGCTCAAGATCGCCAAAAGAGCTATGCCGACCGTAGACGGAAGCCACTTGAGTTCCAAGTGGGAGACAAAGTCATGTTGAAAGTGTCGCCTTGGAAGGGCACTGCACGTTTTGGCGTACGAGGGAAACTTAGTCCTCGTTATATCGGACCATTCAAAATTGTTCAAAGAATTGGTTCCGTGGCTTACAAGCTCGATTTACCTAAGGAGCTAGAACATGTTCATCACACATTTCACATTTTGAATCTTAAGAAATGTCTGACTGATGAGACTTTAGTCGTACCTGTCGAAGAGCTGCAAGTGACTGACTCTCTTCAATTCGTTGAAGAACCTGTTGAAATTTTAGACCAACAGCTCAAACAGCTTAGACGTAGTCGTATCAAATTGGTCAAAGTTCGTTGGAACTCAAAACACGGTCCCGACTCGACTTGGGAACGTGAAGACTTTATGAGGAATAACTATCCTCATCTTTTTACTGAGCAAGACTTGATTTCGGGACGAAATCCTTAGAAGTCGGGGATGCTGTGACAACTCGTAATTAAATAACAACGAGTTAGTCTTAATCTTGTTTAAGATTAGTCATTATCATAATCTCGTCGAATTTAGACTGTCATTTGACGTGGAACTTATTAGACTTTTGGACTTTTGACTTAGTCAAAGTAGACGTATCTTGATGACGTAGACTATTAGCTATCTAGACGAATGCCGAGTCTTTAAAATAACTTTAAATAAATATTTAAAGGTTATGTCTTGAACAAAATAATTAGACTGTCTAGACTTAATATTATAAAGTTCCCTTTTACGAAACTTTATTGGCTTGTCTTAACTAAAATGAGACGAGGGAAAATAACTTTACTTTAAATTTTGGCCTTTCAGTCAAATGGTATTTACTCGTAAGCATTTTACCAAATTAAGGGTAATAATATACAAAATTGAGCCACATGGGCTGGAAACTAAAATGAAAGGCAGGGAGGAGAACACCCCTCCCCTTTCCCTCCTTTCTTTCCTTTTGATCAGCATCATCACACACACACACCACACAAACACAACACACACAAATCACTTAAACATTTCCCAATTTCTCTCAATCTCTCTAGTCTTCTTCTACATCATTTCTGCAAAGGAAAGATTTAAGGATTTTAAAGCTATATTTTGGTATTTGCATCATCAATCCCCATTTTCTTCAAATACTTCAAGAACACAAAAGTGGTAAGTTAACTTATTTCTTCAATTTTCTTATTGATTTAAATTCAATTAAGGATTTGATTCAGTTTTGTTAATGGAATTAGAAACCTTTGATTTTGATAAGAAATTAGGGTTTTATTGATAAATGGACATTTGACTTAGAAATTTGGTTTTGAGATCAAAAAGTGTTGAAATGGTATATGGTTAGCGAAATAAATTGTTTCCAGGCCTATTGGTCATGTTTATACTAGTTATAGTGAAAGGAATTGAATCAAAAACGATTTGGGTTATTTCTGCATATGAACTGCTGGTTTTTGGCTGCAGAATGGGGCCACTGCGGCGCAGTGGCGTTGTCTTAGCCCACTGCGGCGCAGTGGCGTTGTCTTAGCCCACTGCGGCGCAGTGCCCAGACTCTGGTCTGGTGTCGACTTAAGCCACTGCGGCGCAGTGCCCAGACTCTGGTCTGGTGTCGACTTAAGCCACTGCGGCGCAGTGAGCATGTTTCTAGCTCACTGCGGCGCAGTGTAAACCCTCGGAAAAATATTGTTTTTGGCTGACTGCGGCGCAGTGGGGTGAAACTTTTCCCACTGCGGCGCAGTGGCGTTGTCTTAGCCCACTGCGGCGCAGTGTAATCCCTCGGAAAAATATTGTTTTTAGCTGACTGCGGCGCAATGGGCCACTGCGGCGCAGTGGCGTTGTCTTAGCCCACTGCGGCGCAGTGCCCAGACTCTGGTCTGGTGTCGACTTAAGCCACTGCGGCGCAGTGTAAACCCTCGGAAAAATATTGTTTTTGGCTGACTGCGGCGCAGTGTAAACATGTTTTGCTGACTGCGGCGCAGTGTAAACCCTCGGAAAAATATTGTTTTTGGCTGACTGCGGCGCAGTGGCGTTGTCTTAGCCCACTGCGGCGCAGTGCCCAGACTCTGGTCTGGTGTCGACTTAAGCCACTGCGGCGCAGTGAGCATGTTTCTAGCCACTGCGGCGCAGTGGCGTTGTCTTAGCCCACTGCGGCGCAGTGCCCAGACTCTGGTCTGGTGTCGACTTAAGCCACTGCGGCGCAGTGAGCGTTGTCTTAGCCCACTGCGGCGCAGTGCCCAGACTCTGGTCTGGTGTCGACTTAAGCCACTGCGGCGCAGTGGCGTTGTCTTAGCCCACTGCGGCGCAGTGCCCAGACTCTGGTCTGGTGTCGACTTAAGCCACTGCGGCGCAGTGAGACTGGTTGGTGTCCTTAGCCACTGCGGCGCAGTGCAGATCTGGTCTGGTGTCGACTTAAGCCACTGCGGCGCAGTGCAGACTGGTCTGGTGTCACTTAGCCACTGCGGCGCAGTGCCCAGACTCTGGTCTGGTGTCGACTTAAGCCACTGCGGCGCAGTGGCGTTGTCTTAGCCCACTGCGGCGCAGTGCCCAGACTCTGGTCTGGTGTCGACTTAAGCCACTGCGGCGCAGTGAGCGTTGTCTTAGCCCACTGCGGCGCAGTGCCCAGACTCTGGTCTGGTGTCGACTTAAGCCACTGCGGCGCAGTGAGCACTGGTCTGGTTCGACTTAGCCACTGCGGCGCAGTGTAAACCCTCGGAAAAATATTGTTTTTGGCTGACTGCGGCGCAGTGGCGGTGGTGTCTTACCACTGCGGCGCAGTGCAGACTCTGGTCTGGTGTCGACTTAAGCCACTGCGGCGCAGTGCAGATCTGGTCTGGTGTCGACTTAAGCCACTGCGGCGCAGTGAGACTGGTCTGGTGTCTTAGCCACTGCGGCGCAGTGCCCAGACTCTGGTCTGGTGTCGACTTAAGCCACTGCGGCGCAGTGGCGTTGTCTTAGCCCACTGCGGCGCAGTGCCCAGACTCTGGTCTGGTGTCGACTTAAGCCACTGCGGCGCAGTGAGCATGCTCTGGCTCACTGCGGCGCAGTGTAAACCCTCGGAAAAATATTGTTTTTGGCTGACTGCGGCGCAGTGGCGTTGTCTTAGCCCACTGCGGCGCAGTGTAATCCCTCGGAAAAATATTGTTTTTAGCTGACTGCGGCGCAGTGTAAACCCTCGGAAAAATATTGTTTTTGGCTGACTGCGGCGCAGTGCAGCTGGGGTGTGACTTAGCCACTGCGGCGCAGTGCAGATCTGGTCTGGTGTCGACTTAAGCCACTGCGGCGCAGTGCAGACTCTGGTCTGGTGTCACTTAGCCACTGCGGCGCAGTGCCCAGACTCTGGTCTGGTGTCGACTTAAGCCACTGCGGCGCAGTGGCGTTGTCTTAGCCCACTGCGGCGCAGTGCCCAGACTCTGGTCTGGTGTCGACTTAAGCCACTGCGGCGCAGTGAGCATGTTCTGGCGTCGACTTAAGCCACTGCGGCGCAGTGCCCAGACTCTGGTCTAGTGTCGACTTAAGCCACTGCGGCGCAGTGTAAACCCTCGGAAAAATATTGTTTTTGGCTGACTGCGGCGCAGTGGACCGGTGGTGTGACTTAGCCACTGCGGCGCAGTGCCAGACTCTGGTCTGGTGTCGACTTAAGCCACTGCGGCGCAGTGAGACTGGTCTGGTGTCGACTTAGCCACTGCGGCGCAGTGCAGACTCTGGTCTGGTGTCGACTTAAGCCACTGCGGCGCAGTGCCAGACTCTGGTCTGGTGTCGACTTAAGCCACTGCGGCGCAGTGAGATCTGGTCTGGTGTCGACTTAAGCCACTGCGGCGCAGTGCAGACTCTGGTCTGGTGTCGACTTAGCCACTGCGGCGCAGTGCAGATCTGGTCTGGTGTCGACTTAAGCCACTGCGGCGCAGTGCCCAGACTCTGGTCTGGTGTCGACTTAAGCCACTGCGGCGCAGTGAGCATGCTCGCCACTGCGGCGCAGTGGCGTTGTCTTAGCCCACTGCGGCGCAGTGCCCAGACTCTGGTCTGGTGTCGACTTAAGCCACTGCGGCGCAGTGAGCTGTTGGTGTCCTTAGCCACTGCGGCGCAGTGCCAGACTCTGGTCTGGTGTCGACTTAAGCCACTGCGGCGCAGTGCAGACTCTGGTCTGGTGTCGCTTAAGCCACTGCGGCGCAGTGCAGACTCTGGTCTGGTGTCGACTTAAGCCACTGCGGCGCAGTGCAGATCTGGTCTGGTGTCGACTTAGCCACTGCGGCGCAGTGCCCAGACTCTGGTCTGGTGTCGACTTAAGCCACTGCGGCGCAGTGGCGTTGTCTTAGCCCACTGCGGCGCAGTGCCCAGACTCTGGTCTGGTGTCGACTTAAGCCACTGCGGCGCAGTGAGCATGTTTCTGTCACTTTGGTCTGTACAGTCATGTCTTATAATTGCGTGAAATGGTGTTATCACAATGGCGACAAAACTATTGACAACATACCGTAAGCGTGGTGGGTACGCCAATGGTACACCCTATATATAAGCGTTGAAAGTATGTTGGAAGTAGAAGCCTAGGTGGTTTAGTCTCTTTGCCGGATATCGATCTCGGCAGTCCTGTCTTAAATAACTACAACAAACGACGATTGATCTTTTAGTCAAACACACTGTAAACTCACCAACTATTTCGATAGTTGATCCTCTCAAATTTCATGCTTTTCAGGTGACCATCAGTAAGTCTTGGAATCGTCTTTGGCATTATAGGGCCAATCTTTTGACTTTGGACGTACAATTAGCATCAGACATTGAGGGCTCTCATGCTTTTGGCTTTAATTGTATTTGGCTGTCCAGACTTTGAACTTGTATTCGGTGGGCCCAGTTCCAAATGAGGATGACTTGTATCCGTATTTTGGGGTCCACACTTTGAACGATTGTACTTGTATTGACTTGTATTGGTATAAATGGATGTAATCACTATTAACCTTCTGATTAGTATGCAATTCTTTGTTAACCCTGTATTTCCGCTACAACGGGGTGTGACATCGGTTGCGGGAGAGGTTTATTGGATAAAATAATGTTGATTTTAACTTCTTGAATGAAAACTTAAATGAGAATTTGTGTTGGTTGGATGGGGAAGAGCATCCTCTAGCTCCGCTTCTGTTTGTTAGGATTTAGGATTTTTGTTAGTATTTGATTAAAAAAAAAGGGGTGAAAGTATATTTTTTGATTAATAAGTTACAAAATGCAAGCTGTAATTACAAAGCTTATGTGTTGCTTATGGATAGTTGCGAGTTCTTTACTTGTTATTTAGTGCAATTGAGGGATTTTCTCATTCGATTTAGAAATGGGTTAGGATGTACGGAGTATACGTCCATTAAGTCAATAACATCCGTATACAAATAACGGGGTAGCGGCTCTTGGGGTGGTGTACTGATTTTCATTTATACTTAATCGGCCAACAAAAGATATCCGGCTATTGAGACTTTACCCTTTTACACAAATATACCAACTAAAGAAATGTGTGAAAGGCTAAGTGTGTTGATAAGTAGATAGAGATCAACTAAATGGACGATAACGAAGATGGATATGGATATGGTTGCAGATATCTAGTGGATCGGATATGGGTGACTATGTCTATCGGTCATCCATTCATGACCCATTTAATATCCGAAATATTATAAAAAGGGTAATGGGGGGAACCCTAGCCCCGGTACCACAATTGGATACCCATCGACCCACCCCGTATGAGCCATATGATGCCGGTAAAATACCTCCATCCTAATCCCCACATGATCTGGGCACCCCGAAGGATCAAACCCGCGTATTTAAACTTCACATATGGGTCTAGGCTTCATTGGTAACGGGTACCTTAAAGGAATTATTTTTTGTGCCCAGTGGGGATCGAACCTGAGACCTTAAGGTCATCAAGTGTTTGCCTTACCACTAGGCTAATTCCTTGTTGGTATATCGAAATAATATATATATATATATATATATATATATAATATATATATTATATATATATATGCACACATACATAAAAATATATACATACAAATATACACTTTAAACTAGTAATCTTGTATATTGTTTTGTAAATGGCTAAAACTATACTTTTTATTTATATATGACAGGAGTAATTGAAGAATATTCATCGTTGTAACAATGTCCAAGTTATTGATTTTAGCTTTTAATACTTATATTGTTGGAATCCGAGTAATCAATTAGACTAATTGCATAATATTTTGATTCCAAAAAACTGATTAACTGGATAGTTATCTTATAGGTTTTGCACCTACTATTGTATATGTTTTCATCGAAGCTAATTTCTTGCTAATGTCTTCTGTGAGCAAATTTCTTGATATCCAATGAATATCTATTAACCAGTTTTATGTAGTAGATATGGATATGGAGCTAATGTTTTATTTAGTTGATTCAACTAGGTAATCTAGGATTCAAGAATAGCTTACGAGAGTAGAAAGGTAAATAAAATTCCAATTGAGTATTCAATCGAATAAAAGCGAGATGATACAGAGGATTTTGCGGATAAAGAGTATTTATTATTCATCATAGCATGCGTATGGGAAATTGGGAATTGCAAAGGAAATATAAAGCTAATAGTTCTCAAAATATTACATAGTGCCCCAGTGCACTATGAGTAACTTCTAAACATTCTCTTGTTATTATTTAGAGGGTGTTTAGAATTGTGTTTAGAACAGATTATCTGATTATTGAGTTCAAAAATACGAATAGTTAGAAAAAGTGTTTGGATGTAAAAGTGATTATATGCGCGTTTGCATAGAGAGAAAATGTAGTTTTGAAAAGCAGGTGAAGACATGCTTTTTCAAAACAGTTTTGAAAACGCTAAATTATTTTGAAAAACGCAATGCCAAACACCCCCTTAGACACATAACATGGCCCTAATTAGATGATGATTTTAGTTCATATATGACTGACCTCTCATTGACCCCTTTGTTGTTGCCTTCTGGCATGATCCGTAGGTTATATGTATTAGTAAAATATAGCCATAAGGTGATTTGACAAATTGATCCTTCTCCTATCTAACCAAAATATACCCTTCTGTGTCCATTTTAATAACTAACTTATGTATTTTCCATATACAATTTCTAAGTTTTTCCCGTTGGCAATGTTCAACAGGTGCCCTAACCTGAAAGTACTGTCTATCAAGAGCTCCCCCAATGTGACTGATGAATCCATGGTGAAGCTAGCATCGGGTTGTCCCAAACTTAGGGAACTTGACATAAGCTATTGCTACGGAATTTCTCATGAAGCTATGGTCACGTTGGGGAGAAAATGCACCAACATGGTAACTTTAAAACGTAACCTAATGAATTGGTTAGATCCTTCACAACACTTGGGAATTGTACCCGCGGACTATCTAAATGCTTGTCCCCAAGATGGGGACTCAGAAGCTGCTGCCATTGGAAACCTCATGCCCCAACTCCTTCATCTTGAACTTCGGTTCTCCAAACTAACATCCCGGGGGCTTTCTTTGATTACTGAAGGGTGTAAAAACCTCGAGTACTTGGATCTATCAGGGTGTGTGAATGTAACTATCCGGGATATTGTAAATTTTACATCGAAATTGACAAATTTGAAGAACATCAAGAAGCCTAACCACCACATTCCCAGGTCAGCCTTCCATACTGAAAGATATGGCCATTGGAGATTGTATGATGAACGGTACTGAACGGATGCTTTTCGTCTTTGATTTAAGAAGAAAAAGTTATGGCATTTCTTGCCTATATTTCAAAGTTACAAAAACTTTATCTATCAGATTCTCTAGATATAGCTAACATGTCCATATCATGCAATTGTGTTGTAATATAGCTTGTTGTATTAAGAACATATTGTTCATAGCTTGTTGGTTCAAGAACATATTTCTTATGTTTATCTGAATGTTAATGTACACAGGAGTTTAAGCCTCTCCCTCTAACGTGTACCAGATTATATGTACAGATGGCAAGATGGGTGGGTCAGACGTAACGGTCATGTTGTTCTATGGGTTGATACGTGATAGTGATTGAGTCACATCTACGAGGAAAACACTTTCTTGACTTATTTTTCTTATATAAGTTTGTAATCTTGAAACTGAGCAAGACATAATGTGATCGATCTTTGTTGGTTCGATGAACTTATCAAGTGGGTTTATGCATGTATCAGTTGATTGATGTTTCTGCTGCACATGGCTCAAGTTTAGTTAGTATTCAAATTCTAGTTTTAGCCTTTTCGCAATTACTTAAAATCTATCATTGCTTGTATGTAATCATCCAAAATTACTCCTGTTTGTCAACATTTAGATTGTGTTGGTATAGATCTTCTATACTTTTTCAATATACTAAATTGTTACTCCCAAAATTATTTAAAATAAAATATATCTATCTGTGATCAAGTGATTATTCTAAGGGTCTGTCTGGATTTGTCCTTAAATGCATTTAGTACAGATTTGTGATGGATTTTGCTGTAGCCTGTAGGTGAATGGTTTTTTAGGTAGTATTAAAAGTGTTGACGCCATTCGTGTGTTAGGTTTTATCAACTATATAAACACATGGCTATCTACATTACACATGTTGTTGTCTATAGATGAGTATGTTTAAAGAGGTCTAGTTGCCTAACCAAGAAATCATGGATCACATGTTTTGCCTGACCGCATCTAGCAGTGTGATGTAGATGTGCAGTCATGGTTTTCTGACCATAAACCATTATTGTGAACGTAGCAATTAATGACGATGCACGAAGTCCATTTTGAGCGACTACTTTTAGACCCTTGCTAGACTTATACGGAGTAATGAATATTCGTATGCCGTTAAAAAAAAAACAAAAAAAAAAAACCCCTATCTTGTAGCGATTGATTAGGTCCTTCATCCATAGAAAAAAAACCTTAAGCAAATAAATACAATCATTTTCATTTCTTACATAGAGCATAAATTCGGTTGTTCTCTCCCTTTTCGACCAGGATAAGTTTATCTCGGTGAAACTACTAAACAAGTAACATTAGATTGAAATATTGAAAAAACTGGACTTGAAATAAGTGTTTTTACATCCATTCATGTCTAGTTATATCACTAGAAATCATACAAGTATTTTTCAAACAAAGCAATGTGATCAGGATCCAAACACACTGCCAACGACACGCTACGATCACCACTAGGGTCTGATATAATGTAAATTGTACCTTCGTAAAGTATGCTTGCAGGTCCCATGAAAATAGGCCGACCCCAACCAAAGTTCGCTTCATATATTGGTAACCGAGTCCAACTGTTTATATTGAGATTAGGACATGCAAAATAGGTCGGCCCTCGAACAAGGGCCTGAAGATCAGGCACCGTCTCCAAGTAATCGATAGCTGATCTAAGGTACTGATCATCCATTCTAGCCAACTCCTTGTGGATTCTCCTTGCAGTGTCGGCCAATGATTCAGATTTAAACTCTCCTGATTTAGCAATGGGAGTGGCTGTGAAAACAACATTCCCGAGGTATCCTGGAGGGAGTGGAGGAATCAATCTTGACCGTCCATCAGTAGCCACGTAAATTTTGGTTGGTTGATCGTCTACTAGTCCACGGGCTTTGCATGCACAACGCCATAGGTGAGCGGCTAGGATCTCGTATGTGCTATGGTACATGCTACCATCGCCTTTCCCCTTTGATTTAAGAACGTTAATTTGATCAAGGGTGAGCCGTAGGATGGAAGTTGAAGCAGACGGCGATTTTTGTATTTTTGTTTGAGTAGTGATCATCGATGGTGGTGGGTGATATTCGACATGGTCGAACAAAGGGGTTGGTGGGTCACGGGCTCGAAGAAGAGTACGGTCATTGAATGGTGGAATGGCGACAGATAAGCCACAGGCTGTATCGGACCATGTGTTGATGAAGTGAAGGGACGATAAGCCATCAGATAATGTATGGTGTAGTCCACAGCCAAGAGAAACTCCACCACACTTAAAACGTGTAACCTAAGACCAACACAATTTCGCACCATAAGAAAAATGGAATAATCATAATAAACATGTAGTATATATAAATTCTATCATAATGTTTGCTTTAAATTATAAGAGGACCACCATGGTATGTATATGTATCAAAAGATTTGCATCATTGAATTTTGGTTTCAAAAACCAAATGTATAATTATCTACAGCATGTATCAGACCAATTGATCATAAATTAATTGTGGCCCGAAGGCCCTACAGGCTACATGTGAAAGTGAAATACAAATGCGCGGGTCCAATCTCTAGCACGTGGAGTGAATTATTGTTAGGTGATTTGCAAGGATCCATCTCTTGCGGGTTGGCGAGACCAAAATGGGACTGGGTCAAGGAGTTCCCTCCAAGCTACCAGTATTACCTGGTGCAATGTAGCAAGACTATACATGTTGTGGGTTTAGGACTCGCTTTTAATAATAATGAAAAAAATAATCAAGTTGTTGTATGAAATAAATTTTAGTGTCGAGATTATTAAGTAATGAGTGTTTCAAAGTGGTTGAAATTTAAAGTTAGGTCTTGAAAATAAGTGTTGGTGACAATTTAAGTAATAAATTTGTCAATGAGGTGTTAGCGTATGTGGTAGAGGTTTTTTATCTCTTGAGATAAAAGACCAAGGTTTTATTTATGGTAATGATGTAATTTAGAACTATTTTGCGTAATTGAAATGGATTTCTATATGGGCTTGACTTAAATGCTGCTAGCAGCATGCTGCTCTAACATATTTTTAAGGTTTTTTTTTTTAAATTCATCACATGGGGCTTGATTTTTAAGGGGGAATTGCCAAGCATATCTGCTTTCCCTTTCTCTATTATGATAAGACCAACTTTATGGCACCAAGTCATCAATTGCACTCCAAAGAGTAAATTACAATTTTGGTCCCTAAAATTGACACGATTTGCAGTTATTGCCTTTAAGTGAAAAAATTACAATTTTAACCTTGAAGTGAGTCAATTTTTTCAGTTTTTACTCTGCAACTAGACATCGTCTATTTGGTCCGTTAAGTGAGGGGCAAATTCGTCAGATCATCATGTTCTCTTTCTTCTTCCACATTTAAACACCACCCGATGTATATCCCAACCCAGGAACATGAAACCCCATTATCAAAAAGATCATTATTATTATTATCATCATCTTCATCAATTCATCACCATCTAATACCTATCTATCTCACAAATCGCAATCTGAATATATCAAAACATGTATATATTCCGGCCACCACCACTGCCCCCATAGAAAAACACCCTTAAACGAAATCTTATATATGTGTATATTATATATATATATATATATATATATATATATATATATATATACGAGATCCGATATAAAATGAGAACTTTTTCCTTTTGTTATATAAGGGAGATCTGATAAAGATCAACTAATATAAAACCAAGATTTAATATGGTAGTGGCTGGAGACTATTACCACAAAAGAAGAAGAATCTGGTCGCCACCTGATTTGTTTCTTTTTGATGGATTAGTTTATAAATTTGGTCAAATTAATGCATCTATGGAACAATCTGACTAACATTGAGGTGGGACGAAATCTGAGGTGGGAATATATGCATATGCCATACATTTCTTTTATAGGGAATAAAATGGAAGCAATAGTGATATGTGTATATGTGATTTGGGAATATTGTTTTGGTTTTTTTTTTTTATTATTTCTAGTAACATCTATCTATACTTTAACTAAAAAAAGAAGGTTGGAGGTACACTTGGCACCCCTTAAAGCTCTTTTTAGGCCTAAAGTTCTCTCCTAATTATTTAGAGCTCTCTCTTTTTTTTATAGATTTTTTATATTAAAATTCTAATAATCATTATCCAAATATATTATTATATTAGTATTTATATTAATATTTGTAGAAAAAGTCTTATTAATTTACACTTTTTTTGTTTTCCATCAATAATTTACACTTTTTAGCCCTAAATACTTAATTTATATTTATTATAATAATTTTTCATCATTTATTAATTAAGAAAATTCAACACATAAAATATTCTCTACAGAAAAGTATTTCAACAGATGAAATACAATATATGTGTTCAATGTTTTAGAATTATATTCTTTTAATTAATTTTGTACGAGTATTATATTTTGTTGTCAATAGTAGTTTGATTATGTCTTCTTTTTCTACTACAAAAAGTTTTTCTCTTTTTAATTGTTTTGTTCATGTTTTGTTATTTTTCATCTATTTTGTTATTTATTATTTTGATATTTACCTTTGATATATATATATTTTTTGCGACTATCCGTCCATCGGACGGACATTATAACTAAAAGAGGAGGTTGGGGGTACACTTGGCACCCCTTAAAACTCTTTTTAGGCCTAAAACTCTCTCCTAATTACTCTAAATCTCTATCCTTTTTTCTAGATTTTTTGTATTTCTTATTTGCTTATTACATAGATAATTATATTTAAAACTTATCATAAATCTTTTTCTATCAAAACAAATTTTAAATTTTAAAGATATATAATATCCTTAAAACTCTCTCAATAAATTATTATACATACAACCTAAATTTTTATAAATCATTCTCATTCATATTATTACTCTCTCTCCTATCTTTAATAAACAAATCAAGTTCAGTAAATTTCCCAATAAAAAAAACATCCGATTTTTTTATATCAGTTTAATTTTATTTTCGGTATTTTGTTCGTGTTTGTTTATTATTTGATATTGAATTGTTATGTTATTGTTATTTTTCATCTATTTTAATTTAGTTTGTTATCAATTGTAGTTTGATTAAGACTTCTTCTTCTACTACAAAAAGGTTTATTATTTTAAATTGTTTTGTTTATATTTTGTTATTTTTCATCTGTTTTGTTATTTATTATTTCGATATTTACTTTTGATATATATATATATTTATTAATATATTTTGAGACTATCCGTCCATCGGACGGGCCTGAAGTCTAGTACTATAACTAAAAGAGGAGGTTGGGGGTACACTTGGCATCCCTTAAAGTTCTTTTTAGGCTTAATACTCTCTTCAAATTACTCTAGAGCTCTCTCTTTTTTTTAGATTTTTTTAAATTTTTTATTTGCTTATTAAATAGATAATTATATTTAAAACTCTATCATAAATCTTTTTCTATCAAAACAAATCTTTTTAAATTTTAAAGATATATAATATCCTTAAAACTCTCTCAATAAATTATTATACATACAACCTAAATTTTTATTAATCATCTCATTTATATTATTCCTTTCCTTTCTATATTTAATAAACAAATCAAGTTCAGTAAATTTCTCAACAAAAATACATACGTTTTTTTTATACAATTTTAATTTTATTGTTGGTATTTTGTTCGTGTTTGTTTATT
>CM067172.1:100718212-100830712 GCA_034093135.1 Erigeron breviscapus | reverse complement strand
TCGATGAAACAACATTCTTTCGCAAAGGTAAAAATTTGTTATCGTCCTTCAAAAGCACCACGCCTTGTCTCGTTGCTTCCAAGGCCAGATTCTTGTGATCTGTAGTGCACACGTCCTGAGACCCAAACTTTCCAAATTTGCCATTTGATGGGTTCCCATCAAAAAGTAATAAACGAAGTTGAACCGTAAACAAATTTGAAAAAGCTTTGTTTGTCGTTTTCTTCCACCTTCCCCATATCAATTGCTAACTGTGTGTGTCTCAGCATGTATGTTCCACAGTTAATACTCGTTCCTAAACAACGGTTTCAAGAATCAATAATCGATATTTGCAAAAGCTAAAATTAACCGGCTTTAAGAACAGTAGCAATAGCATCCTAGGGGCTTTTGGTGTAGTTTAGTGTGACTATTTTAGCCAAAAATAATAACAGATACATATTGCATACCTCCCCAACCATAAATTTGCTGCTGAAAGCCAAAATACACTGAGATAGGAGACACTACTGTTAATAATCAATAATAAAAAACATATAATGAAAAAAGAAGTGACATTTTGGTAAATGTTTTGAAAATTTGATTTGAATATACAAAAAAATAATAGAATATTGACAAACCAAACAACAATATTGAGAAAGAAGCTACATGTTGTTAAATAGAAATAAAAATATCTAAAAGTCGGTGTTAAATTGGTTTTTATTTTTCTGAAAAATCAGTTTTGTTGCGGTCCATATAAAATTAGTTATATGGAGCTATAATAAATCAAAAGCATAACCTGTTTACCGGGTAAACACTAAAACAGGTCATCACAACTTCTGATAATTTATTCCAAGACACAAATTACAGTCATAAAAAGATAAATACCTCTGGAATCTGAGAGCTTCACACATCTTTCAGACCTGCATAACCATTTGCAAGTCGGAATGCTGCAACCCTTGGTTGCACCAAGTGCCTTCGTCCGAATAATAAGATCCCCATCAGAAGTGAAATTGGTGAGCAAATGTTCCATGCCAATTGCATCCATAACCAATTGCCGACTTTTTGGATTGTTTTGTTTCCAAAAACACCCTGTAGTTTTTGTAAATCTCTGGGGCAACTTGTGGATTTTACGAATGCCTAGGAGTTCATGTAACGAACCTGTAGTCATTGTAAATCTCTAGGGCAATTATGAGGAATTGAATGTCTCGGATGCTTATATACGCAACTCCCTTCTCCCTCATGAATCTAAAATCTAAATGCTTGCAGCACCGGTTCTTCCTCATCTACCTGTGGAAACAATTAGTAGATATCAGATACAGAACACTCTTTATTCTGTATAGAGAGTAGTAAAAGCATGGCCAGAAAGGAGTTTGATATCTGTAATGCGAAGCTTTAACAAACTTTATTGATTAACCTGTCGTCATTGTCTAATTGACTGTACTACTAATCTTCTTAAATGGCTCACAAAGAGTTGCTATTTTGACTACATTACACAAAGCAAATACATTCAGAATGAGATCAACATCAAACATAAAGATTAGAATGATTGTTTGTAAAGCAATGATGTTTACGACTATTGACAAAATACTTCCCTGAATACAAATTTGCCAATTTCAATACCAACAAAACTAAATACCTTAAGATGCTGACGGCTGGCCAAAGTGGGGATCTACCAGAGAAATCTGCCACACCCACATTAGCACTTCTTACCTCTTTCTTGCAGTCACCCTTCCTTCTTACACTCATGAAGTGGATCTGCGTAAGAAAAAGTGCAAAGATTTTTAGTGTCCCTTCATTATAACACATAACATATACATAGACATGTTCAAATTGAAAGAAAAAGATTAGGGCCTCTCTTTAAGTATAAATTGAGTTTTATGAAACATTCACCTTTCAAAACCAAATATAAGTTAATGCAGTTAGCAAGACTCATTGCAGAACACTATTCACAAAGGGTCCTTCTAGATCTCTGTATTTACAAATTAGTATTGTACTATTGGTGATTAACTTTAATGTATTGAAAGTTATTAAAGAAAGAGACCAATGCAATAACGCATACTAAAAACTGATATTGCAGACAGTTACGGGAAACCTAAGTGCAATTGTAATCATTCTCTGCGACAACCTTCTAGATCACTATATTTACAAATTAGTATTGTAATATTGGTGATCAACTTTAATGTATTGAAAGTTATTAAAGAAAGAGGCCAATGCAATAACGCATACTAAAAAGTGATCTATCTCAACCCATACCTGTTTTGATCCGTTAGTCGTTACCCCTATCCATCATATATAATATCAACTCTAGCTTATGTCCCTTCATTCTTTGAAACATATATAAAAAGAAACGAAGTACAACAATTTTCAATAAAAATACCTGTATAGCAGCTTTATGATATGGTAACATAAAAATTATCCAAACAAAAGCTCTATGATTTACATAGACCAAAGAAACAAAAACAAAAAGACAGAGCCAGGGAAACAAACCACAAAGCACCCTAAGTAACCGAATAGATTTCTGACCAAGTGCTCTAGTTAGTTGGAAAATCAAGAAGTAGTTTCACGTCATTAGTACTTCTTATCCATGGATGACCTGTAACATTACATTACAATTTATTAAAATAATCAAAATTATCAATATGGGCTGCTAAGTAAATAAATAGGTAAGCAAATTTGAACTGGATGCTGCTTTCAGTAACCAACTGACTACTATAGACCATAATGACTGTAGCGGCTCTGGGGCATCCAACAATCAAGGTAACAAATCCTTCCCATCCTAACAACACGATGAGAATGTACGGCCTGTAGATCTCTTTTTGGTCTTGCTTCTCTCTTCATGCCACATTAAGGCTTCACAATGTTCAAAAACCCAAAATTAAGTCACCTTTAGCGGTAAAAAGTAGCCCCTTTAGGTGTCTGTGTGTAGGTGCAGAATTCAACAAACATCAATACAATAAGAGTGATTCATACATGGTATAGCATGGTTCACTACTATCTTGAAAACAATATAGATTCGCACAATCAAAACTTAAACTGATTGAATACCTTTGTTTATAAGAACTGGATAATGGGTTTGAAATGCAATGGCATGGGAGGCAAAAACGACAGCAAGATGACCTCGACTTGATTTCATAGATGCTAACATATTGTCCAGGAGTTTTTTTTTTTTGTTACTCCAACACGCGGGTCATCATTTTTCCCTTAAAAGAAGATTTAATATAGGTGGGTAAATCATATATCACGTCCATACAACTTACCGTAAGAAGATCAAAGCATCGCCAACAACCAACTTTTTACCATTAACGAAGTCACCCCATCAGGTTGTTAGCAAGTGGCACTGAGGTTTCTCCACAGTCCACACCAATAATCAAAATCTAACAAATTGAAAAAGGGAAATCTTTCAGGAAATAATATATTTTTTACGGTCCTAAGATGTAATCGGCTTTCCTTAATTAGGATCGATTTAGTGACCGAGTTGAATAAAAATTGATGTCATTAACGTGATCCCTCTTGCAAATCATAGATTATCTAGATAAGGGTTTTGTAGAATAAGAGTCGCATCATTCGACATTACGTACAGAAAATGCAAACGACTCGAAGTAAAACAAAAAATTACTATCTTATTTCCAACAGCCATAAGAACATAAACATATAAAAATAATAATAATAAAAAATTGATGATGATGATGATGATGATGATAGAAACATAACATATATAATTATAATAATAATAGTAATAATAAAAATAATAATAATAATCATAATAATAATAGATTGATGATGATGATGCTTTTTGTAAATCATGGATTGAAATACCTTCTTGAAACAACATAAATTGGCATACACATTTTGTGGAGTCGGCGTACATATCAAATCACTTTCCAAATCTCCGATTTGTATCCCGATTTTCTTCATCGAATAGATGATTTGTCTGCGGCTGCCATTTTCTCAATCATCAATACTAAACAAAAGGGATGTAAGTGGATGATATATAATAACCAAAACAACGGTATCGCGATTAATAATCGCTCCTCACTTTGCATACCAACATGGGTAGCACGAAGGTCGGCTTTCATCAACAGGAAGAAAGCAAAATATCCCTCAATCAATTAAATGAAACTTCATTAGTTAATGAATGTAAACACCCTTAATGTTCCACCCCTTAGTTAGATATATATAGATAATTCATAATGGAAAAATAAGATGGTAATAATTAACCCCTATTTAGTACCCTAATAATCCTCATAAATACAACACTAAAAATCGCCAAATTCTTCCACCCCTTGATACAACTTTTAGATATATAATGATTAAAAGTTTGAATTCCGTTATATATGTAAACTATGAACCCGCGTAAAACACGGGGAACATATTATAAAATATAATAAAATTTACAAAGTAAATTTCTAAAAATATTGATTTATTTTCAGGGTAGGATGCATGATAAGACACGATAGAAAGTACCCGCGCGTTGCGCCGGTAAGATGGTGGGGGTGATAGGTCATAGAGTGTGATAGGCAAATGCCTTAGCTGTACGGGCTCCGCCCTCAGATTTAAAAATTCGTCGAAAGTATATCGAATGACATCTCTAATGAAAGAGCATTAAATTATAAGAACACCCATATAAATTTTATAATTTATCGATGTACGGTTTTTGAGATAAAAGATTTTGAATGAATTAAAGAAATAAAATGATTTATAGAGGAGAGAGAAAAATGAATGGTTGAGATTTAAGGAGAGAAGAAAATGAGTGGTTGAGATGTATATAGATGTATTGTACATTATGCATTAGTAGTTGTACATTGTTGAAATGTTGAAAGTTGGAAAATTTTGGAGAGAACAAATGCTTTATAATGTACAAGAGAAAGATCTCGCGCGTTGCGGCGGTGAGATGGTGGGGGTGATAGGTCATAGAGTGTAATAGGTCATAGAGTGTGATAGCCAAATGCCTTAGCTGTACGGGCTCCACACTCGGATTTAAAAATTTATCGAAAGTATATCGAATGACCTCTCTAATGAAAGAGCATAAATTTTAAGAACACCCATATAAATTTTATAATTTATCGATGTACGGTTTTTGAGATAAAAGATTTTGAATGAATTAAAGAAATAAAATGATTTATAGAGGAGAGAGAAAAATGAATGGTTGAGATTTAAGGAGAGAAGAAAATGAGTGGTTGAGATGTATATAGATGTATTGTACATTATGCATTAGTAGTTGTACATTGTTGAAATGTTGAAAGTTGGAAAATTTTGGAGAGAACAAATGCTTTATAATGTACAAGAGAAAGATCTCGCGCGTTGCGGCGGTGAGATGGTGGGGGTGATAGGTCATAGAGTGTAATAGGTCATAGAGTGTGATAGCCAAATGCCTTAGCTGTACGGGCTCCACACTCGGATTTAAAAATTTATCGAAAGTATATCGAATGACCTCTCTAATGAAAGAGCATAAATTTTAAGAACACCCATATAAATTTTATAATTTATCGATGTACGGTTTTTGAGATAAAAGATTTTGAATGAATTAAAGAAATAAAATGATTTATGGAGGAGAGAAAAAAAAATGAGTGGTTGAGATTTGAGGAGAGAGAGATAGAGATGTTGAAAAGTTGAAAGTTGAAAACATTTGACGGGAACAAATGCTTTATAATGTAGTAGAGATAAGACATATACATAACTTAGAATTGATTTTTGTTAAATAAAGATGTTTTGTTGTGTGCAGTATTTGTTTAATCGATAATTGATAATGTTATTTTACTCTTTTTTTTGTAAAGTTAGTTTCGATTCAGATGTGCTGGAGGCAATTTTAACCAGCGATTTGTTGGACCTCCAACTTCATCCTCATGGAAAATACCTTGAGATGAGATACCCAAGACTCGAACCCGAGGCCTTGAGAAAACTTACCTCCGGGGCCCACATAGTGATTTAGAAGATACCCAATTAAAACAATAAAAAAACATAAAAAACTGGGTATAATTTTAAGACCATTGTGAATTGTATATATGGTTTATCAAAAATAGAAGAAATTTGTTAACATCTTTTATCTTGTTTATTATTATATTAAAAAATAGAAAAAAATAGAAAAAAATATATCGATCTACATACATAAAAGGTAAGTATATGAGTTGAAATTAGAACATGGTCAACATCTCGTTATTTAGTTTACGTGCAAAGTTTCATCATTATACGATGAATTTTTCCTGATGTTATATCCAGACTGAATGTTCACAAAAAAATAGTAATTATATTATATACTATTCTTTCTATATAACTAAGTGGGGATATGTTTTTGATTATGTGTCAATTATTTTTATGTGCCACCTAGATTTTGCTTAGGTGTCATTTTTTGTTTTTTTAGCACTTTTTTAATAAGAAGATATTATCTATTATCTAACTAAATATAAATATATTATCTATTACTTAATTAATTATTTACTTTAATATAAATTAATACTATTTATTTTTATACAAGAACTCTATATTTTATCTTTGTGAAAATTGAGAGTTTCTACCAAATTAGTGTTAGTACTTAGCAACTTTTATGTAATACTAATTTAATTTACAATTATTTTTTTTCCAAATAATCCTATCTTAATCCTAATTCATGCTAATGTGGTTTAAGTTTTTGAGTGTCAACTAAGTTTTTTGCTTATTTGCAATTTTTTTACTTTTTTTTTAATATTTTGTGATATTATTTAAAGGAAATACTTAGTCAAATCTATTATTTAAGGATTATATGATGAATAAGAACTTTTAAATTTTAAACTTAGTCGTGTACTTATTTAAGTTATTATCTAGAGTATTAATTACATACCGATTATATCGAATCATTTTAATTGATATTCATTTTTTGAAATTAACCCTTTCAGTTTTTGTTTTATTCATTAAAATTGAACTTATGTTGATATTATTTATTAAGTATATTTTATCTTTGTGAAAATTGAGAGTTTCTACCAAATTAGTGTTAGTACTTAGCAACTTTTATGTAATACTAATTTAATTTACAATTATTTTTTTTCCAAATAATCCTATCTTAATCCTAATTCATGCTAATGTGGTTTAAGTTTTTGAGTGTCAACTAAGTTTTTTGCTTATTTGCAAAGTTTCATCATTATACGATGATTTTTCTGATGTTATATCCGACTGAATGTTCAAAAAAATAGTATTATATATATATTATATGTATTCTATATAACTAAGTATATATATATATATATATATATATATATATATATATATATATATATATATATATATATATATATATATATATATATATATATATATATATATATATATATATATATATATATATATATATATATATATATATATATATATATATATATATATATATATATATATATATATATATATATATATATATATATATATATATATATATATATATATATATATATATATATATATATATATATATATATATATATATATATATATATATATATATATATATATATATATATATATATATATATATATATATATATATATATATATATATATATATATATATATATATATATATATATATATATATATATATATATATATATATATATATATATATATATATATATATATATATATATATATATATATATATATATATATATATATATATATATATATATATATATATATATATATATATATATATATATATATATATATATATATATATATATATATATATATATATATATATATATATATATATATATATATATATATATATATATATATATATATATATATATATATATATATATATATATATATATATATATATATATATATATATATATATATATATATATATATATATATATATATATATATATATATATATATATATATATATATATATATATATATATATATATATATATATATATATATATATATATATATATATATATATATATATATATATATATATATATATATATATATATATATATATATATATATATATATATATATATATATATATATATATATATATATATATATATATATATATATATATATATATATATATATATATATATATATATATATATATATATATATATATATATATATATATATATATATATATATATATATATCTCTCTCAAATATATTTTCTGTATTAATATATATTTATATATCATATCGATATATATATTAGGTACAACTCACTCACCTTTCTGACTTTCTCTCTATCCTACCTGCTTCTTCATCTTCATTTTTCCTTCCCTGACTTCTTTAGCTTCTTTTTTGAACAAGAGATAGTACCACAAAAATCGATGGCATTGCTAGCCATATTTTCTCATCTTATCATCATCGTCGGTTACACCTTCTCTGTCACCGACTATAAATTCCGGGTTGCTACATTATTGTAATATTATAACTTTAAATTTAAAAGATGCATTATTTACTTTTAACAAATTTTTACAACAATTATTTACCATGCAACGCATGGGTTTAATCTAGTTGACCAATATACTAAAACAGAATTGCAACATTTTTTGATCGACACGTGACGATTTATTGATACGACACGTGTTTTTTAATCTTATATTCAATAAATAAACAAGTGATTTTATTTTTTAGATAGCATAAATATCCAAAACTTTTAATTAATTAATATATTGATTTAAATACATGATATAGCCGAAACTCTTAATTTAAATAATTCTATTATATTAGTTGTTACCATATTTATCTATTTCCATCACTAACTATATTTTTTATGATAATTTATATTTTATAAAATATTATATTTTAGAAAGCTTATTTATTTTAATGCATAAAATATATTAAATAAATCTATACCATTGTATATAAAAATTATAGCCTACATGTTGAAAGTTAAGAAAAAATGGAACATGAATTGACCAAACTACCCTTAATGAATTAAATCACCACCGACTCTTAATATTAAATTATATGATCAGTCCCTTATATTATAAAATATATTTACTACCCCCTTTAAATCAAACACATTTACATTAATTCCTTACACCATTGTATATGTATATTGTATTATATGTTAATCAAATACAGGCCTTAAAATGAGAACACGGTGAGAACACTTAAAAACTTCATTTTGATGCATTAAAAGTCCATAAACTAACATAGTGTATAACTAATTATCATTATTTAAGTGTTTAACAACACATTAAAAATCACATATTATTGTTATTTGATATTATGATAGGAGTTAATGATCTAGAAAAAGGTTTCATCTGAAAAAGCAGAACTTGTCAAATTACTATATATATATATATATATATTTAAATTTGGATTTTGGGATTTTTGCCAGAGAAAAAAAAAAAAAAAAAAAAAAAAAAAAAAAAAAAAAAAAAAAAAAAAAAAAAAAAAAAAAAAAAAAACATGTTTTTTTTTCTTATTTTTTGTTTTAAATTACGTTTAGTTCCACTTGCAATAATGGTCCCCATCAACTAACGGTCGTTAAGTTGTATTCGGATGTTTAACGGGAGTTACGGAAACTGCTGCAAATCAGGTCATTTCCTTTAAGAGGGAGTTAGGTCCTTTTCTCTAACGTGTCTTAACAATCGTTAAATGCTATTTGAGTTTCTATATCATTAACTTAATAAAGTATACCTACAATCATCAAACATTACTTAACACTTAATAAAGTATACCTACAAGAGCCTATAACATTGTTTATCAAGCTAATAATATACGGAGTAACAAAAAATAAAATAAAAAAAATAGACGGAGTAACAGAGCTATATAGGTAAGAAATAAAAAAAAATCAACAAAGTTACACAGTTAAAGAGCAAAAAAATATAAAAAAAGACAGAAAATTAAAAACTAAAAACTAAAAACGACGAAAATACTTTTAAAATACCATGATTTCTTCATAAAGATGGCAGCCTCAATAGCAATTGCAGTATAATTGTAATCTAGCGTATTGTAGCCTCCATAAAAATATAGGAATTGAGACATACTTTGCGATATGTATATTACAATAGTAAAGTATTGTATACCTATGACTATTAGATATATGTAACATCCCAAACTTTTTATTTAACAGTTGACTAGTGTCGTTAAGTCTATTTTTGATTTAATGCTTATATGTAGTTATTGTGTGATGTGTGTGAGTCTTGAAAGCCTCAATGTATAATGAAGTGTATATGTGTGTAAAATGTAGTTAAAGCCTATGTATAATGAAGTGTATATGTGTGTAAAATGTAGTTAAATGTCTATGTAGTGGTATTTTAAGAAGTAATCATGTTATATATGGTCCATATGGTAGTTTTTGACTAGTAATGAAGGATTAGGAAGCCTAGGACTAGTTTTGACATAGGGGCAAAGTCAAAAACGGGTTAAGGGGTTTAGGGAGTGTCATTAGAGGGTTAATTGCAGAAAACACATCCTCCTAAGAATCCCTAACCGCCTCCTAGCCATCCTCCATCTAATTGCAAGCCGCAAAGCTTCCTTACGTGTGATTTGAGAGTGTTTTGTCAAGTGATTTGCATCCCTAGTGTGATCTACGCGTATAGAAGGTAATATCTCATTGATTTCAGATTCTTTTAATTGTATAAGTCATTAGGGATTTTAATGGGGTTATGGGAGAAGCGTTTAATGATGATTTAATGATGTTTTGGAGGATATAAGTCATGTATGGTTTAATTAAAGGTTGAAATACTTTGTAATGGCCTAAATATGAAGGATTATAGGGTATTGAATCTGTATTTTAGACCTGGAGTTGTTTGGGGTCGATTTGGGGGTGAAAACGATTTTTGTAAAAGTGCAGGTCGAAGGGGAGTTGGGGCGCAACGCCTAGTTGCGGCGCAACCAGAAAACAGAATGTTAAGTTGCGGCGTAACGAAGTGTGTTGCGGAGCAACGAAAGGGTCTAGTTGCGGCGCAACGGGGTGTTGCGGCGCACCCAAATACAGAGAAGATAAGCTGCGGCGCAATGAGGGGCATTGCGGCTCAACTCAGTCTATTTTCACAACGTTTATACTTTTGAATCGTAACTTCGTTTTGACACATAGATTAGGCCTGAATCTTAAGTGAGTCTTTAAAGTGTGTGGGTCTAGTTTGTGACCTTAATAACGTGAGTTTGTAGCTTGTCTAATAATCGTTTACTAATTATAGGTAGACGAGCATAGTTGCTTTACACAGTAACTAGTTGTTGATTGTTGTGGACTACTTGGAGGTAAGATACACTAATTTGACACGCTGGGGGATTCAACAAAAGCTGGTTTCGAATAATAACTTCCCATTTGGTATCTTTATATTGCATGTGGGCATATGGGGTTACACGGGAGGTATTGTGGGTCACGTAGTTGACCAGGAGACCTGAAATGAAGTCCCAAATGTTATGAAATGAAGGATGGTGTATTGTAGTATTTTGTTATGCATGAGATGTAGAGATGATGTTGATTCTTGATATGTGCATGCGTATGTGGCTTGTTCACCTAGCTCACTAGACTTTCTAGGTTGCCATGTCACTTGCACGTTTAAGGGCCCAAACGTAATGAAGATTATGTGTGAAGTGTTTAGGTTGTGTGATGCCTAAACTAATGATGTGTGAAATGTTTAGGTTGTGTGATGCCTAAACTAATAATGTGTGAAATGTTTAGGTTGTGTGATGCCTAAACTAATGATGTGTGAAATGTTTAGGTTGTGTGATGCCTAAACTAATGATGTGTGAAATGTTTAGGTTGTGTGATGCCTAAACTAATGATGTGTGAAATGTTTAGGTTGTGTGATGCCTAAACTAATGATGTGTGAAATGTTTAGGTTGTGTGATGCCTAAACTAATGATGTGTGAAATGTTTAGGTTGTGTGATGCCTAAACTAATGATGTGTGAAATGTTTAGGTTGTGTGATGCCTAAACTAATGATGTGTGAAATGTTTAGGTTGTGTGATGCCTAAACTAATGATGTGTGAAATGTTTAGGTTGTGTGATGCCTAAACTAATGATGTGTGAAATGTTTAGGTTGTGTGATGCCTAAACTAATGATGTGTGAAATGTTTAGGTTGTGTGATGCCTAAACTAATGATGTGTGAAATGTTTAGGTTGTGTGATGCCTAAACTAATGATGTGTGAAATGTTTAGGTTGTGTGATGCCTAAACTAATGATGTGTGAAATGTTTAGGTTGTGTGATGCCTAAACTAATGATGTGTGAAATGTTTAGGTTGTGTGATGCCTAAACTAATGATGTGTGAAATGTTTAGGTTGTGTGATGCCTAAACTAATGATGTGTGAAATGTTTAGGTTGTGTGATGCCTAAACTAATGATGTGTGAAATGTTTAGGTTGTGTGATGCCTAAACTAATGATGTGTGAAATGTTTAGGTTGTGTGATGCCTAAACTAATGATGTGTGAAATGTTTAGGTTGTGTGATGCCTAAACTAATGATGTGTGAAATGTTTAGGTTGTGTGATGCCTAAACTAATGATGTGTGAAATGTTTAGGTTGTGTGATGCCTAAACTAATGATGTGTGAAATGTTTAGGTTGTGTGATGCCTAAACTAATGATGTGTGAAATGTTTAGGTTGTGTGATGCCTAAACTAATGATGTGTGAAATGTTTAGGTTGTGTGATGCCTAAACTAATGATGTGTGAAATGTTTAGGTTGTGTGATGCCTAAACTAATGATGTGTGAAATGTTTAGGTTGTGTGATGCCTAAACTAATGATGTGTGAAATGTTTAGGTTGTGTGATGCCTAAACTAATGATGTGTGAAATGTTTAGGTTGTGTGATGCCTAAACTAATGATGTGTGAAATGTTTAGGTTGTGTGATGCCTAAACTAATGATGTGTGAAATGTTTAGGTTGTGTGATGCCTAAACTAATGATGTGTGAAATGTTTAGGTTGTGTGATGCCTAAACTAATGATGTGTGAAATGTTTAGGTTGTGTGATGCCTAAACTAATGATGTGTGAAATGTTTAGGTTGTGTGATGCCTAAACTAATGATGTGTGAAATGTTTAGGTTGTGTGATGCCTAAACTAATGATGTGTGAAATGTTTAGGTTGTGTGATGCCTAAACTAATGATGTGTGAAATGTTTAGGTTGTGTGATGCCTAAACTAATGATGTGTGAAATGTTTAGGTTGTGTGATGCCTAAACTAATGATGTGTGAAATGTTTAGGTTGTGTGATGCCTAAACTAATGATGTGTGAAATGTTTAGGTTGTGTGATGCCTAAACTAATGATGTGTGAAATGTTTAGGTTGTGTGATGCCTAAACTAATGATGTGTGAAATGTTTAGGTTGTGTGATGCCTAAACTAATGATGTGTGAAATGTTTAGGTTGTGTGATGCCTAAACTAATGATGTGTGAAATGTTTAGGTTGTGTGATGCCTAAACTAATGATGTGTGAAATGTTTAGGTTGTGTGATGCCTAAACTAATGATGTGTGAAATGTTTAGGTTGTGTGATGCCTAAACTAATGATGTGTGAAATGTTTAGGTTGTGTGATGCCTAAACTAATGATGTGTGAAATGTTTAGGTTGTGTGATGCCTAAACTAATGATGTGTGAAATGTTTAGGTTGTGTGATGCCTAAACTAATGATGTGTGAAATGTTTAGGTTGTGTGATGCCTAAACTAATGATGTGTGAAATGTTTAGGTTGTGTGATGCCTAAACTAATAATGTGTGAAATTTATATTGTTTTTTTTTTTTTTTTTTTTTTTTTTTTTTTTTTTTTTTTTTTTTTTTTTTTTTTTTTTTTTTTTTTTTTTTTTTTTTTTTTTTTTTTTTTTTTTTTTTTTTTTTTTTTTTTTTTTTTTTTTTTTTTTTTTTTTTTTTTTTTTTTTTTTTTTTTTTTTTTTTTTTTTTTTTTTTTTTTTTTTTTTTTTTTTTTTTTTTTTTTTTTTTTTTTTTTTTTTTTTTTTTTTTTTTTTTTTTTTTTTTTTTTTTTTTTTTTTTTTTTTTTTTTTTTTTTTTTTTTTTTTTTTTTTTTTTTTTTTTTTTTTTTTTTTTTTTTTTTTTTTTTTTTTTTTTTTTTTTTTTTTTTTTTTTTTTTTTTTTTTTTTTTTTTTTTTTTTTTTTTTTTTTTTTTTTTTTTTTTTTTTTTTTTTTTTTTTTTTTTTTTTTTTTTTTTTTTTTTTTTTTTTTTTTTTTTTTTTTTTTTTTTTTTTTTTTTTTTTTTTTTTTTTTTTTTTTTTTTTTTTTTTTTTTTTTTTTTTTTTTTTTTTTTTTTTTTTTTTTTTTTTTTTTTTTTTTTTTTTTTTTTTTTTTTTTTTTTTTTTTTTTTTTTTTTTTTTTTTTTTTTTTTTTTTTTTTTTTTTTTTTTTTTTTTTTTTTTTTTTTTTTTTTTTTTTTTTTTTTTTTTTTTTTTTTTTTTTTTTTTTTTTTTTTTTTTTTTTTTTTTTTTTTTTTTTTTTTTTTTTTTTTTTTTTTTTTTTTTTTTTTTTTTTTTTTTTTTTTTTTTTTTTTTTTTTTTTTTTTTTTTTTTTTTTTTTTTTTTTTTTTTTTTTTTTTTTTTTTTTTTTTTTTTTTTTTTTTTTTTTTTTTTTTTTTTTTTTTTTTTTTTTTTTTTTTTTTTTTTTTTTTTTTTTTTTTTTTTTTTTTTTTTTTTTTTTTTTTTTTTTTTTTTTTTTTTTTTTTTTTTTTTTTTTTTTTTTTTTTTTTTTTTTTTTTTTTTTTTTTTTTTTTTTTTTTTTTTTTTTTTTTTTTTTTTTTTTTTTTTTTTTTTTTTTTTTTTTTTTTTTTTTTTTTTTTTTTTTTTTTTTTTTTTTTTTTTTTTTTTTTTTTTTTTTTTTTTTTTTTTTTTTTTTTTTTTTTTTTTTTTTTTTTTTTTTTTTTTTTTTTTTTTTTTTTTTTTTTTTTTTTTTTTTTTTTTTTTTTTTTTTTTTTTTTTTTTTTTTTTTTTTTTTTTTTTTTTTTTTTTTTTTTTTTTTTTTTTTTTTTTTTTTTTTTTTTTTTTTTTTTTTTTTTTTTTTTTTTTTTTTTTTTTTTTTTTTTTTTTTTTTTTTTTTTTTTTTTTTTTTTTTTTTTTTTTTTTTTTTTTTTTTTTTTTTTTTTTTTTTTTTTTTTTTTTTTTTTTTTTTTTTTTTTTTTTTTTTTTTTTTTTTTTTTTTTTTTTTTTTTTTTTTTTTTTTTTTTTTTTTTTTTTTTTTTTTTTTTTTTTTTTTTTTTTTTTTTTTTTTTTTTTTTTTTTTTTTTTTTTTTTTTTTTTTTTTTTTTTTTTTTTTTTTTTTTTTTTTTTTTTTTTTTTTTTTTTTTTTTTTTTTTTTTTTTTTTTTTTTTTTTTTTTTTTTTTTTTTTTTTTTTTTTTTTTTTTTTTTTTTTTTTTTTTTTTTTTTTTTTTTTTTTTTTTTTTTTTTTTTTTTTTTTTTTTTTTTTTTTTTTTTTTTTTTTTTTTTTTTTTTTTTTTTTTTTTTTTTTTTTTTTTTTTTTTTTTTTTTTTTTTTTTTTTTTTTTTTTTTTTTTTTTTTTTTTTTTTTTTTTTTTTTTTTTTTTTTTTTTTTTTTTTTTTTTTTTTTTTTTTTTTTTTTTTTTTTTTTTTTTTTTTTTTTTTTTTTTTTTTTTTTTTTTTTTTTTTTTTTTTTTTTTTTTTTTTTTTTTTTTTTTTTTTTTTTTTTTTTTTTTTTTTTTTTTTTTTTTTTTTTTTTTTTTTTTTTTTAATGGTGGTGGACCTAGAGTTGTGAATGCACCTCGCATTAGCAACTTTAAATATGAGAGCTTTCAGAAATGTGGTGCCAAGGAGTTTGATGGTACCCAAAATGCAGTGGGTGCCATGGAGTGAATTGAAGATATTGAGGTAGTATTTGCATCTTGTTACTGTCCTGATGATATGAAGGTTTTGTGTGCTAGTAGGATGTTGAAGAAGAATGCCCGTAACTGGTGGAGGGCTACTACCGTTTCCATGGGCCCTGAGGTACTTGCTGTGATGCCTTGGGGTACATTTAAGGAGAAGTTTCTAGAGGAGTATGTGGGAACTCGAGAGTTGAGGCTTATTGAGAAGGAGTTTAGATCGTTGGTTGCAAAACCCGGTGCAATTACGGAATATGCACATACTTTTATGGAGAAGTTGAAGTTTGTAGGACATTTGGTTCGGAGAGATGAAGATCAGGTTGAGGCATATTGTGATGGCCTCCCAGTTAACTATCGTGGTTTGTGTAGACGGCATGTTACTTTATCTGCAGCAATAAAGGAGTCAAAGAGGTTGGATGATGACTTCAAAACTGAAAAAGTAGTTGAGAAAGTTGATGACAAGAAGTCAGGATTTAAGAGGAGATCTAATTGGTCTTCTAATTCTAATAATAATAATAAGAAGTTCGGGGGAAGTTCTAGTTCGGGTTGGGACAAAGATAAGAAGAAAAGTGGTACGTGGTGTGCATCTTGTAAGGCTTTTCATGATGGTCAGTGTTCTGAAAAGACAAGGAGGTGTCACAAATGTCCTAGGTTCGGACATCTGGCAACTGAATGCAGGGACAAGACTCGTTGCTACAAGTGTCAAGAAACGGGTCATCTTATAGCCGATTGTCCTCAAACCCCCCCCCCCCCACCCCCCCCCCCCCACCCCCCCCCTCAAATGAAGAATGATGGAAAGAAGACAGCCACCACAACAACTAAGGTTCGAGCTCTACAGATGACAGTGGATGATGCAAGGAGCAACGATGAGGTAGTAAGTGGTACTTTTCTTGTTAATTCAAAACCTGCCTCCGTTCTATTTGATTCTGGTGCAAATAGGTCATTTGTGTCTACTTTATTTGCTCCTAAGCTAGAAAGAGTCACTGCCCCTTTAGATTGCTCAATAGAAGTAGAAATTGCTAATGGTGCGATTAGTAATATACGTGTGGGTTATGATGATTGTGATATTAAGATTGAAGGTCGTTCGTTTCCGGTCCAACTATTGCCTACTACTTTAGCTGGTTTTGATGTAGTGATAGGTATGGATTGGTTGTCTCAGAATGAAGCTAATATTTTGTGTTCACAAAAGATTATTCGGTTTTCTACACCCGATGGTAAAGTTGTTACAGTTTATGGAGATAAGAAGAGAGGGGGAATAAAGACTATCAATATGATGAAGGCTCTTAAGTGCATACGAAAGAATAAGAGCCATTTCCTTGCTTATGTCATTGATGCAAGAAAGGAGAAGCCTTCTATTGCTAGTGTGGATGTAGTTTCCGAATTTCCTGACGTATTTCCCGATGATCTTCCCGGTATTCCTCCCGATCGTGAAGTCACTTTTCAGATTGATCTTATACCCGGTGCTACACCCGTTGCAAAAGCACCATACTGATTAGCTCCTACAGAAATGAAAGAGTTAATGTCCCAACTTCAGGAGTTACTTGACAAAGGTTTCATACAACCTAGTTCCTCGCCTTGGGGAGCTCCGGTTCTGTTTGTAAAGAAGAAGGATGGTTCGATGCGCATGTGCATAGACTACCGTGAGCTGAATAAGCGAACGGTTAAGAATAAATATCCTCTCCCACGAATTGATGATCTCTTCGATCAACTTCATGGTGCTTCCTATTTTTCTAAGATAGACTTGCGGTCCGGCTATCATCAATTGAAGGTTAAGAAGGAAGATGTAGCAAAGACAGCTTTCCGTACTAGATATGGACATTATGAGTTCCTTGTCATGCCATTTGGATTGACTAATGCTCCAGCCGCGTTTATGGACTTAATGAATCGGGTATGCCGTCCCTTTCTAGACCATTTTGTGATTGTTTTTATTGACGATATTTTGATTTACTCTAAGTCTGAAGCTGAGCACCGTGAGCACTTAAAGGCCGTCCTTGAGGTGTTGAGGGAGAAGAAGTTGTATGCTAAGTTCTCAGTCATGTCATTTCTTCGGAATGTATAAAAGTAGATCCTACAAAGATTGAAGCTGTTTCAAAGTGGGAGCAGCCCAAGACACCTACCGAGATCAAAAGTTTCCTTGGTTTAGCTGGTTACTACCGAAGATTTATTCAGGATTTCTCCCGAATAGCTAAGCCAATGACTGAATTAACGAAAAAAGGAGTAAAGTATGAGTGGACCGAAAAACAGGAGAAGGCTTTCCAAACATTGAAGACGAAGTTGTGTGAAGCTCCTATACTTGCTGTGCCTAAAGGTACTGATGATTTGGTTGTGTATAGTGATGCATCGATTACGGGTTTGGGTTATGTCCTTATGCAGAGGGACAAGGTGATCGCTTATGCTTCCCGCCAGTTGAAGCCGCATGAGAAGAATTACCCGACCCATGATCTTGAATTAGCGGCGGTAGTATTTGCTTTGAAGTTGTGGAGACATTATCTTTATGGCACTAAGTGTACCTTGTATACCGACCATAAGAGCCTACAATATGTGTTCAATCAGAAGGAGATGAATGTGAGACAAAGGGGATGGATGGAACTACTTAAGGATTATGATTGCGAGATCAAATACCATCCGGGTAAAGCCAATGTAGTGGCGGATGCACTAAGTAGGAAGGTGCAGAATTCTTCTTGCAAATTGATGAGTATGCAAGTTCAAGCAAAGTCGGGACTATTGGACCGTATTAAAGAAGCTCAAGTCAAGGCGTTAATGAAGGATAATATTGATAAAGAAAGTATTGGAAAGAAGAAACGCCTTGTGATGGAGACAAATAGCCGTGGGTTTAAGACATACAAGGGTCGAATTTGGGTGCCATTGCTTGGTGGTAATCGAGAATTGATCCTTGAAGAAACTCATAGAAGTAGATACTCAGTTCATTCCGATGTTACCAAGATGTATGCAGATTTGAAACCGATTTATTGGTGGTCGGATATCAAAGGAGAAGTAGCTCATTTTGTAGCAAAATGTTTGACTTGTGCACGAGTGAAAACCGACCATCGAAAGCCGTATGGATTGTTACATCAATTAGAGATCCCGGAGTGGAAATGGGATCATATCACCATGGATTTTGTAACGAAGCTACCAAAGACGCCAAAAGGGAATGATATGATATGGGTTATTGTGGATCGATTGACGAAGAGTGCACATTTTCTAGCAACCCGACAAGATGTACCCTTAACGAAGATGGCAAAGATATACATTGATGAAGTAGTCTCAAAACATGGAGTTCCTTTATCTATTGTTTCGGACCGAGACTCGAGATTTGTGTCAAACTTTTGGAAGGGTCTTCAACGGGAGTTGGGTAGTAGAATAAATTTGAGTACCGCCTATCATCCTCAAACCGATGGGCAAAGTGAGAGAACTATTCAAACATTGGAGGATATGTTGAGGACGTGTGTACTAGAGTATGGTGGAGCATGGGATGATCATTTGAAGTTGATTGAGTTTGCTTACAACAATAGTCACCATGCAAGTATTGGAATGCCACCATTTGAGATGCTATATGGAAGAAGATGTAGGACTCCAAGTTGTTGGATGGAGCCCGGTGAGAAGCATTTAACCGGTCCTGAAATCATTGAAATCACCTCTGAAAAAGTTAATGTGGCTAAAGACGCTTTACGTGTGGCTAGAGAAAGACAGAAAACATATGCAGATAAGAAAAGGAGACCGATTGAGTTCAATGTTGGGGATTTAGTGATGCTGCAAGTCTTACCATGGAAGGGAGTCAATCGGTTTGGAAAGAAGAAACGCCTTGTGATGGAGACAAATAGCCGTGGGTTTAAGACATACAAGGGTCGAATTTGGGTGCCATTGCTTGGTGGTAATCGAGAATTGATCCTTGAAGAAACTCATAGAAGTAGATACTCAGTTCATTCCGATGTTACCAAGATGTATGCAGATTTGAAACCGATTTATTGGTGGTCGGATATCAAAGGAGAAGTAGCTCATTTTGTAGCAAAATGTTTGACTTGTGCACGAGTGAAAACCGACCATCGAAAGCCGTATGGATTGTTACATCAATTAGAGATCCCGGAGTGGAAATGGGATCATATCACCATGGATTTTGTAACGAAGCTACCAAAGACGCCAAAAGGGAATGATATGATATGGGTTATTGTGGATCGATTGACGAAGAGTGCACATTTTCTAGCAACCCGACAAGATGTACCCTTAACGAAGATGGCAAAGTGAGAGAACTATTCAAACATTGGAGGATATGTTGAGGACGTGTGTACTAGAGTATGGTGGAGCATGGGATGATCATTTGAAGTTGATTGAGTTTGCTTACAACAATAGTCACCATGCAAGTATTGGAATGCCACCATTTGAGATGCTATATGGAAGAAGATGTAGGACTCCAAGTTGTTGGATGGAGCCCGGTGAGAAGCATTTAACCGGTCCTGAAATCATTGAAATCACCTCTGAAAAAGTTAATGTGGCTAAAGACGCTTTACGTGTGGCTAGAGAAAGACAGAAAACATATGCAGATAAGAAAAGGAGACCGATTGAGTTCAATGTTGGGGATTTAGTGATGCTGCAAGTCTTACCATGGAAGGGAGTCAATCGGTTTGGAAAGAAGGGAAAGTTGAGTCCAGAATTCATTGGACCTTTTAAGATCTTGAAACGCATTAAGGATCTAGCATATCAGTTGGAATTGCCTCCAGAATTGGATGAAATTCACAATACCTTTCATGTATCCTACTTGAAGAAATGCTTAGCCGAGGAGTCAAGTGTGATTCCTATTGAAGATGTGAGTATTGACCCAATGAAGAGAATGGTAGATGAACCAGTGGCGATACTTGGAAGGAAGCAAAAGAAGCTACGCCGGAAAGTGATTGATTTATTGTTGATAAAGTGGAAGCATAATCATGGAGAAAGCTTAACGTGGGAAACTGAAGCAGTAATGAAGGAAAAGTATCCGGAGTTATTCCTTACTGATGAGATTCCGGGGACGGAATCCTCTTAAGGGGGAGGTAATTGTAACATCCCAAACTTTTTATTTAACAGTTGACTAGTGTCGTTAAGTCAACATAATGTGCCGTTAAGTCTATTTTTGATTTAATGCTTATATGTAGTTATTGTGTGATGTGTGTGAGTCTTGAAAGCCTCAATGTATAATGAAGTGTATATGTGTGTAAAATGTAGTTAAATGCCTATGTAGTGGTATTTAAAGAAGTAATCATGTTATATATGGTCCATATGGTAGTTTTTGACTAGTAATGAATGATTAGGAAGCCTAGGGACTAGTTTTGACATAGGGGCGGAGTTTAGGGAGTGTCATTAGAGGGTTAATTGCAGAAAACACATCCTCTTAAGAATCCCTAACCGCCACCTAGCCATCCTCCATCTAATTGCAAGCCGCAAAGCTTCCTTACGTGTGATTTGAGAGTGTTTTGTCAAGTGATTTGCATCCCTAGTGTGATCTACGTGTATAGAAGGTAATATCTCATTGATTTTAGATTCTTTTAATTGTATAAGTCATTAGGGATTTTAATGGGGTTATGGGAGAAGCGTTTAATGATGATTTAATGATGTTTTGAAGGATATAAGTCATGTATGGTTTAATTAAAGGTTGAAATACTTTGTAATGGCCTAAATATGAAGGATTATAGGGTATTAAATCTGTATTTTAGACCTGGAGTTGTTTGGGGTCGATTTGGGGGTGAAAACGATTTTTGTAAAAGTGCAGGTCGAAGGGGAGTTGCGGCGCAACGCCTAGTTGCGGCGCAACCAGCAGAGAAGATAAGCTGCGGCGCAATGAGGGGCATTGCGGCGCAACTCAGACTGTTGCGGTACAACGAGTTGCGGCGCAACGGGGTGTTGCGGCGCAACCCAAATACAGAGAAGATAAGCTGCGGCGCAATGAGGGGCATTGCGGCGCAACTCAGTCTGTTTTCAAAACGTTTATACTTTTGAATCGTAACTTCATTTTGACACATATATTAGGCCTGAATCTTAAGTGAGTCTTTAAAGTGTGTGGGTCTAGTTTGTTTAATAACGTGAGTTTGTAGCTTGTCTAATAATCGTTTACTAATTATAGGTAGACGAGCATAGTTGCTTTACACAGTAACTAGTTGTTGATTGTTGTGGACTACTTGAAGGTAAGATACACTACTTTGACACGCTGGGGTATTCAACAAAAGTTGGTTTCGAATAATAACTTCCCATTTGGTATCTTTATATTGCATGTGGGCATATGGGGTTACACGGGAGGTATTGTGGGTCACGTAGTTGACCAGGAGACCTGAAATGCAGTCCCAAATGTTATGAAATGAAGGATGGTGTATTGTAGTATTTTGTTATGCATGAGATGTAGAGATGATGTTGATTCTTGATATGTGCATGCGTATGTGGCCTGTTCACCTAGCTCACTAGACTTTCTAGGTTGCCATGTCACTTGCACGTTTAAGGGCCCAAACGTAATGAAGATTATGTGTGAAGTGTTTAGGTTTGTGATGCCTAAACTAATGATGTGTGAAATGTTTAGGTTGTGTGATGCCTAAACTAATAATGTGTGAAACCGAGCTCGTAAATTGATATGCAGGAAAGTGTTAAGCTTAACCCGTACTTGCCCTAGCCCGGCGGGTGCGTGAAAGTGAGGTTGCTTGGGTGGCTTCTTGCAACATGGTCATTGAAACGCAGTTTGAGTAATACAAGGGGTCTGACCCGCCTCCACATACGGATTACTCCGGGATTGGCTTGCCATTCCTTAACGACGTATGGTGACTAGCTTTTGGTTGCTCATCTAGTCGGGTGTGACTTATGTTACACTTAAACGCAATTAACGAAGATACGTGAGTAAATGTGTGAACTAAATGAAGAATAGGCACATTTAGGGTGATTCATCCTAAGTTGATATGCAGTTTATTCGTGTGTGTCTTAAGTGTGTTGTGCCTTAACGTTTTGTCAATAAAGTAGAAGTGTTTTAATTGGACAAAGCTTTATAACCTTGGTGTTATCTTACTTAGCTAATTCGTTAGCTAACACTTGTTTCTTGAAATGTGTGATTCCCTCAGGTTTAGCTTGAAGGTAGATGAGGAATGCAGAGCGAGGAGTGGGTAGATAGCTTGCTGATGACTTTAACTACCCATAGATGCTACACCTCATTAGACATATTTATATTTTTTTCGTGTTGCTGAATTTGTGAAGTACTTTGTAGACGGTTGTTTTGTGTTGGGCAACCGTTGGGTTTTCATTTAGACTTATTTTATGATATGGCAAGTAACACCAATAAATGCAGAAACCGAATTGTTTTATCGGTTTGACTTTTAAAGATTTCTTCCGCAATTCTTAACACCGTTAGGTGAAAGTTTTGAAAAGTTTTTGAAAACCCATAATTTTAAATGTCAGGTGTTACATATAGATATCTTGTATAGTTTGTATAGATCTAATGGTAAAGAATAGATTTAATGGTAAAGAAATATATGCGAGCCAAGCCAGTTTTTTTCAATTTAGTTACACAAAGAAAATTGCTGAAAACCTATATACCAGAAATAATTAAAAAAATATAATACAATTAAATATTAATATCTATAGAACGGTTGTATAAGATGAGCAAGAAAGTATAATATCTAAAATGTTTATAGTTTTACAGCCATTTAATTTACATATAATTTAAATATGAATTTAACTTTATTATGTAGATAATAAATCTAAGAAAGGAAGGTGAGGTGGAAACCAATCTAAGGGTCATTCATTTAAAATTTTCATCCAAGGGTTGTTATTTTTTCAAGATGGAGTTTAAGTGGCTGGTTTAGTATTATTGGGAGATATGACGAGAGAAATTACCCACGCGTTGCGGCGGTGAGATGGTGGGGGTGATAGGTCATAGAGTGTGATAGGTCATAGAGTGTGATAAGTCATAGGAGGTGATAGGTCATAGAGTGTGATAGCCAAATGTCTTAGCCGTACGGGCTCCGCCCTCGGATTTAAAAATTCGTCGAAAGTATATCGAATCACATCTCTAATGAAAGAGCATGAAATTTTAAGAACACCCATATAATTTTTATAATTTATCGATGTACGGTTTTTGAGATAAAAGATTTTGAATGAATTAAAGGAATAAAATGATTTATGGAGGAGAGGAAAAAAATGAGTGGTTGAGATTTGAGGAGAGAGATGAAAATGAAAGTTGAAAGTTGTGGGACATTGATGTATGTTACATCATGCATTATCATGTGTACATTGTTGAAATTGAAAGTTGAAAGTTGAAACCTTATTTGCTTTACGAGAGAAAGTACCCGCGCGTTGCGGCGGTGAGATGGTGGGGTGATAGGTCATAGAGTGTGATAAGTCATAAAAGGTGATAGGTCATAGAGTGTGATAGCCAAATGTCTTAGCCGTACGGGCTCCGCCCTCGGATTTAAAATTCGTCGAAAGTATATCGAATGACATCTCTAATGAAGAGCATGAAATTTTAAGAACACCCATATAATTTTTATAATTTATCGATGTACGGTTTTTGAGATAAAAGATTTTGAATGAATTAAAGGAATAAAATGATTTATGGAGGAGAGAGAAAAAAATGAGTGGTTGAGATTTGAGGAGAGAGATGAAAATGAAAGTTGAAAGTTGAAAGTTGAAAAAATTTGACGGGAACAAATGTTTTATAATGTAGTAGAGATAAGAGGGTCTTAAAAATGTTATACTCATCTACTAATCTATACATGGGATAACAAATCCTTTAAGATGTTGTCAAGTTTCGAATCGATGTGAACGCACCAAAGTTTGGATATTAGCTATTTATCCGCTATTCTTAAAAAAAAAAAAAAAAGGTGATAATTAAAGTCATAAGTCTTGTCAAAATCGGAAACATCATGTCTAAAAGTCATGGAAATAACATTTTTTATCTTTTAATACAAAAAGGCGAAAATCAAATAGCGTTATTAGAAAATTTAATTAATACTAGAATTATCTTTTAAAACCTTAACTGTCGACTAAAACATGTCTTCAACATCTACAAATGAGAGGCCACTCAAACGAATATAATTAGATCCTAAACAGAAGTTCTCTGTATTCAATCCGAAGTAGAAGTTTAAGGAAAAACTTTGCAGGACTAGGCGTCTTTCTAATGGGGTTAACTAGGATTAAATCCCCACTATCTAGATAAAACCTAACGTCATCAATATATTTATGGATCATTGATGTATTTAAAACCGTTTTGGTACCCAGAGCGTACACCCTATGGAACTCATACGCGGTGATTCACCATTCTCACACATGAGATCACTAAATATAGTTTCTCCTCTTGCCTTTGATAAGATTTGAACTGCAGGCTTCATCTGTGAGCCCGTATAGTCACATGGTGACGGTATTAGTTGATCTATGATCAATTAGTAAAGTTAAATTTTTGTGTAATTCAACTTGAAACTAAAAATTTTAAACTACTGCTAATACAGGTGGTGACGGATGATGGTCGACAATAACCAACTTTGTTAATCGCTTGCTCTGAATTGTCTATTTTCACATGCATATAAAAGTTATGTTTATTTGTTTATGACATATTTAAAAATCAAGATAATTAGATGGATCAGAAGTTCTCATGGTTCTTCCGGTTTAGATGGTTCTCATATGAACTTTTTCACATACATATTATACTATATAGAGTTGAGTTATTATAATAATAGTCCATTAGATTAATTAGATCAAAGGTCAAAATAATTCATGGCATTTAAATGATGAAAACATATCATTTATGGCTGAAAGGGCATCATGGGAATTCTAATTAAAAAGAAAACTCGACACTTTGTTAGGAGGAAAAGGGATTTTGTCTCGTAGCTTTTCATAACTTTCCGTATCTTTTTTTTGTAAAGTTAGTTTTGATTCAGACGCGCTGAAGACAATTTTAACCAGTGAATTGCTGGACCTCCAACCCCTCCTTATGGAAAATACCTTGAGATGAGAAACCCAAGACTCGAACCCGAGACCTTGGGGAAAACTCACCTCCAGGGCCCACATAGTGAATTTAGAAGATACCCCTGGTCAACCCACCTAAGTGGAGTATATATATGGTTTGTATATAATGGATTCATTTATTTAATTCCCCAATCACCATATTTAACGTGTATATACTTGCTATGTCATATATACATGGTTTGTATATGTACATAGTATGTACACATGTATGCTTTTAATATGTTCTAGTTGTTCACAAGTGTATAAATATATTTTAAAAAAAAGTTAACATGTGTATACATTATATATAAAGTATGTACACATGTGAACAACTATATCCACAATATATTTTTTGTTTAACAAAGTTCAGAAATGTATTTCAAAATATTTCACATGTGTATATAAAAACAATTATATATGAAGTTGTTCAAATGTGAATAACCATATTTACAAATGTATAAATTTATTTATTTTTTAATAAAGTTCACAAGTGTACGTAAAACTATTTATGTATGAATTGCGTTCACATTTGAACCAATAACATTATACCTCACGAAATTGCTGACATTTCTAATAATCACAAGTAATATTTAATGACGTCTCTTTAAATTATTTACATATGACGACACTTAAAATTCGAGGTGTGTACAAGGTGCACGTATTTTATACACATATAAACACATCATTTCTTTTTAAAATACATGTACATAATTTCAGATGTGCATATCTATATTCATAGTTTTTTTTTAATCTAAAATCTTATAATCTTAAAATCGTCATTTACATAAACAACACAAATCAAAGTTAAATAATTAATAAATAATTAAAATTTGTAAAAACTTAATTAAATAAGAAGCTTACAAAATATCGACTACAGTACTTCGTGGTACATAACTTTTGATTTTGAGAATTTTATTTATATTTAAATTTTGAACAATCAATTATTGAAATTAAAAAGAAATGCTTTCTATGAGAAAGGATATCTTTCATTGGTTACGTACACATGCGCGTGAATCCGTTTCTAAGTTTTTGTAACTCCACATTTCACATGTAACTTAATGAGATATTTAAGGAGCATTTTCAATTTAAATTAGTATTTATCTAAATTAATTATGTAAATTACAATATTCTCCCTATACATAAGAGTTCTCGTAGTTTTCGACAAATATTTGGTTCTCATTTTAACTTTTTACTATATATATATATATATATAAAATATATATATATATATATATATATAGGAAAAGATAAAATGAGTCCACCCAATAAAAAAAGTCCAGGGGTCCAATTCCTGGCCGTTGGATCATCAAATTTCAATGGATCTGATCACTTCTGGCGGCTTTAACGCGCGCCTCTTATCATACTAGGAGGGTAGTTACGTAATTAAACCCGATTAGAACTACTCCCATCTGTGTGTTTCTATCAGACACGATCTTCCATCTCTGTCGAAATCTCCAATCACCGTCCAGATCTCCGTCCAAATCTCCAGTCACCGTCCAGATCTCCGGCCAAATCTCCGTTCAGTTGTCTGATATCAGAGCAAATAATATTTTTTTTAATAGCTGATCGATCTCCAATCAGATTTCCAATCTTATTTAAAAACAAGATTAAATTTCTATTTAAAGGTACGATCAAGCTACATGTATCAGGTAATCGTTCATAATTAATTTATCCATTCAAGCTTCGATCTTGTTTTATTTTCGTAATTTATAATTTTAGTTTTAATATTATTATATTTTACACTCAAAACATCTAAGAAAAATGGGATCAAATGTTGAAGTAGAAGTTAATTCAACTTCTACTAATTTTGGAACTTAATCAAGTAAGTTTTTTTTTCAATATTCTAAATTTGATAAGTATGCTGTTCTATTTTTATGATATAAAATATGATACTTTTACGAGAAAAAGACCATCTCTGCTACTCGTGCCTTTTTCTCCTTGTCGATCATATTTTTCTCCTTAGTAGCACTAGCCTTCCTTGAATGATAAGTGTACACCAATTTCTTTTGGTCAAGTTAGAGGTTTATAAGATAAAACGAAGATAAGGCTTAGAACAGTTAGAAACATGAAGTTGATTACACTGGCTTTTGTTGTTTGTATTATTAGGGGTAGTTTGTATGAATACAAGTTATTTGATCATTCTTTTGTTTTTTATTATTTAAAATATATGATGTAAGATACTGTTGCTTCACATAAGTTTTTTTATTTATTTTGTTATTAATATTATAAATAAAGTTGTAATTCATGAATATTATACCTTACACATGTGTAAATAATATGACTTACACATGTGTAAGCTAGATATCAATATCAAATAAATATTCAGAATTGTTAAGTTGTACACCTTACACATGTGTAAGTTGTATAACTTATAACTTACGCATGTGTAAGTTAGATATCATAATCAAATGATTATTCGAAACTGGCAAGTTGTATAACTTACACATGCGCAAGTTGTATAACTTACACATGCGTAAGTTGTATAACTTACACATGTGTAAGTTAGACATCAAAATCAAGTTACTATTCGGAACTGGTAAATTGTATACCTTACCCATTTGTAAGTTATATACTTACACATGTGTGTAAGTATAACTTACACATGTAAGTTAGATATAAAGTCAAATGATTATAACTTACACATGTGTAAGTTAGATATAAAATCAAATGATTTTCTAAACCGTAAGTTTTTTTTACCATTTTTTACATTTACCCGATTCATTTGATTTTTAACTTACACATGTGTAAGGTGTACAACTTACCAATTCTGAATAATCATATAATTTTGATATCTAACTTACACATGTGTAAGTCAAACCATTTACACATGTGTAAGATATACAACTTAACCGTTATGAATAATCATTTGCTTTTGATATGTACCTTACACACGTGTAAGTTATACAACATACACATGTGTAAGGTGTACAACTTACCAATTCTGAATAATCATATAATTTTGATATCTAACTTACACATGTGTAAGTCAAACCATTTACACATGTGTAAGATATACAACTTAACCGTTATGAATAATCATTTGCTTTTGATATGTACCTTACACACGTGTAAGTTATACAACATACACATGTGTAAGGTGTACAACTTACCAATTCTAAATAATCATATGATTTTGATATCTAACTTACACATGTGTTAGTCATACCATTTACACATGTGTAAGATATACAACTTAATAGTTATGAGTAATCATTTGCTTTTGATATCTAACTTACACATGTGTAAGTTATATAACTTATACATGTGTAAGGTGTACAACTTACCAATTCTGAATAATCATATGATTTTGATATCTAACTTACACATGTGTAAGTCATACCATTTACACATGTGTAAGATATACAACTTAATAGTTATGAGTAATCATTTGCTTTTGATATCCAACTTACACATGTGTAAGTACCATGTCAAAACGGTTCATGGCCCCTTTGGTATCTACAACTGGTCATCATTCAAGTATTCCATAATGTATGCTTCATTTATGTTGTTCCTTTGCTACATAATATTCTGTATTGTTTGATTTCCAAAAAATGTATCATATTTTATAAAAATGTATTAGAGTGTTCATAGTTAATTCATGACCAATTTTTAGTTTATCAATTATTTAGTTCTTAATGCAGACACAAAATCTCATATAAATTTGTCAACATCTTATTCATATTGCACTACTTCGCTTGTTTGATTTCACATAGTGTCGTGATAACTTGTGTAAGTAGTATAACTAATCATGAGTATTATACTTTACAAATGTGTAAGTGGTATATAAGATATCAAGATCAAATGATTCTTCAAAACTGATACTTACACATGTGTAAGTTGGATATCAAAAGCAAATGATTACTCATAACTATTAAGTTGTATATCTTACACATGTGTAAATGGTATGACTTACACATGTGTAAGTTAGATATCAAAATCATATGATTATTCAGAATTGGTAAGTTGTACACCTTACACATGTATAAGTTATATAACTTACACATGTGTAAGTTAGATATCAAAAGCAAATGATTACTCATAACTATTAAGTTGTATATCTTACACATGTGTAAGATATACAACTTAATAGTTATGAGTAATCATTTGCTTTTGATATCTAACTTACACATGTGTAAGTTAGATATCAAAATCATATGATTATTCAGAATTGGTAAGTTGTACACCTTACACATGTATAAGTTATATAACTTACACATGTGTAAGTTAGATATCAAAAGCAAATAATTACTCATAACTATTAAGTTGTATATCTTACACATGTGTAAGATATACAACTTAATAGTTATGAGTAATCATTTGCTTTTGATATCTAACTTACACATGTGTAAGTTATATATCAAAATATTTCATGGCCCCTTTGGTAGAATTCCATGTCAAAACGAGGTCCTTGGCTGTTCAAAACATTAAAATGGTTCACATACTTTTGACAATTTCATGGCCCCTTTGGTAGAATTCCATGTCAAAACGAGGTCCTTGGCTGTTCAAAACATTAAAATGGTTCACATGTTTATTCTCGAGTGATATGCAGGACTAATAAAAATGCCATAAAAAAAATGTTAATTCTTTTTGAAGTAGAACCAAGACATGGCTTCTAGAAAGGATAATAGAACAGGATGTTAGTTGACCAAAGTTACAATTACATAGGCATATTGAAACAGTTTGAATTAGTAGAAAAGTTACAACTACACTCATGAGAACTTGGACAATATAAATATATTGTATGCTATCATTACATTTAACAAACTATACATGATTATAATAGAGCATTTTTGATCTTCAACTTCTTGTTCTAAAGAACTCTTGTTGAAGGCCTGTAGAAAGAGTCAAAAAAGGCATCATGAGTATTAGCAGCAACTGACAAATATACGACCCCAAATTAGATGCATTTTGCTGACAAAAATCAGAAATTATTGATCCATAAATTTCTGGAGGAGATTTGTGCATTTGATTATGCTTTAGCGGGAGAACAAAATAGTGAACTAATTAAATGTCTCATTAGAATATTTAGCAGTTGGATAGCATAACATAAGTTCTATTTATATCAGTGTGCCCCGTATACCATTAAACATTTAATCTTTTTACATATAGGAGACTGCTTATCAAAACAAACTGCAAAATCATAGGATATCTGAAAAAGAAAATGAGACAGAAACAGATCACCTCCAATAGTTGATCTTTTTTAGACTACATTACAAGATTGTCACGCAAATCATGTGGAATGATCTCAAAAACACATGTTCATATCCAAAAGTTAGATGAAGAAATTTAATTAAATGCCCAATGAAGCAAGAACAAAAGGAAAGAGCCTATCACCAGTATGTCATAACTCACAAGCTCACAATCCGTAGAAAAATCACATTTAATCAAAAAATATAAAGGACAAAGAACCATCAATTGCCATAGGATTCATATAGTTGGAAAAAAGCATATAGCAACCATGTTGTGTTCGGGTTGATGGGTTTCAGTTGACAGTTTATCATGTCTCCACCCAGATCCAACCCATTTAGATGGGACTTTGTTTTATCATCTAATATTTTTTGGCTTTTTAATATTTTAATGCGACTTTAAGTGCTCAGTAGGAGGTGTGAATCAAAAATGCACCATGTGATTCTCATAATCAAAAAAGTGCTCAGTAGACGGGGCTTTGCTTCATCAAAAATGCACCATGTGATTATGTGAATCAAAAATGCACCATGTGATTCTCATAATCAAAAAAGTGCTCAGTAGACGGGGCTTTGCTTCATCAAAAATGCACCATGTGATTATGTGAATCAAATGGGGAGTGTCATCATACACATTCTCATAATCACGAGTTCATGACACGATCAAAAAGGCCATTAGCTAATGTAAGACATGGGCTACAAAAGACCCATTGTTGCTTTTAATCTACATATTCCCCACTACCCTCATAAAAGAGTTTTAGTGTCCTCCCCTTTATCCCATGTGAAAGAGACAAAACAAAACAATGAGTGATGCATGAACTACTTCAGCTATCATTCTTAATCATAAGTTCATAACTTCAGTAGTTCAGTATGACATAGATATAGTGAAATATTGGCTAAGTTTACCTGGAATCGTCTTGAGAGCTCATTTAGCAGCTGGTGCCTTCACAGCCGTCTTCCCCTTGGCATTTGGCTTAGCAGCCTTCATAGAAACTTTCCCCTTCGGCTTTGCAGCTGGCTTAGCTTTTTCAGCAGGTTTCTTTAGCCACAGGAGCAGCTGATTAATTTCTTCTATATAAAACAGATTAAATTCTTCTATATAAAACAGATTAATTTCTTCACATTCGATCTAGACCCTTAGTAACTCTCTGGCATTGTATAAAGGTACCTCAATAATCAGGTTTTTGTAGCAGTTGCATCAACCCATGATTACTATACACAGCATCAACTTGCTGTCCCCTGCTAATTAGTTCTTCAATCATTTCTGCATACAAAGAAACAATAACACTTGGTTACATTTAGGTATTGAGCATGGTTCTCTTTATGGAGAAAATACAAAGTGTCATGTCAGAGTGACACAGTGGTGTGTCATCTCTTTAATACAAGTTTCATATTATTATACATTTTTTTTCCTGATAACATCTCTAGTCATTTGCGCTGTGATGTTAAAGTGATACAACCAAAAGATGCAGCTTAGTAAATTTCATTTAAAGCCATAAAGGTAACCTTCAAACACAAGAACTGAAGTCTGTTTTAATGGAGAAAGTGGACAGTTCAGATCACAGAAAATAAGCGAAATGGAAGGTTCAAGGACACATGGATTATTCTCACGAAACTAATGGTAGGTATAGATACAAACGTAAGTAAACAAAATTCAGACTTTATACTTTGATATGCTAGAAGAGCCTTAATAGACAAAACCTAACTCAAACCACTGCAACCAATCACAACTTTTATAAACATGTTTAGCCACTTAAATAAACAAAAGTTTCTTACCCCATGAAACAAAAGTTGATTACTAAATTGACAACCCATGTTAGGTGTCCTAGAGCAACAACCAAATAGCTTTAAAAATTGCGATCCAGATAGAGTTATTGCAACTTTGATAGCATCCTTTATATATCAATAAATTCATATAAGAATGCATATATATAGACTATATCTATCAAATGAAACCAACTAAATATAAACAATTACGAGTAATATACCAGGCATTTCACCAAGGCCAAGCAAAACAACAAGTTTAGGCATCTGTTTACGCCAAGTGGAACCAACGACAAGCTTCCTATAAAACCTGAAATCCTCCTCTGTAACAATCCCAAACGTAACCAAATGCTACAAAAACGTATGCACACCTAACCTTTCACATTCTCAACCCCACCACGACCTTCCACACTCTCTTTACATTTCTCCGCAATTTCATTCGCCCTTTCCTTCACTTTCGGTGTCACAAACACCCTCGATTCCAAAATCATTCCCATCCTCCACTTCCCTCTTATCCACCAGAAATAACTCTGATATCGCGTCTAGTACTTAAATATCGTAGACATCACTCTCTTCGGAGTTTGTTGCAATTATTAGCTCCAAAATCACAACTCCGAAGCTATAGACATAAGTTTTTCAGTCAATTGTTGGGTCATGTAACATTCAGGATTCATGTAGCCCTGCATCAACAATTTGGTCACAATTTACTATGGGATAGCTCCTGCTTATCTACCTACGAATTGGGGAAATTGCGATAATGTTTTGTTTTGTAAGCATCAAGGTACCTGAAATACAATGCTAAAAAGGATACAAGCTGCGGCAATATATGTATGTGGTAAAGGCATAATGTGTTGATACATAATAATTAGAGAAATCAATATTCATCTCATATTCCATTTTCGATTGAGAAACGGCCAACAATGCGCCATCGTTGTTAAAACGAATCATGGGCTTGCCTTCATTTAATATTCATCTAACATATTGTGGGAAAAAAATAGTATTACCGGAAGACCTTCCATATTGACATTGAAAACAAGAAGTATTTGGCTTGAAAAAAAAAGTATCAACTTTTCTGTAAATAGTAGAATGCATAAACTAAAAATAGGATCAACTTATTCCACCTGCCAAACACTATCTACTCTAGTTTCTTTGTTTATTTTCATTCATAAAACCACTCAACTGGTACTAATACTATACAAAGCAAAATAATTGTATCATCATTGGGATTAAAATAACAATTAACAATAAAAAGAATACTAGTCCTACTACAACAGCAAAGAATGAAACATTGATAATAGTAATAATTTAAAAAAAAATGTTTCAGATTGACAGTGATATATCATAAATTGACAGTGAATGATAGAAAAATTACAAAAAGTAATTACTTACTTGATTCAGATTCAGCCTGCTTTTCATTTGAATTAACTTCTTCATTGTTATTTTCCATTTGTATTGGAAAATTCGCCGGAATTTGGAAGAAGAAGACAGTTTCGGATTGATGGAGGAAGAAAACACCGACGGCCGGAATGTGAAATTTCTAATTTCAGAGGAAAAAACCTAGCTGGCCGGAATCTACAATTTACAATTTCAGAGGAAAAAACCGATCTGGCCGGATTCTGAAAATTGATCCAATAGGATTATTTGCCGGAATCTGTAGCTAACGAGGAAGAAGAAGAAAGTGTTGATTGAAAGGACGGCGATGTCAGATGATGGAGGACGACGGTGTTGGTGACGGAGAAGTCGGGTTTTAGGTTAGAATGGAACGAGTGGTTGGTATTTATAATAGTAGACGTAAAAAGACCATCATGCCCTTCCGTGTTTTTGATCTCACCTGGAAAAAGGACGGTCCAGATCTGGACCCGACTTTTTTTAAGGAGGTGGACTCAAATTACCCACCCCTATATATATATATATATGGGCTAATTGTTTGAAAAGTACTTCAACTTTAATACTTTTGTTTTTGTGGGGCTCCAACAAAAAAAAAAATCTATTCGAGAGCAGAAAACCGGCTAAAATATCTTTAGTGGAGCCCCGTACAGGTAGCCAGTCACTTTTTAATTTCTATTTCAATGAATATCTTATTGTTAATGTCACATAATCACAATCATGCCACGTAAGTTACCAACTAATATGTCATGTCATTTGTTTCTTCTTCACATAATATTTCCTGGTGACACTACTTTTTCCGACCATATTCCTTTTCTGGTGACACCATTTCAAACACAAAGAATGAAGTTCAAAATTATCTTTTATTGAATTGAAAGCAATGCAACAATTAGTAAATCTAGTATTTTCATCTATATATAGATAAACTAAACAATAATAATATATTGCATTATCCAATTTGAACAACATATTGGATTTACAATACTAGCTATACAGAAACCATCAAAACTTTCCGCTGTAACACAATCATGTTATTATTACTACATACAAATTATCTTCATAAGCCAAAAGTAAACTTTCTACAGTTTCGTTTATTTCATTCTACTTTGTTCACCATAAATTTCAAATCTCTTACATATACACACACCAGACTCAACAATGGCGAAAGAAGACGATACTCTTTCAAAAATATTCGAAGATGTAACGACAAACCATCAAAACCTCAAGCTATTGGGTTTACAATAGTACCTTCATATTTTTAGTTTACATCGTCAGCGATGGTTTAGGAGAACATCGAAAACACAAATATAAGATAGATACAACTGTGATGAATCTTAATCGTCGGAATACATGGCATCTGAAAACATTAGAAACAAATAAATAACTGATATATATATATCAGTTATTTATTATAAAATAAGTATTGAAGTAAAACAAATAAAATAAGAAGTTGACAATTGAATCATGATAAAAACTGATGCGCAAAGATTCATTGAACACGATTATATACAATGATGCACGAAATTTTGATAACGCAAAAACAAGTATCAAACAAATAGAATAAAGTATTGACTATTGAATAATGATAAAATTAATGCACTAATAATTGTAAAGCACAGGTATAAACTGGTGCACAAAGATTTTCATAATGCACTTTTCAATTAATAAATTAAAATGGTTTACGTTGTTTTATTTTAATATTTGTTTTATTTAAAAGAAAACTTTTATAAGTAATATAATTTTAAAAGTAGTAAGATAAAATTATGATATATAGTTTTTGTAAAACTAAAATTTAAAAGGCCATTAAAATATTTATAATGTAATATAAATTAAAAAAAAAATAAATAGTTTTAAACAAAATACGCTTTTAAACTCAAGTGGTTAAGAAGAACAACGTAAACTTCACCCCTGTTAATCGATAATTCTCGAGACTTCCTTGTGTCCCCACGACTCACGTAAACATCACTAACAGGGGCGGAGCTACGATGGGGGCAACGGGGGCAACCGCCCCCATAAAGTTTCGAAGGCGTAACATATTTTTTTCAAATATCTTTTTTGCCCCTACATAGATATATAATTAAAGATAGGGATAAATGAAACAAATCCCACTTATAGCCTATGGAATTCCCAACCTCCTAAATAGGAGATTGTGTGTTCAAATCTAGCCTCTGGCGCTCTGACTTTTTTTTTTTTTCTTTTGTTTATATAATGTCGTCAGTTAGTTCCAAATCTACATTAATATTATAATATAATTAAATAAATCAATAATTTGCATGACAATGTAAGTAAATACATCACAAAAATATATATACTTTTAGTTTTGTTGTTTTCTTTTAAACAAAAAGTATTTTTTTTCACGGAAGTATTTTTCTTTCACAAATGTATTTCTAATAAACATAACATAACAATTTTTCATCATTTTAATGGTTTATTTGTTTCCTTCTCATATATAGATGTGAATTTGTATTTTAACATCTCGGTATAACACATCAAGTTCTATTTTAGGTAAATTTAGTTTAGCTAAATTATTTGCTAGAAACCTGATACATTTAAAATTTTTAGTTTGCCCCCATGCTGAAAAGTTTCTGGCTCCGTTCCTGTCTACTAACTAAAATATTAAATAATCTGAAAAGTCTAGTTATTGGCAAAATCCAATACTATTTGCTATTTCAGTCGTTTAAAGTTCAAAGTTAGATCACGCTCGATGTACAATCTTGCAATTTTGATGGTACATTTGATTATGAGAAGAAAAAAAAAATAGTTGATGAGATTTTGCTTCTTTTTTTTTCCCTACTCACTGTGCGAAATATATTTTGCTTTTCAAAAACATGAAATATAATTTAAAACTAATATTCTTACGTCATATAATTATTCATACGCTTGAACCTTGAACACGGTTTTGGTTTAATTCCTGGTTTGGACAAAATAGGTTTTCAATACTTTTCAACCTAAGTGGTGATAGTTTAAATTGGCTTCATATTTTGAAGTGGTATTCGGTTACTCTAATCTATAATTTTCTTTTACGAAAGGAAGTGGTTTTAGTTAATTACAAAAATCGGCCTTCTGGTTTGTTAAAAATTGCAGACTTCATTCTTTTTATTCATAAATTACAGTTTTAATTATTGACTTTTGACTTCCATCCACACTTTTGGTCCAAAAGTCAACAATTTCGTCAAAAAGTCAACACTTTTGGTCAAAAAGTCAATGCTTTTGGACCACAACTGTTGATGGAGCTCTAAAGTCAGGAATCAAAACCATAATCTATAAATGGTATGAATGAAATCTGTAACAGATCACGGGGACACACTTTATTATTATATCATATATAAAAGAGAGTTGTAATCCAAAGAAACCTTAAAAATTGGTAAGATCCAAGGGTCACATCTCAGCCCTTGGATCAAAACTGATCAATGGTCTACTTAAAAATAAAATAAAAAACACGGAGGGGTATTTTCGTCATTTGACACATTATCCCACTCTTTTGCTATCTAGTTCCAAACACAAACACAGATCTCTCCTTTTCTCTCACTCTCCCCTCTTGGAAAATCACCACCAACATCAACACCATTACCACCACCACCACCACTACCCCCATCGTGTTCAGGTCACCGCCGCGTTCCAATCGAAATGGCACAGCCATCATTTCCATCGCCGTCATCATCTTCATCGGTCATCATCAATGGATCTTGAGATGTTAATATCAATGAATGATGTATTGAATACGAATATTATGTCTTTTTGTTATGTAAATTCGAATTTTCTCAGGTGATAATCAAATGTAATTTGATAATATGTGATTAGATCTATTCTAACATTTGAACTTGTTAAATTTTATTAGTTATTTAATTGACTTTGTTATTTGAAACAATATTGCATACAAGGTGTTTGATGAAATGTCTAAACCAAAGTTTCTTATATATGATTTAGTATCAAATCACATTTGATTGAGTATTGCATAAGGTGTTTGATGAAATGTCTAAACCAATGTTTGATAATATGATTTAATCAACTTTATGATTCTGAATTAAATTTTTTTGTGTATAGGTTTGTGGATATAAACTCCATTTGTTTTGTGGAAATGTATGAGTAAAATCAAATTTGATTTTGTATAGCTTTTTGAATTTGTACGTATACAATTAAATTTGATTGTGTATAGGTTTGTTGATATAAGAATTTCATTTGTTTGTGTAGATATATGCTTAAAATCAAATTTGATTATGTGCAGCTTTGAAGATTTTAACTACATGTATGTGCGATACTTTATGTTTAGAATCAAATGTGACTATGTAAGCTTTACGTATCTATGTTTGTGTAGTTTTATGCTTAAAATCAAATTTGATTATGTGCAGCTTTGTAGTTTTTAAGGTATCTGTGTTTTTGTAAGTTTATCTGTGTACAATCAAATTTGATTTTGCATTGCAATATGTTGTTTTTTATAATAATCAAATTTGATTTTATATATATTTTCATACTCGTTATGCTGATTATTGTTTTTGACATGTATATTTTCATACAGTTCCGGTGCTGAAAAAAACACCTAAAACAAATGTTACATAAACATTTCAAACACCAGATGGATCGCAGTTTTTTGTGACAATAGTTGATTATACGATAACCAGTGCTTGGAAAAAAGTATGGAACACTTGAAAACTGTCGGAGAAATTGTAGCAAGTGCGGAGGTACGAGTCACAATAGCAGGACATGTGGAAAGAAGAAACAAAAAGTAGATGAAAACGTGGATACTGAAGGAGCTGCAAACAATTAGACAAGCATTTTTTTTCTTTATTATACATGTTTAGAAATAAATAATTTTTAGCTGTTTACAAATTTTATACTTGGATGATAGTTTTCATTGGTTGATCATTTGTCCACAGATTGTGTTCTTGTTTGACAAATCAAATTTGGTTGTGAAATAGATCAACTGTGTTTAGTTCTGTTCCAGATTTAATTTTGTAAAGGTTTCTTGATATGAACTCAATTTGTTTTACTAAATGTATGCATAAAATCAAGTTTGATTTTGTATAGCTTGCTAACACTGTCCGTATCAAATCAAATTTGATTTTGTTTAGGTTTCATGATATTGACTCTATTTGTTTTTCTAAATGTATGCATAAAATCAAATATGATTTTGTATAGCTTTTTGACATTGTATGCATAAAATCAAATTTGATTTTGTAAATGTTTCTTGATATGGACTCCATTTGTTTTTCTAAATGTATGCATAAAATTAAATATGATTTTGTGTAGCTTTTTGAATTTCTAAACCTCGGCACCATCCTTACCCCCCTACGAAAGAGTATAAAATCAAATTTATGTTGTAGGGGAGGGGGAATCATAACAACGGGGCATTCGGCCACCGCTCTAGGGTTTAGGGTTTGAAGCCCGAGGGTTAGCCAGGCTAACCCTCGGGCTTCAAACCCTAAACCCTAGAGCTTATTATCGTCAGGAGGGACGCATTCTAAAACCCTAAAAAGGGCACCCTTTTGGGGGAAGGACGTTTTCTAAAACTCTAAAATCAAATTTGATTTTATATAGGTTTCTTGATATGGACTCCAATTGTTTTTCTAAATGTATGCATAAAATCAAATTTGATTTGGAGGGGGAATCATGACAACGGGGCCTTCGGCCACCGGTCTAGGGTTTAGGGTTTGAAGCCCGAGGGTTAGCCTCGACCTTCAAACCCTAAACCCTAGAGCTTATTATCGTCAGGGAGGGAGCATTCTAAAACCCTAAAAAGGGCACCCTTTTGGGGGAAGGACGTTTTCTAAAACTCTAAAATCAAATTTGATTTTATATAGGTTTCTTGATATGGACTCCAATTGTTTTTCTAAATGTATGCATAAAATCAAATTTGATTTTGTATAGGTTTCTTGATATGGACTCTTTGTTTTTCTAAATGTATGCATAAAATCAAATTTGATTTTCAATAGCTTTTTCAAACTGTATGCATAAAATCAAATTTGATTTTGTATAAGTTTCTTGATATAGTCTCTATTTGTTTTTCTAAATGTATGTATAAAATCTAATTTGATTTTCAATAGCTTTTTAAAACTGTATGAATAAAATCAAATTTGATTTTCAATAGTTTTTAAACTGTATGCATAAAATCAAATTTGATTTTCAATAGCTTTTTAAAACTGTATGCATAAAATCAAATTTGATTTTGTATAGGTTTCTTGATATGGACTCCAATTGTTTTTCTAAATGTATGCGTAAAATCAAATTTGATTTTGTATAGGTTTCTTAATAGACTCTATTTGTTTTTCTAAATGTATGCAAAATCAAATTTGATTCGGAGGGGGAATCATGACAACGGGGCCTTCGGCCACCACTCTAGGGTTTAGGGTTTGAAGCCCGAGGGTTAGCATCGACCTTCAAACCCTAAACCCTAGAGCTTATTATCGTCAGGGAGGGAGCATTCTAAAACCCTAAAAAGGGCACCCTTTTGGGGGAAGGACGTTTTCTAAAACTCTAAAATCAAATTTGATTTTATATAGGTTTCTTGATATGGACTCCAATTGTTTTTCTAAATGTATGCATAAAATCAAATTTGATTTTGTATAGGTTTCTTGATATGGACTAATTTGTTTTTCTAAATGTATGCATAAAATCAAATTTGATTTTCAATAGCTTTTTCAAACTGTATGCATAAAATCAAATTTGATTTTGTATAAGTTTCTTGATATAGTCTCTATTTGTTTTTCTAAATGTATGTATAAAATCTAATTTGATTTTCAATAGCTTTTTAAAACTGTATGCATAAAATCAAAGTTGATTTTGTATAGGTTTCTTGATATAGACTCTATTTGTTTTTCTAAATGTATGCAAAATCAAATTTGATTCGGAGGGGAATCATGACAACGGGGCCTTCGGCCACCGCTCTAGGGTTTAGGGTTTGAAGCCCGAGGGTTAGCCTCGACCTTCAAACCCTAAACCCTAGAGCTTATTATCGTCAGGGAGGGAGCATTCTAAAACCCTAAAAAGGGCACCCTTTTGGGGGAAGGACGTTTTCTAAAACTCTAAAATCAAATTTGATTTTATATAGGTTTCTTGATATGGACTCCAATTGTTTTTCTAAATGTATGCATAAAATCAAATTTGATTTTGTATAGGTTTCTTGATATGGACTCTATTTGTTTTTCTAAATGTATGCATAAAATCAAATTTGATTTTCAATAGCTTTTTCAAACTGTATGCATAAAATCAAATTTGATTTTGTATAAGTTTCTTTATATAGACTCTATTTGTTTTTCTAAATGTATGTATAAAGTTTAATTTGATTTTCAATAGCTTTTTAAAACTGTATGCATAAAATCAAAGTTGATTTTATATAGGTTTCTTGATATAGACTCTATTTGTTTTTCTAAATGTATGCAAAATCAAATTTGATTCGGAGGGGAATCATGACAACGGGGCCTTCGGCCACCGCTCTAGGGTTTAGGGTTTGAAGCCCGAGGGTTAGCCGGCTAACCCTCGACCTTCAAACCCTAAACCCTAGAGCTTGTTATCGTCAGGGAGGGACGCATTCTAAAACCCTAAAATCAAATTTGATTTTATATAGGTTTCTTGATATGGACTCCAATTGTTTTTCTAAATGTATGCATAAAATCAAATTTGATTTTGTATAGGTTTCTTGATATGGACTCCAATTGTTTTTCTAAATGTATGCATAAAATCAAATTTGATTTTATATAGGTTTCTTGATATGGACTCCAATTGTTTTTCTAAATGTATGCATAAAATCAAATTTGATTTTATATAGGTTTCTTGATATGGACTCTAATTGTTTTTCTAAATGTATGCATAAAATCAAATTTGATTCGGATGGGGAATCATGACAACGGGGCCTTCGGCCACCGCTATAGGGTTTAGGGTTTGAAGGTCGATGAAGGACGCATTCTAAAACCCTAAAATCAAATTTGATTTTATATAGGTTTCTTGATATGGACTCCAATTGTTTTTCTAAATGTATGCATAAAATCAAATTTGATTTTGTATAGGTTTCTTGATATGGACTATATTTGTTTTTCTAAATGTATGCATAAAATCAAATTTGATTTTCAATAGCTTTTTCAAACTGTACGAATAAAATCAAATTTGATTTTGTATAGGTTTCTTGATATGGACTCTATTTGTTTTTCTAAATGTATGCATAAAATCAAATTTGATTTTCAATAGCTTTTTCAAACTGTATGCATAAAATCAAATTTGATTTTGTATAGGTTTCTTGATATGGACTCATTTGTTTTTCTAAATGTATGCATAAAATCAAATTTGATTTTCAATAGCTTTTTCAAACTGTACGAATAAAATCAAATTTGATTTTGTATAGGTTTCTTGATATGGACTCCAATTGTTTTTCTAAATGTATGCATAAAATCAAATTTGATTTTGTATAGGTTTCTTGATATGGACTCTATTGTTTTTCTAAATGTATGCATAAAATCAAATTTGATTTTCAATAGCTTTTTCAAACTGTATGCATAAAATCAAATTTGATTTTGTATAGGTTTCTTGATATGGACTCTATTTGTTTTTCTAAATGTATGCATAAAATCAAATTTGATTTTCAATAGCTTTTTCAAACTGTATGCATAAAATCAAATTTGATTTTATTCATACATTTACACAAACAAATGGAGTTTATATCAACAAACCTATATATAATCAAATTTGATTTTGTATAGGTTTCTTGATATGGACTCTATTTGTTTTTCTAAATGTATGCATAAAATCAAATTTGATTTTCAATAGCTTTTTCAAACTGTACGAATAAAATCAAATTTGATTTTCAATAGCTTTTTCAAACTGTATGCATAAAATCAAATTTGATTTTGTATAGGTTTCTTGATATGGACTCTATTTGTTTTTCTAAATGTATGCATAAAATCAAATTTGATTTTCAATAGCTTTTTCAAACTGTACGAATAAAATCAAATTTGATTTTCTATAGGTTTTTCAAATGTATGCATAAAATCAAATTTGATTTTCAATAGCTTTTTCAAACTGTACGAATAAAATCAAATTTGATTTTGTATAGGTTTCTTGATATGGACTCTATTTGTTTTTCTAAATGTATGCATAAAATCAAATTTGATTTTCAATAGCTTTTTCAAACTGTATGCATAAAATCAAATTTGATTTTGTATAGGTTTCTTGATATGGACTCTATTTGTTTTTCTAAATGTATGCATAAAATCAAATTTGATTTTCAATAGCTTTTTCAAACTGTACGAATAAAATCAAATTTGATTTTGTATAGGTTTCTTGATATGGACTCTATTTGTTTTTCTAAATGTATGCATAAAATCAAATTTGATTTTGTATAGGTTTCTTGATATGGACTCTATTTGTTTTTCTAAATGTATGCATAAAATCAAATTTGATTTTGTATAGGTTTCTTGATATGGACTCTATTTGTTTTTCTAAATGTATGCATAAAATCAAATTTGATTTTCAATAGCTTTTTCAAACTGTACGAATAAAATCAAATTTGATTTTCAATAGCTTTTTCAAACTGTACGAATAAAATCAAATTTGATTCTGTATAGTTTTTCAAATGTATGCATAAAATCAAATTTGATTTTCAATAGCTTTTTCAAACTGTATGCATAAAATCAAATTTGATTTTGTATAGGTTTCTTGATATGGACTCTATTTGTTTTTCTAAATGTATGCATAAAATCAAATTTGATTTTGTATAGGTTTCTTGATATGGACTCTATTTGTTTTTCTAAATGTATGCATAAAATCAAATTTGATTTTCAATAGCTTTTTCAAACTGTACGAATACTTTCTGATTTATAACTATTTATTTAATTTAATATCATTTAATTAATTATTTATTCATTTTCTTGATTTATTAACCAAATAATTCTTTAAAAATACTTTTAAGTACCTCACTTGCCTTTATAATTTTGTGGCTAAATATATTTGGGTTATATTCTGATTATTATGCTTTTTAACTTAAAATATTGTGATATATATATTTATTTATAATTTTCTATTAATTTAAAAATTTATTAATTTATTTATTAGTGATTTTCACTTACTTAATTATTTATTATATTTTTTATTTATTTATTTATTTATTTATTTATTTATTTATTTATTTATTTATTTATTTATTTATTTATTTATTTATTTATTTATTTATTTATTTATTTATTTATTTATTTATTTATTTATTTATTTATTTATTTATTTATTTATTTATTTATTTATTTATTTATTTATTTATTTATTTATTTATTTATTTATTTATTTATTTATTTATTTATTTATTTATTTATTTATTTATTTATTTATTTATTTATTTATTTATTTATTTATTTATTTATTTATTTATTTATTTATTTATTTATTTATTTATTTATTTATTTATTTATTTATTTATTTATTTATTTATTTATTTATTTATATCTATCTATTTATTTATTTATTTATTTATTTATTTATTTGATATTAGTAACTTCATAATATTAGTATTTATGAATACTTTCTGATTTATGACTATTTATTTAATTTAATATTATTTAATTAATTATTTATTCATTTTCTTGATTTATTAACCAAATAATTCTTTAAAAATACTTTTAAGTACCTCACTTGCCTTTATAATTTGTGGCTAAATATATTTGGGTTATATTCTGATTATTATGCTTTTTAACTTAAAATATTGTGATATATATATTTATTTATGAAAATTTTCTATTAATTTAAAAATAGTTATTAATTAGTGATTTTCACTTACTTAATTATTTCTAAATTATATGACATTTGTTCTTTGACTTGAAATGATTTTACTCCAGTAGTTTTAGTCACTTTCATCATTGGTTGTGATTATTTAACCAATTTCATGATTTATATAATTTATTTATTTATTTACCTTTTTAATTATCATTTAAATTTAATAATTAATAGAAACTCTTAGAAATCACTACATAACTTTTTGGCTAAAAATCTCAGGCCTTTTAGGCAACTTTTATCATGGGAAAATCATATCAATTCAACCTCTCTTGTGTCTTGCTCATTTTGAGGATTCTAAGCTTATGAATCGTTTACCGAAATAGTGATTTTAGCCTCATTTTCCAAGCAATTCGAATGCGTCAAAATGGATTTTCATCCTTATTTCATTATTTCCAGAATGTTCATTATATTTTGGTGTCTTAAGTCGTGATAGTGGTGGTGGTGTGATATGTGCAAATTAAAGCTTTCGGTTAGTGCTTATATGAACCGAATTAGTGATTTGTAGGCTTGTCTTTGCCATTTAATAACCAAGTTAAGTTTTATAACTTTTATTTGACATATTCTCAGTAGGTTTATAATACTTTTTGTTACGAGATTGTTGGAGTTGGTTAGAGTTGCAATCTAGTGACTTTTAGCTTATTTTGTTGTGAAGAACTTTTACTTGGAATTTTCTGTTTTAACACTTATTTTCATCAAATGTTGAGTAGTCATTCTTGGTTGAGTTGAATTATTTGGACATTGGTGATTTTTATACAGAGACATATATGTGTCCTATATTTATGTGAATTTTTTCTAAATTTCTAGACATTGTTTACTACCTCTAAAAATTTCCAAACCAAAACTGGGCAGAACAAGAGCTGCTGTGCGACTCAAAATATTTTATAAAAGATTTCTATGATGAACATTTAAGAAAAATCTCCCAATTTTATTTTAAGTTAGGGACACTTTGAACTCAGTTCACACCAAGTTTAAACTTCTGAAACCTATTAGTTAAGAAATTAAAAATCGTCAAAGTTGACTCAACATTAAGACAAAAATCAAGTTTTGACCACTTTTGGTAGAAAAATCATATCTTTGGTTTGATTTAGTATTTTTGAGTGATTCCAGTTGGAGGTTAAACTTAACTCTTTTAGCTACAACTTTTATTTTGAAAGTTTTGCTTGAAACGGTCCTCACATGTTCAGTTCACCCGATTTAAGACAGAGAATTATTTCTGTCAGAATGTCTTTGATTATAACAACTCACCAATGACCATTCTTGCTTTATTAACACTTGAGTTCATCATTTACAAGATTAATACTTTATTTTTATACCTCTCAACATCAAATTTCTAGATTATTATACCTCTTTTAACATATTTTTCACTTAATACAAGTTCATATCCATCTCATAATCCAACAACAAGATTCAACTTTCTTAGATCTAACATGCATTCATTCAAATCAACACTTTTCAATACCAATCTTTATAGATCTAACTTTCAACTACATAAAAACATCTTTTTAATGAAAAATCTCAGAAATATATTCTTCAAAATATACAAAAACATATAGATCTACCAAAAGGAAAATCACTTTAAAAGCTACTAATCTATAACAACACTTTTGGGTCTTAAACTTGTTGAATCCTTGGATCTTTCTCATAGATTTCGACATGCATATGCATGAGGAGAAAGATCCTATCAACTTTGCCTTTATCAAGTGTATATTACAAAGAAAACAAGAAGAAAACATAAACTTTTGATAAAACCTTTGGACATAAACAAGAACAAAATAGATCTAGTAAAGAGATGAAGGTTTATACCCTTGAAGAACTTGGTTTTGAAGGTGAAAAATGGGCAGAATTTTCGGACCTATTTAGGCTCCTAATAACCCTTAATCCAAGCTTGAAACAACCCTTAATCTTGTCTTGAAACAACCCTTGCTTAACCCTTAATCTTGTCTTGAAACAACCCTTAATCTTGTCTTGAAACAACCCTTAATCTTGTCTTGAAACAACCCTTAATCTTGTCTTGAAACAACCCTTAATCTTGTCTTGAAACAACCCTTAATCTTGTCTTGAAACAACCCTTAATCTTGTCTTGAAACAACCCTTAATCTTGTCTTGAAACAACCCTTAATCTTGTCTTGAAACAACCCTTAATCTTGTCTTGAAACAACCCTTAATCTTGTCTTGAAACAACCCTTAATCTTGTCTTGAAACAACCCTTAATCTTGTCTTGAAACAACCCTTAATCTTGTCTTGAAACAACCCTTAATCTTGTCTTGAAACAACCCTTAATCTTGTCTTGAAACAACCCTTAATCTTGTCTTGAAACAACCCTTAATCTTGTCTTGAAACAACCCTTAATCTTGTCTTGAAACAACCCTTAATCTTGTCTTGAAACAACCCTTAATCTTGTCTTGAAACAACCCTTAATCTTGTCTTGAAACAACCCTTAATCTTGTCTTGAAACAACCCTTAATCTTGTCTTGAAACAACCCTTAATCTTGTCTTGAAACAACCCTTAATCTTGTCTTGAAACAACCCTTAATCTTGTCTTGAAACAACCCTTAATCTTGTCTTGAAACAACCCTTAATCTTGTCTTGAAACAACCCTTAATCTTGTCTTGAAACAACCCTTAATCTTGTCTTGAAACAACCCTTAATCTTGTCTTGAAACAACCCTTAATCTTGTCTTGAAACAACCCTTAATCTTGTCTTGAAACAACCCTTAATCTTGTCTTGAAACAACCCTTAATCTTGTCTTGAAACAACCCTTAATCTTGTCTTGAAACAACCCTTAATCTTGTCTTGAAACAACCCTTAATCTTGTCTTGAAACAACCCTTAATCTTGTCTTGAAACAACCCTTAATCTTGTCTTGAAACAACCCTTAATCTTGTCTTGAAACAACCCTTAATCTTGTCTTGAAACAACCCTTAATCTTGTCTTGAAACAACCCTTAATCTTGTCTTGAAACAACCCTTAATCTTGTCTTGAAACAACCCTTAATCTTGTCTTGAAACAACCCTTAATCTTGTCTTGAAACAACCCTTAATCTTGTCTTGAAACAACCCTTAATCTTGTCTTGAAACAACCCTTAATCTTGTCTTGAAACAACCCTTAATCTTGTCTTGAAACAACCCTTAATCTTGTCTTGAAACAACCCTTAATCTTGTCTTGAAACAACCCTTAATCTTGTCTTGAAACAACCCTTAATCTTGTCTTGAAACAACCCTTAATCTTGTCTTGAAACAACCCTTAATCTTGTCTTGAAACAACCCTTAATCTTGTCTTGAAACAACCCTTAATCTTGTCTTGAAACAACCCTTAATCTTGTCTTGAAACAACCCTTAATCTTGTCTTGAAACAACCCTTAATCTTGTCTTGAAACAACCCTTAATCTTGTCTTGAAACAACCCTTAATCTTGTCTTGAAACAACCCTTAATCTTGTCTTGAAACAACCCTTAATCTTGTCTTGAAACAACCCTTAATCTTGTCTTGAAACAACCCTTAATCTTGTCTTGAAACAACCCTTAATCTTGTCTTGAAACAACCCTTAATCTTGTCTTGAAACAACCCTTAATCTTGTCTTGAAACAACCCTTAATCTTGTCTTGAAACAACCCTTAATCTTGTCTTGAAACAACCCTTAATCTTGTCTTGAAACAACCCTTAATCTTGTCTTGAAACAACCCTTAATCTTGTCTTGAAACAACCCTTAATCTTGTCTTGAAACAACCCTTAATCTTGTCTTGAAACAACCCTTAATCTTGTCTTGAAACAACCCTTAATCTTGTCTTGAAACAACCCTTAATCTTGTCTTGAAACAACCCTTAATCTTGTCTTGAAACAACCCTTAATCTTGTCTTGAAACAACCCTTAATCTTGCTTAAACAACCCATCCATTTGTTGTTGTTGCTAGTGGTTTGAGATGGAGATCCAGATTGTAGTGGTGGTTGTCGTCGCTGTAAGATGAGAGAGAGAGAAAACAACTTTGTGTGTGTCTGTATGTGTTGATGGTGGTAGTGGTGGTGGTGGTGGCGGTCAGATATGGTGGTGTGGTGGTCACAGTCCAAGGAAGAGAAGAGAGGGAGAGAGTGTGTGTTTGTGTGTGTGTTTTTTGGTCAGGAGAAATGAGAGATATGGTTCTTTTTTTTAGTGTAAATTACGAATATACCCCTCCGTGTTTTATTTTTAATTAGGGGTAAATGTTAATCTCAACCATTGATGGGAATGATCCAAGGGCTAAGATTAAGCCCTTAAGATCCATGAAAAATTAAGGATGTAAATGAACAAACACCATATAAAAGATATATGCATCAAATAGTTATAAATACTATCATATGATATTATGATGCATGAAAAAGAAAAAGTTCGTATGAAGATTATTACTCTTTCACAATAAATTGGACCGTTTATTTTTAAGATTTGAAGAGTTGATATAAATAATATACCATCATAACTTAAATTTTAAAGTCTTAATCTGTGATTCTTTAAATAAATGGACCTATTAAATAACTAAAAGCGGACAATAGATTGCATTCGCTTTCAAGTTTCAACGCAATGAAATGTACCTAACACCTTTGGATGCGTTCTTTTTTTTGGTTTCATAATACTAATAATTCTAAAGCTTTGATAACCATATAAAACTTGTGGACGATAACGGTTTCTCTTAAATCAGAAGAATCCAAAAGTTTAAATAGTGCATAAATTACATAATAATACATATGGTTTGCTTGAAATTACTGGTGTAATACCTGCAGAGTCAAAATTATGTTAATGATTATAACACCTCAATCAAGGCGGAACGATGAGATGTACAGAAAGTTAAGTATTCAAAACAAAGGATAATAGATAACATTCACCATAGCTTTAGTTGGTAAAAATAGTTTACAATGCACAAGCATGTGAACCAAATCCCAAGTACAATACGTCTACTATACTTGGATATTGAGTCCACGAAACAACTAACAAATACATGAGATGGTATACTACAATGATCCAGGGCGGATTCCATTGCCCGTCACAAGGTTTGATCTTTGACTCCAAAGTGCAATGCAAACAATCATGATGCATATAATTCCTCAAAGATTACGCTAATTCCTGAAAAGCATGAAGAAAAAGTGTCAACTACGAAAACGTAGTTGGTGAGTGCATAGGTTTGCAAGTAAACCTCGTTACATATCCGATTCAAAATAGTTGAGAAATCCATGGTAAATTATAAAGTTTTCATTTGTCACATTTATCGTGAGAGAAAAATATATCAATCGATTGATCATTCATCATACCAAAACCATTCGGTCATCAACATTTCAATATCGTCAATTTCAACAACTTTCAAGATTCCATATAAGGTCCAATACCCAAACCGTATGTTCAATCCATAATATCCAACCACAAATAATATCAATACCGTTTGGTCAATGGTAAGACTACCATGACGTAATTTAATGAGATTGTTCTTGAGCCACTACTAAGACCGGTTATGTCCCAATAATCAGATATATTGTCCCAAATGATAAGATAATGATAAGCACATGCTGTCAATCACGTGCATAAAGATAACCAAGGGTCGTGCCATGGAGACGACCATAAATATATAGTAGTTAGAGCACCGCGAGGCCAGACTGGCAATGAAGGTGGCCACAAAGGCAGACCAAACATCCACCGTTACCTATAATAGTGGATGAGGGGACAAATCCTAGTTGCGCAACCCTCTAACTACAGGCCTCAAATGAGTTAATAGTAGTGTACAGGGACCACCGTTTGACAGTACTCAAGCTCATCATATAACATATAACACGTTGAACATACAATATAATTCTCATATCATTATCATTATTTCAAAGAATCATTTCATAAGAGAAAGTCATTTTAATTAATCATACTTTTCACCCCGCAAGTAAAACATATAAAAGAGTTTGAAAGGGGGCTATGACTCACCTTGATATGCCGCATATTATATTCACTTATCCAAAATGGGTACTTCCCATCTATCGCTTCCTTGATCATATATCCGTCATATTCCTCAATCACATTCCAAGCCAAGACTATCCCTACGATAGGACTAATATACGTAAGTTCCTATCTTAAGCCATCACTAAGAAATGCCACTTTCGTTATGTTGTCATAAATTTTGGGATCCAAGTATATTGTTAATATTTGCATCTTTTTGGTTGTAGAGAGTGTTGGTGTAAAAGGGTCACTTTCATTATACATGTAGTTATAAGTTGTTAGAATTTCGGTAACTTGCCCTTGATTATCATGGTTCCCATTGTGTGCTTTGCTTGATTATAATATTTGACATTAGTAACTTCATAATATTAATATTTATGAATACTTTCTGATTATAACTATTTATTTAATTTAATATTATTTAATTAATTATTTATTCATTTTTATTTAAAATTGATTTATATAATTTATTTATTTATTTATTTACCTTTTTAATTATCATTTAAATTTAATAATTAGTAGAAATTCTTAGAAGTCACCACATCACTTTTGGCTAAAAATCCCAGGCCTTTTAGGCAACTTTTATCATGGGAAAAATCATGTCAATTCAACCTCTCTTGTGTCTCGCTCATTTTGAGGATTCTAAGCTTATAAATCGTTTACCGAAATAGTGATTTCACTTACTTAATTATTTCTAAATTATATGACATTTGTTCTTTGACTTAAAACGATTTTACTCCAGTAGATTTTAGTCACTTTCATCATTGGTTGTGATTATTTAACCAATTTCATGATTTATATAATTTATTTATTTATTTATTTACCTTTTTAATTATCATTTAAATTTAATAATTAGTAGAAATTCTTAGAAGTCACCACATCACTTTTGGCTAAAAATCCCAGGCCTTTTAGGCAACTTTTATCATGGGAAAAATCATGTCAATTCAACCTCTCTTGTGTCTCGCTCATTTTGAGGATTCTAAGCTTATAAATCGTTTACCGAAATAGTGATTTAAGCCTCATTTTTCGAGCAATTCAAATGCGTCAAAATGGATTTTCATCCATATTTCATTATTTCCAGAATGTTCATTATATTTTGGTGTCTTAAGTCGTGATAGTGGTGGGGGTGTGATATGTGCAAATTAAAGCTTTCGGTTAGTGCTTATATGAACCGAATTAGTGATTTGTAGGCTTGTCTTTGCCATGTAATAACCGAGTTAAGTTTTATAACTTTTATTTGACATATTCTCAGTAGGTTTATAATACTTTTTGTTACGAGATTGTTGGAGTTGATTAAAGTTGCAATCTAGTGACTTTTAGCTTATTTTGTTGTGGAGAACTTTTACTTGAAATTTTCTGTTTTTAACACTTATTTTCATAAAATGTTGAGTAGTCATTCTTGGTTGAGTTGAATTATTTGGACATTGGTGATTTTTATACAGATACATATATGTGTCCTATATTTATGTGAATTTTTGCTAAATTTTAGACATTGTTTACTACCTCTAAAAATTTCCAAACCAAAACTGGGCAGAACAAGAGCTGCTGTGCGACTCAAAATATTTTATAAAAGATTTCTATGATGAACATTTAAGAAAAATCTCCCAATTTTATTTTAAGTTAGGGACACTTTGAACTCAGTTCACACCAAGTTTAAACTTCTGAAACCTATTAGTTAAGAAATTAAAATCGTCAAAGTTGACTCAACATTAAGACAGAAATCCAGTTTTGACCACTTTTGGTAGAAAAATCATATCTTTGGTTTGGTTTAGTATTTTTGAGTGATTCCAGTTGGAGGTTAAACTTAACTCTTTTATCTACAACTTATATTTTGAAAGTTTTGCTTGAAACGGCCCTCACATGTTCAGTTTATCCGTCCAAAGACAGAAGAATAATTCTGTCAGAAAGTATTTGGGTCCAAACAACTCACCAATGACCATTCTTGCTTTATTAACACTTGAGTTCATCATTTACAAGATTAATACTTTATTTTTATACCTCTTAACATCAAATTTCCAGATTATTATACCTCTTTTAACATATTTTTCACTTAATACAAGTCCATATCCATCTCATAATCCAACAACAAGATTCAACTTTCTTAGATCTAACATGCATTCATTCAAATCAACACTTTTCAATACCAATCTTTATAGATCTAACTTTCAACAACATAAAAACATCTTTTTAATGAAAAATCTCAGAAATATATTCTTCAAAATATACAAAAACATATAGATCTATGAAAAGGAAAATCACTTTAAAAGCTACTAATCTATAACAACACTTTTGGGTCTTAAACTTGTTGAATCCTTGGATCTTTCTCATAGATTTCGACATGCATATGCATGAGGAGAAAGATCCTATCAACTTGCCTTCATCAAGTGTATATTACAAAGAAAACAAGAAGAAAACATAAACTTTTGATAAAACCTTTGAACATAAACAAGAACAATATAGATCTAGTAAAGAGATGAAGATTTATACCCTTGAAGGACTTGGTTTTGAAGGTGAAAAATGGGCAGAATTTTCGGACCTATTTAGGCTCCTAATAACCCTTAATCCAAGCTTGAAACAACCCTTAATCTTATCTTGAAACAACCCTTAATCTTATCTTGAAACAACCCTTTCTTAAAACCCTTAATCTTATCTTGAAACAACCCTTAATCTTATCTTGAAACAACCCTTAATCTTATCTTGAAACAACCCTTAATCTTATCTTGAAACAACCCTTAATCTTATCTTGAAACAACCCTTAATCTTATCTTGAAACAACCCTTAATCTTATCTTGAAACAACCCTTAATCTTATCTTGAAACAACCCTTAATCTTATCTTGAAACAACCCTTAATCTTATCTTGAAACAACCCTTAATCTTATCTTGAAACAACCCTTAATCTTATCTTGAAACAACCCTTAATCTTATCTTGAAACAACCCTTAATCTTATCTTGAAACAACCCTTAATCTTATCTTGAAACAACCCTTAATCTTATCTTGAAACAACCCTTAATCTTATCTTGAAACAACCCTTAATCTTATCTTGAAACAACCCTTAATCTTATCTTGAAACAACCCTTAATCTTATCTTGAAACAACCCTTAATTTATCTTAACAACCCTTAATTTATCTTAAACCCTTAATTTATGCTCCTAATAACCCTTAATCCAATCTTGAAACAACCCTTAATCTTATCTTGAAACAACCCTTAATCTTATCTTGAAACAACCCTTAATCTTATCTTGAAACAACCCTTAATCTTATCTTGAAACAACCCTTAATCTTATCTTGAAACAACCCTTAATCTTATCTTGAAACAACCCTTAATCTTATCTTGAAACAACCCTTAATCTTATCTTGAAACAACCCTTATCTTATCTTGAAACAACCCTTAATTTATCTTAAGAACCTCATTTCAAGCTTGAAATAACCCTTAATCTTATCTTGAAACAACCCTTAATCTTATCTTGAAACAACCCTTAATCTTATCTTGAAACAACCCTTAATCTTATCTTGAAACAACCCTTAATCTTATCTTGAAACAACCCTTAATCTTATCTTGAAACAACCCTTAATCTTATCTTGAAACAACCCTTAATCTTATCTTGAAACAACCCTTAATCTTATCTTGAAACAACCCTTAATCTTATCTTGAAAAACCCTTATTTAGCTCCTAATAACCCTTAATCCAAGCTTGAAACAACCCTTAATCTTATCTTGAAACAACCCTTGCTTAACCCTTATTATTAATATAGTTTAGATTGATTTTTGTTCTTGTTTTTCTTGATTATTTGAGCCAAAATGGAGGAAGAAAAGGAAGGGGAAGTGCAGAATTTTTGAGAGAGAAATGTGAGAGACTTGTGAGAGTGAATGTGAAGTGTGAAGAGTGTGTGTGAGGGGGGGGGGGCACAAGGTATAAGGTAGGGTTTCTATCTTTTTTCTTTTTTTTTATAAAAAGTGTGTATGTAAGTATGTATATGTATATATATTTTAAGTGGGTATTTGTTTTGTAGGTGTAACATGTATTTGCTTGTTCATATAAATTGATTAGTTGTCTTAGTATATGTACATGTATGTGTACATATATATGCATATATTTGTATTTTAAAAGTTGTTACTTAATCCATTTATTCATAATCTTGTATTTATATTAGACTCGTACATATATACTTATTATTGCTCAAGCATCTTCATGTATTTAAGGAGTTTTAATTATTTTTAAGATGCTCATGGTATTCTCATGACCAAATGCAATTTAGTTGGCTTGATGATTCAATTTGTTGGACATTTCGTAAGATTTATCGACTTTGTCACAAGTTGTGAGTCTTACATTATTATTTATATCACTTGAGTTCTTGAAATGAAGTTTTCGGTTCATTGACATTTCACCAAGTTCGGTTAGAACTAATTCATAGTTTGAGATCGTCTATAGTTATTATTTATGGCATTTCTAAGATAACTATCGTATACGGGCATTTCATTGAACTAGACGGCAAGTATCACTACGCCTTAATGTCTGGAAGGCTAAATCTCTTAAGAAACCTCTAGGGATAGATACCTAGATAAGTCTAAGTAAATTGTCCTAGTCGGAAATTGAGGGTTGTTACAATGATATCATTGGTTTACAAATCTGCACTCAAAACTTACCTGGAGCTGACGGTCATCAATTGTGTCGTTCGGTAGCCCCACGTGCCTTGCACATGAGTGGTATTTTTTCCATTTTGGCAACCTTTGTGTCTCCAAAGGTATGAAACATGTAATATTAAACGAACCATAAGTATTATCCGTGTAATTTATACTCTTTTTTTATGAACAGCGAGTTATTAGTTATTAATTAATAGTTAGCATTCGAGACACCACAGTGACATCCAATTGGGCAGTATGCGAAGCTTGAACCACGCATGTCTGAGATGAAACCTATTATATATCAATAAATTTGTTGTTTCAAAATATTTATTACTATTTTAATATAACTAATAATTATATATTTTTTAAATCAGAATTCTTCATTTCTTAAGAAACTATTGTTAATTTACGAAATTTAGTATTATTGTATAAAAAAAGTTTAATGTATTTTATAATTTTTTTAATTATGACTTAAAATACTACTACATTTTTTTAAATAAATTAGCTAATTATTTTCATCAATATATATATATGATAACTATATATATATATATATATATATATATATATATATATATATATATATATATATATATATATATATATATATATATATATATATATATATATATATATATATATATATATATATATATATATATATATATATATATATATATATATATATATATATATATATATATATATATATATATATATATATATATATATATATATATATATATATATATATATATATATATATATATATATATATATATATATATATATATATATATATATATATATATATATATATATATATATATATATATATATATATATATATATATATATATATATATATATATATATATATATATATATATATATATATATATATATATATATATATATATATATATATATATATATATATATATATATATATATATATATATATATATATATATATATATATATATATATATATATATATATATATATATATATATATATATATATATATATATATATATATATATATATATATATATATATATATATATATATATATATATATATATATATATATATATATATATATATATATATATATATATATATATATATATATATATATATATATATATATATATATATATATATATATATATATATATATATATATATATATATATATATATATATATATATATATATATATATATATATATATATATATATATATATATATATATATATATATATATATATATATATATATATATATATATATATATATATATATATATATATATATATATATATATATATATATATATATATATATATATATATATATATATATATATATATATATATATATATATATATATATATATATATATATATATATATATATATATATATATATATATATATATATATATATATATATATATATATATATATATATATATATATATATATATATATATATATATATATATATATATATATATATATATATATATATATATATATATATATATATATATATATATATATATATATATATATATATATATATATATATATATATATATATATATATATATATATATATATATATATATATATATATATATATATATATGTATATATGGATATATATAATATAAAAAAACAAACACTTTTGATAACTTAATGAATTAAGTATTTTTGATTAAGTTATGAATTTTTAATTAAGACGTTTAACAAACACCACCAAAGTCTTCTTAACTACAGGGATTTTTTTTTCTTTTTTATTTTTACCACAACTTTTTTTTATTTTTCTATTTTTACCCCAAAAGTTTTAAATTTTCTACTTTCGCCATAAACTTTCATTTTCTTTAAAATTAGCCCCCTAATTACAGCATTATACCATAAACTTTTGGTTTTCCAAGTTTGGCCATTAACTTTACCACAGAAAGTTTTTTTCCAACTTTTTACCCCTTAAATTTCCAATGTATTTTGTACTAACTCCAATTATTCATTCTATCAACACCACCACCACAATTCCATTATGTTACATCAACGTACGTTTATCGTTATGTATGTATCACTACCGTTATATACGATATACGTTTTACGCATCTTCGGCTTATAATAGGTGTATATATAATGCATATACACTTGAACCGTTTGTCATGTTTCTTATTTTAGTTCAATTGGTAGATGAATCCGGGTTTTCTCCCAAAATCTTGGGTTCTATCCTACACGGTAGTATTCGTGTAGTTTAAAAGCCGGATTAGGAGGGACCGATCATGTCGACCCATTAGGCCCATAAACATTCATAACTTACTAAGTTATGAATTATGAAAGTTGTTTTTGTGTACCTTCACTTCATAAGTTTCAAATTTTGTGTGCTTTGTAAACATAAATACAAACACGAATTTAGCATTCTTAAGCAACAAGTTCTTGTTATCAATAAATTTAAATAGCTATTCGGATTCGCGTAATGCATGAGTTTTGTTTATTCTTGAAAAAACTAAAATCGAGTTAATTGAAATATAATTCCATCACTGTTGTTTAATTAAACAACTCAATTTTGAGTAGATTTGATGACTAATAAAAACATAATCAAATTAAGATGAGTAATAATCGACAGTTTATTTTTTTATAAAAACTGAATTGAACGTTTTTTTTTTGAACGTTCGAATGGTCAGAGCCTGTTCGTCCCACTTATCGGCCCCTACGTCCTTCGGGCAGGATGTCATTCGAATTTTCAGGGAACCACGGAGGGAGGAAAACCTCCTATTAATCCGCCAAATGGCACGACGATAAATAGGAGTAAACCTTGCCCCTCAGGATTCGAACCTGGGTCTCCCCAGGCCCAAGACCCTCATGGGAGGACTGGGATACCACTGAGGTTTTACCTCAATGATAATTGAACGTTTAATAAAGATTATAAAATATCTCAAGTAGTATTATTTTAGAGAAATTGTCACAAATCGTCCCTGTGGTTTGCTCGATTCGCATTTTCATCCCTGTGCTTTTTTTTTTATCATTAGGTGTCCCTGTACTTTTCATTTTCATTGCTAGTCGTCCCTGCCACTAACAACCGTTAGTTTTCATCCGTTAAACCCCTCATGTGCAATGCACATGAGGACATTTTCGTCCAGTTTGTAACCATAGGGACTATTTGTGATAAAACATCTTTGAGAGACTATTTGTAATAAAAGACAAAAACTCATCATCTTCCTCCCTCTCTCACTCCCACCACCAGCCAAACTTCCGGCCACCCTCACAGCCTCCTGCCGCCGCTCTTTTTCACCATAAAAAACTCCGGCCATCATCCCCAACAACAATTAGGGTTTCATCTTTAATCGCAGTCACGCACCACCGGACTACCATCACCTCACAACGGTTTAGAAAGAAAAACAGACGTTCAAGCTTCAACACAGGTCGTTATAGATCTGACCATGCTCGATTATTATGTTTTTCTCTTCGGTTTCGGTAACCATAGTGGGGTGGTGGTTCTCGGTTTCCGGCGAACTTTTCCGGCGGTGGCAGGTGGTGGCCGGCCGGTCAGAAGTGGTGGTCGGAGTTGTGTGGGAGAAGGAATCCAAAGATTTTTTTTAATCCAATGTTTTTATTACAAATAGTCCCTGTGGTTACGAACTTGACGATTATACCCTCATGTGCATTGCACATGAGGGGTTTAACGGAGCAAAACTAACGGCTGTTAGTGTTAGGGACGGTTGACAATGAAAATGAAAAGTACAGGGACACCTAATGATAAAAAAAAGCACAGGGATGAAAATGCGAATCGAGCAAACCACAGGGACGATTTGTGATAATTTCTCATATTTTAATACAAAACTTTAGAAAAGTAATTCAAATTTGAGTGATCGAATATCTGGTTAATAACAAAAATAATGATAATATTAATTAAAAGTGTTTTAAATAATAATCTTAGAATTTTAATACAAAACTAAATAAAAATTTATGTTTACTTTTTGTATAAAATAATAATAAGTTTTTTAAAATAATAATATTTTTTAAAAAAATAAGATATTTTTTATGAAATGATAATAGTTTATTTTAAAATATTAATTATTTTTATAAAATAAAAATTCTTGATAAATAATAACTGTAAATTACACAGATGGTACCTGTAGTTTGTATAATATTACATGTTTCATACCTTTAAAGACAAAAGGGTGCGAAATGACAAAAGTACCCCTCACGTGCAAGGCTCGTGGGGCTACTTAACGACATAATTGACGACCGTCAGCTCCAAGTATGGTTCGAGTGCAAATTTATAAACCATGAGAATCATTGATGTAATTTCGAGTATGAAATCAGTAATTTCTACTAAACCACAGCTCCGTCATTTACTAAAAGCTATATTGATGCACATGATCATACTTTAAATAAATATCTATATTTTCGAGACTTTATATAATTAAAATGAATCCAATCTACTGGTCGTGGGTTAACCAAAAGGTTTATTTTCTTCCTATATGCAGCATAGCAGACTTTTGACGGAAAAAACGTAATGTTTTTTCCTGTAAAGAAAAAAATCATGGTCTTGTTTGATTTGATTGTCAATTTTTCATTCTCGTAGTATATATAATAATAAGAATAAAAAAGCTAAACTTGATTAGGCTAAATGAATCTAAAATGCTCTTATTTTCATGTAATTTTTATTTATTTATGATTGAATTCTTTTCTACTATTTTTTAATAAGAATTTTTCCATACATTGAGTGTAATGAAGACCAAATGGAATAGATTAGTCCCGAAAAAGATTAATTTATTTGTTTGGAGACTAAGACGCGACTATCTCCCCACATTGGTGAATTTGTTTGCTAAAGGAGTCGATATTAATTCATTCAGGTGTGTTAACTGTGACAATGGGGTCGAGACTTGCACTCATACTTTTCAACGTTGCAAGTTAATTAAAGAGACGAGAAACTTCTTGCGTACTTGGATGAAGTTGAATATCCCAGATGAGCATCCCAATCGGGTTCTATGCTGGTGTGACGAGCTAAAGCTTCCAGTCGCAAGTCATCACAAACTCGAAGCTATACTTTTCACTTGGTGGTGGCATATTTGGAAAGCGAGAAACAATGCCTTTCACAATGATATTCACGAGAGCAGTAACGAAATTTTTAACTCTATTATTTCGTTCTCTTATCTTTGGATTCATAATCGAGACAGGAAAGATTTTACTTCATGGGAGGCTTGGAACGCGAAACCGTTTGATTGATGACATCGGTCTTTCATTATTTTTTTCAATTTTTTTCCATCTTAACAGTTAAAGTTCTGAGTAGGATATAGAATGTGTCTTTTGTTGTATTTCTAGATTTTGTACTGAGACCTCTAGTATTTTGCTAGTGGTTTTTTATATATAATATATACTTCTTTGCCGTTCAAAAAAAAAGAATTTTTCCGGGGATTTGGTAAAAGCTTGAAAATCCTTGAATCTAAAATTCAAGTAATATTATATTGGATGGATATTTTTTTATACTTTATCAAAAAGTAATACGTCTATGTTGCCGTTAAAAGAAGAAAAACACAAAATTAAATCACATTTCGTTATTAACATAAAGGAATTGTTAGCAAGAGCGGTTTTGGGAAGACACAAATCTAATCTTGTCCGGGCCTTTTTTCAGTTTTCATTTATAGGAACATTTTTTTATATATTTTAATTCGTTCTGGACACTTAGGATGAATATTCATCTTTTCCGTTGTTCTATATATATATGATTTTTTTATATATATTATTATTCTTATTATTTTTGATGCGAGTTTCGATCTCAAAGAGATGGGATCTATTTAGAATAAAGTTTAAGACAAATGATCTTTAACAAATCGATACATCATTAAGCGATCTATATCACGATCTTTAACTTGGTCGATCTGTATATATAATATGGGGTTAGATATTGTAAAACAAGTATTAAGGTAAATATATTTTTATATATTATAATATATATTACTTATATATATATATATATTTTTTTATATATATTATTATTCTTATTATTTTTGATGCGAGTTTCGATCTCAAAGAGATGGGATCTATTTAGAATAAAGTTTAAGACAAATGATCTTTAACAAATCGATACATCATTAAGCGATCTATATCACGATCTTTAACTTGGTCGATCTGTATATATAATATGGGGTTAGATATTGTAAAACAAGTATTAAGGTAAATGCTCTTATTTTCATGTAATTTTTATTTATTTATGATTGAATTCTTTTCTACTATTTTTTAATAAGAATTTTTCCGGGGATTTGGTAAAAGCTTGAAAATCCTTGAATCTAAAATTCAAGTAATATTATATTGGATGGATATTTTTTTATACTTTATCAAAAAGTAATACGTCTATGTTGCCGTTAAAAGAAGAAAAACACAAAATTAAATCACATTTCGTTATTAACATAAAGGAATTGTTAGCAAGAGCGGTTTTGGGAAGACACAAATCTAATCTTGTCCGGGCCTTTTTTCAGTTTTCATTTATAGGAACATTTTTTTATATATTTTAATTCGTTCTGGACACTTAGGATGAATATTCATCTTTTCCGTTGTTCTATATACGAATTTGATTTTACTTTTATGGATAATTTTACCCTAAAGTATGTGATTCCCATCAACGTCATAACAAAAGCTATTAAGCACATGTCACACTTTTCAGTGATATAAACCTATTGTTTTATTCGTTTTACTTTAATACTTGTTTTATTTACCTAAAACCTATATAATATATATATATACTTAATCTTATATCGAATATATTTACTTTTAAGCAGTCTAGGTGGATAATTGTGTAAACTGTATGGTTCATGTGCAAAAAGAACGTATTTTTAAAGGAAGTAAATGTTGGCCATTTTAATGACAATGTTCCTTTTTTTTTATCATATATATGGAACAAATGATAAAGGCAACTCAAATAATATATACTATGTGATATACTAATGAGTTTTTTTTATATATATTATTATTCTTATTATTTTTGATGCGAGTTTCGATCTCAAAGAGATGGGATCTATTTAGAATAAAGTTTAAGACAAATGATCTTTAACAAATCGATACATCATTAAGCGATCTATATCACGATTTAACTGATATTATATATATAATAGGGGTTGGGTATTGTAAAACAAGTATTAAGGTAAAACAAATAGGACAAGATCTTGACCATTAGATCATGGTTAAATTGATGCACGAAGATTCACGAAGCAATTGATGCACGATGATTTTCAGTGAAGAAAAATCTATTGTTTTATTTGTTTTACTTTAATACTTGTTTTATTTTACCTAAAACCTATATAATATATATATAGGGGTTAGTTATTGTAAAATAACTATTAAAGTAAAACAAATAGACAAGATCTTGACCATTAGATCATGGTTAAATTGATGCACGAAGATTCACAAAGCACAAGTATATATATTGATACACGATGATTTTCAGTGAAAAAACTATTGTTTTATTTGTTATATTGTTTTATTTGTTTTACTTTAATATTTGTTTTATTTTATCTAGAACCTATATATATATATATATATATATATATACATACAAAGTCTAAGTTAGTTTTGAAATTCTTTCCAAAATGAAATCCTTTTTAGCAGTGGCGGAAGATCAGTAAGACCACAAGGGGTTCTGGTCATTTAATATTTGAAGGTAAAAATAAAATTTATGTGTATTTTTCCCCCTCAAAAATTAAAAAACAAATATTAAATCTAAAAAACAAAATTAAATTTTTTTTTGACTCCTCCTGTAATGATGTTCAAGTTCCGCCGCTGCTTTTTAGACTGTCTTACAAGCTACTTTCGACAAACTTCTAAAAGTTGTTTGCAATTAAGCCCGTTAGTGTCATGTTCCGGCTGTTAGTATCATGAAAAACAAACAATAAACCTGTATAAAGGAAACTGTATCAAAAATCGACCTTGATCGACATTTCTACGCGAGGTTACATTTCTAATATATCATTTCCATTATCTAAGTAATTTTGTTTTCATTTAGTTAGGAAGAATGCATGTTTTGATTTTCGTTTTTGGTAATTATTATAATTGACATCTAACTGCATAGTAATTCGTTTAGATTATAATCAAAATATATATACTACTAGTCCTAATACCCGTACGATGTACGGTAGCTATATATATTGTATCATAAAGAAATTCGAATATGCCTCATACATGATTCGTGAGTATGAAATAAATTGTGGTTAAAGTAAATCGATGATCGAAGCTAAATTATAATAAACATTAATGATAAATATAATATATGTTTAGTTAGAATTTTGGATTAACCTTAAATTTTTAGAAGCACATCAAAATCGGAACTTGTAAGCATAGTGGATGATGGCAAATAGCCTTGTGATTTCGGAGCGTAAACTCAAATTTTTGAAGTCTTCATGTTAATAACTTATTATCTATAATATAACTAAACGAGGAGGTTGGGGGTACATTTGGCACCCTTAATCCCCTCTTTGAGCCTAATTCTCCAACCTAATTAATCCTCTATTTTATATATTTTTTAATTAAAATTTTATAGGCTGACCTATATGCTTTATTTATCTACCAATAAACTAAAACATGATTGAGATGTTTTTGAAACGACATGTGGCGTGATCTTTGATCGACACGTGTTCTTTTAATTTATTTATTTTATTAAATTAGCTTTTTTAATTGTATATAGATTCAATTTTCTTATTAGACTTAGAATTAAACTATAACTCTTAGCTTATAGATACAAAACATATTATAGCCTTATTTGATTGATCGTTTTCTCATTAATAAAATTGTCTCTTTTTCTTTCTCAATTCTTCAACTCCTATTACTTATATTACTTATAATAAGTTAATAACATGAAGACTTCAAAAAATTGAGTTTACGATCCGAAATCACAAGGCTATTTGCCGTCATCCTCTATGCTTACAAGTTCTGATTTTGATGTGATTTTAAAATTTAAGTAAATCCAAAACTTTAACTAAACATATATTATATTTATCATTACTGTTTATTATAACTTAGCTTCGATTATCGGTTTACTTTAAGCACAATTTATTTCATACTCACAAATCATGTATGAGGCATATTCGAATTTCTTTATGATACAATTTATATAGCTACCGTACATCGTACGGGTATTAGGACTAGTAATTAATATAAATAATAGGAGTTGAAGAATTGAGAAAGAAAAAGAGACAATTTATTAATGAGAAAACGATCAATCAAATAAGGTTATAATGTCTTTTGTATTAATAAGCCAAAAGTTAGAGTTTAATTCTAAGTCTAATAAGGAAATTGAATTTATATACAACTAAAAAAACTAATTTAACAAAATAAATAAATTAAAAGGACACGTGTCGATCAAGGATTACGCCACGTGTCGTTTCAAAAATATGTCAATCCTGTTTTAGTTTATTGGTAGATTGAGCAATGTTTTTAAACCGGCCCGATCGCGGTCGGACTGAATTTTTGAAGATTTTCAGTTCAATAGCTACGGGTATGACCGGTACAATTTTGTGAAACCGATTCAGTATTCGGTTTGATTTAAAACATTGTTATTGAGTAGTACAACATATTTCTTATGGTTAACCACTTTCAAGGTGGCCTAGTGGTTATCATCTTAAACCTCTTTACAAAAGGTCTTAGTTTCGAATTCTGCTAACTAGATATGATCTTGGAGGTGGTCAAATATTGGTTCAAAAAGAATCACGCAATACCCTGATTTGGCTGTACAAATTTAAGGAAAAAAATTGTCTTTCTGGAATAACGAAAACCATATCACTTTATATTTTCTACAGTTTACTTGTTGATGTTTTTACTAAGAACATGTTATTAGCACATCCTTTACGGTATTCACAAGCTTTATGCAAAACCTCTAATACAAACCGAACAGCTTTATGTTTGTTGTCATAAAAAAATATAAATTCTCCTACTTTCGAAGTTTAGATCTCGAAACTCCTACTTTTAGACCATCTATTTTTAAAATATATATCAATATCACTAGTACGAATTTAAAAAATATATGTTACACGTGATATATACATATGAATTTTAATTTCAAAGCTATACGTATGTTCGGCGAAAAGGCCGTCAAGATGGACACTTGGAGCTATTGACGTGTAAAAGCCGACGGGACCATTATAGGTCAAAGTCTCTCAAAGATTTCGATCAATGTTTAGTCTTATTCTTATACGATGGGACCATGACATACACTTTATCATGGGCAAGTAAGGCAAGGCCCATCCTATTATGTAATCCTCTTTCATTTGTTCTTTAAAATAAAAGCAAAACCCATATTTTGTTCATCACTGTTTTCAACTTGCGGGTTTAATTTGAATACATCTATAAAAGATAGAATGAAAGAAATGATAATAAGTAATAACAAATTAATGTTAGGGAAAAAAAGAAATAAATCATTTACGTTTGACGGGATAAAACAAAACTTAATTTTGAGATATCTTATTATTGGCTTATTGCGGGGTAAATGCCCCTCTATGAACAATAAAAAGGTGTAACCACAACTGTAGTTATAAGCTCAAAACAAAGAGACTTAAAAAATAAAAAGGGGTAAATGCCCCTCTTGAGAGGTAATGGTCTTTGTAATTTGAAAGAGTGTTGAGGCCATTATAGGCCCAATTGTAGTTAAGCTCAAAACAAAGAGACTTAGAGACATGGTTGATGAAATTTGTAAGAGTGTTTATAAGCCCAAAATTGAAACTACCTAAGTTCGAAACCTGAATTATTAATTTTTTTGGCCTTAAAGCCACCGCCCTAACCCACTACCTCTATTGAGCCGGTGCTGTGTTGAATAATAATTGATGAATATATAGTATCTAACCGAATAACTTGGATTAGAAAAGTAACATTAAATTTAGATAATTCCAGCAAAACTCACCAAATTCGTAGCCATAGAGTGATAGATATGGAACATAAATGACATTAATACTTGGCAATTGATTAGTTGTTAATTTTGAACACCATCATTTGGAAATCCATCTGAAGCCAATATATTCATGCAACTAATCGTGTTGTTGAAATCAATGATCAATCAAATGATTTGTTGATTTGAAGACAGTGCCACAGTAGTACAAATCTTGATTTAGATATTAGATTAAAATTATAACCTAATAAAATAATTATATGAGTTGTATCTAATACTATATGAAAAGAAAATATGTAAGCAGTTGACGAAGGGACGTTTTTCCCAAAAGGGTCATGCCATAGCCTAGATGTTTTTCTAAGATTAAAAATATGGTATTCTCTTTTCCCAATAGATGATAGAAGATATTAATATTTTCTCATCACAAATCATTTAGCATAATCAAGATATTTCATATTTATAAGATGTAAAAGATAAGAGATGAAAGAATATGGACATGTATGGTAATTTAACCGTTGTTAAGAATTGGTATAAAAATTGGTTTGTTGGAGAACAGAATACCTAAATCACAAAAAATGTAATAAAAACCAAGTGAATTAAGAGAACAGGAATTTGGGAATGAAATTCTTGTTGTCTAGTTGCAAATGACCGTTTTCCTAGACCAAAAAAGCCAAAACCACCAGCACCGGCAACACGTCCACCACCACGTCCACCACCACCACCATGTCCACCACCACCGCCACCACCATGTCCACCACCACCACCTTTTTTTATTTGAACCGCGGTGCCAATCTTATGGTTACAAAAGGTACATGTTTGATCTGGAACGTTGCCAAAAGACATCAAAGTACGTTTATGGTCTTTATGTGCCAAACCTAAACACAATTGTGACACAAAGACAAGGAATATCATTGATGAGCAACGTAAAGTTGCGTTTTTTTGCATTTTTTCAAGATGTGTGTTCTAAGCTTCAAACCCAAAAACTTGAGGACATGATTGTCGTGAGATGATAAATCATTCTACACCACCACCAAAGTTATTATATGTGCTAATTAATTAATTTTTAGATGCTTCTAATTTTGTGCCAATGAACAAATTACTGTTATTAAAAAAATACGTACCTCCCCTAATAAAAAAGCTTGAAATGTGCATTATAATAGGATATGCTAATTCTGCTGAATGATTTGACTTTTTCTAATAATCCTGGAAATTGTAAACTCAAATCTTTATTTAGAAAAGGATGTAAATAACATTGTATTAGGTTTTTTTTTAATTTTTTGTATTATTAATAAAACTTGTATTAGGAAATTGATAATGAAATTATTGTGTTAATAGCTCAGTGGTAAAGAAAGTCATTTTGTGATGGTTTGGATTTAAGGAGATCCAGGTTCGAGTCTAAGAGGGCAAAGGTATCTCTTAATATGTTATCGTGCTTTGAACGGACTATTAAAGAGTTTTTCCTCCTACTAGGTATTGGATGATGGAGCTCTCTAGCGTGAACTCGGTTAAGACAACATAGTCTAAATGTCCCGTTGTAATATTCGATACGCATCTTTCGACCCAGCACTTGTTGATAGATTACACAAATTCCATGATCGGATAACGCACGCATTCACTCATGTTGAGATCTACTAGAGCAAAACCATATGATCTTATTATAATTTCTTTATTTATGTTTCAAAAAGATCAACATATTTTTACACGTCACTTCTTTTCTCTTATATAAATATAAAAAGAAATTATGATCACATCATTATCAGTAAGAAAAACTTACTCGGCACTATTAGACAATATTTTTTCATTTTTTTTAGAACGGCGTGTTAGTTGGTTAGTGCCTCGAACCCTAGCAGTGACATCCAAGCGGACAGTATGCTAGAGGTTGGACCCCGAAGGCACCCCCGGAGACCAAAGGTGCGATAACACGGCCCGTACGCATCTGAAGAGGTAAATGCCCGAAACCATGGAGAACTGAGATTCGATCCCTGGTCTCCAAGCCAACACTCCCTCCCCTAAACCCCCCAAAGAAGGCCCCAGGTGGCCACTTGATCTAAGAACAAGTGGTTTTAGACAATATTTTTGGCAATTATTTATTTTTATTTAGTTAATTTATGACATCATATACAATTTAACTCTGAATTTTCTATTCTTTCATTTGAAAATATCTTCACTTTTAAAGATTTTAAATGTTAATAATTATTCATATATTTCTTTTTACTATCGGATTACATGACATATACAAACATTTTTTGGTATATCAAGTTAATTTTTTCTTGATTTGACCGCGTAATACGCGAGTTACTAAGTTAGTATGTAAAACACAAATGGTTTCTTTCCTTTTCTGAACCGAATTGAAGTTTTTTTTTTAACGCCAAATTATTATATTCTTCTTTCTTGAATTACCAAAAATATCTTCTTTATTCCACCTCATAAATATAAGGTGTGAAATTTAGAATCAGATGAAAACCCCAAAATACAAAGACCATCAACTCATAGGTCACAAACCTCATTTGGCTGAACACGTGTATTTATTTGTACGAAACGATGTTCTTATTTATGAACAGATACGACTTTTGTCAATTTAGATAGTGAATCTATTAATTCAACCATACATACTCGCATTTAACCAAGGCACTATTGCTTGATCCTCATCTGTAACATCCGTGAGTTTGACCGTTTGACTTTACGTGCAATCTGACTAACAATTTAAGTTAATAAAATATTTGGGTCGTTTTGTGATTAAATGACAATGTGGTATGTTCGTCGGGTCGGTAATATGTTTTAATCGGTGTTTAAATGCCTAACGTTTTGTAATTTGGCTTGGGAAGAGAAACGGGTCGACCCGTGGGTGATCCACGACCCACCAGCCCCCCTTGACCCATTTCCCTCCCCTTATCTCTTCACTTTCACCACACATTTCCTTTTTCTCTTCTCTTTTCTCTCTAAGTAAAAAGCAAGACCAACCCATCTCATTTCTTCTCTTCTCTAGCATCTTTTGGTATTTTGGGCTTAGATTAACTCGAGAATCATTGTCATCTTCATCTCATTATCGTCTAAGCAAAGGATTTCATTTCTTAGTTCAAGGTTTTACCCATTTTGACCCAATTCGGGTTCTAGCTCAGAAAGGAAGTTTTGGTAAGTCTAATTCATCCCATTTACTTCTATTTATGTTAGTTTACTCGTTTCTAGTCATCTCGTACATTTACAAGTTCTAAATCGCCTTAAAATGAGTTTTGGGTTAATTAGGGTTTAATTAGGGTTTGATCGATTTGGAGATTTGATGATGTTATGGAATGAAATATGGGTTTGGGTAAGTGTATTTAGGTGTTAATTAGGGTTTAATTAGGGTTTAATTAGGGTTTAATTAGGGTTTAATTAGGGTTTAATTAGGGTTTAATTAGGGTTTAATTAGGGTTTAATTAGGGTTTAATTAGGGTTTAATTAGGGTTTAATTAGGGTTTAATTAGGGTTTAATTAGGGTTTAATTAGGGTTTAATTAGGGTTTAATTAGGGTTTAATTAGGGTTTAATTAGGGTTTAATTAGGGTTTAATTAGGGTTTAATTAGGGTTTAATTAGGGTTTAATTAGGGTTTAATTAGGGTTTAATTAGGGTTTAATTAGGGTTTAATTAGGGTTTAATTAGGGTTTAATTAGGGTTTAATTAGGGTTTAATTAGGGTTTAATTAGGGTTTAATTAGGGTTTAATTAGGGTTTAATTAGGGTTTATATAACATTGATTGAGAGTCTTAGAAGTCGTTTAACGTCGAGAATCACTTTGGAAACCTAATTAGGGTTTTGCCGAATAATTTAATAACTACGTATATGTGTTTATGTGTATTGATATGAATGTATATGATCAATATTTAGGTGTTGGACGTGAAGTGATCATTGAACGACAGTAACTTGACTTTGTATCAAACTTAACTTCTTTGCCGATCAGGTGAGTTTCGTAGTTCCCTACTCGCTTGAGATTCGGGCGGGAAAGTGTAGGTTTGACGTGTTTACTTGCATTTGTAGATTAATTGATTGTTTGTTTAGATTTTTGGATTGAGGTGACGGTTCATTTCGTTTGGTTGACTTGGTTTATGTTTGGTTAAGTATTCCATTAATATTAGGATAGACGTACATACATGGAAGTCGGTTATGTCTTCAATGGGTTTTAGATGTGGTGGGAAGGCTGCGGGTGACCCTATATATAAGCATCTGGGACTCGAAGAAAGTAGAATCCTCTTAAGTGTATGTACGTATAGAATTGGTGTTGATATTGATAGTTGGTTCATGTTTGTCGAATATTGATTGTCGGTTCATGTTCATCGTATTGTGATTGTTGAGTTATGATTGATGCATTTTCGATTGATTGTAAGCATGCATACATAGTTGTAACAACCGTCTTAGAAATGTTCTAAATAAGTTCTTTAGAAAGTACCTTCGCCACTCGAACGGCTAGACAGTTCAATTTATTTAAGTTCTTGACGTACTTTAGACTGAAATTATGTGCTTATATGAAGGTCAACTTGATCTTAATTCTTGATTTATATGACGAATTTATGATTAAGTTCAATAAAATACTAAAGTGCAGTACGTAAACGTTCGTGTTTAAAAAGTTCTAGTTCAAAAATGTTCATAAATAGCCCTTGCATTTAGTAAGTTCATTTATTATGGAAGACTATAAATAGAAGAGGTTAGAGTGAGAAAACCCTATTCATCATCTCTTCCATTTTTCACTTCTCTCACTAAAACCCACACCTCTGGCAGCCATAAAACACACAAAAATTCACCTTTTGATTTTGGATTGTTAAATCAAAATCGTTTGTACTTTTAGCATCCTTGTGATAATCAAAACATATTTCTGGAATCAAATCTCAGGTAACAACAACTAATTATGAGTTTTTGATCAAATTAAAAGTGTACTTTTTCAAGTTTATGTTCTTGATGATTTGGTCCAGTTCTTGAACGAAAATCATGTTCAATGTTAATGGGTTTGTGTCTAAATGTGTTTAACAACATTTTTATGAACAAATTTGGGTCATAACGTACTCTAATCTCAAAACCCATTTTTGAAAAAAAAAAAAAAAAAAAAAAAAAAAAAAAAAAAAAAAAAAAAAAAAAAAAAAAAAAAAAAAAAAAAAAAAAAAAAAAAAAAAAAAAAAAAAAAAAAAAAAAAAAAAAAAAAAAAAAAAAAAAAAAAAAAAAAAAAAAAAAAAAAAAAAAAAAAAAAAAAAAAAAAAAAAAAAAAAAAAAAAAAAAAAAAAAAAAAAAAAAAAAAAAAAAAAAAAAAAAAAAAAAAAAAAAAAAAAAAAAAAAAAAAAAAAAAAAAAAAAAAAAAAAAAAAAAAAAAAAAAAAAAAAAAAAAAAAAAAAAAAAAAAAAAAAAAAAAAAAAAAAAAAAAAAAAAAAAAAAAAAAAAAAAAAAAAAAAAAAAAAAAAAAAAAAAAAAAAAAAAAAAAAAAAAAAAAAAAAAAAAAAAAAAAAAAAAAAAAAAAAAAAAAAAAAAAAAAAAAAAAAAAAAAAAAAAAAAAAAAAAAAAAAAAAAAAAAAAAAAAAAAAAAAAAAAAAAAAAAAAAAAAAAAAAAAAAAAAAAAAAAAAAAAAAAAAAAAAAAAAAAAAAAAAAAAAAAAAAAAAAAAAAAAAAAAAAAAAAAAAAAAAAAAAAAAAAAAAAAAAAAAAAAAAAAAAAAAAAAAAAAAAAAAAAAAAAAAAAAAAAAAAAAAAAAAAAAAAAAAAAAAAAAAAAAAAAAAAAAAAAAAAAAAAAAAAAAAAAAAAAAAAAAAAAAAAAAAAAAAAAAAAAAAAAAAAAAAAAAAAAAAAAAAAAAAAAAAAAAAAAAAAAAAAAAAAAAAAAAAAAAAAAAAAAAAAAAAAAAAAAAAAAAAAAAAAAAAAAAAAAAAAAAAAAAAAAAAAAAAAAAAAAAAAAAAAAAAAAAAAAAAAAAAAAAAAAAAAAAAAAAAAAAAAAAAAAAAAAAAAAAAAAAAAAAAAAAAAAAAAAAAAAAAAAAAAAAAAAAAAAAAAAAAAAAAAAAAAAAAAAAAAAAAAAAAAAAAAAAAAAAAAAAAAAAAAAAAAAAAAAAAAAAAAAAAAAAAAAAAAAAAAAAAAAAAAAAAAAAAAAAAAAAAAAAAAAAAAAAAAAAAAAAAAAAAAAAAAAAAAAAAAAAAAAAAAAAAAAAAAAAAAAAAAAAAAAAAAAAAAAAAAAAAAAAAAAAAAAAAAAAAAAAAAAAAAAAAAAAAAAAAAAAAAAAAAAAAAAAAAAAAAAAAAAAAAAAAAAAAAAAAAAAAAAAAAAAAAAAAAAAAAAAAAAAAAAAAAAAAAAAAAAAAAAAAAAAAAAAAAAAAAAAAAAAAAAAAAAAAAAAAAAAAAAAAAAAAAAAAAAAAAAAAAAAAAAAAAAAAAAAAAAAAAAAAAAAAAAAAAAAAAAAAAAAAAAAAAAAAAAAAAAAAAAAAAAAAAAAAAAAAAAAAAAAAAAAAAAAAAAAAAAAAAAAAAAAAAAAAAAAAAAAAAAAAAAAAAAAAAAAAAAAAAAAAAAAAAAAAAAAAAAAAAAAAAAAAAAAAAAAAAAAAAAAAAAAAAAAAAAAAAAAAAAAAAAAAAAAAAAAAAAAAAAAAAAAAAAAAAAAAAAAAAAAAAAAAAAAAAAAAAAAAAAAAAAAAAAAAAAAAAAAAAAAAAAAAAAAAAAAAAAAAAAAAAAAAAAAAAAAAAAAAAAAAAAAAAAAAAAAAAAAAAAAAAAAAAAAAAAAAAAGATCTTGGGATAATCGTTCCACCCTTGAACCTTAAGACGATCCTGGGAGGATCGTCCCAGACCCTTGAAACCTAAAACGATCTCTTTGAGGTCGTGCCACCTGAAGCATGTAAACTTAAGACGACCTCGTGCAATGCTTATCATGCTTGAACTTAAAACGATCTTACCTAATGTTCTTCAGAACGATTTTGTTCAATGTACTTAAAACGATCTTTGGACTTGTGCACCTTAAAACGATCTTGAGCCTGAAACACTGAAACGATCTTGTGCTTGTACATCTATGAGACGATCTCGAACCTTGAAGCTAAGACGATCTTGTGTACTTGACCAAGGACGGTCTTGCCCTAGTTAAATTCTGACCCAGACGACCTCGATCAGGACCGTTTCACCTTGGAGACCAATTTTGCTAAGTACTTGGAGCTAGGACGATCCTGATCTAGTACAAAACTCTAAAACGATCCTGAACCAGAAACAGTGGGACGATCTTGCAGTCCAAAACCCTAGACGATCTTGTACTTGTTCTATAACATACCACACTTGATCATTAATCACCAAACCAGTTCATAACATCATCAATATCATTCAAGGCTACTTACTGACAATACAGCTAGTTCTTGAATCGACCTAAAACGACGTACATTGTGCAAACCCTAATTAAGTACATTTAAGACACGTTCAACTCATTAACACGATAAGTACTTATGTGTGAGTTCTAAGACGTTCAGTTCGAGTCCAGTTCATGTACTTAAAGTTCATTTAAACTCATTTTGAGTCAAAACGTTCAAAGATCATTATGGACCAAATCATCAGTTCATCAAGGACATTTCAGTAATTAATTAGTCATTTGAACTAATATGTGTGCACATCTATGAACAATAACTTGTACTTAGGCATCCATCAAGACGTACTTGGATTTCGATAGATATAACGTATTTATCGCGGTACTTGCTCTCTGTGCTATAAATTGTGCTTGTACCAGATCACTGTGAGTTCACTAATCCCCCTTTTGTACATTTTGTTCAAGTTCTTTTATCGGGGACTGAAAAGCATGAAAACTACTTTGTACTTGTTCTATAACATACCACACTTGATCATTAATCACCAAACCAGTTCATAACATCATCAATATCATTCAAGGCTACTTACTGACAATACAGCTAGTTCTTGAATCGACCTAAAACGACGTACATTGTGCAAACCCTAATTAAGTACATTTAAGACACGTTCAACTCATTAACACGATAAGTACTTATGTGTGAGTTCTAAGACGTTCAGTTCGAGTCCAGTTCATGTACTTAAAGTTCATTTAAACTCATTTTGAGTCAAAACGTTCAAAGATCATTATGGACCAAATCATCAGTTCATCAAGGACATTTCAGTAATTAATTAGTCATTTGAACTAATATGTGTGCACATCTATGAACAATAACTTGTACTTAGGCATCCATCAAGACGTACTTGGATTTCGATAGATATAACGTATTTATCGCGGTACTTGCTCTCTGTGCTATAAATTGTGCTTGTACCTCTATGAGACGATCTCGAACCTTGAAGCTAAGACGATCTTGTACTTGTTCTATAACATACCACACTTGATCATTAATCACCAAACCAGTTCATAACATCATCAATATCATTCAAGGCTACTTACTGACAATACAGCTAGTTCTTGAATCGACCTAAAACGACGTACATTGTGCAAACCCTAATTAAGTACATTTAAGACACGTTCAACTCATTAACACGATAAGTACTTATGTGTGAGTTCTAAGACGTTCAGTTCGAGTCCAGTTCATGTACTTAAAGTTCATTTAAACTCATTTTGAGTCAAAACGTTCAAAGATCATTATGGACCAAATCATCAGTTCATCAAGGACATTTCAGTAATTAATTAGTCATTTGAACTAATATGTGTGCACATCTATGAACAATAACTTGTACTTAGGCATCCATCAAGACGTACTTGGATTTCGATAGATATAACGTATTTATCGCGGTACTTGCTCTCTGTGCTATAAATTGTGCTTGTACATCTATGAGACGATCTCGAACCTTGAAGCTAAGACGATCTTGTGTACTTGACCAAGGACGGTCTTGCCCTAGTTAAACTTCAAGACGACCTCGATCAGGACCGTTTCACCTTGGAGACCAATTTTGCTAAGTACTTGGAGCTAGGACGATCTTGGGATAATCGTTCCACCCTTGAACCTTAAGACGATCCTGGGAGGATCGTCCCAGACCCTTGAAACCTAAAACGATCTCTTTGAGGTCGTGCCACCTGAAGCATGTAAACTTAAGACGACCTCGTGCAATGCTTATCATGCTTGAACTTAAAACGATCTTTGGACTTGTGCACCTTAAAACGATCTTCGACTTGTGACCTTAAAACGATCTTTGGACTTGTGCACCTTAAAACGATCTTTGGCTTGTCCTTAAACGATCTTTGCTTCAATGTACTTAAAACGATCTTTGGACTTGTGCACCTTAAAACGATCTTGAGCCTGAAACACTGAAACGATCTTGTGCTTGTACATCTATGAGACGATCTCGAACCTTGAAGCTAAGACGATCTTGTGTACTTGACCAAGGACGGTCTTGCCCTAGTTAAACTTCAAGACGACCTCGAATCCTAAAACGATCCTGATCTAGTACAAAACTCTAAAACGATCCTGATCTAGTACAAAACTCTAAAACGATCCTGATCTAGTACAAAACTCTAAAACGATCCTGATCTAGTACAAAACTCTAAAACGATCCTGATCTAGTACAAAACTCTAAAACGATCCTGATCTAGTACAAAACTCTAAAACGATCCTGATCTAGTACAAAACTCTAAAACGATCCTGATCTAGTACAAAACTCTAAAACGATCCTGATCTAGTACAAAACTCTAAAACGATCCTGATCTAGTACAAAACTCTAAAACGATCCTGATCTAGTACAAAACTCTAAAACGATCCTGATCTAGTACAAAACTCTAAAACGATCCTGATCTAGTACAAAACTCTAAAACGATCCTGATCTAGTACAAAACTCTAAAACGATCCTGATCTAGTACAAAACTCTAAAACGATCCTGATCTAGTACAAAACTCTAAAACGATCCTGATCTAGTACAAAACTCTAAAACGATCCTGATCTAGTACAAAACTCTAAAACGATCCTGATCTAGTACAAAACTCTAAAACGATCCTGATCTAGTACAAAACTCTAAAACGATCCTGATCTAGTACAAAACTCTAAAACGATTCTGATCTAGTCCAAAACCTGTTCCCAAAAGACAATTGTTCTGTCTTAAGAATATTGATTATTCTGAGTTCATTTTATGTTCTGTAATAACTATCGTACTTCTGTCCTTTATTAATGTTATTGGCTGTGTTGGAACTTGTACTATGTGCTTTTGTGCTTGTCTGTGCATCCCGCATATTCCGCTTTAGCGGGGTGTTACAGTTGGTATCAGAGCCATGGTTATAGTGAACACCGAGCTTTTCTTAAGGAAAACTCGAGCTATAACTTGAATCCACTCTGAGGTGATCCCTGGTATGACCGGTTTGAGTAATACGTACTTTTTGTCCTAATTAGATGTAACCTGATCAACTACATCTAATTACGAATAAAGTACCTAGCACTCAAAGTGTGTTATTAAAGGCATCATCCGTCTCTTAGAACTCTGTTAAGAACTTAGTACAATCTCGTTCTTCGATCATATCAGTTCTAGTTCACTCGTTCTCTTAAGACATACGTTCTAGTACTTCGATTATAGGCCTTAGAGCTTATACGACTATAGGTCCTTATCGTGCGACCGACGACTGTTCTTGTTCATATATTGTGCTAACGACGATCATTGTAAATGTACTACGTGCTTGGAGCTATAGACTTGTGCGAAACGTAATCGAGTTCATATTTCTATCTTAATAGGGGCATAAGGAAGAATGCCGCCTAAACGTGGACGAAGACCTAAGACTGCACCAGCCGTTGAACCACCTATCCAACCTGGTGTTGATGCGAACGTCAACTTTACCTTGGAAGACGTAGCGAACCTCATCACTGACCGCATGAATGCGATGATGCCAAATCTTGCTACTCAAGTTGCTCAGATGCTGGAAATTCCACAAACTGAAGGTACTAGAACTGCTAGAGCAACTCAGAATAGGAGGACTCAAGAAGAACCCGAACAGAATCAGGAAGTAAACAATGATTCCGATGAAGCTAGCCAGATCAACACTCGAGCTACTGCTGAAGGCAGAGTCAGCCAAAGCAGAGGGTGTTCATTCAAGACTTTCACTCAGTGCAAACCCCCAGTCTACACAGGGGAAAAGGGTGCTGCTGAACTATTGATGTGGTTTGAAAACATGGAAGAAGCTCGTCAGAACCCTCGGGTTGTGACAGGTACTTTTCTTCTGAACGATCATTATGCTTCTGTACTATTTGACTCCGGTGCTGAACGTAGCTTTGTGGCATTAGACTTTAAAGCTAAGACTAACATGATATCTGGCAAACAAAATGACAAATATGTGGTAGAATATGCAAATGGCCAAAGGTACGGTACCAATGAAATTGCTCTAGATTGCCCTTTGACTTTAGTAGACAAGAACTTTACAATTGATTTAATCCCTGTCAAGATTAGTAGCTTCGACGTTATCGTGGGAATGGATTGGCTATCCAAACACCACGCGACTATTTGTTGCCACGAGAAATCAGTTCATATACCACTTCCGAACGGCGAGATCTTGATCGTACAAGGCGATAAGTCCACAAACGAACTTAAAATCGTCTCAGCTATGAAATTCCGTAAGTACTTGGACAAGAAAGATCATCTTGTGTACCTAGCTCATGTCGTTGACAAAAGTGCTAAAGAACCTAAAGTTCAAGACATTCCCATTGTTCGGGACTTCCCAGATGTCTTTCCTGACGACTTACCAGGCATTCCACCTGTTAGACAAGTCGAGTTCAATATTGATCTAGTTCCCGGTGCAGCACCAGTCGCTAAAGCACCGTATCGCTTAGCTCCTCCTGAAATGCAAGAACTGTCCAATCAATTACAGGAACTTTTGAGCAAGGGCTTTATTCGTCCTAGTTCATCTCCTTGGGGAGCACCTATTTTATTTGTCAAAAAGAAAGATGGCTCCATGAGAATGTGCATAGACTATCGTGAACTGAACAAATTGACCGTTAAGAACCGGTATCCCCTACCTCGCATAGACGATCTGTTTGATCAATTGCAAGGTGCTTCGTACTTCTCTAAGATCGATCTACGTTCAGGTTATCATCAGATTCGTGTTCAGGATGGTGACGTTCCAAAGACAGCTTTTCGCACTCGTTATGGCCACTACGAATTTCTCGTTATGCCATTTGGTCTGACTAATGCTCCAGCAATTTTTATGGACTTAATGAACCGTGTCTGTCGTCCGTTCTTGGATAAATTTGTTATTGTATTCATTGACGACATACTCGTGTACTCTCGGAACAAGACTGATCATGAACAACATTTACGTTCTATTCTTCAACTTCTTCGAGAAGAAGAGTTGTACGCTAAGTTCTCTAAGTGCGAGTTCTGGCTTCGCCAAGTACAGTTCCTCGGCCACGTCGTAAACGAACAAGGCATTCATGTCGACCCGGCCAAAGTTGAAGCCATCAAAAAGTGGGAGGCCCCGAAAGCTCCTACTGAAGTTCGTAGTTTTCTTGGACTAGCGGGTTATTACCGTCGTTTTATTGAGAACTTTTCTAAGATCGCACTACCTTTGACTCAACTGACTCAAAAGACCAAAGACTTTATTTGGGGGGAACAACAAGAACGAGCATTCCAAACCCTAAAGGACAGACTGTGTGAAGCACCTGTTCTAGCTTTACCAGAAGGCACCGAAGACTTCGTCGTGTACTGTGACGCTTCACATCAAGGACTAGGCTGCGTACTGATGCAAAGAGGCAAAGTGATCGCCTACGCATCCAGACAACTCAAAGTGCATGAGAAGAATTACACCACCCATGATCTAGAACTGGGAGCAGTTGTTTTTGCCCTAAAGATTTGGAGGCACTACTTGTACGGAACTAAATGTACTATCTTCACCGACCATAAGAGCTTGCAGCATGTATACAACCAGAAAGAACTGAACATGAGACAGAGACGTTGGGTGGAGTTACTAAGTGATTACGACTGTGAAATCAAGTACCATCCTGGAAAGGCGAATGTAGTGGCTGACGCCCTAAGCAGAAAGGAACGAGTCAAAATCTTATCTATCAAAGAGGCAGATCGTACAGATTTAAGGCAACGCGTGATCGCAGGTCAAGAGATCGGATTAGCATCAAAAGATAATATAAAGGCAGAACGGTTAGGCCCAATCGCTCAAGAACTGGAAATTGATGACGAAGGAGTCAGAAAGTTCAACAACCGAGTTTGGATCCCTACAGTCAATGGTGTTAGGGAGATCATCATGCAGGAAGCTCACAGTTCAAGGTACTCGATTCATCCGGGCGCAGACAAGATGTACAAGAACTTGAAGCAAGACTACTGGTGGCCTGGGATGAAGAGAGAGATCTTTGAGTACGTCAGTAGATGTCTGACATGTTCTAAAGTTAAGATCGAACATCAGAAACCTTCCGGTTTATTGAAACAATTAGAAGTTCCGGTATGGAAGTGGGAAGATATTACCATGGACTTCATCATGAAACTGCCCCGTACAAAAGACAACCATAACTCTATTTGGGTTATCGTAGACAGACTGACGAAATCAGCTCGTTTTCTTCCAATTCGTGATGACTACTCACTGGAAAGACTTGCTGAGATCTATATAGCCGATATTGTGACCAAGTACGGTGTCCCTTTATCAATAGTGTCCGATCGAGACCCTCGCTTCACATCTGACTTTTGGCAGTCACTTCAAGAAGCATTAGGTACTAGACTTAACTTGAGCACCGCTTATCACCCGCAGACGGACGGGCAAAGCGAACGTACTATTCAGACCTTGGAGGACATGCTCCGTTCTTGTGCATTAGAGTTCAGAGGAAGTTGGGATAAACATCTTCCATTGATCGAGTTCTCGTACAATAATAGCTATCACACTAGCATTCAGTGTGCACCGTTCGAAGCCTTATATGGGCGTAAGTGCAGATCACCACTTTGCTGGCTAGACGCCGGTGAAAGAAGCTGGATGAAGCTCCCAGTTGTACAGTTCACTATTGACAAAATCGCTGTTATCAAAGAAAAGCTGAAGGCTGCCCAAGACAGACAAAAGTCCTACGCTGACAAACGCCGTAAACCTTTAGAGTTTCAAGTAGGCGACAAAGTTCTGTTAAAAGTTTCCCCGTGGAAGGGTACTGCCCGTTTTGGCAAGAAAGGCAAATTGGCGCCTCGGTACATCGGACCTTATAAGATCATTAAACGGATTGGACCAGTTGCGTACAAACTGGAACTACCCCTAGAACTTGGCAATGTTCATGACACCTTTCACGTGTCCAATTTAAAGAAGTGCTTGGCTGACGACCCGACCGTCATTCCTGTTAAGGATGTTCGTATTGACGAAGGGCTTGAGTTCACTGAAGAGCCCATCGAGATCATTGACAGAGATGCTAAACGGACTAGACAGAGCAGAGTACCACTAGTTCGTGTACGTTGGAGTGCTAGACATGGATATAATGACACTTGGGAACGCGAGGACTTCATTAAGAAGAAGTACCCTCATCTTTTTGATCGGCAAGACTCTTAATTTCGAGGACGAAATCCTCTAAGTAGGGGAGAATGTAACAACCGTCTTAGAAATGTTCTAAAGTTAAGATCGAACATCAGAAACCTTCCGGTTTATTGAAACAATTAGAAGTTCCGGTATGGAAGTGGGAAGATATTACCATGGACTTCATCATGAAACTGCCCCGTACAAAAGACAACCATAACTCTATTTGGGTTATCGTAGACAGACTGACGAAATCAGCTCGTTTTCTTCCAATTCGTGATGACTACTCACTGGAAAGACTTGCTGAGATCTATATAGCCGATATTGTGACCAAGTACGGTGTCCCTTTATCAATAGTGTCCGATCGAGACCCTCGCTTCACATCTGACTTTTGGCAGTCACTTCAAGAAGCATTAGGTACTAGACTTAACTTGAGCACCGCTTATCACCCGCAGACGGACGGGCAAAGCGAACGTACTATTCAGACCTTGGAGGACATGCTCCGTTCTTGTGCATTAGAGTTCAGAGGAAGTTGGGATAAACATCTTCCATTGATCGAGTTCTCGTACAATAATAGCTATCACACTAGCATTCAGTGTGCACCGTTCGAAGCCTTATATGGGCGTAAGTGCAGATCACCACTTTGCTGGCTAGACGCCGGTGAAAGAAGCTGGATGAAGCTCCCAGTTGTACAGTTCACTATTGACAAAATCGCTGTTATCAAAGAAAAGCTGAAGGCTGCCCAAGACAGACAAAAGTCCTACGCTGACAAACGCCGTAAACCTTTAGAGTTTCAAGTAGGCGACAAAGTTCTGTTAAAAGTTTCCCCGTGGAAGGGTACTGCCCGTTTTGGCAAGAAAGGCAAATTGGCGCCTCGGTACATCGGACCTTATAAGATCATTAAACGGATTGGACCAGTTGCGTACAAACTGGAACTACCCCTAGAACTTGGCAATGTTCATGACACCTTTCACGTGTCCAATTTAAAGAAGTGCTTGGCTGACGACCCGACCGTCATTCCTGTTAAGGATGTTCGTATTGACGAAGGGCTTGAGTTCACTGAAGAGCCCATCGAGATCATTGACAGAGATGCTAAACGGACTAGACAGAGCAGAGTACCACTAGTTCGTGTACGTTGGAGTGCTAGACATGGATATAATGACACTTGGGAACGCGAGGACTTCATTAAGAAGAAGTACCCTCATCTTTTTGATCGGCAAGACTCTTAATTTCGAGGACGAAATCCTCTAAGTAGGGGAGAATGTAACAACCGTCTTAGAAATGTTCTAAATAAGTTCTTTAGAAAGTACCTTCGCCACTCGAACGGCTAGACAGTTCAATTTATTTAAGTTCTTGACGTACTTTAGACTGAAATTATGTGCTTATATGAAGGTCAACTTGATCTTAATTCTTGATTTATATGACGAATTTATGATTAAGTTCAATAAAATACTAAAGTGCAGTACGTAAACGTTCGTGTTTAAAAAGTTCTAGTTCAAAAATGTTCATAAATAGCCCTTGCATTTAGTAAGTTCATTTATTATGGAAGACTATAAATAGAAGAGGTTAGAGTGAGAAAACCCTATTCATCATCTCTTCCATTTTTCACTTCTCTCACTAAAACCCACACCTCTGGCAGCCATAAAACACACAAAAATTCACCTTTTGATTTTGGATTGTTAAATCAAAATCGTTTGTACTTTTAGCATCCTTGTGATAATCAAAACATATTTCTGGAATCAAATCTCAGGTAACAACAACTAATTATGAGTTTTTGATCAAATTAAAAGTGTACTTTTTCAAGTTTATGTTCTTGATGATTTGGTCCAGTTCTTGAACGAAAATCATGTTCAATGTTAATGGGTTTGTGTCTAAATGTGTTTAACAACATTTTTATGAACAAATTTGGGTCATAACGTACTCTAATCTCAAAACCCATTTTTGAAAAAAAAAAAAAAAAAAAAAAAAAAAAAAAAAAAAAAAAAAAAAAAAAAAAAAAAAAAAAAAAAAAAAAAAAAAAAAAAAAAAAAAAAAAAAAAAAAAAAAAAAAAAAAAAAAAAAAAAAAAAAAAAAAAAAAAAAAAAAAAAAAAAAAAAAAAAAAAAAAAAAAAAAAAAAAAAAAAAAAAAAAAAAAAAAAAAAAAAAAAAAAAAAAAAAAAAAAAAAAAAAAAAAAAAAAAAAAAAAAAAAAAAAAAAAAAAAAAAAAAAAAAAAAAAAAAAAAAAAAAAAAAAAAAAAAAAAAAAAAAAAAAAAAAAAAAAAAAAAAAAAAAAAAAAAAAAAAAAAAAAAAAAAAAAAAAAAAAAAAAAAAAAAAAAAAAAAAAAAAAAAAAAAAAAAAAAAAAAAAAAAAAAAAAAAAAAAAAAAAAAAAAAAAAAAAAAAAAAAAAAAAAAAAAAAAAAAAAAAAAAAAAAAAAAAAAAAAAAAAAAAAAAAAAAAAAAAAAAAAAAAAAAAAAAAAAAAAAAAAAAAAAAAAAAAAAGACGATCCTGGGAGGATCGTCCCAGACCCTTGAAACCTAAAACGATCTCTTTGAGGTCGTGCCACCTGAAGCATGTAAACTTAAGACGACCTCGTGCAATGCTTATCATGCTTGAACTTAAAACGATCTTACCTAATGTTCTTCAGAACGATTTTGTTCAATGTACTTAAAACGATCTTTGGACTTGTGCACCTTAAAACGATCTTGAGCCTGAAACACTGAAACGATCTTGTGCTTGTACATCTATGAGACGATCTCGAACCTTGAAGCTAAGACGATCTTGTGTACTTGACCAAGGACGGTCTTGCCCTAGTTAAACTTCAAGACGACCTCGAATCCTAAAACGATCCTGATCTAGTACCAAACTCCTAAGACGATCCTGATCTAGTACAAAACTCTAAAACGATCCTGAACCAGAAACAGTGGGACGATCTTGCAGTCCAAAACCCTAGACGATCTTGTACTTGTTCTATAACATACCACACTTGATCATTAATCACCAAACCAGTTCATAACATCATCAATATCATTCAAGGCTACTTACTGACAATACAGCTAGTTCTTGAATCGACCTAAAACGACTCTTGACGTGCCACCTGAATGTAAACTTAAGACGACCTCGATCAGGACCGTTTCACCTTGGAGACCAATTTTGCTAAGTACTTGGAGCTAGGACGATCTTGGGATAATCGTTCCACCCTTGAACCTTAAGACGATCCTGGGAGGATCGTCCCAGACCCTTGAAACCTAAAACGATCTCTTTGAGGTCGTGCCACCTGAAGCATGTAAACTTAAGACGACCTCGTGCAATGCTTATCATGCTTGAACTTAAAACGATCTTACCTGTACTATAAATTGTGCTTGTACCAGATCACTGTGAGTTCACTAATCCCCCTTTTGTACATTTTGTTCAAGTTCTTTTATCGGGGACTGAAAAGCATGAAAACTACTTCGTACTTATACATATGTTCTTGAACTACTTTACGTACTATTTATGATCTTACGAGGTACTTATGACATGATTCCTAATTATTTGAAAGAGTATTTAAGTCTTGAATGGGCAGGATCTTAAATACCTCCATATTACTATATTGATCTTTAACATGTTCTAGCTCGTACTTGTACTTGTTCTATAACATACCACACTTGATCATTAATCACCAAACCAGTTCATAACATCATCAATATCATTCAAGGCTACTTACTGACAATACAGCTAGTTCTTGAATCGACCTAAAACGATCTCTTTGAGGTCGTGCCACCTGAAGCATGTAAACTTAAGACGACCTCGTGCAATGCTTATCATGCTTGAACTTAAAACGATCTTACCTAATGTTCTTCAGAACGATTTTGTTCAATGTACTTAAAGGTCATTTAAACTCATTTTGAGTCAAAACGTTCAAAGATCATTATGGACCAAATCATCAGTTCATCAAGGACATTTCAGTAATTAATTAGTCATTTGAACTAATATGTGTGCACATCTATGAACAATAACTTGTACTTAGGCATCCATCAAGACGTACTTGGATTTCGATAGATATAACGTATTTATCGCGGTACTTGCTCTCTGTGCTATAAATTGTGCTTGTACCAGATCACTGTGAGTTCACTAATCCCCCTTTTGTACATTTTGTTCAAGTTCTTTTATCGGGGACTGAAAAGCATGAAAACTACTTCGTACTTATACATATGTTCTTGAACTACTTTACGTACTATTTATGATCTTACGAGGTACTTATGACATGATTCCTAATTATTTGAAAGAGTATTTAAGTCTTGAATGGGCAGGATCTTAAATACCTCCATATTACTATATTGATCTTTAACATGTTCTAGCTCGTACTTGTACTTGTTCTATAACATACCACACTTGATCATTAATCACCAAACCAGTTCATAACATCATCAATATCATTCAAGGCTACTTACTGACAATACAGCTAGTTCTTGAATCGACCTAAAACGACGTACATTGTGCAAACCCTAATTAAGTACATTTAAGACACGTTCAACTCATTAACACGATAAGTACTTATGTGTGAGTTCTAAGACGTTCAGTTCGAGTCCAGTTCATGTACTTAAAGTTCATTTAAACTCATTTTGAGTCAAAACGTTCAAAGATCATTATGGACCAAATCATCAGTTCATCAAGGACATTTCAGTAATTAATTAGTCATTTGAACTAATATGTGTGCACATCTATGAACAATAACTTGTACTTAGGCATCCATCAAGACGTACTTGGATTTCGATAGATATAACGTATTTATCGCGGTACTTGCTCTCTGTGCTATAAATTGTGCTTGTACCAGATCACTGTGAGTTCACTAATCCCCCTTTTGTACATTTTGTTCAAGTTCTTTTATCGGGGACTGAAAAGCATGAAAACTACTTCGTACTTATACATATGTTCTTGAACTACTTTACGTACTATTTATGATCTTACGAGGTACTTATGACATGATTCCTAATTATTTGAAAGAGTATTTAAGTCTTGAATGGGCAGGATCTTAAATACCTCCATATTACTATATTGATCTTTAACATGTTCTAGCTCGTACTTGTACTTGTTCTATAACATACCACACTTGATCATTAATCACCAAACCAGTTCATAACATCATCAATATCATTCAAGGCTACTTACTGACAATACAGCTAGTTCTTGAATCGACCTAAAACGACGTACATTGTGCAAACCCTAATTAAGTACATTTAAGACACGTTCAACTCATTAACACGATAAGTACTTATGTGTGAGTTCTAAGACGTTCAGTTCGAGTCCAGTTCATGTACTTAAAGTTCATTTAAACTCATTTTGAGTCAAAACGTTCAAGATCAAGAGCCGTGAAGACTCTCCTTGCTATTTCAAGTTCAAGACCTGTTCCCAAAAGACAATTGTTCTGTCTTAAGAATATTGATTATTCTGAGTTCATTTTATGTTCTGTAATAACTATCGTACTTCTGTCCTTTATTAATGTTATTGGCTGTGTTGGAACTTGTACTATGTGCTTTTGTGCTTGTCTGTGCATCCCGCATATTCCGCTTTAGCGGGGTGTTACACATAGTACATAATCCCTCGGTTGAGGACTCAAACATCATAGTGTATAGATGTATACACTTATCCTGTGAGATGTTGGTGACATGACATCCGGGTATATAGACATATATACGCCGATGATTTTGAGATGCAGCCTGTGTCATTGCTATGACAGGCGGGTATCGTTGCATATGTGACTGAGTTCACACGCATCCCCCAAACTATGGGAAACGTGAGCGGGAACGTACGCACCCCTTTTGTATGGGAAACGTGTGCGAGGTCGTTCGCTCCCTGGGGAACTGGTACACTTTTCGTGATTGTTGAGAGACACATGATATACACTCATGCATTGTTTGATCATGCCGCATTCACATATACTTTATGCATCCTTATTGCTTCGCATACTCATTGATGTTGGTATTACTTATGCATAATCGTGACACGCATCCCTCATTCTTGTTGATACACTATTGGCTTGTTATGTGACGAGATTACTATCGGTTTACCTATTTGCTTGACTTTGTGCCTTATAAAGGCTACTTGTAAGACATTACTTACTCTTCTTTATGCATATTGTGATTGCTGACGATGGTTCCTTGTGATCCATTACTACGAACTCACCAACCTTGTGTTGACTATGCTTAGTACACTTTTCAGGTAATCAGGTTAATCCAGGACGTGGAGTTTGATTGTTTGCTTGCTGATGAACCCGGACTTGGACTTATATGGATCAAGGATCCATTTGCCTTCTTTTGCATTGTACTTAGGACCGTTAGCCATCTTTTGATGTTCATTTGTTAACTTCATTGGTTACTTGCTCCGTATGTATTTTGGTACTTGTTTATCTTATTGTATGGATTCACTGAATCCTTTATTTGCATTTAGTCCATGTTCTGCATTAATCCACCTTGTGCTATATGATTTCCGTGATATCCTGAGCCTTGGCTTGGGGTGTTACATCATCGCTCCTCGACTTCATACCAAAAATTGGGATTGGCCAACCCGACCCGAACCGTTTTTGGTCAACGGATCTAAACCCGGGTTTAACCCAACTCGAACCGGTTTGAACCTGGTTTTTGGTCAAACTTGGACCGACTTTCTTGGCCTCTACCCGGTCTAAAACCTGAAAATCCAAACTGGTTTCAAACCACCGGTTTTGACCCGGTAGAAAACTGGTTTTTAAAAACCAGTTTTTTTTTAGCATGGCTATATACACCTCCATAGTTCATATTGAGCTTAAATTAAAAAAGTTTTAGCCTCAAATAATCCACAATTATAAAACATACTCTGTTACCAATTTTTTTTTTTTTTTTTTTTTTTTTTTTTTTTTTTTTTTTTTTTTTTTTTTTTTTTTTTTTTTTTTTTTTTTTTTTTTTTTTTTTTTTTTTTTTTTTTTTTTTTTTTTTTTTTTTTTTTTTTTTTTTTTTTTTTTTTTTTTTTTTTTTTTTTTTTTTTTTTTTTTTTTTTTTTTTTTTTTTTTTTTTTTTTTTTTTTTTTTTTTTTTTTTTTTTTTTTTTTTTTTTTTTTTTTTTTTTTTTTTTTTTTTTTTTTTTTTTTTTTTTTTTTTTTTTTTTTTTTTTTTTTTTTTTTTTTTTTTTTTTTTTTTTTTTTTTTTTTTTTTTTTTTTTTTTTTTTTTTTTTTTTTTTTTTTTTTTTTTTTTTTTTTTTTTTTTTTTTTTTTTTTTTTTTTTTTTTTTTTTTTTTTTTTTTTTTTTTTTTTTTTTTTTTTTTTTTTTTTTTTTTTTTTTTTTTTTTTTTTTTTTTTTTTTTTTTTTTTTTTTTTTTTTTTTTTTTTTTTTTTTTTTTTTTTTTTTTTTTTTTTTTTTTTTTTTTTTTTTTTTTTTTTTTTTTTTTTTTTTTTTTTTTTTTTTTTTTTTTTTTTTTTTTTTTTTTTTTTTTTTTTTTTTTTTTTTTTTTTTTTTTTTTTTTTTTTTTTTTTTTTTTTTTTTTTTTTTTTTTTTTTTTTTTTTTTTTTTTTTTTTTTTTTTTTTTTTTTTTTTTTTTTTTTTTTTTTTTTTTTTTTTTTTTTTTTTTTTTTTTTTTTTTTTTTTTTTTTTTTTTTTTTTTTTTTTTTTTTTTTTTTTTTTTTTTTTTTTTTTTTTTTTTTTTTTTTTTTTTTTTTTTTTTTTTTTTTTTTTTTTTTTTTTTTTTTTTTTTTTTTTTTTTTTTTTTTTTTTTTTTTTTTTTTTTTTTTTTTTTTTTTTTTTTTTTTTTTTTTTTTTTTTTTTTTTTTTTTTTTTTTTTTTTTTTTTTTTTTTTTTTTTTTTTTTTTTTTTTTTTTTTTTTTTTTTTTTTTTTTTTTTTTTTTTTTTTTTTTTTTTTTTTTTTTTTTTTTTTTTTTTTTTTTTTTTTTTTTTTTTTTTTTTTTTTTTTTTTTTTTTTTTTTTTTTTTTTTTTTTTTTTTTTTTTTTTTTTTTTTTTTTTTTTTTTTTTTTTTTTTTTTTTTTTTTTTTTTTTTTTTTTTTTTTTTTTTTTTTTTTTTTTTTTTTTTTTTTTTTTTTTTTTTTTTTTTTTTTTTTTTTTTTTTTTTTTTTTTTTTTTTCATGAATAACTCTTAAAGTCTTAATGACATATACATTTTACTTTGAAAGAAACGAATGAGTAAAGTTTCTATTGATCTATATCTATACTACTATAAGTAAAAATTTTATAACCCCATGTTGAAAGTTTAGAAAAAATGGAACATGCGAATTAACCAAAATACCCTTAATGAATTAAATCACCATCAACCCTTAATATTAAATTACACGATTAGTCCATTATATTATAAAATATCTCTACTAACCCCCTTTAAATCAAAAATACCTTTACCTACACCAATTGATGCCGCCACCACCGTCACCATCCGTCGCCGCCATCACACCACTGTCATCGCCGGCTCGCTGCCGCATTGCGCGGGTACCATGCTCGTTTCCATTAACAATTATAGTAAACTTCCCAAATGTTTATCAAGCCTCAAGCCCTATCCGTTCCATTATACAACTGATAAAACAATTCTTTTTTCTTTTAACATTATAGAAGATTTGGGGTAAATTATATGAACCCTTATGTATGATTTGTCACTGTTTCATGAACCGTTCTCCTAAATTTATTATACTAAATATCTTTATGGTTTTCGGAAGGATGTTTTATATGGAAAATGACAAACTACAAAAATGGATAGTCTAATTTTCCCTTTTAGTTACTTGCTCGAGCCTGACTAGGTGCCGGCTCAAAGTTTGTGGTGGTTCTAGGCGGGATTATTTTCGGGGCTTTTATTTAAAGTCTATAACAAAAAGTCTCCTCTTTTATCCGGTTAGATGCAAAAATAAACTAAAAAACTTAAATGCGGAGTTTTACTTTTACCTACTCTTTGTATGTTTAAAAGCCTTTAAGGGGTTGTTCTATTTTATTTGAACTTTGAAGTCTATAAAACTAGCTAAATATATAAACTTAGGGATCCGAGCTTTAATTACTTGGGACTCTAGGCTATTGCATAGCCTACTTATATAGTTGGGCCAGTCATATGACACAATTGTTAATCTTGAAGTTCAAAATCCAACTCGAACTCAAGTGAGCTTTTATCCAACTCGACACTTTTGTGCTCGATCTAACTAGATTTTAAAATAATTATAAACTAGTATAATTCGAGTCCCGCGTTGCGGGACATCAATTTTCGTTTTGAAATGTTTGTGTTGTTTTAGAGTACTTGTGTTGAACCTCCAACCGCCTAATTAAAAATCATTCTGTCATAGATAAGTTTGTTTCAAATATATATATATTTATTCAATATGTTATATAAAACCACATTAGCTATATATATATATATATATATATATATATATATATATATATATATATATATATATATATATATATATATATATATATATATATATATATATATATATATATATATATATATATATATATATATATATATATATATATATATATATATATATATATATATATATATATATATATATATATATATATATATATATATATATATATATATATATATATATATCTAGGTTATATATATATATATATATATATATATATATAATATAATATAATTTTTGGGAGACTTTTAAGTATAATATAATATAATATAATATAATATAATATAATATAATTCCAATTGAAATTGAAATAAATCAATAGAAGCATGTGAGAATAATATAATATAATATAATATAATATAATATAATATAATATAATATAATATAATATAATATAATATAATATAATATAATATAATATAATATAATATAATATAATATAATATAATATAATATAATATAATATAATATAATATAATATAATATAATATAATATAATATAATATAATATAATATAATATAATATAATATAATATAATATAATATAATATAATATAATATAATATAATATAATATAATATAATATAATATAATATAATATAATATAATATAATATAATATAATATAATATAATATAATATAATATAATATAATATAATATAATATAATATAATATAATATAATATAATATAATATAATATAATATAATATAATATAATATAATATAATATAATATAATATAATATAATATAATATAATATAATATAATATAATATAATATAATATAATATAATATAATATAATATAATATAATATAATATAATATAATATAATATAATATAATATAATATAATATAATATAATATAATATAATATAATATAATATAATATAATATAATATAATATAATATAATATAATATAATATAATATAATATAATATAATATAATATAATATAATATAATATAATATAATATAATATAATATAATATAATATAATATAATATAATATAATATAATATAATATAATATAATATAATATAATATAATATAATATAATATAATATAATATAATATAATATAATATAATATAATATAATATAATATAATATAATATAATATAATATAATATAATATAATATAATATAATATAATATAATATAATATAATATAATATAATATAATATAATATAATATAATATAATATAATATAATATAATATAATATAATATAATATAATATAATATAATATAATATAATATAATATAATATAATATAATATAATATAATATAATATAATATAATATAATATAATATAATATAATATAATATAATATAATATAATATAATATAATATAATATAATATAATATAATATAATATAATATAATATAATATAATATAATATAATATAATATAATATAATATAATATAATATAATATAATATAATATAATATAATATAATATAATATAATATAATATAATATAATATAATATAATATAATATAATATAATATAATATAATATAATATAATATAATATAATATAATATAATATAATATAATATAATATAATATAATATAATATAATATAATATAATATAATATAATATAATATAATATAATATAATATAATATAATATAATATAATATAATATAATATAATATAATATAATATAATATAATATAATATAATATAATATAATATAATATAATATAATATAATATAATATAATATAATATAATATAATATAATATAATATAATATAATATAATATAATATAATATAATATAATATAATATAATATAATATAATATAATATAATATAATATAATATAATATAATATAATATAATATAATATAATATAATATAATATAATATAATATAATATAATATAATATAATATAATATAATATAATATAATATAATATAATATAATATAATATAATATAATATAATATAATATAATATAATATAATATAATATAATATAATATAATATAATATAATATAATATAATATAATATAATATAATATAATATAATATAATATAATATAATATAATATAATATAATATAATATAATATAATATAATATAATATAATATAATATAATATAATATAATATAATATAATATAATATAATATAATATAATATAATATAATATAATATAATATAATATAATATAATATAATATAATATAATATAATATAATATAATATAATATAATATAATATAATATAATATAATATAATATAATATAATATAATATAATATAATATAATATAATATAATATAATATAATATAATATAATATAATATAATATAATATAATATAATATAATATAATATAATATAATATAATATAATATAATATAATATAATATAATATAATATAATATAATATAATATAATATAATATAATATAATATAATATAATATAATATAATATAATATAATATAATATAATATAATATAATATAATATAATATAATATAATATAATATAATATAATATAATATAATATAATATAATATAATATAATATAATATAATATAATATAATATAATATAATATAATATAATATAATATAATATAATATAATATAATATAATATAATATAATATAATATAATATAATATAATATAATATAATATAATATAATATAATATAATATAATATAATATAATATAATATAATATAATATAATATAATATAATATAATATAATATAATATAATATAATATAATATAATATAATATAATATAATATAATATAATATAATATAATATAATATAATATAATATAATATAATATAATATAATATAATATAATATAATATAATATAATATAATATAATATAATATAATATAATATAATATAATATAATATAATATAATATAATATAATATAATATAATATAATATAATATAATATAATATAATATAATATAATATAATATAATATAATATAATATAATATAATATAATATAATATAATATAATATAATATAATATAATATAATATAATATAATATAATATAATATAATATAATATAATATAATATAATATAATATAATATAATATAATATAATATAATATAATATAATATAATATAATATAATATAATATCAATATAATATAATATATGCATATATAAACCTTTCGTAAAAAAATGAAAACTAAAACTTTGATACGAGATAAAAGTTAAAAAATAGAAACTTTAAGAGGTTAAAATGAAAATTGGTAAAAATTATTATGTGTTATAAGAGCTTGTACGTTTCATGCATAAAGAACTTGTACTTGTTTGATGAAAACATGAGAACCCGAAAGGTTAGAGTCAAAAAAATGAAAACTAAAACTTTGATACGAGATAAAAGTTAAAAAATAGAAACTTTAAGAGGTTAAAATGAAAATTGGTAAAAATTATTATGTGTTATAAGAGCTTGTACGTTTCATGCATAAAGAACTTGTACATTTACATAAGTTTTTAGTATATATATAAATGAAGTACATTTATGTAAAGAACTTGTACATTTCATGCATAAAGAACTTGTACATTTATGCATAAAGAACTTGTAATTTATGCATAAAGAACTTGTACGTTTCATGCATAAAGAACTTGTACATTTACATAAGTTTTATGCATAAAGAACTTGTACTTGTTTGATGAAAACATGAGAAGCCGAAAGTTAGAGTCAAAAAAATGAAAACTAAAACTTTGATACGAGATAAAAGTTAAAAAATAGAAACTTTAAGAGGTTAAAATGAAAATTGGTAAAAATTATTATGTGTTATAAGAGCTTGTACGTTTCATGCATAAAGAACTTGTACATTTACATAAGTTTAAAAAATAGAAACTTGTACATTTATGCATAAAGAACTTGTACATTTATGCATAAAGAACTTGTACATTTATGCATAAAGAACTTGTACATTTATGCATAAAGAACTTGTACATTTATGCATAAAGAACTTGTACATTTATGCATAAAGAACTTGTACATTTATGCATAAAGAACTTGTACATTTCATGCATAAAGAACTTGTACATTTCATGCATAAAGAACTTGTACATTTATGCATAAAGAACTTGTACATTTATGCATAAAGAACTTGTACATTTATGCATAAAGAACTTGTACATTTCATGCATAAAGAACTTGTACATTTCATGCATAAAGAACTTGTACATTTATGCATAAAGAACTTGTACATTTATGCATAAAGAACTTGTACATTTATGCATAAAGAACTTGTACATTTCATGCATAAAGAACTTGTACATTTCATGCATAAAGAACTTGTACATTTATGCATAAAGAACTTGTACATTTATGCATAAAGAACTTGTACATTTATGCATAAAGAACTTGTACATTTCATGCATAAAGAACTTGTACATTTCATGCATAAAGAACTTGTACATTTATGCATAAAGAACTTGTACATTTATGCATAAAGAACTTGTACATTTATGCATAAAGAACTTGTACATTTCATGCATAAAGAACTTGTACATTTCATGCATAAAGAACTTGTACATTTATGCATAAAGAACTTGTACATTTATGCATAAAGAACTTGTACATTTATGCATAAAGAACTTGTACATTTCATGCATAAAGAACTTGTACATTTCATGCATAAAGAACTTGTACATTTATGCATAAAGAACTTGTACATTTATGCATAAAGAACTTGTACATTTATGCATAAAGAACTTGTACATTTCATGCATAAAGAACTTGTACATTTCATGCATAAAGAACTTGTACATTTATGCATAAAGAACTTGTACATTTATGCATAAAGAACTTGTACATTTATGCATAAAGAACTTGTACATTTCATGCATAAAGAACTTGTACATTTCATGCATAAAGAACTTGTACATTTATGCATAAAGAACTTGTACATTTATGCATAAAGAACTTGTACATTTATGCATAAAGAACTTGTACATTTCATGCATAAAGAACTTGTACATTTCATGCATAAAGAACTTGTACATTTATGCATAAAGAACTTGTACATTTATGCATAAAGAACTTGTACATTTATGCATAAAGAACTTGTACATTTCATGCATAAAGAACTTGTACATTTCATGCATAAAGAACTTGTACATTTATGCATAAAGAACTTGTACATTTATGCATAAAGAACTTGTACATTTATGCATAAAGAACTTGTACATTTCATGCATAAAGAACTTGTACATTTCATGCATAAAGAACTTGTACATTTATGCATAAAGAACTTGTACATTTATGCATAAAGAACTTGTACATTTATGCATAAAGAACTTGTACATTTCATGCATAAAGAACTTGTACATTTCATGCATAAAGAACTTGTACATTTATGCATAAAGAACTTGTACATTTATGCATAAAGAACTTGTACATTTATGCATAAAGAACTTGTACATTTCATGCATAAAGAACTTGTACATTTCATGCATAAAGAACTTGTACATTTATGCATAAAGAACTTGTACATTTATGCATAAAGAACTTGTACATTTATGCATAAAGAACTTGTACATTTCATGCATAAAGAACTTGTACATTTCATGCATAAAGAACTTGTACATTTATGCATAAAGAACTTGTACATTTATGCATAAAGAACTTGTACATTTATGCATAAAGAACTTGTACATTTCATGCATAAAGAACTTGTACATTTCATGCATAAAGAACTTGTACATTTATGCATAAAGAACTTGTACATTTATGCATAAAGAACTTGTACATTTATGCATAAAGAACTTGTACATTTCATGCATAAAGAACTTGTACATTTCATGCATAAAGAACTTGTACATTTATGCATAAAGAACTTGTACATTTATGCATAAAGAACTTGTACATTTATGCATAAAGAACTTGTACATTTCATGCATAAAGAACTTGTACATTTCATGCATAAAGAACTTGTACATTTATGCATAAAGAACTTGTACATTTATGCATAAAGAACTTGTACATTTATGCATAAAGAACTTGTACATTTCATGCATAAAGAACTTGTACATTTCATGCATAAAGAACTTGTACATTTATGCATAAAGAACTTGTACATTTATGCATAAAGAACTTGTACATTTATGCATAAAGAACTTGTACATTTCATGCATAAAGAACTTGTACATTTCATGCATAAAGAACTTGTACATTTATGCATAAAGAACTTGTACATTTATGCATAAAGAACTTGTACATTTATGCATAAAGAACTTGTACATTTCATGCATAAAGAACTTGTACATTTCATGCATAAAGAACTTGTACATTTATGCATAAAGAACTTGTACATTTATGCATAAAGAACTTGTACATTTATGCATAAAGAACTTGTACATTTCATGCATAAAGAACTTGTACATTTCATGCATAAAGAACTTGTACATTTATGCATAAAGAACTTGTACATTTATGCATAAAGAACTTGTACATTTATGCATAAAGAACTTGTACATTTCATGCATAAAGAACTTGTACATTTCATGCATAAAGAACTTGTACATTTATGCATAAAGAACTTGTACATTTATGCATAAAGAACTTGTACATTTATGCATAAAGAACTTGTACATTTCATGCATAAAGAACTTGTACATTTCATGCATAAAGAACTTGTACATTTATGCATAAAGAACTTGTACATTTATGCATAAAGAACTTGTACATTTATGCATAAAGAACTTGTACATTTCATGCATAAAGAACTTGTACATTTCATGCATAAAGAACTTGTACATTTATGCATAAAGAACTTGTACATTTATGCATAAAGAACTTGTACATTTATGCATAAAGAACTTGTACATTTCATGCATAAAGAACTTGTACATTTCATGCATAAAGAACTTGTACATTTATGCATAAAGAACTTGTACATTTATGCATAAAGAACTTGTACATTTATGCATAAAGAACTTGTACATTTCATGCATAAAGAACTTGTACATTTCATGCATAAAGAACTTGTACATTTATGCATAAAGAACTTGTACATTTATGCATAAAGAACTTGTACATTTATGCATAAAGAACTTGTACATTTCATGCATAAAGAACTTGTACATTTCATGCATAAAGAACTTGTACATTTATGCATAAAGAACTTGTACATTTATGCATAAAGAACTTGTACATTTATGCATAAAGAACTTGTACATTTCATGCATAAAGAACTTGTACATTTCATGCATAAAGAACTTGTACATTTATGCATAAAGAACTTGTACATTTATGCATAAAGAACTTGTACATTTATGCATAAAGAACTTGTACATTTCATGCATAAAGAACTTGTACATTTCATGCATAAAGAACTTGTACATTTATGCATAAAGAACTTGTACATTTATGCATAAAGAACTTGTACATTTATGCATAAAGAACTTGTACATTTCATGCATAAAGAACTTGTACATTTCATGCATAAAGAACTTGTACATTTATGCATAAAGAACTTGTACATTTATGCATAAAGAACTTGTACATTTATGCATAAAGAACTTGTACATTTCATGCATAAAGAACTTGTACATTTCATGCATAAAGAACTTGTACATTTATGCATAAAGAACTTGTACATTTATGCATAAAGAACTTGTACATTTATGCATAAAGAACTTGTACATTTCATGCATAAAGAACTTGTACATTTCATGCATAAAGAACTTGTACATTTATGCATAAAGAACTTGTACATTTATGCATAAAGAACTTGTACATTTATGCATAAAGAACTTGTACATTTCATGCATAAAGAACTTGTACATTTCATGCATAAAGAACTTGTACATTTATGCATAAAGAACTTGTACATTTATGCATAAAGAACTTGTACATTTATGCATAAAGAACTTGTACATTTCATGCATAAAGAACTTGTACATTTATGCATAAAGAACTTGTAATTTATGCATAAAGAACTTGTACATTTCATGCATAAAGAACTTGTACATTTGATGCTGATAACAGTTTTGTTAACTACTCGTGCAGATTGACAAATCAACTGCTGGCTGTGCATATTGGAAAATCAACAAAGGTGTTTCATTGTCGAGCCTATTGTGATAATTTCCTTTTTTTGCAATGTGTGATGAATTTGTCTATAGAAACTTGATATGTGTTTTATCTTCTTTGTTATAACCTTGGTTAATGACCTTTTGTTGAGACTGGTTCTGCGGCTATTAATGTGGTGTCTTTTGGCTTGTGGCATATTAAGTAGCCTGGTCTCTTTGATCTAGCTTTGTTCTTCCTGATGCCTTGAAACCCTTTGTTACTCATGGTTCTAAATCATGAGTCACATTGGTGAATGACCTTTTGTTGAGACCGGTTACTCTGCGGTTATTAATGTGGTGTCTTTTGGCTTGTGGCTAAATATTAATTAGCCTCTTTGATCTAGCTAGAGGTGGTAAACTAGATCAAATGGTAAACTAGATCAAAGATACCAGGCTAATTAATATGCCACAAGCCAAAAGACACCACATTAATAGCCGCAGAGTAACCCGTCTCAACAAAAGGTCATTAACCAATGTGACTCATGATTTAGAACCATGAGTAACAAAGGGTTTCAAGGCACCAGGGAGAACAAAGCTAGATCAAAGACACCAGGCTAATTAATATGCCAAAAGACACCACATTAATAGCCGCAGAGTAACCAGTCTCAACAAAAGGTCATTAACCAAGGTTATAACGAAGAAGATAAAACACATATCAAGTTTCTATAGACAAATTCATCACACATTGCAAAAAAAGGAAAATCACAATAACAAAAAAAAAAAAAAAAAAAAAAAAAAAAAAAAAAAAAAAAAAAAAAAAAAAAAAAAAAAAAAAAAAAAAAAAAAAAAAAAAAAAAAAAAAAAAAAAAAAAAAAAAAAAAAAAAAAAAAAAAAAAAAAAAAAAAAAAAAAAAAAAAAAAAAAAAAAAAAAAAAAAAAAAAAAAAAAAAAAAAAAAAAAAAAAAAAAAAAAAAAAAAAAAAAAAAAAAAAAAAAAAAAAAAAAAAAAAAAAAAAAAAAAAAAAAAAAAAAAAAAAAAAAAAAAAAAAAAAAAAAAAAAAAAAAAAAAAAAAAAAAAAAAAAAAAAAAAAAAAAAAAAAAAAAAAAAAAAAAAAAAAAAAAAAAAAAAAAAAAAAAAAAAAAAAAAAAAAAAAAAAAAAAAAAAAAAAAAAAAAAAAAAAAAAAAAAAAAAAAAAAAAAAAAAAAAAAAAAAAAAAAAAAAAAAAAAAAAAAAAAAAAAAAAAAAAAAAAAAAAAAAAAAAAAAAAAAAAAAAAAAAAAAAAAAAAAAAAAAAAAAAAAAAAAAAAAAAAAAAAAAAAAAAAAAAAAAAAAAAAAAAAAAAAAAAAAAAAAAAAAAAAAAAAAAAAAAAAAAAAAAAAAAAAAAAAAAAAAAAAAAAAAAAAAAAAAAAAAAAAAAAAAAAAAAAAAAAAAAAAAAAAAAAAAAAAAAAAAAAAAAAAAAAAAAAAAAAAAAAAAAAAAAAAAAAAAAAAAAAAAAAAAAAAAAAAAAAAAAAAAAAAAAAAAAAAAAAAAAAAAAAAAAAAAAAAAAAAAAAAAAAAAAAAAAAAAAAAAAAAAAAAAAAAAAAAAAAAAAAAAAAAAAAAAAAAAAAAAAAAAAAAAAAAAAAAAAAAAAAAAAAAAAAAAAAAAAAAAAAAAAAAAGCCATTGTTTTGACTCAACGAAAACTAACAAAGACCCATAATTATGAGATGGGCGTAGTTTTAGTTGTTGTCGAGTGAAACTAAATAGTGTAGCGTTACGTGGAACGATAGTTGATCAAAGCATATTATGGGTGTGTTTGGTGAGGATTTTTTCAAAATCTTGAAAGGAAAAGCCATGTTTGGATGTAGCTTTTTAAGAAAAGCCCCTTGATAAGACTACTGAAAGTAAGGTCCAAAACTTCAGTTATGAGTTCTTCCAACTTCAGCCCCTAGCTACGGTCCCAATTTGTTTTTGCCAAACATACTGTGAAGAAAGAAAGAAACTGCTCTGTGCCGCCTTCCGCGGGTTTTGAGCCCCAATACCTCGACGGTGTATGGGGGAGGTTAAGATGTAGGCAGACCTTACCCCTACCAAGGTAGAGTGGTTGCTTCCAGGTTCTACCTAAATGGTAGAATAGGTACCTAAATGCCAAACATACTGTATATTAGTGAATTGGAAAAATCTTTAATGGAATATTCTCAGATGGATTGGTTTAAGCGCTTGTATTCGAGCTGCTTTTTTGGACAAAAATACCTAAAAATAAACCACAATATTATTACTAACTAGATAAAAGCAGAATAAAGATATGAGAAGGCTTTCTGCATCTAAGTTAAGTTTAATTAGAATTGTTATTATAACTCTAATAAGAATTAATGGCGTCAACTTAAGAGGACAATGCCCTTTGGAATCGTGAATAGTGAGGTACGACCCCATAGAGCTGTTTCTGTTCAAGTAAGGTAGTGAAGTTGTGAGGATGATCTACTTGTGGTTCTTCCCCCCCTCCCTTTACCTTTTTTGGGATAATATTGCCAACCAGATAAAATACAAAACATGTGAATCATACCTTTTTAGTGTTTTTTTGCTAAGCAGATGATATGTTAGTAAAGTATGGAGCAAGTGAGCAACGGTATCTTGATTGTTGATTTAACTGTGCAGTAAGCATTGACTTTGATACGGAAGAGGATTCTGTTCTTACCCAAATGCTTCAAGCTGTTGCTGTTCCTGTTATTGGAAATGTTTGCCGTGTTTTCATGCATGGCCTGAATCATGTCCAGGTACGCAGTCTCATCTCAGCAATTTTTTTGATCTTAATTTTCTTTTTTTTTCTTTTTAAGATTGCGAAAGATGCTGAAAGTAGCTTCTGGTTTTTGTATTGCAGATTTATGGTGGCGAAAAGTTACAGCAAGCATTGGTCAGCCGACCAGATAAGACACCGCTTATTACTGTATGGCAAGGATGAATGTTTTGTAACTTTTGTTATTCCTTCAATATCTATTTTTTTCTTCGCATACAGTTGACTCATCTCTATAAAAAATGAAGGTTAGCAATCATATTGCCTCCATTGACGATCCTCTAGTTATTGCTGCACTCCTTCCTTCAAGTGTACTTATGCATGCTCGTAACTTGAGATGGACACTGTGTGCTACTGATCGATGTTTCCGTAATCCGGTCACCTCTGCGTTCTTTAAGTCTGTTAAAGTTCTCCCCGTTTCACGTGGTGAAGGAATTTATCAGAAGGTATCGGTTGCCAGCTTGTTGCTTTTTGTGATTTATTTTGTTAATTCACTTTTCAAGTGTTTGTTTTATTGTTCGTTTCACGTTGCCTTTTATTAATTTATATTTTTCATTATAATCTAGTAGGTTTAATCAAGAGTTGATTTACATAAACAGTTGGTCCAAGTCTTTCAAAAACCAATTTTTACCCTCGAAATCCAAATTGACGCTGTATTTGGTTTCTATACTTACAAGCTTCTAATCCAGAGTATTATTGTATTCAAATGTTATAATTATATTATTATCGAACTTCAAAGTGACTTTTAAATAGTTTAAAAGCATCTCTAGTTTTGGCTTATGGTTAGAGGAGGTTAAAACGGGTTCAATATCTTGATATGAGCCTTCATATCTGACCTTTGGTGTTATTGGTTGCTTATTTAGTTATTTATTTTGTCAGGGTATGGATATTGCTATTGCAAAACTAAACAGGGGTGGGTGGGTCCACATATTCCCTGAAGGCAGTCGTTCCCGAGATGGCGGAAGAACAATGGGCTCTATTAAAAGAGGCACTGCAAGGTTAGTAAGGATATGTGGTTATGTAACTTCTGGATATATGTCTAAGCTGCTATCTAAAATAAAACCTTAATTCTTGACCACTATCTCTTCTATTTCTTGCTTGTTGGTATAGCCTAAAGTTGAATATGAATAAATATTTTGAAAGCCAAGTTGGCTAGGTTTTCTTAGATGCATATGGGGAAGACCTCAGAGGTGATCACCATCAGTAATTCAATTAATCAAATCCTAATAGACGTCAACCATTAAGTGAAAGGATTAGTATCCATTTGGGTTTATTGTTAATCCAGCACCGACTTTGGTAAATCTCCTACTTTTTATACATGGATGAGAGTCAGATTAAGAAGTCTGCCAATAAAGAAAGAGTTGTAAACACGATGTTGGATTTGGAGGATTTGAAGAAACCATATGTAATTACGATGAAAGTTGGCGTTGCTTAATTGCTGTGTAAGTTGGCATCATGACTTAGAGCGAAAGAATGATCATGAATAATGATATGTGGTAGGTAAATAACCAAGATAACACGTCAACGATCATGGCATGGATATGACTTTTACTCTTGCTGTGCATCAGTGAGTCCAAAACTCCAAATGAAGACAACCAACAACGAGAACTTGGATAGTTAATATTTTGAACAACAGTACCACATTCAACTTAAAGACCATAGTCTCATGATAACAGTTGTGAAATATCTTCAAAAGTGGCTTAAAGACCATAGTCTCATGATAACAGTTGTGAAATATCTTCAAAAGTGGCCTAACTAGAATTCCATCGTAGGTAGATAGAGTAGCTTGCTTGTGCCGGTCAAGTTTTTGAGCGCAAGTGCACAACACACCATAGACTCAAGAAGTTGTGAGGAGAAGATGCTCGCTAATTGCAGCATTTCCAAGTATTATTAGGAGAAGTTCCAACAGGGTTATTACGACTTGAGAACTTTAAGTATACATATTCAAGGGTTTATATGTCAAGACTCAAGTACAATGTCAAGGGTCTATATATTATGCTTATTTATTTTTTAGGATTACGGAGGTTTCACATGTTGACAACTTTTGAACATGATTACAATTATTGTAGGGTTAAGTGCATCATAATGTAGCTAACTATGCACGAAAAGTCATAGTGTGCACGAACTATCGAACACCTTTATTGTATGCACGAACTTAGTAAAAATGTTCAAATTATGTAAATAACTATGACAGGCCAATCAAAAACTTACACGTGGCAGCTCATATGGAGTGCCACGTATACCATCTTACATGATTTGAAGAATTTTACTAAGTTTATGCATACAATAGAGATTCTCGTAGTTTGTGCACACTATAACTTTTCGGTCTTAGTTACTTACATTTCGATGCACTTATCCCATTATTGTATAGATGTTCCGGCACTGTATTGGTCCTATGCTCCACTTGCATTATCTCATGTACAAATGCAGAAAATTTTAACTGTACTTCCTCCAATGGATCTTTTTTAGTGGAGGCATAGTATGTGAATTGCTCATTTACTTGTTTGCACTATATGTGCAATAATTGCAGTATTCCCCTCATTGTGTTACGAAACATTGATGCCATTCATTTTGATGCACAAGACTCCTTTGTTTTACCTTGTGATATAGGGGTACTTGGAATATTTGTGTTATAAATTGTGTCAAAAAGTTTTGCACTATGCATGGCAGTTTATAAAGTTTTCGTCTATAGAACAATAATTTTGATATCCAGTTTCAATTTTGCACAGGTTAATCCTTGATGCAGATAATGCACCCATTGTCGTTCCATTTGTGCATGTAGGGATGCAAGAGATCATGCCCATTGGTGCCACTATTCCCAGGGTTGGCAAAACGGTATGATTGCAAGTCACATTGTTCTCGCTAATATCCTATTTCTTTAATGTTACATGCATGAAAAGAATATGGACTAACATGAGTGTACCCGCCTATGGAAGACAACTTTTTTTGCAGTAGCTTTCATACCATGTAGAGAAAAGAGATACATATGTTTGTTATGGTGTATAATGTTAAAATTATTCATTTCTGACCGAAATTGTAGGTGACAGTACTTGTTGGTGATCCAATCGATTTTAAAGATGTGAGGGATATGGAACAGGATAACCACATACCAAGGGGAACTCTATATGATGCTGTCTCTGCACGGATCAGTGATCGTCTACTAAAACTAAAAGCACAGGTTGACAATATAGTCCAACTGCAAACCGATGTAGCACTAAGACGAGATGAATATTTTGATAGTGGGTATGAACAAGATAATGAGTCTTTTGAGGTTAGATCTCCTTACCAAGGATCAGGAATTGTATCAAGGATTCGTGGTTATATGGATCCCACTGAGCTAATGGGTTTTGCCGCAAGAGGTTTGTTTACGAGTCAAAGTGTTCAAGGGGTAAAACCTATAAAAGCGTGGGACAGTTTTTGGAAGCAAGTGCATCAAACTCGTGAAGTTGCTTCAGTTTCCATGTTGTCATGGGCGACTTGACTTTTAACTTTAGTTTTTGGTTTGTAAAATAAATAGGGTATATATGCAGTTAAAGTTGACATGGTACTTCCTTTGTAAGATGTTTAACAAATCACTTAAGGTTCGCTTTCACTTTATTTGTGGTTAGACGACACTGGCGAAATAGCTCAGTACTTTTTGTTGAAAACGTTAATAATAATGTCAATGCCACTCTGCATACAAATCTTTCTCTTTATTATTTTGGATATATTCAGCACTAGATATTATTCACCAGGTCTGGAAGATTTGGATAAGCTTATAGTTCAGAATTTACAGGTCCGACTCTCCCTTCAGAGAGACTGTAACGGGCCTCGTGGTCATCCGTCACGCCAGGGTTCCGATGTGGACCTGACCACGCCAGGGTTCCGATGTGGACCTCTACACACTGGTGTTCATATTGGCGTTGATGCTCTGTCTTCATGGAGATCCTTTGTAGGTGTATTCCCCCTCCTAATTTCTGTATTCATTTTTCTCATGCTGTCGAAAAAATAAGATATAATATTCAAACTGTGGTGTTGCACCTGGTTTTGTAAAAAACCGAGAGGATCATGTGTGCGGGAAAAAATGAAACCCCGATACAGATAGCTAAGCGCGTTGATGTTTTTTGTACAAAGTAAGGTAAAACTATGATTTGAATATGAAAATGCGATTCTAATGTGCTTTTAATGACCCATAACTCAAATTTAGACACCTATATAAGTACATCAAACTACTCGGAGATTGTAAGTTAGCATGAGAGTTATCATAGATTTTTTCTAATATTGGTTATATAGGAACTCCTAACTTACAGTTCCTACCGATTTTCGTATTAATGGATAACCAAATTGAATGTAGTTTACTGATGTAAAAGTGAAGATAGTTTAGTTGATAAGAGACTGATGATTTAAATTAATTCATTAAAATGATAATATCGCATATACACAAAATCGTAACTTTCAACATGAGGTGTGAAATTATTATAAAATGGTATAGATATAGAGTACATCTAAATTAGAGTGGGGTTGGTAGGGCCCCTTAGGATCCATAACTTGAATAATGAATTTCCCATAACCAGTTTGTTAATGTGTAGGACGGAGAAGGCTACCAATCCAGAAAATAAATATGAATCTTATCGACGTCGATTTACGAGTGTAAAGATGGTCATTTCAACTTGAAAAGGGGGTGACGTCACCGTAAGATATTATTTTAATAGTTAACTACAATTTTTATTTATTGTTGGTTATGGTTTTCTGTGACTCAACGATCAGTAAGGACATGTTAATTCTCTTTTCGTGTTTTAGTTTGCAGGTAATTTTGATATGTAAATGATTCATTAGCATGTATGAAACCAAAAGTTATCAATTTTTGAACAATTGTGAGTATTTACTCGGGTCAATGTCAAAGTATGTTTTCTCTCTCTTTTAACATGTAAAGTTAAAAAGTTTCGTGTAAAAAGATATGAGACGGGTTGAAAGTTTGTCTAAAAGTTTTACTTTTCAAAAAAAAATAAAATATATAAACAGAAATAATAATTAATGCTAATCTAATAAATGGTAATAAGTTTACTCCTTCATATGCTTTATTAATAAAAAGAAATTTAAAGGAAGTTTTACTTTTCAAAAAAAAAAAAAAAATTGTTAAAGGAAGTTTTTAGGGTTGATGTATAAAATAATTGTACTTCACCCCTAAATTTTATGCTAAGTATACAACTATTAATGCACCTTCACGAAAATCCTTAATGCTTCGTTTAGCAAAAACCTTAATAAAAAATTACCATTTCATAAACTGATTTACTTATTTAATTCGTGAATTCATTCATTCCATCATATCTTCTTTATAACGCATGAATGAAAAAATGAATTTAAAAAACGTATACCATTAATACTGAATGAATTAATGAATATAAAAGGGGCCTCCTAATCAGACACCCTCACTTTCTAATTAGACACCATCTATACGTCATACATAATACTAGATGTAGTGTATAGGGATGGGGACAGCATTAAATGCTCAATTCACACCACAAACATAACTATATGTATAGTATGAAATTCATTTACAAATGGGAAACTGACACGTGTAATGCACTAATGTCATTCATACGCTGAGTATAACGTATACGTAGTGTATAGTGTTGGTCAAATGTCAGAGAATCACACGTGTACTTATCTGACATGTCAGTCGGACATTCTCTGACATACGTAGCATTTAACCTAAAGATGCAGTGTATGACGAGAAACATATCTTATACGCAACGTATTTCACTAGACGTAGGCTATCGATATATATTCAGCGTGTACAAACAAAGGCAACGTATAATATACTCATCGTTTAGAAAAAAACGCAGCGTATAGTTCTAGAAACACTAGACGCTCCATCCTTTTATATACATAGCGTATAATTGTTTCTATAAATATACTGTAAGTTTAGTTTGTTCGTTTAAATGACTCAGAAACACATGCGGAAATATAATTATAGTACGCACAATATTCAGATACATTGAATCGACATCAGGTGTGCTGTTATGGAAATCAACCGACGTATATCATTCAAGATTTGGTTAAATCATAGTAAGGTATGATATTTTTATTCTTTCTTGATCAACTGTGACGGTGGATGATGAAGGTGACGATGTGGAAAGGGTAGTGGGGGTGTTGCTAATGCCAGAAGGCGGAGGAAAGAGATATAGAAGATGGGGGTAGTTTGAAACCTTTAAATGAATTAATATTTTAGCTTATGTTAACCACACCATTTTTTGTACATCGTTTGTTGTAATTTTTGTTTAATCGGCGACATATAGTTTAAGTGTTTTGAACTATGAAAAGTGTACAAATTAGTTTTTGTGACGTTTTATATTGTAATGTGTTTAATACTATAGTGTATGTTATCTATGGATTAAGCGTTGTCGAACCTTTTAAAAAAGACACTTAAAAACAATATAGAAATGTAAAACCTTACACATGTCCTTAAATTTAAAACACACTCATCCTAGCTATAATACGAAATAACACACATTTCATAGTGTACTTAAAAACACACAAATTTGAACGTATTTTCTTTAGCATTTATCATAGACGTTACCTATACCCCTATATGCAGCCTATAGAAAAGACACGAGACACATCCTATATTTAACGTACGTCTGAATACGTAGCGTATGTCTTGTAAGAAATTACGCAGCATGTACTACAGACGTGAGCTATAAACCTATATGTAGCATAAATTATAGGAAAGATACATTTCCTATATTTAGTGTACAGAAGACTACGTAGTGTATTGGTTGTATGATAACAAACACATATCGTAGCAACTTTCCATCATCTTAGAAACATGTCTATAAGCTATACAAAACGAAAACTTTGAGATATTTTATATTATCAGGATTTTTATGCTCTTTCGACCTTATGTGGAATATTAATATATATGGATATATATATGTATGTAAAAGGCAGAGTATCCAGTAAAAGTAAGTGAACGTAAAATAACATAATGATACGTACACACACCTCCCATTAATCGGTTTATTTACTTCATATAAATTTTGTTTAAAGGTTTCCGAATACTTTTAAAGTTTTTTACTATGTTACGCACTTACGTACATTGAACTTTACAGTATAACGCATTCCAAGTATTGTAGTCACTACAAGAAAAATGACTTTTAGCAAGGACAAAAGTCCTTGCTAAATGTCCCAATGTCCTTGTTGAATTTCTACAGCAAGGACATGTCCTCGTTGAATCGTCATTGTCGATTAGCCGTGGCTAAAAGTTTCTAGCAAGGACGGTCAATGGCTTCAGCAAGGACATTTCTGACTTTGTAAAAAAAAAATAATTTCCTACAGCAAGGACATTGTCCTCGCTATATAATTTTCGATAAATAGTTATAAACTTGTATATCATATATAATTATACATGTATAGATGTATTACAAATATATAAAGCTACATTATTTTTGTATTTTTGTATATTGTATTTTTATGTATTTATATTTATACATCATATTTCAATTTATATTATATATATTTATTTTTTCAAAAACAAATATTCTTTGTTTTAATTACAAAAAAATATAAATATATTTTCATCCAACAAAAATTTATACAAAACATAAAAATTCATAACATATCCACAAATTTCCATACAAAATCATACACAAAATCTTTATAAACAAACTTTCATTGACAACAAACTATAATCAATTATATCAACATCAACAAACATAACAATACAAACTAAAATTATACACCAACTATCCAACGTAACCAAATATTATCATATAAACGAAAAAATCAACTGATAGTGGTCGCCGGCGGTTGTTGGTATTGGTCGGATGCGGCTTCTGTGGTGGTTGAGGGCTGCCGCGGTGGAGGGTAAGCAACGGCGAAAGTGGTGATTGGCTGTTGTCACTAAAAATATAACAAAGATAACACATTTAGTAACAAGAAAATATGTTAAATTACATATATATTACATATATATACCGCTAAATAAGAAACACTTACATGAAAAGTAGAAAGAAACAAAGAAAGAAGAGGACAACAGTGGCGATGGAGCACGACAGCGGGGTGAGAGGTGGTTGTTGTGGTAGTACAGGCGACGATTTGAAGAAAGAGAGAAGTTTCCGGTGGTGGGATATTTCCGACGAGATGAAAAGAAGAAAAGATGGGAAGAAGAAGATAGAAGGGGAGGGGGTTGCCGTTCAAAAAGAAACAAAAGATGGAAGGGGGTTGTTTAATTTTTGTGGTGGGTGTAGGTTTACATTCTCAAGAAAAGGGGATAAAGGAGGTGAGAGTGAAAAAAGGATAAGGGGGAATGATTTTTTGGGTTTGTGTGGTTCCGTGAGTGTATATGTGTGTATTATAAGTGTTCAAATTTTTTGAGTTAGAAATGGTGGGATTTTCAAAAAATTTTGGGATAGGAATGGAGGGATAGTGTGGAGGGAATTATAATTATTTGTTTTTTTAGTATTTAAATAGTAATTTTTGTTATCTATTAAAGATTTTAATTATTAAATCAATTAAAATTTGTTAAGAAATTTTAGTATGTTTAATATACTACTAGCTTATAAACCCGGGTGATACCCGGGTATATTAATGATATAAAAGTTATGAGATACAAAAAGATAAACATAAAAAACAACAGTACTTATATATTTATAAAAAGTGACAATAAAAATAAAGAACTATACGACTGTAAACATGCTATAATTGGATTTTTTTTATAAAAGTGACCAACAGTCGGACGAAAATGTATTTACGTAACACAAAAACGTAAAAGTGTTGACCAGATTGATGGTAATATAAAATGTTATTTTACATTAAACTTGGCTAGATTTTAGAAAACTTCATAGTAAAAGGATTGAAAATAAAAAATTATCATATTTTATTTAGTTTATGTTCACTTATTATAAATTAAAAGCATATTGTAATTTATTTGATTTATTTCTATTTTTATTTACTTTATTATAAATTAAAAGCATATGGGAATTAGACTCCCCATGGGTCCCACGCATAAGAGGAGACGGGTACCACTAGGCTATTGCCACATTGGTAAATTTTCTTGATTATTATTGGTAAAAAAAGATGTATTTTGTGTTATGATTGATTGAAATTAGTTTACAAAGTATTTAATACTTTAAAGTATATAAAAATTGATCATCATATAAATAAAAATTTATTAGAATACTATAACATATTTAATACTTTAAACATTAATCATCATAAACTTCATGATCATTACAAAGAAATACTGAATTTTTTTATAAAATTAATTTTCATATACATATGACATGTGGGGATATGCATGGCCCGATTTAAACGGTTTAGTTGATTTTAACCAAATAGTGTACATCCCTAATGGCATGTATATATAAAGGTATGACATGTAATATATATGTATGTATTAAAGTATAAATGGTCCAAATAGACCATCTGTGTTTGTCATTCACTCGAATGCACTTATTGGACCATAAACCTCCTTTGTTATCTCAATGGGTTAAGTTTATTAGGCTTAATATGTTTCTTGATCATTTGATTGGGCATAACATGATTCATTGATACTTATGAATGTATGTATATGTGTATGTATGTATTAATTGATATATGGATGTATGCATGTCTAATTTTCGGGCCTGTTGGGCCCAATGTTGTTCACCGCTTGTATAAATGAGCTAATGGGTCGTGTGTGTTCCTCATTCACTCGAATGCGCTTATTGGACCTTAAACCTTCTTTGTTATCTCAATGGGCCTATCATGCCAAATATGTTTCTCGATCATTCGATTGGGCTTAACATGATTCATCGATAATTATGAATGTATGTATGTTTTAATGTATATATGGATGTATGCATGTCTAGTCATTGGGCTTGTTGGGTCCACTAATGTTCACCGCTTGTATAAATGGGCCAAATGGTTCGTGTGTGTTCGTCATTCGTTTGAATGCAGCTGATGGCCTTAAACCTCCTTTGTTATCTCAGTGGGCTTATTAGGCCCAATATGTGTCTCGATCATTCGATTGGGCTTAACACAACTTATCGATAAGTATGAATGTATGTATATATGTATGTGTGTTTTAATGTATATACATCGTACATCATACATGTCATACACATTACATACATACATGTCATTTATAATTACATATATATATATAAAAAATATATATATATAATATATATTGAATATATTTATATATATATATATACATATATATAAAAATTATTCATTCCCTACAAATAACCTTGAAAAAGGATCCTTTCTTTGTTATATATAAATTATTTACCTATTGCAAATGAATACAAAGAAAGGATCCTTTTTCAAGGTTATTTTAAGGGATTATTTATTGTCCTTAGAGTGAAAGGAGAACAATAAATAATCCTTAACAGATATTTCATTCTCCCGAAACAATCGTATCCAAGATATTCCATGAAATCCGGTTTCATTTACATCAATGTTTCTTGTAGAACGTCGTGTTTTTATCTTGATACTCACTTGTGTTGGATCCATCCATTGCTTCAAAAACTTCGAACTAATAGGCTGGTGTATAAATTAAAACATTATTTGAAATAACTCATTTGATAATATCGATATTAAAATAAAAAAATACCTGCTCACTAGATGAAAGTTCAGTGCATTTACATATAAAACGAAGTTTGCAATCGTCCTCATCACTGCTATCATCAGAGTAAGACCTCTCAAGTTCATTTCCCTCAACCCCAAACCCAGTACAAATCAAACTGTTCGCACCATTCTTCCTAAAATAAAGTATATTAATCCAATCCGCTTCAAATTCTTGAATAAATGTTTCCCAACCACCGCCACCAAGAACAAGAACTCCATTTATAACGTTGGCATAAACATCAAAAACAATTACTCCGTTGATATTTATTTTGATAAATCCATTAACAACATCAAGGTGACTTGTAACAAAACGGCAATAACGCTGGTAAATATTCAAGATTGTAAAAAATTTTTTTTGTCATGTTCGTACGATTTATTTGGTTATCAAAACAATGTACCTGAGTTGTTGGGTAGTTAGGTCCGGATTTGCAAATAAACTGAAGAACCATTATCGTGATTTCATGGGTGTATTTTTCGCAAAGGGGTAAACGATTCAAATATCGGTCGTTTGATGGTTGTTTCTTTTATACTGTGAATACTTTCAAAATGAAGTCTTTCAATGTATCTGAACACGTAGAGTTTACAATGAATATCACAAATACAAGTATTCAGATAGAGTGAAACGACGTCAGTATGAAAGGATACAGTCTGGTTTATGGAAGATGTATGGTTTTTATAACAACCAATAGTACATCTATATAGGGAAACATTTGTGCTTATCATTTACCATTTATTTGTATATACGCTACATATATTCGGTACGTAGCGTATATGAAGACAATATAGCATAGGTATCTCCGCATGACAGCCTTTCACTGTTGACGGAAACAGCCTTTACTGTTTCTTCACACTGTTGTTGAAAGACTAAATATGTTACATATATCCATACACGTTGGGTAGTATATACTCTGCATGTATTTATATTTGTAGCGTATAAAATTGGTTCCAGTATTTGTAACGTCCAATTTTGCCTATAAAATAAGCAGACTTATTTTGAACGAATAAAGGTACGTGATACGTATGCTATACGTTAAGTATACATACATATTCTACATATATAGTTTAGATTTAAATTTCTTTTATATCCTGAATACACAACTGAAGCCGAAATATGTTGCATATAATTTTTAAAATCCCATGGGAAATTGTTTTTGAT
>CM067172.1:100701551-100717212 GCA_034093135.1 Erigeron breviscapus | reverse complement strand
TTGTGCAGGAGAGTGCCCCACTGCGCCGCAGTGGGGGCACGATGAGCTGACTGCGACGCAGTCTATTGTTTCGGCCTATCTTGTGCAAAAACACCCCACTGCGCCGCAGTGGGGAGTGGGAGTCGTGGACTGCGCCGCATTTGTGTTGGTATGTTTGATGTACTCGATTCTCGCACCTTCCGTTTTGTTACATGTTGTTTCTCCCGCCATCCAAAGTGTCCTTCCTCTTTCGGAAGTGCAATTTGTGACGCGGGGTCGGCTAACTTGTTTTAAAACGGATTGTGTCCTTATTCCGGTATGTGCTCTGATTTTTCTATTTGCTTACCCCTATTTACCTTTGTTTGACCGAATATGGACATTGAGGGCATTGTCCATTTTAAGTGTGGGGGGGTGGCAAATAGGTTTAAGCTACCGGGTACATCACTTTTGTTGTTTTGCCATTGAGATTTCTACCGGTTTTGTTGATGTGTCCCTCTCATAGGCCTTTTGGATTTTATCCGAGGGTAGGAGTTTCTATCTTGAGCTCTTCACTGTGATGTGCATGTTTGGAATCGGTGTTGTCAATTTGGTGGGATAATAGAGGTTGATGTGGTTTGTAAAACTTGAGTTGAGTTTGTCCTTGTGGTAAATTGCTTTTGGTCACTTAATTCATATCTTAATAAGCAATTTTACTACAAACTGTTTCCTTGGCAAAATTTTTAACCGGCGAAATGTGTTCTGAACGATTATTTGGCTAGTCCCTCGGGATTGATATCATTACTTGCATACTCAAATATCCCAAACACCTAAAGTTGTGAGATTCATTGTTCCTATATAGATGTGCTAGGTGTTTTCGGTTTTGGTTTGATTGCCTTGTAATTTGTCCCTCTCTTAGGCTCTTGGATTTATTCGGGAGTAAGGGTTCCATTTCGAACTCTGCACTAAGATGTGCGAATTTGGGGTTAATTTATTCCATTTCCGGGGTCTTTTCTCTGATTTGAGTGTGCCGGTGATGTGTTGAGCTAGAACTTGGCCTTGTGATCGTAACGAGACCGCAGTGAGATCACTTTTGTGATAAAAGTACATCGGATGACGAATTGGCATATAGGTTTGACTCATACTTTTATTTCTTTATTTCTCATTTTTCCTTTTGTACATTAATACCTTACTATACACACCCTTATACAACCTTTATACACTCACATATACATACATTTCATTCCTTTCTTTGAATATTTCACCTTTGCATAAATTCACTCTTGAATATATACTTCACCTCACTTTTCCGATAGTCTAATCTTGGTGGGCCGTTGATTGTCATTTGTTTGTATGGACGGTTTGGGAGAGCTTAAATGGATTGTCGGTGGAACATTGTTGGTCTTTGGGAATGTTTTGGAGTGTTCAAAAGAAAGTATGTTTGTTAGACATTGTTCATCATTGTAAGAGGGTACCTTCTAGTAGAGTAAAAGTGGTTCAGTAGAAAAAATATATAGAAAAAAGTGAAAAATTGAAAAACAGAAAAAAAAAAGAAGAAAAAAAAAAAGAGAAAAAGAACTTGGGCTACTAGGAGGTACATCTCATTTTTATATGTCTAGTGTTGTGATGTGTCATTATGAATGGAGAGTTTGGTGGATTTTAAGTTGTTTGATGTTGATACACCACAATGGTGTCGAGTTTGCTTGGTATTGTTGAGGTGACTTAGCGGATAAGCAATTTATGGGTTCATGGTTTGTCGGCAATCAATGGTACGGGTTGATTAGACTATTTTGTTCATTTCTAGTACATATCTTATACTTTTGATTGGTTTCCGTTCAATTCTTGCCTTCATTACCGTATACATTTGTACATATCCATATACTTTGACTTTTCTTTTCTTAATTAACCTATATTCCCATTCATTCGTTGTAAATATCCATCATATATACCTTAGTTTAACTATACAACCTACCTTTATGCCTATTTTGATGATGCGCTTGGTGCTTACGCCACGTCGGTGGAGCTATGATCCTTGTTCAAGCCTATGGTAAGATATGCATCACGACTGCGCTATGAGTGATTCTTCATATATATTCAACCCCAAAAGTAAGTTTGTTGGAGTAGAATGATTTTGATAGGTTCATTTGTTTCACTTGTGCTTAGTTGTGTTATCACGGCTTGCGGATTGTTCAGGTATTGTCAAACATTTCGGGTTTTCATTTAAGATTAAAACTGCTTCACCCAACTTCTTTGTCATTGACATACTTGGTGTGGCTTCTTTTTGATACTCGTCATTGTTTATTTTGCTCCATTGTCAAGGATTACTTTATGCTTTAATTCAGGATTTGCTTGAGGACAAGCAATGCTCAAGTGTGGGGGGATTTGATGTGTCATATTTTATACCATTTCCCACGTAAATTTAGAACCATTTATTCGTCGTTTTTACAGTTTTATTTCCAACTTTCGATGCTTTGAGGTATGTTTAGTGTTTTCAGGTTGGAAAATGATTATGCGGATGAATTGGTCGATTTTGATGACTTATGGAGGACTCGGGAGAAAGATTCGGTTGAAACCAAGTGAAAGATGAAGAAAACGTATTCTGGAGGTCCTAACGGCCGTCACAAAGGTAACGGGCGTTAGGGACCTAGGTCAAGTTTGAACGGGCGTCACAAGGGTGACGGCCGTTATGGTTGCAAATTGGCGAGTTACTGTAACGGGTTCCTTACGGCCGTATGCTTTTCAAAGGAGGTGTGACGGGCGTCACAAGGGTGACGGCCGTTATGGGTGTCGATGGATGGTAACGGCCGTTACCATATGTAACGGGCGTTACGCGACTAATTCATATAAATAGCTGGCCAGGTTTCTGCATTATGGACGAACTTTTGGGAGATTTTTTTCCTTAGGGTTTTTGAGAACTTTATTCTTTCCAGGAGCTGCTCTATTAGGGTTCTATCAGGTTTCCAAGCAAGATTTCTTAGGCGGATCCACTGAAGATTCACGAGCACCCATCTGGATCGTATCTACTTATTGTCTTGCAATTTTCTATTTATTCAAACGATTGGTACAATATGTTTTATTATTATTTCTTTTATCAATTTCAATTTAGCATGATTGGCTAGATCTATTATCATCCACCTTGATGTAACTAGACGAATGATGTGATTGCTATGTTTTAATTCAAAGAGTTGATTTCAATTATCGTTGTGTCGAGATCTTGATGATTTAATTCCTTTATATATATTTTTATGATATTGGTTGCGTGTGTGTTCTTCGTTAGTGGTACTAGTCGATTACATACGTGATTTTCAAACGGTCGCTTGTCTATGAGCGATTATCACTAGTTCATGGTATGATAGTGAATGTCATTTAAATAAGAGGAGTCATTTTGTCAACGTGTTTTGAAACGGTTGGTGGTACCACGTTTTAATTCACATAGGCATAATTGGTAATTGGATGATCAAACAAACTATTTGTTGGTAAGGTTGTCTAGGCTTTGGTGGTACCGGCTTGGGTAATTAGACTAGCAACTTAGGTGTTTGGGTGATTTGTGAGCGGTTGGTGGTACCACGTGAGCATTTCATCTTTGCACGGTTATCTTGTCAACTCTAAACGAATTTGGTCTTATTTGAAAGCAATCATGTTAGAAGTCTAGTGAAGTCAAGGTGGATGATCCTTATTATTATTGTTTGAGCTCTTCTTTATTTTCAAGTATTTTGTCATCTAAATTTACTTCAATTTAATCGTCAAAGTGTTCCACCCTTTTTCCAAACCCCTTTACTAAACAATTAATCCAACCAATCCCCGTGAACGAACCTGGACTTACCTCTTAACTATATTGCATACGATCGGGTCCACTGCCCGATAGTGTGTAGTAGTGAGTTTTTAGGTATTTCTAGTTGATAAAATTTAAACTCGATTTAGCACATCAGATATGGACTTGTTATAAGTGAAAAATATGTTAATATTAATGTTAATATTATGGAAAAATTGATAAAATATCAAGGATATAAAGCTTGAATCAAAACATGTTAAAATAAGCTAGAAATCATAAACCGAAAACACGTAAAAATGCATTTTGAGCACACACATGCACCATAATCTTATGACCAAGAAAATATGATAAACCTACTGGAAATAAGTTGAAATAAAAGTATAAAACTCAGATCTATTGGTTCATGACAACAATAAGCTCAAAAATCACCTTTTCGGGTCAAATAATCACTAACCGAAAGCACTAAATTACACATATCACACCACCACCACTATCACGATTTTGGACACCAAAATATGATGAACTTTCTGAAAATAATGAAACAAGAATGAAAATCCATTTTGAAGCACTTTAATTGCTTAAGAAATGAGGCTAAAATCACTATTTCGGTAAACAATTTTTAATCACAAAATGCTCAAAATGAGCAAGACACAAGAGAGGTTGAATTGATATGAATTTATATTGATAAAAGTTGCCTAAAAGGCCTGAGATTTTTGACCAAAATGTTTAGTGATGATTTCTAAGAATTTCCATGAATTATTGAATTTAAATGGTAATTAAAAGACATAGAAATAAATAAATAAAATATGTAAATCAAGAATGGGGTTAAATCATCTTAACCATTGATAAAAATAACTAAAACCTACTGGAGAAAAATAGTAAAAAGGCAAGAGACATGTGTTACATAATTTAAAGATAAATAATTAAGTAAAAATAACTAATTAAATATTATCATTAAAATAAATGGAAAATACATAAATAAAAATATAAAAACATGGAATTATAAATTGAGGAGCATATATATCAGAAGATAATTCAAATGAAATTATTCATAATTTATAAAGGCAATTATGACACTTAAAAGTATTTTTAAGGATTTATTTAGCAAATAAATCAATAAAGTGAATAAATAAATAATTAAATGTTATTAAATTAAATATATAATTACAAATCAGAAAATATACATAAAATATTAATATTATAAGACCACTAATGTCAAATATTATTACTAAGCAAAGTATACAATGGAAATCATATAAACCAAAGCCAAACTACCGAAATTCCAATAAACGTACAAAAACGTATAATGAGAAAACGACTCTTACCACCAAATCTCTTATACCCAAACCATGAGAACATCATAATGCACTTAAATTCCATAATCTAATAACAACCAAAGATGGGCAAGTCTACTAGTATACATCTCATGATCTAGCTCACTAATTCATGTCACGCGAACTTACGTCGTGAATATATACGTTATGGTTTAGGCTTGCTTGAGGCGCAACAAATCTAAGCGAAGGAATCGCGTTTGATCAGCCCCTTTCACTCTCTAATCAAGTGAGTCATAGCCCCCTTTCAAACTCTTTTATATGTTTTACTTGCGGGGTGAAAAGCATGATTAATTAAAATGACTTTCTATTATGAAATGATTCTTTGAAACAATGAAAATGATATGGGAATTATATTGTATGTTCAACATGTTATATGTTATATGATGAGCTTGAGTACTGTCAAACGGTGGTCCCCTGTACACTACTATTAACTCATTTGAGGCCTGTAGTTAGAGGGTTGCGCAACTAGGACTTGTCCCCTCATCCACTATTATAGGTAACGGTGGGATGTTTGGTCTGCCTTTGTGGCCACCTTCATCGACAGTCTGGCCTCGCGGTGCTCTAACTACTATATATTTATGGGCGTCTCCATGGCACGACCCTTGGTTATCTTTATGCACGTGATTGACAGCATGTGCTTATCATTATCTTATCATTTGGGACATTATATCTGATTATTGGGACATAACCGGTCTTAGTAGTGGCTCAAGACAATCTCATCAAATTATGTCATGGTAGTCTTACCATTGACCAAAGGTATTGATATTATATTATGGATGGAAATTATTGATTGAACATACGGTTTGGGTATGGACAGTATGATGGAATTTTTGGAAATTTTATGACATATTCTTTCTTGAATTGGATTAAATATATGTGTGTTGTTAGCATAATCCTATGAACTCACTCAACTCTCGTAGTTGACACTTTTTCTTCATGCTTTTCAGGTCTAGGGCAGTAAGTTAGCATTTTGGACTGCCTCACGGATGATGTGTTTATTTGTTGCATGTTGGACTAGTAACGCAAACATTTGATCTTTTGATTTTGAATTTGGTTATGTAATGTTTATTAAACGTCAACTTGAACTTGTAACTTTTTGAATTTGAATGGCATTTGAAACTTTATGTTGATGTTTTATACTTAAATCTTTTGTACCATGTCGTTCTGTGGCATCTCGTGTTTCCGCTATAGTCGGGGTGTTACACCTTTCAAACTCTTTTATATGTTTTACTTGCGGGGTGAAAAGCATGATTAATTAAAATGACTTTCTCTTATGAAATGATTCTTTGAAATAATGATAATGATATGGGAATTATATTGTATGTTCAACGTGTTATATGTTATATGATGAGCTTGAATACTGTCAAACGGTGGTCCCCTGTACACTACTATTAACTCATTTGAGGCCTGTAGTTAAAGGGTTGCGCAACTAGGATTTGTCCCCTCATCCACTATTATAGGTAACGGTGGGATGTTTGGTCTGCCTTTGTGGCCACCTTCATTGCCAGTCTGGCCTCGCGGTGCTCTAACTACTATATATTTATGGTCGTCTCCATGGCACGACCCTTGGTTATCTTTATGCACGTGATTGACAGCATGTGCTTATCATTATCTTATCATTTGGGACATTATATCTGATTATTGGGACATAACCGGTCTTAGTAGTGGCTCAAGAACAATCTCATTAAATTACGTCATGGTAGTCTTACCATTGACCAAGCGGTATTGATATTATTTGTGGTTGGCTATTATGGATTGAACATACGGTTTGGGTATTGGACCTTATATGGAATCTTGAAAGTTGTTGAAATTGGCGATATTGAAATGTTGATGACCGAATGGTTTTGGTATGATGAATGATCAATCGATTGATATATTTTTCTCTCACGATAAATGTGACAAATGAAAACTTTATAATTTACCATGGATTTCTCAACTATTTTGAATCGGATATGTAACGAGGTTTACTTGCAAACCTATGCACTCACCAACTACGTTTTCGTAGTTGACACTTTTTCTTCATACTTTTCAGGAATTAGCGTAAGCTTTGAGGAATTATATGCATCATGATTGTTTGCATTGCACTTTGGAGTCAAAGATCAAACCTTGTGACGGGCAATGGAATCCGCCCTGATCATTGTAGTATACCATCTCATGTATTTGTTAGTTGTTTCGTGGACTCAATATCCAAGTATAGTAGACGTATTGTACTTGGGATTTGGTTCACATGCTTGTGCATTGTAAACTATTTTTACCAACTAAAGCTATGGTGAATGTTATCTATTATCCTTTGTTTTGAATACTCGACTTTCTGTACATCTCATCGTTCCGCCTTGGTTGGGGTGTTACAGAAAATGGTATCAGACTAAGGTTATAGAGAACATTGGGGTTCCTCCGGGAATTCCAAAACTATAGCCTCTTTTCAAAACGAATTTTATAGTCGAGTCGAGCATAAGGTTGAGCGGACTAGTTTGAGCTTTACATGGTAGGACCATAATTAAACGTAATGTCATGAATCTACGTTTAATTATGAGAGCACCATGTAAAACTCAAACGGCCACTTAGACTTATGTTCAAAAGGATTCCTTTTCAAAAAAAAAAAAAGATCTTTATTAAACTCGTTTTAATGAGAATACGTGTTGCATTTAGACATTCACCTAAGCATATATAGCGATTCGAGACTTGCCTTACTTGAGGATTATGCTAGTTTAGTAGGATTCCCCTCTGCACATTAGAAGTGAAATGAATAAGATTGAAGATATTCGTTGATACATGCTACTCTATGCTATAACATGTGAATTTGGGCATGATTTGATTGCAATGTGAAAGTTTGTAATATGCAATGTGAAAGTTTGTAATATGCAATGTGAAAGTTTGTAATATGCAATGTGAAAGTTTGGAATGTGCAATGTGGAAATTATGTGAGGAATGCATGCGTAAAAGCCTTATGATTCATGATGTTGAACTTTAAGTTGCCCATGCACTTTAAAATAATGAGATTATTATAAGGCACGAAATCATTTTGGGGTATGACTTGTTCAAATTATTGAGTAATGACGTTGACTATTTATGATCGATTTAGAAAGAAAATATAGGCACGACGAGTTGATATGAAATTTCATGGACGATGTGGATATAAGAGCCTTTACTCTCTAAGTTTGAGCTATTTGAAACTAGCGCGTGAATATTGCGACGATTATGTAGTCATGCCTTACTAGTAAGATAATTATTGCACCCTGAGGTTGAGCTAATTAAGGACTAGTGCGTGAACGATTTAATGATTATATAGTTGTGCCTTATTATTGAGAGAGTTATTATGCTCTAAGATTTGACTATTGAGAACTAGTACCCACTAGATATGATGATAATGAGGTTAGTCCTTACTACTGATATAGATATGGCGCGTTGAGATTTGACCGCTTGAGAACAAATGATTGTCCCTGAGAAATTCATGATGAAACTAGATAATTTCCTAAGTATGAAAGTTGTCATTAAATACCCCTCCGTCATTCGTTCGCTTGTGCTCTTTTGAAAATTATCCATCATCATATTTCTTATGACACCGCTACTCAATATTGACATACGACAACGCGATATCATTGGTGGAACATCTTCCCACGAACGTTGGACGATATACTCTAAGAATTATAGTCCCAAGATATGACGCGACTCTGTCCTTTTAGAAACTACACATAACTTTTGTATTCGATCTGAGATGGTGCGAAACATATGGAAACGCCGAATGAAGTTGGAGACTTGTGAAGGACGAGTGGTATTAAAGCCAAATTGCAATTCGACGACGCCGATAGAACACATTCCGATATACATTCTAGACGACACATTCTGGGGATTGTAGCTTCGAAATTTGGTGCGATATCTCTATAATAACACGCGTACACAAACGGTTATCCATATTATCTAAGTCGGTGCGACATATATTGACGTCATCGAAAGTTGGAGTCCATTGGGCAACGAAAGACAGAGAAGTGACTCCTTTAACTCGCGCAAGGAGTCTGATTCGAGCCTTAATGAATCTTTTGATTTCCTATTTCCTATCCCACTTATTCGAAACCAAATTCTATATCCTTTATATTCTTGATTATTCAAAGTAATGATCATCACCGCTTCTCCTCAAGGTTAGTAACCTAACAACATACAACTCACTTACGCAACCCTCCCCCCCCCCCCCCCCCCCCCCTAACAACATACAACTCACTTACGCAACACTCTGCAATAGCGAAATCGAGTAACTAGTACCCTTCTCTTACTGCGACGTCAAGGGATACGAAAGATGTGAGACACCGGCCGTCCATAAGTGAAGTACTTGGGATAACTACATAGCATAGATGATGTTATTGAATCATGTACATAAAGTAGGGCGGAGAAGATTTGTGGTGTATAAGTCAGCACAAGCGAAGAGTATACTAAGCTTTAACTTGGAGAAAGAATTGAAGGTCTTCCCTATCTATGTTGAGCAACCAAAAGGAAAAATTGAGCGGCCGACGAAAGGAAGGTCGTGTGACATGAAGGTCACCTTTGGATAAAGATAAGACTTCCCTAGAACTTGGGGGAGATCACTAGCAATGTTGGAAGACGAAAGCAATTAGAAGAAGAAAACCAAGGACAATAAGATAATTAGGATATGTCGAGTAACCCTCAAGATGGAAGAGTAACAAAAAGGATTCTGAGCTATCCTTTTCTTTTTCAAAACACCAAAGCAAACGGATATTGCTACATGAAGGAATCAGGAATTTGGCGAAATGAAGATCGTCAAGTATGGTGAGATAAAGTGAAAAGTAGGAAATCCCTTACATTTTTCTAGAGGAAAAATGTTAAGGGGGTAATCAAAGCAAAGGTAGATGCTCGAACAAGGAGTATGAAGTGCAAGGTTATACTTTATCTTCCAAGAAGAGTTATTCACTAGCATCATTGAAGATGATTTGGAGTAGAATATGAAGTGAAGAAACGTCATTCGACCCAAACAAATGAAGTGAAGGCATTGACACCATTTACCCGATGTAGTTCCGATAACGTTCATCTTTACGGCACTCCATACGTTATCCTCCGAATATCAATTGGAAAACCTCTATCGAAAGACAAGCTAGTAGTAGAACATATCAACTGAGCCAAGAGAAAGCGATATACGCTCAACACCGAGTTTAGAAGCACGGGGAGTCGTGAAAAGTATCCCCTCAAGGTCAACGGTCGTAGGGAGGTAAGCTAAAACAAGATGAATCTGAGTGAAAAACAATTTGCAACACGTGGTTAATCGTTAAGGACCATCGACCCATGGAGTAGTGCGCCCAAGCAGGGTGAAGGAGAAAACTACATGGAATTGCTAAAGCTAGTAGTGAAAACAAATAAGAAATACGACGCTAGAAGTCAAGGCACATGCTACGACAATGATTAAGGAAGTTGGGCGCTGAACTAAGTTTCAGACAACTAACAAACTCCGTGAAGAGCTAGTTATGGAATGTTTAAACGGAAGGGTGATAAGGATAATTCGCATCTGTGAAGAGTTAGGATCAAAGGATCCGTATCACCATGATCTGATAAGTACCCTTGAGATAACTGCAAGGACTAGCGACTGCTTGTGTGCTGTTCAAGACGATGATTACTCTAGTTTGAGATGGATTAGAGTGACGAAACAGTAAGGAGTATAGTTACCCATAAGAAAATGGAAGGAAAATGAAGGGAACCAAATGGTTGAGAAAAAGGGAAAAGTAACCGATGTTTCCCCTAAATTATATTATGTCACAATTTCTAAGGACATTAGGTTATTGTATTTGAAAAGAAGCTTAGCTTAGAAAGCTGGAAATGGATATGAGGCTCAGGAGAGCAAAGTAATTGACAGTTTTGTAGAGGTTAGGAGGACCTACGAAGGATTATTTAAAGGAGGAGTTCATACGAATAAGGACATCGAAGTGTTTACCTTGAAATGATGGTGGTGATATGGTTACTTAAGAGCATAAGGATTGTGTAAATCCTATCATGAGGAATGCGTAGGTATAGCAAGGAAACCGAATAGATTATATGTGCGATGTTAAAAGAGATTTGTCAGTGATGAGTCATAGATAATGGTCCTTCTAGCGTAAAAAGGGAAGTAATTAAAGGTACCTTAAAACGATTTGAAAGCCAATATCGGCAAAAGCAAGAGAAATTGGTAACGATATGACTTAGCGAATAATGAAAGAGGTGACTTGGGAAAATAAGGACGAAGTTGAAAAGACAAAGGCGAGTATGAGGAGTAAGATGGAACTATCATCAACAATTTATGATTCCCTCGAACGCCATAAAATAACAAAGACAACACTAGAAAACCCTAAAATGAGATACTACGAAGATGTACCTTTGTGATTTTAGTGCAACTCGGCGCCTCAGTTAGTATCACTGTTGTTAAAGGGGTAATCCCTTAACAAGTGATTAGTCACAAACGAAGCCAATATTTTCAAGAAGCGGCAAGCGTGTCCAACGTCAAACCAAAGAAGGATGAAAGTGGGCGAGAAGCTATTGGAACGATTCTTTAATTGGGGTAGAAGACGATAAAGGAAAGTATGCAAAGTAACAATGGAAATGAGTAGCCACCAACGATCGATATCCCAACGTCTCTCACTATTTTATTGTAACTCACGTTACGAGCCGTTTGCTCATTTTACACCTCCGTATTGCCATTCTTATTATCATCCCATTATTAGTATTGATCTAGGCAAGATTGACAGCCCGCAACGATTACATGCGATTAATCTCCAGTCGTCTCAAGAAGTGAGCGACATTCGTAACCTTTCTCTTTTTTCGAAGGTTCTAACCAGGAATCGTGATGAAACGTTGTTTGACTTTCACACATTATATGTCTCCGTGTAGACACTCCTATTGTTGGTCTATCCATTTTTACTACCGTATGAATGATCGAACTTCGAGGACGAAGTTTCAGTTAAGGGGGTAATGATGTAACAACCCTCAATTTCCGACTAGGACAATTTACTTAGACTTATCTATGTATCTATCCCTAGAGGTTTCTTAAGAGATTTTGCCTTCCAGACATTAAGGCATAGTGATACTTGCCGTCTAGTTCAATGAAATGCCCGTATACGATAGTTATCTTAGAAATGCCATAAATAATACCTATAGACGATCTCAAACTATGAATTAGTTCTAACCGAACTTGGTGAAATGTCAATGAACCGAAAACTTCATTTCAAGAACTCAAGTGATATAAATAATAATGTAAGACTCACAACTTGTGACAAAGTCGATAAATCTTACGAAATGTCCAACAAATTGAATCATCAAGCCAACTAAATTACATTTGGTCATGAAAGTACCATGAGCAGCTTTAAAAATAATTAAAACTCCTTAAATACATGAAGATGCTTGAACAATAATAAGTATATATGTACGAGTCTAATATAAATACAGGATTAAGTAACAACTTTTAAAATACAAACATATGCATATATATGTACACATACACGACACACATACATGTACATATACTAAGACAACTAATCAATTTATATGAACAAGCAAATACATGTTACACCTACAAAACAAATACCCACTTAAAATATATATACATATACATACTTACATACACACTTTTATATAAAAAAAAAAGAAAAAGATAGAAACCCTACCTTATACCTTGTGCCCCCCCCCCCTCACACACACTCTTCACACTTCACATTCACTCTCACAAGTCTCTCACATTTCTCTCTCAAAAATTCTGCACTTCCCCTTCCTTTTCTTCCTCCATTGTTGGCTCAAATAATCAAGAAAAACAAGAACAAAAATCAATCTAAACTATATTAATAATAAGGGTTAAGCAAGGGTTGTTTCAAGATAAGATTAAGGGTTTTTCAAGCTTGGATTAAGGGTTATTAGGAGCCTAAATAGGTCCGAAAATTCTGCCCATTTTTCACCTTCAAAACCAAGTTCTTCAAGGGTATAAATCTTCATCCTTTTTACTAGATTTAATCTTGTTCTTGTTTATGTTCAAAGGTTTTATCAAAAGTTTATGTTTTCTCCTTGTTTTCTTTGTAATATACACTTGATGAAGGCAAAGTTGATAGGATCTTTCTCCTCATGCATATGCATGTCGAATCTATGAGAAAGATCCAAGGATTCAACAAGTTTAAGACCCAAAAGTGTTGTTATAGATTAGTAGCTTTTAAAGTGATTTTCCTTTTCATAGATCTATATGTTTTTGTATATTTTGAAGAATATATTTCTGAGATTTTTCATTAAAAAGATGTTTTTATGTTGTTGAAATTTAGATCTATAAAGATTGGTATTGAAAAGTGTTGATTTGAATGAATGCATGTTAGATCTAAGAAAGTTGAATCTTGTTGTTGGATTATGAGATGGATATGGACTTGTATTAAGTGAAAAATATGTTAAAAGAGGTATAATAATCTGGAAATTTGATGTTAAGAGTTATAAAAATAAAGTATTAATCTTGTAAATGATGAACTCAAGTGTTAATAAAGCAAGAATGGTCATTGGTGAGTTGTTTGGACCCAAATACTTTCTGACAGAATTATTCTTCTGTTTTTTGGAAGGATAAACTGAACATGTGAGGTCCGTTTCAAGCAAAACTTTCAAAATAAAAGTTGTAGATAAAAGAGTTAAGTTTAACCTCCAACTGGAATCACTCAAAAAAAACTAAACCAAACCAAAGATATGATTTTTCTACCAAAAGTGGTCAAAACTGGATTTCTGTCTTAATGTTGAGTCAACTTTGACGATTTTTAATTTCTTAACTAATAGGTTTCAGAAGTTTAAACTTGGTGTGAACTGAGTTCAAAGTGTCCCTAACTTAAAATAAATTGGGAGATTTTTCTTAAATGTTCATCATAGAAATCTTTTATAAAATATTTTGAGTCGCACAGCAGCTCTTGTTCTGCCCAGTTTTGGTTTGGAAATTTTTAGAGGTAGTAAACAATGTCTAAAATTTAGCAAAAATTCACATAAATATAGGACACATATATGTCTCTGTATAAAAATCACCAATGTCCAAATAATTCAACTCAAACAAGAATGACTACTCAACATTTTATGAAAATAAGTGTTAAAACAGAAAATTCCAAGTAAAAGTTCTTCACAACAAATAAGCTAAAAGTCACTAGATTGCAACTTTAACCAACTCCAACAATCTCGTAACAAAAAGTATTATAAACCTACTGAGAATATGTCAAATAAAAGTTATAAAACTTAACTCGGTTATTACATGGCAAAGACAAGCCTACAAATCACTAATTCGGTTCATATAAGCACTAACCGAAAGCTTTAATTTGCACATATCACACCACCACCACTATCACGACTTAAAACACCAAAATATAATGAACATTCTGTAAATAATGAAATAAGGATGAAAATCCATTTTGACGCATTTGAATTGCTTGAAAAATGAGGCTAAAATCACTATTTCGGTAAACGAATTATAAGCTTAGAATCCTCAAAATGAGCGAGACACAAGAGAGGTTGAATTGATATGATTTTCCCATGATAAAAGTTGCCTAAAAGGCCTGATTTTTAGCCAAAAAGTTATGTGGTGATTTCTAAGAATTTCTATTAATTATTAAATTTAAATGATAATTAAAAAGGTAAATAAATAAATAAATAAATTATATAAATCATGAAATTGGTTAAATAATCACAACCAATGATAAAAGTGACTAAAACCTACTGGAGTAAAATCTTTTTAAGTCAAAGAACAAATGTCATATAATTTAGAAATAATTAAGTAAGTGAAAATCACTTTAATGATTGAATTTAAGAAAATGAGACAAATGTTATCAACCAAAATATGTCAACTTTTTCAACTAGATAACAGTAGTGTCTTGGTAAAAGAACTTCAAATTTGAAAATAAGAATTATTTGAAAGACTAAAATTATGATGGGCGATCAACGATTAAAATACACAAATGAACTTGGTATAAAAATCTATCAAGACAAATATGGGAAATTCTTTTAACTGGGGAATTTCCCTAATCGACAACAATCCCCAAAAAGAGCGAAGAAAGTTGTATTTCATTATTCGTACAATACAAGTGAAACTTGTTACATTATTTAAGCGGAAATACAACAATTAGGGATACAACATATTTAAAAAACCATACAAAGAAACCCAGGTGGTGACAAACAGTAAGGGAACCACGCCAAGAACAAACGCTACTAACCACTGAATAGCCTCATTCAATGGAAGTTGAGCCACAGTAATTAACCACGCTATGATAATAATGTATATCATGATTAGGAAAAGGAACATTTTTGATATAAGGTTTCGGGTTTTGGTTAGATTCTGAAGAAAGGAAAATGTTAAGTTGATATGGCATGGAGAAAAGTATGCTAAGGTATTATTATATAGTCTAAGAAAGGAGCCGTTTCTAACGGTCAAATACAGAAGATAAAGTGAATTTGAAGTTTTGTATAGTGTTTTAGTCAGACTTACCTGTGTACGGACAGATCATCTATACCATAGATGTGTAAGTAGTCTATACTATATGTGTATAAATTATTGATTTCTTCATGAGTTCAAGTAGGATGTTATACATGCTAATTATAAATGCTAATCGTGTTGAGGATTGTGTGCAAGATA
>CM067172.1:100645673-100690953 GCA_034093135.1 Erigeron breviscapus | reverse complement strand
AACGGGATCTCCAGAAAGGTTCAACGGATCAAATAGTGCACCACCTGGGTAATTAATGTCACCAGGCAAGTATATTCCTAAAGGCTCAAGAGCCTCTATGCCACAGTATCTTGCATATTCTGGCCCAAACTGCATGCATGAAATACACAAATTTTTGAATCTAATATATAACAAAAACTATTTTAGAACCGCATTTAAGACTCCAATTGGTACTACACCTTATAGGTTGCTTTATGGGAAGACATGTCATTTGCCATTAGAAATAGAGCATAAAGCTTATTGGGCTCTTAGAAATTGCAATATGGACTTAGTTGAAAGTGGTGAATTGAGAATGTTGCAATTACATGAGTTAGATGAGTTGAGGTTGAATGCTTATGAGAATTCTAAGCTCTACAAAGAGAGAACTAAGGTTTGGCATGATCGTAGGATTAGAAAGAAAGATTTTAAGGCGGGTGATAAAGTGTTGTTGTTCCTTTCAAAGTATAAGTTCAAGCAACCCAAGTTGACATCTAGGTGGACCGGTCCTTTTGTGATCAAACATGTCTATCCGTCTGGTTATGTTGAATTGTTTAAATCAGATGGAGCTACTTTTATTGTTAATGGTCACAGGTTGAAGCTTTATTATGAAGAAGAGGAAAATGTGGGAGTCGTCGTTGACGAGCTTCCATTTTTGGGAATGGAACAATTAAGAAAGGACTGTGAGTCGAGCTAAAGACTCGTTAATAAATTAAGCGCTTTGCGAGAGGCAACCCGTGTTTCTTTTTTTCATTATTGTTTATTTGTCATTGGTAATGTGTTTTAATAAGAATTGCAGGTAGGAGCCACTCTCATGCCTTCCGGTAAGTCGTTTCGAAGGTGAAACAAAAGGTAAGTGTGGGGGAGGTGAATTGCGCCGCAACATGAAGTTGCGCCGCAATGATTCTGTGTTGCGCCGCAACTATGGGGTTGCGCCGCAATGCTTCTGTTATGTTGCGCCGCAACTATACAAGTTGCGCCGCAACCTATCTCACTGTTTTTCAGTTGCGCCGCAGGGAAGTAATTGCGCCGCAACATGTATTTTTGTCAGAAAATTCGAAAATCCAAAAAAAAAAAATTGAATTAAAAAATAAAAAAAAAAAAAAGGGGGTGTTGCGCCGCAACGAGTGGGGTTGCGCCGCAATCCGGGTCAAACCGGGTCAACACAGTTACAAAAAGGGGATCGTGGCTCATATTCACACACACACTTATTTTGTCTCAAATAATTGAGCACCTACCTCCTTTCCTCTGCTTACCAGCCGATCCAACCCCCTCTATCTCTTTCAAATTCAATTAATTTCATCTTTTATTTCCTTTAATTAGCATCATGACAAGAACTGGAAAGGTATGTTAATCCATTCTCTTATCTCAATGTTTCTTGATTTAAGTTTTGCCATTGTTCTTGCTTAAAATCGAATTAACTTGTTAGTATGCTTAATTGATTGATTAATTTCGAATTTGAAATTGAGTGGGGTAGAACAATGAGGGTTGTGTTCCTTTGTTGAAAGAATTGATGATTTGTTCCATGAAATTGTTTGTCAATTTAATTAGGGTTCAATTAAGAATATTTAATTATTGGAAGATAAACCCTAGACTTAAGGTTATTGTTTGAGTGTTGTGGGTATTTGTTGTTCATACATGCTGCTGCTCGTACCCTGCCCAGAAAACAACGAGTTGCGCCACAATTCCCAGCGCCGCAACTGGTTCAGTTTCGACCTTGCCACGCCTCTGCTTATATATATATATATATATATATTTGAATGTTTTAATATATATTCTGCCATGTGTTATGTTATATATATATATGTTATATCAGGGTTTCAATGTTTTAATTGTTTCTTGTATGTGTAGGCACCCGCTTCCTCTAGCCGTGCAGGACGAGGCAATGCAAGAAGCTCGTCGGCTGCTGCACCTGCTGAGAGTGGTCTTACTCCTGAAGCCACTGCTATGGGAATTCCTACCCACCCTTGGTTACGATTTCCTAGAGCTCCTCCCGAGAAGAAGGTTGAATATACCAACAGGTTGGCCACTATTTTTTAAAAAGACATAGTTGAACCAAGGTACATGGAATCAAATATGTTGGATACGTTAAATGCTCGTGGGGGTATAAGTAGGTATATGCATTTGATGGGTAGTTCGAATGATATTGATGGTAATCCCGTTGCCAAAGAATTTAGTTTGTGGTTTGATATATTTCGGAATCGGGAGGTAGTTTGTAAGGAGTGGTGTTTGGAGGTTTATTCGACTATTTCTGTTGAGAGCAGGTAGAGGCAGATGATGATGATGATGCAGAGATGGCTGATGCACCAGAGCAGCCGCTAGAGCCCGCACGACGTACTAAGCGTCGTGCCACCACTACACCTACTGCGGGGCCATCTTCTTCTTCTGTCGCCCCTGCAGGTTCATGGGATTTTTCTTCTTTGGGGACCTTGGTTAATAACATGTGGGAATCTCAGCAGCAGTTTCAGCATTCCCATGAGCAGTTCCAGCAGAAGGATGGATAGTGATTTCAGATGGGTTGGTTCAGGTGTGGGCGTGTGATGCATGATCAGCAGCGCTATCAGCCCATGTGGGAGGCCCAGTATACGGGTCAGGAGTTCCATCGACCTGATCCTATTCCCGACTACCGCCCTCCAAGTATATTTATTCCAGAGCAAATGGCTGGTGGTGGTTTCTTCTTTCCACCAGAGCGTCAGTTCGAGGTTCCTCTTTCCCATGATCTTGGGGGAACGGGGCCCGATAACCCTGTTAGTTTTGGTTCATTTGCAGGTACTCAGGGCGGAGATGCAGCTGCTGGTGGTTCAGATACTAGGAGTTTTGCTGAGCAGATGGCTGATCAGTTATTTACACCAGGGCCTATGCCTGGTTACCCTCCTCAGTGATGTGCTTGGAGTTGATGATGGCAGCCGTCTGTTGGTGATGATGGCTTGTACTCTTATTTGTTTGAACAATTTTCATTTCCGCACTTTCATTTATTTCTATTTGTTTGGTTTGTATCCACCTTACGGGGTGATGAGACATCGTATTTTATTTTTCCATTTCCGTTTGCATAAGTAGAATTAGGATGATGGCATGTTTTATGATATATCTGTTGGCTTTTAATTGTGTGTTCACGTTGATAGCAAGTTGAATGTCATATGCATATGCTGGCAGTAAGTTCAGCGACATATTTTGTTGGCATCATATTCAAGCATGGAACACTCGTCATCCCCGGCAGCGGCGCCAAAAACTTGATGTGCAAAATCGAGTTTTAAATTTATAAACAAGAAATACTGATTTTACTACCTAATGCACACTCTCGGGCAGTGGACCCGTTCGTGTATAGTATAGATAAATGGTAAGTCAGGATCGAACACAAGGACTTTGAAAGCAATTGTTAAAATTAAGTAATTCAAATAAATAGGGGGTTTTGTGACCGAATTGTCACTTTGCAACAAGTAAAAGTAAATAACTTAAATCCGGTATTACCGGGGCAGGGATAGTCCTCAAACGATATTGAAAATGTTTTTATGACAATAATTTAATAGGCATCCATCTTGATTTCGCTCAACAATACGCTCAGATTGCACATAAATGAAGTTCAAATCCACATTAAGTTGATTAAATAACCGAGACTCAAACAAAGCACCAACCCCGTACCCGTCAAGTTAATGACATCATTTGACTATCTTGCTTAAACTAGTTTCGTTACAAAGACCGGTACCCCAAGAGATCTTTTATAACTACCCTAATCAAACAATTGTTTTGGTTATTGAAATAACAATTATACCTATCGATTGTACCCAACCGTTAACACATTCCTCCCTATTATCATGAACGATTATCTACCGTACCCGTCATAGACCCAATCGTTTGTACCCAAACAATCAAAATGAAATATATGAAATCAATAATTACCATTAAAGACACACATAAATCACCAATCAATTCAAGATAAATTATAAAGAAGAAATACGCTAAGATCTCGATATAACGTTAAATGAAATCAACATTGAATTAATAAAATCATGCAATCTTTACATATTGTCTCACTCCATCAAGATGGATGATGAAGCGATTAGCCACTCATATTAAAATAAGAATAACAAATAAAATATGAAGAATTCATTGTTACCGAATGATAATAATCGAAAGCGACAAACGAAATTGATCCAATCGTGTTTGAAATCCTTAAAGATGATAAATAGATGAAAATATCTCTGAAAAAGTCTTCAAAATCGGCTGGGGAAAAAGAAGAAGGGTTTTGGGATGTTTTTGCATGCTATTTATATGTCTCCCAAAATCTGCCAGAACCACCCCCAATTGTGGCGCAACTAGTGTAGTTGCGGCGCAATTGGGTTTGACTCGTGGTTGACTTTGACTTTCATTGACCAAGGCCGACTTGAACTTGAATGCATTGCGGCGCAACTTAATTAACTGTAAAATGGTTGCGGCGCAATGAACTGTTGCGGCGCAATGGAGCGTTGACTTGCGTTGACCATTGACCATTGTTGACTCGTGGCTGGCCAGGTATAGAAGGCGTTGCGGCGCAACTAGGATAGTTGCGGCGCAACTTAACTTCCTGTAATTTGGTTGCGGCGCAACTCCTAGTTGCGGCGCAATGGTCCTTTTGCCAGCTTTGACTTTTGTTGACTTTCTGCAATCTTCATCCAAATGCTTCAGAAATCCTCCGTTAGCACTTACTTCACCTCAACAATGTCGTTTTCTCCAGAATTACGCTTAAAGACCTGTCAGTAACCTGAAACACTAACAAATACCATAAACGCACCAAATGTATACTAAAACGACTTATAAACCATACAAAATCAACTAAATACAATGTGGAAATGGGTATAAAATACGACACATCAAATCCCCCCACACTTAAGCTTTGCTTGTCCTCAAGCAATTCCAAGCTGAAAAACACAAATAACCTTGGTACATAATGGAAACCACATTACAGTAATCAAAAAGAAGCTCAACCATTCATGAAAATGAGAAAAGATGGTTAGGCAGTTTTAATCTTAAATGAAAACTGGAATGTTTGACAATATTTAACTGATACACAAGCCTTAATAACACGACTAAGCACAAAAGAATCGAATCAGTGATATCTCGTCTATCCTACTCCAACTAACTTACTTTTGGGGTTGAATATTTGAATAATCACTCAATGCCTAGTCGTGATGCATACTCTTTTACCATAGGCTTGTACTAGGTTCGTTCCTTCACCGCCATGATGCAAGCACCACAACGTCTATCAAAAGAGGACTTTAAGGGTTTTAATGAACATCTGAGGCTAAACAAGGTATTGAACAGGGTATGGAAATTTGGGATAACAAAAAGGTGTTTAAAAGAAGATAACACAACATTTAACAAATTGTTTACATAATAGTCTAATCCATTAAATCCCATGTCATTAGTTGCCAACGGTCCAAAACCCGAGAAGTTGTCCAGACAATACCCCCAATAGACGATTAAAAACCGACACCATTGTGGTGTATGACATTAAACAACTCAATCAACCAAGACTCACCATGTTGGCTTTAACGAACTTGCCAACCCAAAAATGATAACTGAAAATTATAGCATTCCAAGATCCTTTTGTTGGTGTAATTGATGTACCAACTTACAAAAATGATTTGATATGTTATATATGTTGTGTGACTATTGTGATTTTGGTGTAGCTTTTGGATGAGATACTTGTGATATTTCAATACGGTGGAATATCTCCCGGTGCGGGACTCCTGTGGAACAGCTATTCGATACTCATTTGTTATTTTGTTTATGGATATAATTATGTACATAGGTGTATATACATTAGTGTCGAATCTATGGCTCAATTTGAAACTATGTGATCCTACGAACTCACCAACCTCGTGTTGACGTTTTAGAGTATCTTTTCAGGTATACAAGAAATCGCTTACAAGCTAGCTAGGAGTTGATGCTGTAACACCCCAACAAGGCGGAATCATGGGATATCACAAGAAAAGCACAACACGACATGGAAATTAAATAGAGACGGTACTAAATGCAATTAAGGATTGGGCAGTCCATGAATTAAGTTTCAATACGAGTACACATACAACAAGGGATCATAAAATGCATAAGGAGCACATAGCCATCAAATGTTACAAAAGAATACAATCCAAAAATGATGGCCAATAATCCTAAGCATAACCCGTCAAGGGAATCAATGAATCACGGATCCAATAGTCAAGCCCAAATCCTAGCAAAGCCATGCAATCATCCATTACGTCCTTGATTAACTTGATTACCTGAAAAGTGTACTAAAACGGGTCAACATAAAGTTGGTGAGTTCGTAGGTCTAAACGTTAAAATCATAGTATCGGGATAACAACCGTTAAGGATATTTAAGGATAAGGATACTTACATCATCATCCATACATTCACAATTCCTCATATCAACGTTACGTTACAACTAAACGTTCATACACAACACACGTTAACCAATATCGTTAACCAAGACGTTATGCCACAAATGTGGACTTAATCATTATGCCATCAACATGGACTTATCGTTATCCCATCAACATGGACTTATCGTTATGCCATCAACATGGACTTATCGTTATCTAAATCATATATCACATGCAAGCGGTTATAAGTACGTTAATGGAAAACAAAGCATTCAAGTTCAACAAATCATCGTTTAATAACAAACCATTTCAAATAAATCGTTAAAACGTTTAAGTAAAGCAAGTACACTTTTCACCCCAAATGTATAAGAAAATGGGGCTACGAAACTCACCTTGGTCGGCGAATACGAGTTAAGAATGAGTTAAAAGCGTCCAAAGATTATCACCCGTTATCAACCTATCACCATACATAACATATACATTCATTAATTCATGGCAAACCCTTGTTGGAGTTCCATACGTGTGCTCTACTTAGAATGACTCTTGAGGTTCGAATTAGACGTTATAGAAGACGAGGAAGAGCTCTTTAAACTGCCCGACTCGACCCAAGGTAAATGGAACTCACGCTAGCAACGAAAAAACGAAACAGAAAGATGCAGGCCAGCGTCCCAAACGGTGGGACCTGGCGTCTCAAACGGTCAGCCAAAGCTAACCACCGTCTCATACGGTGGGGACCACCGTCCCAGACATTGGTCTGGATAGGGTGCTTTCAGCGTCTGCCTCACCGTAAGACAGAAGAAGTCGGCGTCTTGCTAGCGTAAAGTGAAAACAGCACAAGGAGACCACCGTCCAAGACGGTCCCCTTCACCGTCCCAGACGGTGATGGCGTGTGATACGGTGCAAAGCAAGGAACCAGACGGCCGAACAAAGCTGGCCCAGCGTGCCAGACGGTTCTAGGCACCGTCCTAGACGGTGAAGACTGAACCAGAACAGCAGCAGCATCAAACACAACTCAAACTCGACCCATTTCGACTAAAAACTTTAATTTCGACTTCCAAATCAGTTTCAAGGACTTGTTGACTCATTTTGAACATAACCAACTGAAAAGTAACATAACCCAACTCATAATTCTCGATCAAAACATACAAACAAGCCCGGATTCGTTCTTGACCTAAAACAAACCCTAAGGAAACCCTAAAAATCGTTTTTGACTCAAAATCGCTTATTAACTTGTAGTATCATTTAGGAGACAAGTTTAATGACATAAAAAGATGAAATTTGGGAGGAATTCACTTACCAAAACAACCTAAATCTTCAAATCGTTATTCCTTTTACCGCTAAAACGAACCCGTAAACACAAATAAATTCAACGTTACGTTAAAAAACGACAAAACGTTCAATAATTCACATAAATTCATGAAATCGTTTACATTTAATTATATTCAATCAAAAGTCAAACCAAGTCAAAAGTCGCGAATGTTACATTATTCCCCCGTTAAAGGAATTTCGTCCCGAAATTCTATTCTAACTCGACTCGTTAAACAAATGGGGATACTTGGCTTTCATCGAATCTTCCCGTTCCCAAGTGAACTCGGGTCCACGTGTCGCTTGCCACCTAACCTTAACAATCGTATACCAAGTATTCTTTAATTTCTTAGTTTTTCGATCTAAGATCTCTACCGGCTCTTCCACGAATTTCAATGTTTTATCGACTCGGAGCGTTGGATCCGCTAGACACTTTCGTAAATTACAAATGTGAAAAACATTATGAACTCCACTCAAGTCTTGAGGGAGTTCCAAACGATATGCTACCGGACCAATTCGTTCTAAAATCTTGAATGGGCCAATATATCTAGGGCCCAATTTACCATGCTTCACAAAACGGACTACGTCTTTCCATGGAGACACTTTAAGCAACACATAATCGCCCACCTCAAATTCGAGGGGTCGTCTTCTCACGTTTGCATACTTCAATTGTCTTTCCCGGCCTACCTCAACTTCTCCTTGATTTGTGAGATCACCTTAGTCATTTCAATAACAATTTCGGGCCCAATGAGTTGGCTTTCACCAATTTCCGCCCAAGCTAAAGGTGACCTACAAACTCTCCCATATAAAGCTCTAAACGGTGCCATTTGGATGTTAGCATGATAGCTATTATTATAGGAGAATTCGACCAACGGTAATTGCACATCCCAATTGCCACCAAACTCGATGGCACAAGCCCTTAACATATCTTCTAACGTTTGAATCGTTCTTTCACTTTGACCGTCGGTTTGAGGATCATATCAAGTCGAGTACCCATCGCTTTTTGGAACGCCTTCCAAAACTTTGAAGTAAATCGGGCATCCCGATCGGTTATTATGGAAATCGGCACTCCATGCTTGGATATCACTTCTTTGATGTACAAGCGTGCCATGGTGTCAAATTTTCCATCTTCCCGGATGGCTAAGAAGTGAGCCGACTTAGTCAACCGGTCAACTATCACCCAAATGGTATCCCGAACACTACTCGTTCTAGGTAACTTCGTGATGAGGTCCATGGCATTATCTTCCCATTTCCACTCCGGTGTTACCGGTTGTACTAGTAAACCGGGTGGTTTCTTGTGGTCGGCCTTCACTTGCAAGCATGTAATGCATTCACTAACGTATCTAGCAATGTCCTTCTTCATTCCCGGCCACCAATACAAGTCTCTCAACCCAAAATACATTTTGTCGGAACCCGGGTGAACCGAGTAGGCCGACTTATGAGCTTCATTCATTAATTTCAACCGCCATCCGCCAAGAACGGGAATCCACAATTGTTCGACAAAGTATAAACCGTCATCATTCTTTCTATCAAATTGTTCTTCTAAGCCATGTAAAGCTTCATTGATGAAGTTTTCCGGCCTAGTTGCCAACCTTTGTGCTTCAATGATGGAGTCACGAACACTCCTTAACACGGTAAGGCTCATGGCTTTAATTCATCTCGGCTTTATACGTTCTTTACGGCTCAATGCATCGGCTACAACGTTGGCTTTACCCGGATGGTAACGAATAACACAATCATAATCGCTAAAAAGTTCCAACCACCTTCGTTGTCTCATATTCAATTCGCTTTGGTCAAAAATGTGTTGAAGGCTCTTGTGATCGGTGTAGATCACACTCTTGGTGCCATACAAGTAATGCCTCCAACACTTTAAGGCAAACACGACCGCTCCCAATTCCAAGTCGTGAGTCGGGTAATTCTTTTCATGCACCTTCAATTGCCTAGATGCATAAGCAATCACCTTACCCCGTTGCCTTAAGACACAACCCAACCCTTGCCCGGATGAGTCACAATAAACCACAAAATCATTGACTCCATCGGGCAAGCTTAAAATGGATGCATCACACAACTTGCCTTTCAACAATTGGAATGCCTGTTCTTGTTTTTTGCCCCAATCAAACCTCCTTTCTCTTTGAGTTAACAAGGTCAAAGGTTGGGCGATTTTTGAAAAGCCCTCGATGAACCTTCTATAATAACCCGCCAAACCAAGAAATTGACAGATCTCGGTTGGTGTCTCGGGGCCTTCTCCAATTCTTTACCGCTTCAATCTTGCTCGGGTCAACATGTATACCTTCCTTGCTCACCACATGACCGAGGAAATGGACTTCTTCTAACCAAAATTCACACTTGGAAAATTTGGCATATAGCTTTTCTTTCCGAAGTAACTCTAAAACTTGCTTCAAATGCTCCGCGTGATCTTCCTTTGTCTTAGAATAGATAAGTATGTCATCAATGAAAACGATGACGAACTTATCCAAATACGGATTGCACACCCGGTTCATCAAATCCATGAACATCGCCGGTGAATTATTCAAACCAAAAGGCATGACCGTGAATTCAAAGTGCCCATATCGAGTTCGGAAATCCGTTTTTGGAATATCATCTTCGTGTACCCGCAATTGATGGTAACCCGATCGTAAATCAATCTTTGAGAAATATTTAGCACCTTGGAGTTGATCAAACAAATCGTCGATTCTAGGAAGAGGATAGCGATTTTTCACCGTTAGTTTGTTCAATCCTCTATAATCGATACACATTTGAAAGGACCCATCTTTCATTTTGACAAATAAGACAAGTGCTCCCCATGGTGATTGACTAGGGCGGATGAAACCCTTTTCTTGAAGTTCTTTGAGTTGGGTGGCCAACTCTTGCATTTCGGTCATGGCTAGGCGATACGGTGCCTTGGCCACGGGGGAAGCGTTAGGAACAAGATAATACGGAAATCGAGTTGACGAGAGGGAGGCAAACCCGGTAAGTCATCCGGAAAGACATCTGCAAAGCCGTTGACTACGGGCACGGTATTCAATTCAAACTTGGTGACGTTAACATTATACACTTTGTGATGATATACCCTATATGGAGTTCCACCTCCGTACCCGAAGCAGATACGAAAAACACCTTCGTACAGATAAAAACTATTTATTTACGGAGCTCGACCTCCGATTAATATAATCACTCCGGAGCTCCCGAGGTAACAAATACCCAGCTCCGAGGAAACATATCAAGGAAATCGGACGAAAATCCTTTCCATGATTATCTAATTAAAAGAATACACTTAAATCCCGAATGCCTCGAATACAGCTCATGAAGAGATCATCACGATCTCCCTAAAAGATAAAATATATTCTAAAAAGAGGAAGAGATTTACCCTAATTCTCTTACCCTCCTTTCCAAGTTTCTACCCTCAAGGTCTAGATAGATCCGCATCACCAGGTCAAGGTCTAGATAGATCCGCATTACCAGGTCAAGGTCTAGATAGATCCGCATCACCAGGTCAAGGTCTAGATAGATCCGCATCACCAGGTCAAGGTCTAGATAGATCCGCATCACCAGGTCAAGGTCTAGATAGATCCGCATCACCAGGTCAAGGTCTAGATAGATCCGCATCACCAGGTCAAGGTCTAGATAGATCCGCATCACCAGGTCAAGGTCTAGATAGATCCGCATCACCAGGTCAAGGTCTAGATAGATCCGCATCACCAGGTCAAGGTCTAGATAGATCCGCATCACCAGGTCAAGGTCTAGATAGATCCGCATCACCAGGTCAAGGTCTAGATAGATCCGCATCACCAGGTCAAGGTCTAGATAGATCCGCATCACCAGGTCAAGGTCTAGATAGATCCGCATCACCAGGTCAAGGTCTAGATAGATCCGCATCACCAGGTCAAGGTCTAGATAGATCCGCATCACCAGGTCAAGGTCTAGATAGATCCGCATCACCAGGTCAAGGTCTAGATAGATCCGCATCACCAGGTCAAGGTCTAGATAGATCCGCATCACCAGGTCAAGGTCTAGATAGATCCGCATCACCAGGTCAAGGTCTAGATAGATCCGCATCACCAGGTCAAGGTCTAGATAGATCCGCATCACCAGGTCAAGGTCTAGATAGATCCGCATCACCAGGTCAAGGTCTAGATAGATCCGCATCACCAGGTCAAGGTCTAGATAGATCCGCATCACCAGGTCAAGGTCTAGATAGATCCGCATCACCAGGTCAAGGTCTAGATAGATCCGCATCACCAGGTCAAGGTCTAGATAGATCCGCATCACCAGGTCAAGGTCTAGATAGATCCGCATCACCAGGTCAAGGTCTAGATAGATCCGCATCACCAGGTCAAGGTCTAGATAGATCCGCATCACCAGGTCAAGGTCTAGATAGATCCGCATCACCAGGTCAAGGTCTAGATAGATCCGCATCACCAGGTCAAGGTCTAGATAGATCCGCATCACCAGGTCAAGGTCTAGATAGATCCGCATCACCAGGTCAAGGTCTAGATAGATCCGCATCACCAGGTCAAGGTCTAGATAGATCCGCATCACCAGGTCAAGGTCTAGATAGATCCGCATCACCAGGTCAAGGTCTAGATAGATCCGCATCACCAGGTCAAGGTCTAGATAGATCCGCATCACCAGGTCAAGGTCTAGATAGATCCGCATCACCAGGTCAAGGTCTAGATAGATCCGCATCACCAGGTCAAGGTCTAGATAGATCCGCATCACCAGGTCAAGGTCTAGATAGATCCGCATCACCAGGTCAAGGTCTAGATAGATCCGCATCACCAGGTCAAGGTCTAGATAGATCCGCATTACTAGGTCAAGGTCTAGATAGATCCACATCACTAGGTCAAGGTCTAGATAGATCCGCATCACCAGGTCAAGGTCTAGATAGATCCGCATTACCAGGTCAAGGTCTAGATAGATCCGCATCACCAGGTCAAGGTCTAGATAGATCCGCATCACCAGGTCAAGGTCTAGATAGATCCGCATCACCAGGTCAAGGTCTAGATAGATCCGCATCACCAGGTCAAGGTCTAGATAGATCCGCATCACCAGGTCAAGGTCTAGATAGATCCGCATCACCAGGTCAAGGTCTAGATAGATCCGCATCACCAGGTCAAGGTCTAGATAGATCCGCATCACCAGGTCAAGGTCTAGATAGATCCGCATCACCAGGTCAAGGTCTAGATAGATCCGCATCACCAGGTCAAGGTCTAGATAGATCCGCATCACCAGGTCAAGGTCTAGATAGATCCGCATCACCAGGTCAAGGTCTAGATAGATCCGCATCACCAGGTCAAGGTCTAGATAGATCCGCATCACCAGGTCAAGGTCTAGATAGATCCGCATCACCAGGTCAAGGTCTAGATAGATCCGCATCACCAGGTCAAGGTCTAGATAGATCCGCATCACCAGGTCAAGGTCTAGATAGATCCGCATCACCAGGTCAAGGTCTAGATAGATCCGCATCACCAGGTCAAGGTCTAGATAGATCCGCATCACCAGGTCAAGGTCTAGATAGATCCGCATCACCAGGTCAAGGTCTAGATAGATCCGCATCACCAGGTCAAGGTCTAGATAGATCCGCATCACCAGGTCAAGGTCTAGATAGATCCGCATCACCAGGTCAAGGTCTAGATAGATCCGCATCACCAGGTCAAGGTCTAGATAGATCCGCATTACCAGGTCAAGGTCTAGATAGATCCACATCACTAGGTCAAGGTCCAGATAGATCCGCAACCACGTCACATGGACAAAGCCAAGATAGACCCGCGCCACAAGGTTAAAGTCCAGACAAGCCCACACCCCAGGGTGAGGGCCCGGACAGACCAGCAACGACCCCTCAGAGCCAAGATGCAAATAGACCGATAATCACCCCATCTGAGGGTCGAAACAACTTCTTATTTACACCACTCCAAGGTCAGGGCCAGGGACAGAACAGGTCAAACACCACTCCACCCAACCAAGGAACATCACGGGCCCCTGGAGATACTAATAGAGCATCGACATCAGCAGAGCACGAAATAAACGATGCATACGTGCAAGTTAATTACGATGCACTAAATACAATCATCCATCGTCTAAGAGAAACGGGTCAGATCTACAACGTTACTAGAAATCTAGAAAAACGACTACGACTCGGACTCGATAGATGAATACATTGAGATGGAAACCCCCTCGGGGAGGCCAAACGAAAGGATGCAGTCGCAGCAAAGGAGGCGCACCCAGGCCGTCACAACCCCCGCGATAAGAACAACTGAAGCACGGATAGGAGAAAGGGATGCACCAATCAACGCCGAAGGAGCAACCCTCCGGAGAACTCGAATAGGGCGCTTATCTGGCTTCGGTGGAGGTCCGGAGAACACCCTACTACCTCAGCATAACCGGAGTGCACCGAAGAGACATCAGCAAGGAGTTGTGCGCCCCCGGAGGGATACAATATACCCAGATTACGATTCATACGAATGGGAGGATCCAGAACCGGTCGACCTATCTCACCTAGTAAATACGGACAGCCCATTTTCTATAGCTATACAAAGCCATCCGTTACCAGCAAAAATGAAATACCCCCAACATTTGGGGTACTACGATGGAAAAGGCGATCCGGATGACTTCTTAAAGAAGTTCGTCGGGGCAGCTCTAATTCAAAGATGGGATATGCCAACCACATGCCACGCATTCTCCTACTCACTAACAGACGACGTGCGGGAATGGATTGACGGCCTACCCAAGAATAGCATTGATAGCTTCGAGGTTCTTAAAAACAAATTCAGGTCCCAGTTCAGTATGCAAAAGAAGCACAGAAAAACTCATATTTCTGTGCACAATATTAAGCAAAAAGAAGGCGAAAAGACAAGGGACTTCATTGTCAGGTATACTAATGAAACTTAACAAGTACGAGGACTACCGGAGAGTCAAAGAATTTCCGGGCTCATACACGGACTCCGCACAATAGACCTCATTGAGCACCTAAGCATAGATCTACCTGAAACATACGATGGGTTAACCGATAAAGCCCATATTTTGTTGGATGCAAGGGAAACAACGAACGTCGATTACTCCTCAGGAAGAAAAAGGAAGGAGTACGGGGGAAACGGAAGGTTCCCCCGGTATACACGAGACAACAACCAGTAGCCGGGGAGAGACAGAGACAGTGGGATTGATATCCTGTCCAGTCTCACAAAAACCCCAAAGCAGATTTTGGCTACGGAGCGAGTTGCATCCACTTTCCCGATTCCAAACAAACTTATAACAAAAAAGAAGAATATGGATAAATACTGTGAATACCACAGAGACCATGGCCATGACACTAACAGTTGCAGAAACTTAAGGAGAGCTATAGAGGAAGCTATAGAATCAGGAAAGTTAGACCATCTGGTCAAAGGAATCCGCCAGACAACAAGGATAAAAAACGAAGAGAAAGTAGAAAAAACGACATCAGCACAGATCCTCATGATACGCTCCGAGGTATACGGAGAGCACCCACATGAACATAATTACCAGTTCCCGCCATTGGGGCAGATAGTACCATCTAGCGGGCCAATTGTCATTGAGGCTACGATCGCAGGCGCCAAAATGAGGAATGTTCAGATAGATGGGGGAAGCGAATGTGACATCCTCTACGAAAATTACTTTTCCAAGTTGCCAAGAAGTGTCAGAGAAAAGCTAAGAAAAGCGGAAAAACCGCTAATAGGATTCGCAGGAGAACGAATATGGCCAATTGGAGAGCTAAGGACAGAAGTAACAATAGGAAAATATCCAAAATGGAAGACAAAAAGAATCACCTTTATGGTCATACCAGCAAACTCTGACAACAATGCAATACTTGGAAGAGAAGCAATGAGGAAGTTCGGGATGATAGCGTCCACAATCCACTCACAAATAAAGTTCCAAAGTGAGTCGGGGATAGCAACGTTATCATCTAACCCGATCAACGAACAAGGAAAAACGAGCAAAACCGAAGCCCAGCAGATAAGAGAAGCAGGAGGGCTCCGATGCAGCCAGAAAGAAAAACAAAGGCCCTGAAACAGCAAAGTTCATAAGAAGAACACGCAGAAGGAATAGAGGGGCCAGGAAAAACAATGCACCAAGGAGCTCCAAGAAGGACCAGAAAGACCTCCGTCAAAAGGTAAATTACCTAAAAAGGCAACGGGATAAGTCCGATTAGCTACCGGATAAGTCCCAAGAAAGAAAGCTAGCAGCTAGGAACTTTACTATGTAATGTCCTCCTGCCAATTATTTTTAAATAAATAAAGCTTTCAACATATTTTTAAGATCGATCAATATACTCTAAACGCGCGTAAAAAAAAAGACTTCATGTAAATGTTCAAGGGGACGCCCATTAAGACATTCATGAAGCAACAAAAAGAGCCTCCCCAAAATAAAGGGAACGGCCAAATATAAAACCACTCAGAGACGGACTCGTTATAACGAAGAAGTCAAGGGTATGGTTAAGAAATTTCAAGTACCAAAAGCATATATATAAAAACCTCCCCCAACACAAAGGGAGGTTAGCAAAGGTACAAATTGTTCAAAGGCACTCAGGCCGTTAACAGGAAAGATTGTTCAAAGGACCACATCAGTCCACCAACAAAGTTTCAAATTCACAAGATACCAGAGGAGTCACGGAGCAATCTGCAGCAGATCAGAAGGGGAAGCCTCAGGGTTGGATGCTAATCTACGAAGGTATGCAGAGTCAACTGTTAGCCAGTTCGTCCAATGCAGAGTCCAGACGCTTAGCTGTATCTCCAGGAATGTTACGACCTTCCAGATCTATAACACCTTCACCAGCCAAAGCACGCATCAACCCTGCCTCTGCATCAACCCTGTTCTCATTGAAGACCTTCGACAGAAGCGTACCAACTTCAGGACCATTCAGGAAAGACTTGCAGACATGGGGAATAACTTCAACAATCAATCTCCCATACTTCCCAGATTGTTCTGCAAGTGCATCCTGTGCCCTCTTCAGCAGCACATCCTTCTCATGAATCTGGTCTGTAAGAGCACCCACCTCTATCTCCTTCTCCGCAATGACTCTCTGCACAGCTCCACGCACGGTATCCAGTTCAGATTGAAGAGCCCCACAGTCCACCTCCAGCTCGGTCGCCTTCACTTCAAGAGCATGCTTCTCCGACATCAGCTTCTCATATTGCTCCTTTGATGGCCCAGATTCTTCAGAAACCTCCCGCAATCTTGCATCTAGAGCACTACCAACAACAGCACTACAGAAGATTGAACGGTTAAAGAAGGCAGAAAGCTCTAGGATCTCCATATTCATCAGCCCGCTGACCCATCCAGAGGGAGTAATACTATGAAGAGAGCGATGACACAAAGCATCATCTAGAGCCTCCCCAAAAGGGTCGAAGGCTGCACAGAAAACAGATAATCAATAACAAGTGAAGGAATAAACAAAGGAAAGACTAAGAAGAACCTACAAGTAGACTGCTTGGGCACTTCAACATTCCTGGTTTTCCATTTCTTCGATCGGGAACTACTGACACCCTTGGACGATTTCTTCCTCTTCTTCAAACGGCTGGAAACAGTGTTCTCCTGGGCAACATCTTCTGCATCTTCACCAATACCATCCGACACATCCACTACAACCTGCTCTTCAACAACCCGCTCCTGAGCCAAAGGAACAGGTGTCTCAGCCAGCATCTCTGAAGAAGAACCCCCATGTATGGCAGAGGACGGGGTAGAAGGTGGAGCAAGAGCCACTGGCTTGAAGACAAGGCTGGACAACGCACGTTGCCTATCAATCAACTGTTTAAAAGACATCTCTGCAGATAAAGATACAACAAATTAAAGACCAGAATATTCAACAAACAAGGAAGAAACAAGACAAGGGAAGGAGTAACCTACCCTGACCACCACATTCAATGATGAAATCATGTACACCATGTTCCCAAAATGAAGCAACACGAGACTTAAATAAAACAGCCTCAGGATATATACAAAGCTTAATGCCATAAGAAGAAAGACGATCGACATCAGACTGCCTCACACCATAAGTACTAGGAGCGCCTATGGACTTATACTTCAATCTACCCACATCCAACAAGCCCCTATGTCTAAGAGGTATCAACGAATGATCAACAAAAACAAACAAGTCTTTCCAGTCCCTAACCTCTGTACCACCAGCAATAAACAACTCACGATCACTGTTCTTCGACACAGTAACCCAATCACCAGACTCTTTGAGTTTATAAAAGAAGTTAAACAACGCTACGGAAGGTTCTATACGGTTAGCACTGCATGGGACTTGGAAAGCAACGATTTTTGCTATACCAGTCGGATGAACAGTAGATATATGGCATTGGTAGTAATCTAAGACAGCCAGGAAGAAGGAAGAATGAGGGATCCTAAGATTAACAAGGGTAAATGCCTTCACATACAACCAACAAAGCCAGCAGGAGGATCACAAACAGATTGCCCTCTTTCCGGGAAGCGGATTAAGTTAGGGTTTCGCGCAAAATAAGTAGACACAAAGTTCTGATAGGCAGAACGACTCAATACATTGGTGATACTCCTTATTCCTCTCTTCGTCATTACTAAAAAATATGGAATAAAAGAAGAAGAAGAATGACGAGTTTACCTGGCGAAGATCGACGAGGAAGCAGCGGAAGAGGATTTTCGAAGTAAAAAGAGGCAAAAAGCCCTTTTTTGACAAAGAGTTGGTATTTATATGGGGTAATAATCACGGGTACCAACCAATGAAAAGTTACCCCGAGTTCCGTGCCAACAAGTTGTTATAAAGGGATAAGCCGTAATTAAGACTTCTGAAATAAGTAAATGTCGAATAAATGATTGATTAACTGATAAGATGGGCAAGTTGCGACACGGAGCAACGAAGCACATTTTCGAAGTCTAACCGGACATTCTGCAGACAGCTTCTCCAGTTAGACTGGGGGGCTTGATGATATACCCTATACGAGTTCCACCTCCGTACCCGAAACAGATACGAAAAACACCTTCGTACAGATAAAAACTAGCTAGGCTGTTGAGTTTGAGCTATGAGTTCTGACCTGAGCTAGTCTTTCAGATTAGGCAGGGAACATGAGGCACAGTTCCTCACTACCGAAATTCCCTTACAGTTCTAGAAGGTAAGAGAAGCTAGGGCTTTTGAGTTCCAGTAATCAAGCCAAACTGGAGTTCTGGAGAGAAGGCAGTGAACGGAGTTGGCGGTTCGAGTTCTTGGCAGGACGGATGGGACCCAGAGTTAACAAGTAGCTTGGCTCAACCTTCGCTTTCCTTTGACAAGGCAGCTAAGGCTCCAGCTTCGCTTTCTACTTCGCTGCCTTTCTCTAACGAGACATTTATGGAGCTCGACCTCCAATTAATATAATCACTCCGGAGCTCCCGAGGTAACAAATACCCAGCTTCGAGGAAACATATCAAGGAAATCGGACGAAAATCCTTTCCATGATTATCTAATTAAAACAATACACTTAAATCCCGAATGCCTCGAATACGGCTCATGAAGAGATCATCACGAATCTCCCTAAAAGATAAAATATATTCTTAAAAGAGGAAGAGATTTACCCTAATTCTCTTACCCTCCTCTCCAAGTTTCTACCCTCTATATAAAGAGGAGATGCCATACGGCACAGATCATCTCTTATGCATACGCAATACTATACCGGTCCTCGAGGCTCGGTGACAAACAAGCCCCAATTAGGCGTAAAGCGGTCGTAGCCCTATTACCAGTAAGGAATCGCCTACGAAACACCCCCAAAATCCACACACCCATTCGGTTGTGCCATAGTGTGATTATTTGATCAAACACTTTGTTTTCCCAAGACTCGGACGTTTCACCTTGAACCACTAATTCCTCACCATTCTCTAACGGTATTCTAATTATTTTATTACCACAATCAATTACCGCGTTAACGGCCGACATCCAATCCATACCAACGATCACGTCAAAACTACTGATATCAAAAGGAACCAAATCTATGAAAAATGGGTGGTTGTTCCAATCTAGGATACAATCATGAACAACTTGACTAACTTTAGACAAACCACCATTTACCATCTCGAGTTCAAAATAATAAGTCAATGGGCTAAGACTAGCATTAATCAATGGAATAAAATCATTGGATATGAGGCTAAAATCAGCCCCGGAATCAAATAACACGATGGCATATTGGTCGTTGAGAAGAAAAGTACCTGCCACGACGTTTGGATCATCATGAGCCTCGGCCGCATTCACTGCAAAAGCTCTACCACGGGGGGCCAATTGTTGCCGAGGAGCTTGGGGAAGTTGTTATTGTTGGCCTTGGAGTCCCCGGTTTTGGTTTGGGCCAACAATTGCCCCGAACCGGAAATCGAGCATTGAGAGGAACAACATTCAATGGTGCACCCCTAGGGTTGGTGGGACACATCTTGGCCGTATGGCCCGGTTGGTTACAATAGAAACATGCTTCACAACAAACTTGAGGTTTGTGATGGCGGTTACACCTAGGGCACAAAAGAGCCGCCCCGGCATAACCCTCTTTAACCGGCATAGTCGCCGCAAACACCTTCCCACCTCTACTTGGCTTCTTGTTGTGGTACCTCTCCACCTTCTTGGTACCACTAGACTCGGCCGCTTCCTTCCTTTTGCCACCGTTCTTGCTCAATTCACCACCACTTACAAGTTCCACGGTGACACTAGCGGTTCGGTTTATAGCTTCATTGATAGTCAAAGGCATGGTGGGGTTAGAAACGAGTACCCTCACTATATGAGGTAAGCCTACAACATACTTCTCCACTTTGCGATCTTCGGGCCTTACAAGATGAGGTATAAGCCTTGAGAGTTGATTGAAATGGCGGGTATACCCTTCATGGTCGGCTCTTTTCATAGTAAGGCTAGAAAATTCTTCTTGGAGCTTCCTCATCTCGTGCGGTGGACAATACTTGGATATTATCATTTGTGTAAAGTCTCCCCATTCTAGGGCATTAGCATCATCCAAACCCAATCCCTCCACCTCCGTATTCCACCATTCAAGTGGGTCACCTTTCAACATACCGGTGGCATGAGAGATTCGTTGCCCATAGGCGCAACCACTACGAGCAATGATTGACTCAATTCTCTCAAGCCACTCTAAACAACCCGTGGCACCACCTTCTCCACCAAATTCCGGAGCTCCACATGCCATAAAGTCTTTAAACAAACATCCTTGATGATAAGCAAATTGACCTCTTGGTTGGACGAAAGCTTCTCCCCTGTTCACTTCACCATTCACATCATCGTTTTCATCCACCTCACCGTTTACTTGAACCGCTTCAACTTCCGGTTCTTCTTGCTCGCCTCTAGCTTGCATGGCCGTCGAGATTCGGGCCACAATATCCGGCATGAGATCATTTAAAGCTTGAGTAATGACCTCGGTTGATACCGGGGGATTGGCACCACCCCGGCCACCTCGGCCACCACGGCCTCCACGGTTTCCTCTACCACCTCGACCACCTCTACCTCCACGTCCGCCTACAACTTCTTCCTCTTCTTGAGCACGAGGGCGGCGAACAACTCTTCTCGGTCTAACCATTCTTTCCTGAACACACGTGTTAGATTAGCAAGTTAATTCTCACATTTCACACCCGAATAATCAAAACCGGCCGTCATATAACAAACAATGTATACTTAGTCCCTTCTAAACCGTTACACGAACATATAATTCTACGGGGATATTATCATGGCAATAATCTAAGGCATCATCGTTTCATGCAATTCATAATCAACATCACAATCACAAGCCAATTAACACAAATATAAAGGGGGTCAAGTCATAACAAGGTGGGTAAAGCATAGTCCGAATCTAACTTCAACATTCAATACATTAAAGGTGTATGTATACAAGCGATACCAGCGGCTTTCCCTCCACACCGTTAATATATTGAATGGACGTCGGGATTCGGTTCCGTTATGCCCTCTAAGTATTGGTCGGGTATGTATACAGGGTGTACCAGCGGCTAACCCTCCACCCAACCAACACTCATTAAGCATACCGGGTTACCTACTATACTTCATCCACAATGCGCAATCTATGATGTTATTAACTTGTATATGACATAGGGCCACAATAGAATCGTTAATCGGGCATTTCTAAGGTCTCCGAATGCCATACTCCGTTAATACTATCACTTCATTTTGCTAGGGTTAAACAATGAAATTACAAGATTATACATCAACGTTCATTCGGTATGTCACGGTGTATCCCGACACTAACAGATGCATCAATCAAGTCATCACATAACAATCAAGTCAACAATCATGGAAAACCTACGAACTCCGCTTAAACAAGTCTCATGCTTCATACAATTCACGTTGCATACATAGTTTCCGATCATGACTGCTAATTATGAAATGTGGGTGCAATGGCTATAGACTAGGTCAATCCACCTAATTCTCTACAACAACGGCTCTGATACCATTCTGTAACACCCCCACAAGGCAGAATCATGGGATATTACAAGAAAAGCACAGCACGACTTGGAAATTAAATAGAGACGATACTACATGCAATTAAGGATTGGGCAATCCATGAATTAAGTTTCAATACGAGTACACATACAACAAGGGATCATAAAATGCATAAGGAGCACAAAGCCATCAAATGTTACAAAAGAATACAATCCAAAAAGGATGGCCAATAATCCTAAACATAACCCGTCAAGGAAATCAATGAATCACGGATCCAATAGTCAAGCCCAAATACTAGCAAAGCCATGCAATCATCCATTACGTCCTTGATTAACTTGATTACCTGAAAAGTGTAAAAATGGGTCAACATAAAGTTGGTGAGTTCGTAGGTCTAAACGTTAAAATCATAGTGTCGGGATAACAACCGTTAAGGATATTTAAGGATAAGGATACTTACATCATCATCCATACATTCACAATTCCTCATATCAACGTTACGTTACAACTAAACGTTCATACACAACACACGTTAACCAATATCGTTAACCAAGACGTTATGCCACAAATGTGGACTTAATCGTTATGCCATCAACATGGACTTATCGTTATGCCATAAACATGGACTTATCGTTATGCCATCAACATGGACTTATCGTTATCTCAATCATATATCACATTCAAGCGGTTATAAGTACGTTAATGGAAAACAAAGCATTCAAGTTCAACAAATCATCGTTTAATAACAAACCATTTCAAATAAATCGTTAAAACGTTTAAGTAAAGCAAGTACACTTTTCACCCCAAATGTATAAGAAAACGGGGCTACGAAACTCACCTTGGTCGGCGAATACGAGTTAAGAATGAGTTAAAAGCGTCCAAAGATTATCACCCGTTATCAACCTATCACCATACATAACATATACATTCATTAATTCATGGCAAACCCTTGTTGGAGTTCCATACGTGTGCTCTACTTAGAATGACTCTTGAGGTTCGAATTAGACATTATAGAAGACGAGGGAGAGCTTTTTAAACTGCCCAACTCGACCCAAGGAAAATGGAACTGGCGCTAGCAAAGAAAAAAAACAAAACAGAAAGATGCAGGCCAGCGTCCCAAACGATGGGACCTGGTGTCTCAAACGGTCAGCCAAAGCTAACCACCGTCTCATACGGTGGGGACCACCGTCCCAGACGTGGTCTGGATAGGGTGCTTTTAGCGTCTGCCTCACCGTAAGACAGAAGAAGTTGGCGTCTTGCTAGCGTAAAGTGAAAACAGCACAAGGAGACCATCGTCCAAGACGGTCCCCTTCACCGTCCCAGACAGTGATGGCATGTGATACGGTGCAAAGCAAGGAACGAGACGGTCGAACAAGGCTGGCCCAGCGTGCCAAACGGTGCCTAGACGGTGAACACTGAACCAGAACAGCAGCAGCAACAAACACAACTCAAACTCGACCCATTTCGACTAAAAACTTTAATTTCGACTTACAAATCAGTTTCAAGGACTTGTGGACTCATTTTGAACATAACCAACCGAAAAGTAACATAACCCAACTCATAACTCTCGATTAAAACACACAAACAAACCCGGATTCGATCTTGACCTAAAACAAACCCTAAGGAAACCCTAAAAATCGTTTTTGACTCAAAATCGCTTAAGAACTTGTAGTATCAGTTAGGAGACAAGTTTGATGGCATAAAAAGATGAAATTTGGGAGGAATTCACTTACCAAAACAACCTAAATCTTCAAATTCGGGTTTTGAAGTTTTTCGAGAGGAAGAACACTTTATTATTAGGGTTATTAACTTTAGTTGATTTTTGCATTAAAACTCAAGATCTCATTTATTATCATGAGTTTAATTTAGGGTTTTGAAGGTAGGTAAATGATGAGCATCCATTTTGTGATTATTTCCTATAACATTAGGTCGTGTTTTGATGCTTAAATAAGTTAAGAAATGTGAACTTTTGGTACTTAATAGGATGACACGTTATGATAGGTTCACAAGGCGTGCAAGTGAAGGCAAACGTCTCTAATCAACTTAACATGAAGCCACAAGACTTTTGGACGAAGACTAACAAGCGGAACATGAAGAATTTGAGGCCAACATGAAGCATACGACCACGTGTTAGTATTTTGGGCATAACTTCTTCATACGGACTCCGTTTCTGATGAGTAAGCTATCCACAGAAAGGCGAGAGAAAGATCTACAACTTTCGTGTTGAACCTGAAGCCTCCAGCGCCGCTCATTTCACTCTAGCACCGCTGGAAGTCATCCTGAAGCTCACCAGCGCCGCTGGGACTTCACCAGCGCCGCTGGGAGTAGGTCGGCCAGCTAGGGTTTTGCCTTAAACCTATAAATACCCCCTAAACCCTAAGAGCCGCAACTTACTTCCTCCAGACGACTTTGGGGGCTGTTCTAGGGTATTTTCATCAGATCTAAACCCTCGTAACACCTTCATATCATCCGGAAGATCAAGCTTCAATTCGCTACAACAACAATTATCAAATCATAATTACTAGGTCAAATCAATTAGGGTTTGTGGTGTTGATTCGAAGGAGCGGCCAAGAAGGATACAGACTGCGTGACTTCGATATCCCTATTATTAGTTTGATCTCTCTTTTACTTTTATTTTTATTGTTAGATACTATATATTGCAAGACTTATTTGTTTGACAATTATTTTTATGGATTTATTTATATTAATAATTGTTAGGGTTATTTGTTTTGCCATGAGTAGCTAAGTAGTTTTGCATCTATTTGGATAATGTGATCATGCAGGGATAGTTTTCTACATTAGGTTGTTAAACCGTTTCTATGCTTGTCGCAGATCCATGGTTATTGAGTCAGACAAATGTTATTAGTTTTCATATACAAACCTATTTTACTGATTTGTTTGGGTCGAATTAGTACTAAGGCCTTAGAGTCATTTAATTTGTTTGTGAAACATTAATCGGTCTATAATTAATGTAGTCTCTTGACTTGTAACCGAGCGGGGGATGGTTAATTAATAATTTGGCTCAACTGAACATGTGTTTTATTAAATTGTTTTAGTTGATCCGGCGAACGGAAACCGGATCCGGGTGACTAGAATAATTAGCGTCAAGTGACTTTTAGAATCCTAGAAGAATCTTGACTTACATAAAAGATAAAGTCATAGTTACAAAACTCAGGTTTTAATGCATAACAGTGAATCTAACGAGAATCTGTTTATAGGGTAGTGTGAGTCTAACGACAGCTCTACTAAGTAGTTTGGTGAATCTAATGAGAATCCGAACGTGAGAAGAGTTGTTCAACAAATCTAAACTGTTTTCTAAATGATCATGGCATGTGAACTGTTCCAAGTAGATGCAATGTTTTAATTATTATTGTTTTGCTAGATTAATCAATTAATGCTTTTCTTATTTTAGTTTTATTTAAATCGTGACAAACCCCCAAATCCTAGAATTACACCTAGCTACCTTCTTAGACATAGTCCCTGCGAACGATCCCGGTCTTACCTATTTACTATACTATGAACGAACGGGTCCACTGCCCGTGAGTGAGTGTAGTAGAGAAGTTGACCTTGTAAATTATAAATTTAAAACTTGTTAGGAATTTAAGTTAATAAAACTTCTCGCTCATCAGTAAAATAAAGTGAAAATGTAGTAAATGAGAAGGAAGAGAAAGAGAGAAAGAGATAAGGTAAGAGAAATGGAAAAGGAGTGAGTGGATGTGTGTGTGTGTGTGGTGTAGGACGGCCAAGGGGTCTCAATTATGAGGGTTCGCTCCGCTAAATTCGACAAATAGCTAATCGTTATTCCTTTACAGCTAAAACGAACCGTAAACACAAATAAATTCAACGTTACGTTAAAACACTACAAAACGTTCAATAATTTACATAAATTCATGAACTCGTTTACATTTAATTATATTCAATCAAAAGTCAAACCAAGTCAAAAGTCGCGAATGTTACAGATGCCTCTAGTTGGACTTAAGGATCTATTGGTTGCTTATAGACTGTAGGCTCGGGCACGATGCCTCGGTTTGTTGTCCCTTGCATGGGATTTATTTGTTGTACTTTGACTTATATTTGACAATTTGTAGTCTTGTGTGAACATCATGTAGTTTCTCTGTATAAATCCATTGACAAGCTTGTTTCAGTTGCATCTCACGTTTCCGTCACTGGTGAGGTGTTACACATGGAGAAATTGTCTAAAATGTCCTTAGTGATTAAATTACACTATCAGTCCTTAATCTTTTAAAAATCTCCATTAACCATTTACATCAATTACTTTTGCATCACTTATCTACATCATTCGACGTCGTCTCTACCACCAACAGTCGCCCCCACCACCACACCGTCGCCGTCATGACCATATATTATATATATATATATATATATTAGATATATATATATATATATATATATATATATATAAATATATATGTCTTTGACATGATATGGCAGGACGAATCTATTGAATGCGTAAGATAATCTCGCCAACACCCGAAGAATCAAGTGAAAGATGATTCGACACGAGTATATAGAAGTTGCTTTCTTTGATGACTTATATATTACCATGATATATACCCTCATAATCAAATGGAAGGCGTGGAGGAATTCCTGCATATGCTTTCGTATGTAGGATTTTGCTAACCCTTAGTACTAAGGGCATGGGGGGCTTATACAAAGGGCAAAGTGTCCAAGATCCGATTTTTCAGGGGTCCATATTTTTAAATTTCATATATACATCTATGTGTAAAAGTTATATTTTATATAGTGTCTATACATTTATTAATAAACTATTAGCATTTGGGTTGGTGGTTAAGACGTTAGGTACACACATTTTTGGTTTTTAGGTCCCTAAGTCAAATTCGTTGTGCTTAGCTTATGGACCTTCCTTCAAGCTTGTCCTAGACCCAAGTTTCCTTAGAGCCGGCCTGACTAAGGGATATGGTTAATTAGGTGTTATACATAAAAAATTCGGTAATATACTGTAAACATGATGATATACGTATCATCTCCCTTTAATAAATGCATGATCGATGACTCGAACAAAAAATATATATCAAGGCTTATTTGATACTTAATAATTACTATATTGAACTGGATCAAGAAACGTAGAAAATTATTAGTAGAATTAGATAACTCGATAAAATAATGCTGGCCTAGCTAGGTGGCATGAGAAGTTCTTATCGACATTAGCATACAAAAGTTAAATGTTGATTGATCTAAGGCCCAAAGTTAAAAATGTGGTCCATTCAAGCAAGCTCAACAATAATAGATATATATACCCGTATCATCCAAGACTCCCAAATCGTGACAAACCCCCAAATCCTAGAATTATACCTAGCTACCTTCTTAGACATAGTTCCTGCGAACGATCCTGGTCTTACCTATTTACTATACTATGAACGAACGGGTCTACTGCCCGTGAGTGAGTGTAGTAGAGAAGTTAACCTTGTAAATTATAAATTTAAAACTTGTTAGAATTTAAATTTAAACCAATCAGAGAGGCGTTATATAAAGATGGTATTTTTAGAAGTGATGACCCTCACGAAGTTTGGGAGTTATTGAAAGGAAGGATAAAAGCCAAGGTTGAAAAGGGTCAAGAGCTCGTTTTAAAGGTGAATAAGAAGCAGAAGCAAAGCAAAACGAGCAAAATCAGAAATATGACGCTGATTCGGAGCTACAAGCGCCGCTCACACCCTGTGTGAGCGCCGCTCCTCTTCCCGACAACCTCGATCCTGATGATGAACCAATGTACCGACGGTTGGAGCGTAGAATTGAAGGATTCACAAGTTTACCGGACGAAGCATGGGATGAAGCTTGGGACCGTATGAAGAGGATGGCATGAAGATTGGAGAAAGAGAAGCGAAAGACCTATGATTTCGTTTTATGCTATTACCGTGGCTTGGATGACTCGACCAAATGGGAGTTGCATTGCGACGGCGGTCACCCCTCTATGTTTAATGGGAGATGTAATGACGAGGCCTATAACATCATGGATAAGATCTCGCGGATCAAAGCTAAATGGAAACTTCTCGAAGTTAAGAACATTTCTTCAACCATTGATGTAGTCCCGGTCGAAAAGGAGCAAGAGCAAGGCGAAACAAGCAAAATCAAAGAATCTGACAACGGTCTGGAGCCTCCAGCGCCGCTGGTCCTTCAGGCCAGCGCCGCTGGTGACCACCAGCGCCGCTGGGAGCCCCGACAGCATCCCGGATTCTCGCGATTTATCATTTTTAGCTCATTTTGAAGGTGTCGACGAAGCCCAAATCGCTAGTAAATGCAAAATTAATCAAGATGAGGTCATTTTAAGCACCGAGGATGGGACGATCTTTCAAGGAGTCAAGGAGGAACAAGAGCATGTAATCCCAAAACAAGAGGAGTTGAATCAAAGTGAAGCACCACATCCGGAACCAAACAAGATGAAGCTTGTCAACTGATGGTGAAGTGCAGGTCATACGGGAACCAAACGGAGAAGAAACTGACAAAATCGATAAATCAGAAGCTGTTTCGGAAGAGCCAGCGCCGCTGGTGACCACCACCAGCGCCGCTGGGAATATCTAGCGCCGTTGGGAGACTCCCAGCGCCGCTGGAAACCCAGCTGGCAGCCCTAGTTCGCGCGAAGATTCGTTCCTTGCTCAACCGTTGAATGTCGATGACGCCCAACACACTTGTAATCAAGAAATCAATCTACTTGAGGCTGAATCGAGCGAAAGAAAGTGCCCGGATCCTATCAAATTTATGAAAAGAGAGTTTTCTTCTTTTTATGATTTTGTAGGAATTTACGTAAACGATGCAACGAGTGAAGAATCCCCAACAAACAATGAGGCACTTGAAGAAGAGGAGGAGAGGATTGTAGAAGAAGTTGAGATGAAGCAAGAAGATTCAACCCCAAGGCGAGACGACTATGACATACCGCATCCAGAACAGCACGAGTCGAGGAAGGAGAATGGGAGTGACCGTGTTGATGTGGTATTGGAGGAAGAAGTTGAAGTCATTTGGGATGAAGCCGAATGGGAGGACGAGCTTGAGATCATATGGGATGAAGAGTTAGTTACGACCCCGACCATGGAAACCAAGATTGTATCCACCATGAGGATTGTGCCACCCGACATTGAAGCTCATAAGGAAGAACGGGAAGAAGTCAGTTGGGAGAAGTCCAACGTCCGACTAGAGGATTTCTCACCTTTTAAGTTTAGACCTCCCGACACCAGTGTGGGGGAGTCCATGATCCCGCCGACTCGAGACAAAGTAAATACTATATTCACTTATTCAGGTAAGTCTTCTAAACATTTTCTTGATTTTATATTTATACCTAATAACAATTGGCAGGTCCCGGAGATTGAAAGCTTAAAAATCAAGAAGAAAATCGAATATCGTTCTGGCCCAGACAGAAGCAGCGCCGCTCCCACTGCTGGGGAGCGCCGCTCGTGGCTCCTGGACAACAACCAGCGCCGCTGGGGAGACCATCAGCGCCGCTCGTGGCTACTGATCAACAACCAGCGCCACTGGGCAGCCCAGCCAGCGCCGCTGGCAGCCCCGTTTCAGACAGATTCGTGTTCTGAGTTTGTTTTGATTCCGGAATGGAAGCCGGATCAGATCCAAATCATGTTTCCATGACAAACGGAACGTGAAACAGGTAAGAATTCTAACTTATTTGATTTATTATCTATTGAAATGCTTTCCTTTGATTTGTATGCAGGAGTGCCAATTCCGCTGATATCTTTCGAGAAGATCATGGCACGAAAGAAGGAGCTGGATAAACGGGATACGGCTCTCAAAATGGAGGAATGCGAGGATACTAGTCAAGATGATTTGCAACCCGAGCTGGGTTATTCAGGGAGCCTTCTAACCTTTTATGCTTTAAATAGTTGTGAATGCATTGAATTGGTTAATTTTAGGGCTAGTAGTAATTTCATGCACTATTGTTTATTCTTTAAACTAGCCCCGGACCCCTTAGCTCCCGACCCTTTGGAATGGACTGACATAAGCCTTAACATGAAATACTTGAAGGTTCCGTGTCATAAGGGTATTTTTGAAATTATATATGTTAGGATGAAAGGCTGGATTTTTAAGATGAGTTTTGTAAAGAAAATGAATAATTTTTACATCTTAAAAATGAATCTTGATAAGGTGAATTACATTGGTTGGGTAATGATTAAGATTAAATTCACATATTTTTCACCTTATTCGCGTAAACCTCCCGACACTTTAAGTGTGGGGGCGTTTAAGACCCCGCCATGGTAAGTTTGGGGAATGAGTCCGGCTGAAGACTCGGTAAATTTAGCGCTTCTTGGGAGGCAACCCATGTATGTGTTTTATTTTTCATGCATTAGGTTATTTTGTTTAATAATAATATTGCTTCTTGTTCTATTTCGGTTGAACAAGCAAGTAATCGTGTTTTCCATTTTTGTTTTGTCCTTTCAATTTTGATATTTTGATTTAGATGTGCAGACGACAGGTTAATCATGAGCTTTGTAGATCATTGCAAGTGGTGAGGAGAAGAACATCAAGGAACAAGGTTACACGAGCTCAAAGAGGTGTAGTGACGGTTTGGTGAAGCATCGGTTCGTGATTCAACACTCAAGGCGGAGGAGAAATGATTGATATGAAAAGTTTGGCGTTGTCTTGGTATTTTGGCCATAACTTTTTCATCCGATGTCCGTTTTCAACGAGTGACCAGGCCACGGAACCGGGAAAGAGAGAGATACAGCTTTTATTTTGAGCATATTTTGTCATTCAGGACCCTCCAGCGCCGATGGGCCCACTTAAGCGCCGCTGGGAGCAGCAGATTCATTCCCAGCGCCGCTCAGCCTTTTGCCAGCGCCGCTCAGAGGTCCAGTGGCAGTTCGAACTTCATTTTAAACCTTGTAAACACATTCCTAACCCCTCTCAATCACCCAACACTTATCAAGAGCCGCTCAAACCTCCGTTAGCACATCGAGAGCACCGAAAAATTCAAAAAAATCAGAACAACCCAAAAATCAAAAAAAAATCGAAAAATCAGAAAATACCAAAAAGAAAAGAAGGTGGAGAAGCATCAATGGATCTCCATCAAATGGAGCCGACTCAAGTCTTTGAAGATTCAACATCATTCAAGTCGCTCCACACATGCCTTCTTCAACAACATTCATGCAATTTAAGCCCGGGAAGTTTCGTTAATCCTTTATCTTTTTTTGTTTTTCCTATTACCCTTTTTGTTATGTTATGTTTAGTACAACGAGGACGTTGTACAATTTAAGTGTGGGGGGATGGAATAGGAAAAACTCATGGTTTAATTGCTTGATAAATCATAAGTTTTCTACTACTTATTTCATGCAAATTTTAAATTTTCTTGTGTCGGAAAATCATTTTGAGAATATAAGCTTTGCAAGTAGACAAAAGATGACGATAACTAAGCGATATTAGCTTTGGTGGGATGAACGGTTAGCTAGAACTTTTAGTTTAACTATAGATTTGTGGCTGTTCATTTTTCCAAATGGATTAGAGCTTAAACTGAAACTTGTATGCGATTATGTTTGCCATAGCACATTTAACCGGACTTTAATATGCCTAGCAATTAGAGCTATCTAGTCATTAGCATAGGTGTATTAATTGGACTTAATTATATACGTGCTTGTGTAGGAACTAGTTTAGACGTATGGTTCGCCTTAATTCTTACACTATTGATTGTAAACAAGTTGCATGCGGAGTAAGTGTATGAGTCATCTGGGGTCTCTGATAATGTCTGTTGCATGAATAATGTAGCAATCTTAAGAAAAGGCAATCGGTAGATTAATAAAAAGAGTTCAAAGAACTAATAACGAGTAAAATCTATACGCATCAAGTTATGTCGCTTTGCGCGTGGGGAACCACCGACCTGTCACCGCTGTCTTGATGTAAGGTATAAACTCTAACCATTAGTTGAGTTATGTCGCTCTGCGAGTGGGGAACCACCGACCTGTCACCGCTGTCTCAACTATTAAAGATGATAATATCGTATAACTGCTTTAGTGTTTAGCTAGTGAGCAAGACTGTAGTGTGAGAGTATGTCTAAGTAGTGAATCACAAGTACACAAATAATAAGATATAAATGCCTTGCTGGTAGCTAGTAGATCTAATTGCTATACAAACTTTAATTAAGTGCTTAACTAGTCAGCAGAAGGTAGTAAGATTGAGTTGTAAGACATGTGGAATTATAGAACGGTTTTAGAGGTATTAACACGAATATAAGGTTAACTTTTAGTTTTGATTGACCAATTATCTTGCCTCTAGCTATAGCTTACTGATTTTGTCTAAAGCTTTCTCAAAACATTTGCATGACTAATCTTTGGAATGATTTTATAAAGTAGAGTAACTTGTACACTTAAGTTGTCCGCTCATCATTGTTTTTATTTTTCTTGGACCATTTGCTTGAGGACAAGCAAAGACTTAAGTGTGGGGGTATATGATGAGCGTCCATTTTGTGATTATTTCCAATATCATTAGGCCGTGTGTTTGATGCTTAAATGAGTTAAGAAATGTGAACTTTTGGTACTTAATGGGATGACATGTTATGATAGGTTCACAAGGCGTGCAAGTGAAGGCAAACGTCTCTATTCAACTTAACACGAAGCCACAAGACTTTTGGACGAAGACTAGCAAGCGGAACATGAAGAATTTGAGGCCAACAAGAAGCATACGACCACGTGTTAGTATTTTGGGCATAACTTCTTCATACGGACTGCGTTTCTGACGAGTAAGCTATCCACGGAAAGGCGAGAGAAAGATTTACAACTTTCGTGTTGAACCTGAAGCCTCGACCGCCGCTCATTTCACTCTAGCGCCGCTGGAAGTCATCCTGAAGCTCACCAGCGCCGCTGGGACTTCACGAGCGCCGCTGGGAGTAGGTCGGACAGCTAGGGTTTTGCCTTAAACCTATAAATACCCCCCTAAACCCTAAGAACCGCAACTTACTTCCTCCAGACGACTTTGGGGCTGTTCTAGGGTATTTTCATCAGATCTAAACCCTCGTAACACCTTCATATCATCCGGAAGATCAAGCTTCAATTCGCTACAACAACAATTATCAAATCATAATTACTAGGTCAAATCAATTAGGGTTTGTGGTGTTGATTCGAAGGAGCGGCCAAGAAGGATACAGACTGCGTGACTTCGATATCCCTATTATTAGTTTGATCTCTCTTTTACTTTTATTTTTATTGTTAGATACTATATATTGCAAGACTTATTTGTTTGACAATTATTTTTATGGATTTATTTATATTAATAATTGTTAGGGTTATTTGTTTTGCCATGAGTAGCTAAGTAGTTTTGCATCTATTTGGATAATGTGATCATGCCGGTATAGTTTTCTATATTAGGTTGTTGAACCGTTTCTATGCTTGTCGCAGATCCATGGTTATTGAGTCAGACAAATGTTATTAGTTTTCATATACAAACCTATTTTACTGATTTGTTTGGGTCGAATTAGTACTAAGGCCTTAGAGTCATTTAATTTGTTTGTGAAACATTAATCGGTCTATAATTAATGTAGTCTCTTGACTTGTAACCGAGCGGGGGATGGTTAATTAATAATTTGGCTCAACTGAACATGTGTTTTATTAAATTGTTTTAGTTGATCCGGCGAACGAAAACCGGATCCGGGTGACTAGAATAATTAGCGTCAAGTGACTTTTAGAATCCTAGAAGAATCTTGACTTACATAAAAGATAAAGTCATAGTTACAAAACTCAGGTTTTAATACATAACAGTGAATCTAAATCCGTTTATAGGGTAGTGTGAGTCTAACGACAGCTCTACTAAGTAGTTTGGTGAATCTAACGAGAATCCGAACGTGAGAAGAGTTGTTCAACAAATCTAAATTGTTTTCTAAATGATCATGGCATGTGAACTGTTCCAAGTAGATGCAATGTTTTAATTATTATTGTTTTGCTAGATTAATCAATTAATGCTTTTCTTATTTTAGTTTTATTTAAATCGTGACAAACCCCCAAATCCTAGAATTACACCTAGCTACTTTCTTAGACATAGTCCCTGCGAACGATCCTGGTCTTACCTATTTACTATACTATGAACGAACGGTGAATTTTATTGATGGTTATTGATGTCACATGTGTTTGTAAATTGTGTTTGTAAAATTTGTTTGTGAATGTAGCATTGCTCGCCTAAAAATCCTTCTAAAACCTTAAAATTGTGACATGTGGATTCTATTGATTCTCTTTCTTAATTTTATCCTTTGATTTTGCCACTTGTCTTCATCTTATGATTAGAATGATTATTAGGCTATTTAGTTAGGAGGATTAATCATTTTCCTTAAAAAAATTAAGAATGGTTTTAGGCAATTTTTAAAACTTATTTTAGATATAAACATATCATTATACTTTCTCTAAGTAGAGTTGATGACTGACTTTGAGATCCCCCACCCACTAGATAGTGATGAATATAGGCTCGTCAGAAGAAAAATACAGTATTACGGTGAGTAGTGCACTATTGGTGAATGTAGCTTATAAATTCAACTCAACTACATTTTATACTTTTATAGCCTTCCCTCCCTTTTTTTACTTTGCCCCTTCACTTCAAAGTCCTCTTTCTCTGCACACAAAAAAAAAGCCTCAGAAGAAAGAGCCTTGAGAAAGTGAACCAAATCCTTTCCTTAACCAGCACGCCTCCATATTTACACTTTCTCTTTCTGCATTGAATTACCGTCAGTAATATTTATAAAAACCCACATTTTCACTTCACTCAAACTCCCTTTCAAACTCCCAGTCTCAAATAAATTATATTAAAGAAATACATAAACAGAGCATTTCTTGAAAACAGAGTGAATTTCTCCAAGATTTTTTAAAGATCCTACCTTTCATTCTTTTTTTCTTGATTTTTCTTCTGGGTTTTTCATTTCATCTCCTTTACTCAAAAGCCCATCTGAAATTCAGCCTCAAATTTTGAAAAAGAAGTACAAAATCAAAGCATTTCTTGAAAAACAGAGGATTTTTTTTTCAAGATTGGTAAAGTTACCTCCTTTTAGTCCTTTGTTGCTGTTTTCTCTTGTGAGTTTGAATCTCTTTTGAAAGATCTTTAATGGGTTCATGTGAAAAAGAACAAATGTTGATGAATTTTGATGGGCCAATAATAGTTGGTGCTGGTCCTTCTGGAATAGCAGTAGCAGCTTGTTTAAAAGCAAATGGAATTCCATCACTTGTACTTGAAAGAAGTGATTGCATTGCATCTTTATGGCAACACAAAACTTATGATAGATTAAAGCTTCATCTTCCAAAACAATTCTGTGAGCTACCTTTATTTGGGTACCCAAAAAACTTCCCAAAATATCCAACAAAAAAACAGTTTATATCATACATGGAAGCTTATGCAAGCCACTTTGAAATAAGGCCAAAGTTTAACCAATCAGTGGCTAAAGCTGAGTATGAATTTGAAAGAAGTGTTTGGTTAGTGTATACACAAGATTGTGTGTATGTATCAAAATGGTTAGTGGTTGCCACAGGAGAAAATGCTGAGGCTGTGGTGCCTGAAATACAAGGAATTGAAACATTTGAAGGTATTGTTAGGCATACAAGTGAGTACAAAAGTGGTGGTGAATTTAGAAATAAAAGAGTTTTGGTTGTTGGGTGTGGGAATTCTGGCATGGAGGTTAGTTTGGATCTTTGCAGATACAATGCAAGTCCTTTTATGGTTGTTAGAAACTCTGTAAGTTCATCATCATTGTAACACCTTTTTCTATCTTCCTTTTCTTTACTTTTCAGTGTGTGTTTTTAGTTTGTTGAGTGTGTGTTTTTAGGTGTTGTTATGATTAGGGAATTATTGGTGTAATTTTATAATGTCAAAGTCAATCTCATTTGCTTTTTAGTTTACTTTATGCAATGTGTAAGTTTCATTCTTAAAAAGTTATATTCAATGGTAGTAGAATGACAAAAGTCCCAAGTTTTTTGTAGCTATCAAGTGGGGAGTCTCTTTATACCATTTTGATGAATTTTTTCATATGGGTATTTTTTGAATTCTTACTTTTCTAGTTAAAGTTACTAAAGTGTATGTTTTTTCATTTGGGTGTGTGACATTTTGTTAAAAAAAATTTATTTTTGACAAAAGTAGTTGTATCACATGCTTCCAAACTTTTGTATGAACTTATATTTTGACTTATTGGGGTATTTGTTGGTTGTATGCAATTTCAGGTTCATGTTCTACCTAGAGAAATCTTTGGACTTTCAACATTTGGAATGGCAATGGCACTTCTCAAATGGCTCTCTCTTAGGAAAGTGGACAAATTTATTTTGATGATGGCCAATTTAACACTAGGAAACACCGATAAATTAGGTTTACGACGGCCTAAAACCGGGCCTCTTGAGCTTAAAAATGCCACCGGAAAGACCCCGGTACTCGACACTGGAGCCTTATCTTTAATCAAGTCCGGTAACATCAAGGTAACTATCGAAAGATTCCCTGACATATACATAAATAAGTTGTACCAAATGAATTAAACTTATTTATTTTTTGATTTATATGGATGTTTGTAGGTTGTGGAGCAAGGAGTGAGAGAAATCACTAAAAATGGAGCCAAATTTATGGATGGTCAAGAAATCGCATTTGACTCTATTGTGTTGGCAACAGGGTACAAGAGCAATGTACCATATTGGCTCAAGGTAAATTTCATGACACCAATAATGAAACAACCACTTTTTAATCTTATTTTTCATACTAATCATGCATGACATAGTTTTGTATCATTGTATGTAGTATATTTAACTAGCAAACATGCTTTATTCTCATCATTATATTTCTCTTATGTTATGTTATGTCTTTTTTCCTGAATTTGATTTCAAAAAATTACATAATGACAGAAACTAAGTTTTTGAATCAAATGTAATATACAAATCTTGATGCATATTATATGAGTCATTTACAACAATATCATTCTGGTTTTAGTAGTTTCCTCTCTAGAGCAAGTCATATTATTAAAATACTTTGTTTTGCTCTTTACTAGAGAAAGACTCAGAATTGAAATGTCACTTGTGCAAATAATGATCTCATTATTTTGTCCTTCATTATGAATTGAGCAATATAGGACCCACATATTCAAATATTTGTATTTGTATGTTATAATAAATTGATAATGACCCACATATTTCAAATATTTCAATGCTATGCACGTATTAATATCTCAACACTCTATTTTTACTTTTAAGTTGTACCATCTCCAAATCTATGTTTACAATATTTATTAATCAACTGTTATATCTTATGTTTCAATCATTGTACTTGTAATGCAGGGTAGTGACTTTTTCACTGAAGAAGGAATGCCAAAAAACCCCTTTCCAAATGGTTGGAAAGGAAATAACGGGTTATATACGGTTGGGTTTACTCGAAGAGGTCTTCTTGGAACGACATCTGACGCCCTTAAAATTGCTAGGGATATCACGGATCAATGGCAATCTACGACGGCGTGTACCTTATGTACGAGTTTAAGTCAAAATAAAGTATTAATATTGGAATAATAAGAGGGGAAATATAATTTTTTTTCGTTAGATGGTGTAGGTTATGGTTGGTATTCAATTTAGAGTTTTATTCTCTAGTCCAGATGTTTACAACAACATTGTCTTTGTTTTCCAAAAGTTTCTGATGTTCTTTGGTTATTTCTTAGAGAGTTAGAGGGGTGATGGGATTACAAATTGTAAATTAACAAGTTTTGTGATTTTTTCCCCTCTTTTAATGCGTCTTTTGGTTGAATATAACATGATTCAATTCGTAATAAACACGTACCGGAATCCAGATCGTCCTGTGGAACCTGTAACAGCATAAAGCATGATTGCTATTGATTTCGGGTTCCCAAACAAGAAGATTGATTTAGGATGGATTGATGAATTCATGATTAAGGAATTCATCAGAGGATGGAGAACGAAATTAGATATGAGGGAGGCTGTGATTATGTGTGTTGATTAACCTTAAATTAGGGTTAATTACTCTCTCTATATATAAGGAGAGTATTTTCACATTTAGTCCCTCTGGTGTTTAATTCGTGCCTCATTAGTCCTCTTAGTTCCAATCACCTAATGGGAAAACCCTATAATACGTCTTTAAGAGTAAATACGTCCATCGAATATTTACTAGACATAGGGATTTCAGTTATCGTCAATTATCATATCAGGAAGGATAGATGATCAGTGACGGTCACACTAACGTGGTTCCAACATTCTCCCACTTGACCGAAGCGATCATTTATCTATGAGTATTTAATAAGTCCGGCCGGGATAATACTCATTTCGTTTTAAACCGAAATCATAGCCAATAAGTACAGTCGTAGAGAAGAACATCAACTCAGGACCCCCACTAGTCAAACTATGACTCAAATTTAAAACTAATAAGCAATGATCAATTGACTGAGACAAATTTTGTTGCATAATGTCTTTACACTTTTATGAGCTCGAAGTGTAACTAATAGACAAACAAAATCTGAATAAGGAGGGAAAATTTTCATTAACATAATAATAATAATGACCAACAAGTACAACATGCTATCATAATAGGTCCTTTAGTAAGCCTCATCTTCGATACGTATCCTACGAAGATTTTTAGGAGGAGACCTTCGGTCATTGGATCCAGTAGCATCTTATGTGTACTTGTGTACTCAATACAAAGAACATTTTCCTCAATCTGTTTACATACAAACAGAAACTTTGTATCAAGATACATCTCAGCGCCAGTTGAACTGTTACTGTTCAAGCAAGTTACGGTAGCTGAGTTATCACAGTAAAGCTTCAATGGTCTATAAATAAAGTTGACGATTTTCGAGTCCACTGACTAAGTTCTTTAACAACATCCCATGACATGAAATTATGAACGTTCAGACATCATGGTAGACGTTGCAGTCAGTTTCTACTTATGACTCCGTCAAAAGATAGGTTTGCCAACTAACCATAAATATACATTCAGAAGTAGATTTCTTATTGGAATTAAAACATCCTACTACTTCTAAGTTGTCACCTCTTCTATAAGTTAATGTGTAGTCTTTGGTCCTTAGCAGATATCGTAAAACCTTTTAGCCGCTTTCCAGTGTGCTAATTCGGGATTAGATAAGTAACTCCCAAGCATACCGGCGATATAAGCGATATCTAGATGAGTACAGACCTGAGCGTACATAATGCTCCCAACTACTTATAAGTAAGGTATCATCCTCATTTGCTCCTATTTTATCTCAATGATTGGACTTTGGAAACAATCACATACGTCTCCTTTTACTAATAGAGTTATAGTGGGTGTGTAGTGCTGCATGTTATGGCGTTCTAAGATGTGTTCAATATAAGTCTTTTGAGAAAGAACCAGAACATCATTACGCCTATCTCGATGTATTTCGATACCTATAACATAAGAGGCATCACGGAGATCTTTTATGTCGACATTCTGCGAAAAAGTAAACGCTTCGACTCATGCAACATATCCAAGTTGTTACTGCAAGAATATCATCCATGTGCAAAACAAGGATTGTAAATTTACTCCCACTGATCTTGAGATAGGTGCAAAGATCCACTTGATTCTTTAGGAAGTCTTGTCCTTTTATGACTTTATTAAACTTAAGGTACCATTTTAAGTGATGCTTGCTTCAACCCGTATATGGACTTATTCAACTTGCAGACCATGTGCCATTTACCTTCTGGAATTATAGGTTCACATGTATACGTCTTATTGCAAGTTTCCATTCAGAAAAGTGGTTTTGACATCCATCTGATGTAACTCTAAATCATAATGAGCTACTAATGCCATGACGATCCTTAAGGAATCTTTATGAGACAGGAGATAAGGTCTCTTGATAATCGATTCCTTCCTTTTTGAGTAAAACCCTTTCGCAACTAGTTATGACCTTATAGCGTTTGACGTTTCCTTTCGGGTCTAATTTGGTTTTGAAGATCCATTTACAACTTATAGGTTTGGATTCTTCAAGAAATTCAACCAAGTCCCAAACGTCATTATGCTATATGGAATTGAGCTTTCAAATTACAGCTTCATTCCACTATGTGGCCTGATCGCTAATAATGGATTCTTAATAAGAGGTAGGATCAGTAAGCTTTCCAATGTCTCAACTTCAGTTAAATAAGTTATGAAATCATCAAAAGTTATGGCCTTGCGTGACCTAGATGATCTCCTGAGTTGATTTTCAGGTTGAGTAAGGAAGATGCTTTAGCATTAATAGCATTAATAGTAAGATGCTTTGCTTTAGCATTATTTAATAAGATGCTTATCATTAGTAGTATCATAATTAGGAGGATTAGGATTCTGATTTGGAGAAGGTGGATCAGTGATTTTAGGAGCAACGTTGAGTACAAGAGGAGTTATCGGAAGGAGTAATAATAACCGACGAGTGGTTCCCCCCGCTTCTTGTACTTATAGCAAATCTTAAGTTATGATTTGTCGTGCTCCCACTGATCTTTTAGTCTTTGAGAAACGTGGTATGATGCGTGTCAATAATGCTAGTAGGTAGAAAAGACAGTAAAACTAATAACCGATAAAGAAACATGTAAGGGATTTAGGATCCAGTTTCTTTAAGTTAGGGTTACAGACTTATGCTTCGGCATGACAGCCTCATACTTTCATATATTTTAGACTCAGATTCATTCCTGTCCAGGACTCTTAGGGACAGATTCTAATGGAACTTTTATTGAGTATATGAAAAGCTGTTTTAAGGCCTTAGTCCAAAGGAAAGTTGGTAAGTTAGTGTTGAAAAGGCATACTCTTCACCATGTTCATTAAGGTTCTATTTCTCCTTTTAGCAACATAACATTTTGTTGAGGAGAACCTGACATGGTGTATTGGTTACTTATGTCTTGTTCCTTTCAAAAGTTATGGAAAAAGACCATGAGCTTCACCAATATCAGTATGTCTACCATAATACTTACCTTCTTTATCTGATCTCACAACTTTTATTTTTACGATCAAGTTTGTTTTAAACCAAAGGTTTAAGATCAATAAAAGTCTCTAAGGGTTCAGATCAGATTTAGGTGCATATAACGTGAATAATCGTTAATGAATGTAATAAATGATGCATGTCCTGAAATGAATGCGGGATAGGGGCCACTTAACGTCAGAGTGAATCATTTCCAACAAGTTGGAACTTTTAGTAGCTCCTTTCTTATTCCCTTTAGCCATCTCACCTTAGAGGCAGTAAATACATGTTTCAAAATCACTAAAGTCAAGAGAATGTAATATTTCATCCTTTATGAGTCGTATCACGCGAACTCGTGATATGTGGCTAAGATATTTATGCCACATTATGGAGGAATTCTCTAATTATTTAGGTGATTTTGTCTTTGTTTTAGTTATGTCATCAATATCCAGACAACAAAGACTGTGAGAAATTATGATCTAGTTCTAACTTATACAACATTCCATTCAAGAAACTAGGACCACGTAATGCATTATTATGAGTAATGGCAATCTCGTCATAACCATGAATTATTACATAACCTTCAAGGTCTTAGACTAAAAAAAAACAGATACAAGGTTTCGAGAAATTCTCGATACACATAAGGTATCTACTAGTCTAATACACTTTCCATTGTTTATATGTAAATCATAAGTCTCCATGGTTTCGACATATAAGAGATCAACCCTTCCAACTCTACTTTTCTGGTCATTTGATAGTCTCTAGATTGCATGGAATCCTTGTATAAAACTAGAATCACTCACACATGTATTGATAAGTACATCAAACATAAAAGAATCAAATATTACAAAAATTAAGTTACCTTTCTTAGCTAGCTACTCCTTGATTTTAGGGCAATCTAGGCACAATCATAATTTGCAGTTAGGATTGCTTGTCAAGACTTAATGCTAGAGGTAGTAGCACCATGATTAGCCTTTGAACTTTATTTGCAGTTTTTATTACTGTTTTTATCTTTCCTCTTAATGGAATTAGCAGTGGTACTAAGATGAACAACTTAAGGTTGACCCAACTTAAGGCGACCATTTTCTTGCACACACATTGCTATTAGTTCACTCATCAACCATTTATCCTTCATAGCGCTAAAATTAATTTTGAAGGAGTCGAAATGAGCAAGCAATGAGGTCATTAAAATGCAAAAGAAAATTGTCATAGACTTCCATTTTTTTTTTGGACTCTTAAGCTTATGAGTCATGTCAGTCATTTACATTATGTGTTCACAAGCACTGCTATTTCCTTTGTATTTAAGCTACTTGCAAACGCCTTATACATTCCCTCGGAAACTATGATTGATGAAGTTTCTGACCATCATTATTGACAAGTGATTCGCCCTATCCCACTTTATTAAAAATTCGCTTTCTGAGCTGCGGAAGAGTTAGCAGTAAAGCAGTGGGTTCATTATGGTGAATGACATAGTCAAGGTCTATCATCTACAGAATTAGAGGTAATTAATCCTTTCATAAAGCAAAGTTTGCATCAGTAAGTGGCTCAATGCCTAAGTTAGGTACTTCAGTGGAAATAAGGAGGATATTAATTTATGATACAAGCAATAGAAGATTATAATAGTAATGCCTAAAAATAAGTAGGCTTAATAGTAATGAAATTATAGTGACATGATTAGCTATATAAGGCAAACTAAGTAATGTCTATAAAAGTAAGGGAACTAAAGTAATGCCTAAAACTAACTAAGGGCTAATAATAATGTTCCTTATAGCAACATAATTAGATTTCAAAAGGTAATGAGACTAAGACCATTATACTAATGAAGCTAGTGATAAGTAAGCCTATTGTAAACACCAAAACAATAAGCTAAAGTAAGGCTCTACTTAGATGTTACATCACCTTTGGGCAGAAATAACTAATATCTAAGTACACATGAGCATTAGGGTCATGCAACACAACGCTTATCTTTTGATCTTTGGGCACAAAATTAAGAATCGTGTATATTAGGCATGAAAAGAATCCCTTTGCTACACAAAACATATTAAATCACCTTTGGGCAGAATTAATATGCTAAGTGTTAATTATGCAAAAGAGAAAAGAGCGCAACATGAGAATCACATTTGACCTTTGGGCGCAAATGATGAAACCATGTACATTAGTGCGAAGCCCCCACACATTACGGGGGTCCGGGGGCAGCGCCCCTGGAAAGCGGGGTCCAAGGGGCGGCAGCCCCTGGCGGGGTCCAAGGGGCAGAGCCCCTGGCTGGGGTCGAGCTTAAAGTGCTGTGGTAAAAATGCCTCAGAAAAAATTATTTTCCGAAAATAAGGGTCATTTTTTCCATTTAAACTTTAAGGTAAAACATAAGCACGAACTTGATAATCAACTAAGTTAATCAGTAATCCATGAAAAATAAGCACGGTACGAAGATAGTTAAGTTCGTAATAAGGATTAACTTCGTAAGTAGTAATTTACTTCGTAAGTTGTAATTAACTTCGTAAGTAGTTAACTATCTTCGTAAGTAGTTAACTATCTTCGTAAGTAACTTACGAAGATAGCTTACGAACATAAGCAACGAAGATAGCTTACGAAAATAGGCAACGAAGATAGCTTACGAACATAAGCAACGAAGATAGCTTACGAAAATAAGCAACGAAGATAGCTTACGAACATAAGCAACGAAGATAGCTTACGAAAATAAGGTAAGTTCGTGAGGAAGTAAGTGCGAAGATGAGCAGAAGTTTCGTACACAAATAAGCCTTACGAACTTAGTAATTCCTTACGAACTTAGAGTTCAAACGAATTTAGAGTTCAAACGAATTTAGAGTTCAAACGAATTTTAAGTTCGTAAGAAGCATACGAACTTAAGCTTCTGCATTTTTTTAGTTCGCGAATTAGGGTACGAAAACGAATCAAATCAAGGGATAAATTCGTAACCAGGCTCTGATACCAAATGTTGGAATATAACATGATTCAATTCGTAATAAACACGTACCGGGGAATCCAGATCGTCCTGTGGAACCTGTAACAGCATAAAGCATGATTGCTATTGATTTCGGGTTCCCATAACAAGATGATTGATTTAGGATGGATTGATGAATTCATGATTAAGGAATTCATCAGAGGATGGAGAACGAAATTAGATATGAGGGAGGCTGTGATTATGTGTGTTGATTAACCTTAAATTAGGGTTAATTACTCTATATATAAGGAGAGTATTTTCACATTTAGTCCCTCTGGTGTTTAATTCGTGCCTCATTAGTCCTCTTAGTTCCAATCACCTAATGGGAAACCCTATAATACGTCTTTAAGAGTAAATACGTCCATCGAATATTTACTAGACATAGGGATTTCAGTTATCGTCAATTATCATATCAGGAATGATAGATGATCAGTGACGGTCACACTAACGTGGTTCCAACTTTTGAATTGTACATTTACATGACTTCAATAAGTTCAATTCAATCAAGTCGCTTCTATTTATTGTCATCGAAGACAATTATTAGAAATATACTCTTCATGAGTAATTTTATCATTGAACATATGCATATGTTAAACATAATACATATAAAAAATCAATTACTATTAAAAGCATTATATTCACGGATTTAACATATACTATTAGTTTTAGACGTCATCAAATTTGAATGCTAGCTAGAATGGTCAATTATAATGATCTGAATATATTTATGAAGCCTGCTTGTCGAAACTCGAGGTACATCAACTATGCCCATACATTTGACATTTCTCAAGATTGTATTTACCGTTTATATATACTTTTATCAAAAAGTATCTGGTGGTTTTAGAATAATTTATACTTATAATTTTATACTAAACATGAGTATTTTGTTTCATTTGTATTATGTCATGTTATCTCTCGTTCTCCTTGATAAACGCCTAAAATGATCATTATGATTAATTATTTTACTACTAGAGAAGATATAATTAAATAATTTCTTTTTTTTGTAAAGTAATTAAATAATTTCTAAATTATTGTTTTTGTTGATAAATAAATACCAAGTTTCACCTTTAAAGCTTACTTCATATAGAAAAAAAAGAACAAGCGTTCATATATTAATCATAGGATAAAATAAGGTAGTCCAATACATCCAAAAACAACCTTTAAGATTTTAGAGTATTAAATTATATTTAACAAATGATGGATACTACTTTTGTGAAAAAGAACAAACTTTGGATACCAAATTCCCTACCAACACCCAACATACCAAAGATGTATCATATCTCTTATCTAAACTTAGATTACTCAATAATTATTTTTTTGGCTAGCAACATTTTGTCCGAGTTTGAACAAAGTTAATTAGAGTAGATACATCTCATGCTCGTTATCTA
>CM067172.1:100606030-100644673 GCA_034093135.1 Erigeron breviscapus | reverse complement strand
TTCACACGGGCATCACCGGTTGTACCAACAATCCGGGTGGCTTCTTGTGATCGGCCTTCACTTGTAAGCAAGTAAGGCACTCACTCACATATTTAGCCACGTCACGCTTCATGCCCGACCACCAATAAAAGTCTCTCAAATCAAAATACATTTTATCCGATCCGGGATGGACCGAATAAGGCGATCGATGGGCTTCATTCATAAGAAGTGTTCTTAGGTTACCGAAAATGGGAACCCAAAGCCTTTCAACCAAGTATAGCCCGTTATCACTTTTTCTATCAAATTGTTGCTCCATGCCATCAAGGTTCTCATTTCCAAAGTTTTCCGGTAGGGTGGCTTGAATTTGGGCTTCAATAATCCGGTCACGAATATTTGGCCCCACCGTGAGGCTCATAGCTCTAGCCCGTCTCGGCTTTACTCTCTCCTTTCTACTCAAGGCATCGGCTACAACATTTGCCTTGCCCGATGATAACGGATGTCACAATCATAATCACTAAATAGTTCAAGCCAACGCCTTTGCCTCATATTCAATTCACTTTGGTTAAAGATGTGTTGAAGACTTTTGTGATCGGTATAAATCACACATTTGGTGCCATAGAGATAATGCCTCCAACACTTCAAAGCAAACACAACCGCTCCCAATTCCAAATCATGTGTCGGGTAGTTCTTCTCATGCACCTTCAATTTACGAGAGGCATAAGCAATGACCTTGCCCCTTTGCATAAGAACACAACCCAACCCTTGCCCCGAGGCATCACAATAAACAACAAAATCTCAATTCCATCCGGTAGTGTCAAAATAGGAGCATCACATAGCATATCTTTAAGAGTTTGGAAGGCGTTTTCTTGTCTTTCGCCCCATTCAAAGTTTCTCTCCTTTTGAGTCAAGAGAGTGAGTGGTGTGCAATACGGGAGAAATTTTCAATAAATCTTCTATAGTAACCCGCCAATCCAAGGAATTGGCGGATCTCGGATGGCGTTTCGGGTCTTCTCCAATTCTTGACCGCTTCAATCTTGCTTGGGTCCACGTAAATACCATCCTTGCTCACTACGTGACCAAGAAAGTGGACCTCTTCCAACCAAAACTCACACAGAAGGCTGAAATATTACGGAAATCATATAGCACAAGGTGGGATTAATGTAGAACATGAACTAAATGCAAATAAAGGATTCAGTGAATCCATACAATAAGATAAACAAGTACCAAAATACATAAGGAGCAATAACCATCAAAGTTTACGAATTCAAAAGATGGCAATTAATCCTAAGTATAATGCAAAAGAAGGTCAATGAATCCTTGATCCATATAAAGTCCAAAGCCCGGGTCAACAGCAAGCAAACAATCAAACTCCACGTCCTGGATTAACCTGATTACCTGAAAAGTGGACTAAGCATAGTCAACACAAGGTTGGTGAGTTCGTAGTAATGATCACAAGGAACCATCGTCAATAATCACAATATACGAGTAGAGGCGAAACATGACTTACAGTGAGCCTTTAAAACACAACAACATCCACAACAAGATTAACAATATAAGTAAAATGAATTGCGCAAATGATGTAAATATCAATACAAGTGCCAAATGCATATGCAGGTCATAATGCATATCATATGTGTGACCTTCAGTCACCTATGCAACGATACCCTTCTGCCATCGCAATGGACAAGGCTGTATCTCAAACTCATCGAGATATATATGTCTAAATACTCGGGGTCAAGACTACATCCAAAATGGGTGCATACATCTATGCACCAGGATGCCGGCAATCCTGCAGTGGTATTATATATATACATATGCATGCTTATCAAATCGTATATGCATCAATCACAATTCATCAATCATAAACCATCAATCACAATTCATCAATCATAAACCATCAATCACAATTCATCAATCATAAACCATCAATCATCAACCAACAAACTATACGAACATACATTTAGGAGGATTCTACTTTCTACAAGTCCCAGATGCTTATATATAGGGTCACCCGCAGCCTTCCCACCACATCTAAAACCCATTGGAAGGCATAACCGACTTCCATGTATGTACGTCTATCCTAATAATAAAATACTTAACAAGACATCAAGTCAATCATATAAATACTCATCAATCAACAATGTAAATTAATCAATCAACAAATCAAAACAAACAACGAAACACGTATGTGCACACTTTTCAGCCCGAATCTCAAATGAGTAGGGGACTACGGAACTCACCTTGTTCGGCAAAAGAAGCTAGTATTGATAATAAGATTATATCCGTTAAACGTTCACCACGCGTCCACAACCTATTAATATATACAACATACACAATTAATATATATATATATACATATTCGTCATTCACTAGGGTTAAAACCCTACTTAGGTTTTAAGTATAACTATAGCTTTTTAAAAGACTCCCTAGACTCAACAGGGTCGTTGGAGCATGATTATAACATTAGGCAAGTCGAAGAAGTATCTAGAACGAAAGGCGACTCGATGCAAGAAAGTTGGAATCAAAATTAAACAAAACTGGAAAACTGAGAATATAGCACCGTCTCGCACGGTGTGTCCACCGTCTCAAACGGTCGGCCATCCCTAGACCACCGTCTCGCACGGTCTTGCCATCCCGTCTATTCTGGCTTGGATTTCAGGTTTTACATGTATTCATGCAGAAGTTTTCACCGTTTAGTCACCGTCTCATCAAAATAGAATATGCAGGCCACCGTCTTAGATGGTCCAATCACCGTCCCAGACGGTGGGAAGGGAACACGAGCTGCAGCAACAGTTTATGCAGAAAAATGACCCAAAAACTCATTTTCTTCAAAACCTAAGACTCCATCGACCCAGGCTGTGGACTAGTTTTTGAAGCAAGATTAGACGTTCCAAAGCCTAAATACACTTAACCCACATCAATTTTCCATTCCAAAACATCATAATCACTTCCAAATCATCCAACCCAAACCAAAACCCTAATTTAACCCTAAATTCATTTTGACCCGATTTAAGACTTGTAAATACTTTAAATCGACCAACAACATATAAATAAGCATAAATAGGTGAAGATGGGATGAATTTGACTTACCAAAACTTCTTCTTGAGCTCAAACCCGAAATTAGGTCAAAATGGGTAAAATCCTTGCACTTGAACAACCTTTGATAATGAGATGAAGAAGATTATAATGCATTCTTACCCAATTTCTATTCCAAACGCCAAATGATGCTAGAGAAATGAAAGAAATGAAGGAGATGGAGTTCTTGCTAGAGAGAAAAGAGAAGAGATAGAGATTGTGTGGTAAATGGAGAGATAAGGGGGGGAATGGTTCACTAGTAGGCTCATGGGTCATGGGTAACCCATGGGTCGACCCGTTTCCATCAAGCTAATTTACACATCGTTTTACATTTAATCACCGAATAAGTCATACAATCGACCCTACAAACATACCACATAATCATTTAATCACAAATGAACCCAAATATTTCATTAAATAAGATTGTTAGTCAAATTACACGTAAAGTCAACGGGTCAAAACTCACGGATGTTACAATTCTGTTTAAACTAGATGTGTGTTTATTTGTTTGGTTGAATAAAATGATTGTTTGTGTGTTTATTGTTCTTACTATTGTGATTATTTTTGTTGTTTGTTTTAACTTGCACGTTATCCCTCTAACCTGCAAGGACCCAGTACATGTGGGTACCTAAAAACATATTCTTTGTTCTTGCAGGAATATCTCATTTGTGTATGGTATGTTGACTCGGGATGTTCACGTCATATGACTGGAAACAAGTCCATTCTTTCAAACTTTGTTGAAAAGTTTATGGGAACCGTCAGATTTGGAAATGATCATATAGCTCCTATTCTTGGTTATGGAGACATTGTTAAAAATGGAATCACAATCAAGAAGTTTCCTATGTTGAAGGCTTAGGTCATAATCTTTTCAGTGTTGGCAATTCGTGATAATGATCTTCAAGTCCTTTTTAGAAGATATGAGTGTAAAGTTCAAACCGAAGATGGTGTTGATATTCTTACTGGTTCAAGAGATAACAACTTGTTCACCATTGATCTCAACAATATTCCAACTCCATCTTCAAATATTTGTCTTCTGTCTAAAGCTTCAGCTCAACATCATGGTTATGGCATCGCCGCCTTTCTCATCTTAACTTTCAAACAATCAATGCTCTTGTGGATAAACAACTTGTTGAAGGACTTCCCGACTACAAGTATGAAAGTGAACATGTTTGTCCAGCTTGTGCAATTGGAAAGATGAAGAAATCTTCACACAAACCAAAGAAGCATCTTAGTACAGGGTCCTTTGCACCTTATTCATATGGATTTGTGTGGCCCAATGAAGGTTCAAAGTATCCATGGAAAGCGATACATTCTAGTGATTGTAGATGATTATTCTCGTTATACTTGGGTATTCTTTCTTCATGCAAAGAGTGAAACTCCGCAAGTGATTATTGATTTCATCAAGAAGACCCAAGTCAATCTCAAATCTTCTGTTAGAATTGTTCGCTCAGACAATGGAACTGAATTCAAGAATTCAACTTTGATTCTTTCTTTAAATCCATGGGTATCTCTCATCAATTTTCTGCTGCCCGAACACCTCAACAGAATGGAGTGGTTGAAAGAAGAAATCGTACTCTGGTAGAAGCAGCTCGAACTATGCTCGCTTATTCGAAGTTGCCTCCGAATCTATGGGCTGAGGCAGTTGCACTGCTTGTTTTACACAAAATAGATCGCTCATAACCAGAGACATTTGAGAAAACTCCATATGAGGTGATCAACAAGAGAAAGCCAATGTGAACTTTCTCATATCTTTGGATGTGTTTGTTTGTGTCTCAATGATCGAGATAATTTGGGCAAATTTGAACCAAAAGGCGATGAGGCATATTTCATCGGTTATTCGAGAGAATCAATTGCTTATCGTGTATATAACCGAAGAACCAAGAGAATCGAAGAGAGTATGAATGTTAGATTTGATGAACTCTCTGGAATGGTTCTTGAACAACACAGTTCAAGACCCGAACTTCAATGTCCACAAGCTTCCGCAACAAACCTACATGAAATCATCTTTATCTACTCCTACATCTGAAGAGTTGGATATCTTATTCGAAGAATTTTATCATGATCATTCCAAAGTGACTGAACCTGAACTGCACACAGATGAAGCATCTACGTCTACTGCTCTGACTGTCTCCTTCAGAACAACAAGATTCATTTCAAGATGTGAATTCAAATGAGTTTTCCCCATTACCTTCATCAGATGATTCTCCCTCTTCATCTGATTCTCCTCCACATATCACTCAAGTGACAAATCCATCAACAAATCCTGAAGTTTATGATCCCGAAGACTTTGTTGAGCCAATTGCAACTTCTTTTGAACAATTGACTGAACAACACACTCCTGGTTTCATTGATACTGAAGAATCAAGTGATCCACTTGATCCTCTCCCACACACACTCCAAATGGATTAGAGCTCATCCAATTTCTCAAGTTATTGGTAACCCAGCATCTGGAGTTCAGACAAGATCAGCATCCGCGAATGAATGTCTGTTTGTGAATTTTCTGAGTTAGGTTGAACCAAAGACAGTGAATGAAGCTTTAAGTTGTCCAGATTGGGTCAAAGCGATGCAAGAAGAACTAACCAGTTCGAACGTCTTCAAGTGTGGAAATTGGTTCCTAATCCCTACAAAAACAAAGAACCAATTGGAACCAAATGGATCTTTAAGAACAAAAAGGATGAAACTGGAGTTGTTGTGAGGAACAAAGCACGGTTGGTTGCAAAGGGATATTGTCAACAAGATGGCATTGATTATGATGAGACATTCGCACCAGTTGCTCGAATTGAGGCCATTCGTATGTTTCTTGCTTATGCTGCGTACAAGAACTTTACTGTATATCAGATGGATGTCAAGACAGCATTTTTGAATGGTGTTCTCAAAGAAGAGGTTTATGTTGATCAACCAGAGGGCTTTGTAGATCCTAAACGCCCGGACTATGTCTACAGGTTAGATAAGGCGTTGTATGGTCTAAAACAAGCTCCTCGTGCGTGGTATGATGCTCTATCTTCTTATCTTGTGAAATCTGGCTTTTAGCAAAGGTTCGATTGACACTACCTTGTTTATCAAACGACAAGGTAGTGACATCATTCTAATCCAGATTTATGACATAATTTTCGAGTCAACTAACCCTAAATACTGCAAGAATTTTTCAGCCTTAATGATCAAGAAATTTGAAATGAGCATGATGGGTGAATCAAACTTTTTCCTTGGTCTTCAAGTAAAACAGTTGTCAAATGGTACTTTTATTTGTCAATCTAAGTACATTCTTGACATGTTGAAAAAGTTTGATATGATGGATTGTCAAACAATTGGGACACCAATGGAAGCTCGAACTAAGATTAATGCTGACTTAAATGGAAAATCTTTTGATCAAAAGAAATATCGCAGTATGATAGGGTCACTCATGTATTTGACTGCAAGTCGCCCGGATATTATGTTCGCCACATGCATGTGTGCCAGGTACCAGGCCAATCCGAAGGAAAGTCATTTCCAGGCCGTCAAACGGATCTTCCGATACCTGAAAGGCACAGTGAACCTTGGTCTCTGGTATCCAAGGGATACTGGGTTTCAGTTAATTGCATATTCGGATGCTGACCATGCAGGTTGTAAGCTTGATCGAAAGAGTACTTTTGGGAGTGTACAGTTTCTAGGGGATAGATTGGTCAGTTGGTCTTCAAAGAAACAGAATTGTGTATCCACATCTACTGCAGAAGCTGAATACGTTGCTGCAGCAAGCTGTTGTTCACAAGTTCTTTGGATGAAGACACAGTTGACTGATTATGGATTTCAGTTCAACAGAATTCCCATATACTGTGACTCTAAGAGTGCTATTGCTATTTCTTGCAATCCTGTACAGCACAAAGACCAAGCACATAGATGTTCGGTACCATTTTCTTAAAGATCATGTCGAGAATGGTAACATCGAACTCTATTTTGTCCCAACAGACTACCAACTTGCTGACCTTTTCACCAAACCTTTGGATGAAAGGTTTAATTTTCTTAAAACCAAGTTGGGAATGCTAGATTTACAAACTTAAAAGCTTTCATGCCATGTATTCTATGTTCATTTTCTGTTTCAAACATTGATGTGTTTTACTTGTATTACATGCAATGTTTGAGGGGGAGAAAAAGGGTAGAATGCATGATTCTAGGGGGAGTTTGTAAATTTAGTGTTTTCATATATGCTTAATTTGAGGGGGAGTGTGCAAATGCATGTAAATACTTGTTTGTTTTCTAGTTGTTTAAATTTTTTTTGTTTTGTTTTTTGTTGTTTTTAATTTGAAAAACCAAATACAAAATTTGAAAATTTAAAAGACAAAAAGATTTTATTTTTTTATTTTTTTTTTTTATTTTATTTCAATTTTTTTTTTTTGTTTGTTTGTTTGTTTTGTGTAAGAACCCAAAAAGAGCCCAAAATCATTTCAGCCCAACTTGATTGAAACCCAAATTTGTTTGGGATACGGGTTGACACGCGGGTCATGCCCATACCCGCGACCCGAATTTGAGTTTAAATAGAAAAGTGGGCGGGCCAAATCATTTATTTCAAATTCAAACCAAATTTTTTTTTCTCTCAAAACTGATCATTATTCACTTCAATCAATCAATCTTTTTCATCTTATTCACAATAATCGAAGTGGGTTTATACTTGTGATCATATTTGTGATATATTTCATCTCTTTTCTTCGATCAAATCATCAGTTTAAAGGTAATATTTCTTGTTTTCATTTTGCACTCTAACTGTTTGATTAAATGCTCAAATGAACTGCAATGATTTTTATGCCTTATGTGATGATTGGATGTGAATGTTTGATGTTTTAGTTGCATGATTAGGGAAAATACTTGTTGATTAATTGATTATATGCTGCTGGTTTGTGATTTTTCTGGGTTTGATTGATGAAGGGCTGGGTAAAATATGAATGTTTGAAGATTTTGTGCCATTTGCAGAGCTCTGAGCTCGGCAAATGCTATGTTTGTTCATCTGACCTTCAAATCTTCATCATGTGGTAAACATGTTCTTATATTTTGAAAAATTTCAGATAAAAGAAATGCCAATTTGCAGAGCTCCAAGCTCGGCAAATGCATGATTTATGCAAACTTTGTCAAAATCTTGTTTCTCTTCAAAACCCATGTCTAAACCATGTTTGTGATGAAACTGCCATTTGCAGAGCTCCCAGCTCGGCAAATCACCATTTCAAGAAAAAATTTTCTAAAGTCTTTTTGAAATAGCCATTTGCAGAGCTAAGCTCGGCAAATCAACATTTCAAGAAAATTTTTCTAAGTTTGAACTAGCCATTTGCAGAGCTTCCAGCTCGGCAAATCAACTTTTCAAAGGAAAATTTTTCTAAGAATTTTGAACTTGCCATTTGCAGAGCTCCCAGCTCGGCAAATCATCTTTTCATGAAAATGTTTCTAAGTCCATCAAATTTTGTGCCATTTGCAGAGATATTATCTCGGCAAATGCACTTTTCATTAAAAACATCATTATTCATTGGTAACATACTTGTTATTCAAATCAAAGGATTTTTCATATATCAAATTGAAGTTCAATCTGAAATGTTTATTTGCCGAGATATAAGCTCGGCATTTACGAGATTTCACTTCAAACACTCAGACTTGATCATCTGCTGGTCGCTGGTCTCATTATCGCATTTGCCGAGATTAGCTCGGCAAATCATATGTTTTTATCAAACCATGTGCCCAAAACCAATTTTCATACTTGTTATTTGTCTGGGCAAAATTTTTGACTGAACATGTCATTTGCCGAGATCTAAGCTCGGCAAATGCACATTTTTTTTTTTTTTTTTTTCTATTTTGTTTTAATTTGTTTGTTTATAAATTGTCTAAGTACTTGTGTATGTGTGTATTGTGCTTGTCTATATAGTTTATCATAAGTGTTAGGATATGAAGCAAGGTATTGAACGCCTTTGTGTACTACCTTCGTTGTCTTATCTTTTAATACTTATGAGATTCTATATGTCGTCATGTTTCTTATATATATTAGGGTGAGAAACAAGGTATCGAACGCCTTTGTGTACTACCTTTGTTGTCTCATTTTTAATATATATGCGAAACATTGTCTTTGTGTAATAAATGTGTTTCTTAAATGTTGGTTTGTGTTGTTATTTTTCAAAATTGTTTTTTGGTCAATTGTCAGTTTATATTTTCAGAAAATAATAAAAATAAGATGGTGATGTTCCAAGAAGGTGATACAATGAAAATGCAAGCCAATAAAGCACTTCATATCCATTTACTTCCAAATTTCCTATCATCAATGATATCCTAAACCGTCATCCACTAAATGTTGCATTAACTAATGGTGCCATTGTTCCTGAGAAGTACATATTTGATCTCTGGGAATCATTGAGTATGTGAAAGCCAGTAAAAGAAGAAAGACTGAAGACTTCTTTCAATACTCTCTACAGTCAGATGATACAGTATTCAACTGCAAATTCACATTGGATGAGTTCAGAACAATCATTGGTTTTCCTGAACAAGAAGAATATGAAGAACTGCCTTCTATTGAAGATATGTTAGCTGCAGTTCATGCTCTGGGTTATGAAGGAGAATTGGCAACAATGAGAGACTTTAAAAGGATGAATATAGCAACTCTCTGGCATACGATGTATAATGTGCTTTGCACTTGTTTGATGCCATCCAGAAAGGATTTGATGCACTGACAAAGCATTCTCTGTCCATTTACTATGCTGTCACTCACAATGTACAATGTGACTTTGCGAAGATTATATGGGATAAATGACAAGTGGTGTCAAAGGGAAGGATGTACAAGAAAGGAAATACATTCCTTACATCAGATTCTTCACGTTGATTGTGGATGATGTTCTTGACAACAATGACAATATTCCCAAGTTGGAGGATAGTTTCAAGTGTGTCATTGCTATGTACAAATCAAATATGAGAGGCACTGGAAGTGATAATTGTTAAACCTTTTCCAATTCCACCATTTTTGTTGAACTGGCTAATGCTCAGAGTCCCCACCTTAGGACTTATAGAGAGTGGTTAGCCACAGTAATGGGATCTGAAAGCCGACAGATTCCTACCCAAGCTGTGAATAGGTCACCAAGTGAGGGTCCTAAGTTAACTAAAAGAAAAAGAGGGGATAGTGGTGAGGGGACTTCTGGGCAGAGGAAAAGAAAATCGAAACGAGTTATGTTTGAACAAGATGTTGTAACACCTGAACCTGTTTCTTCACCGATCATCACTTCACCATCCTCACCTCATATTCAACCATCACAATCTTCACCTGCAATTCCAATTACCCAAGCTACACCGTCAACACCGCTTCCACCCATTGATTCTCAAAATCCACCACATCTTACTCCACCCCGATCAACACCGATTCTTAATCCTACACCTCTTGCTTCTGCTCTACCGAATGAACCAATTCCAATTCCCGGCAGACGACTTAAAATGAAAGGTAGTAAGTTGAAACAAGTCGAGACACCATCTGGTGTATTAAAAGTTGCAAAGAGGAAATCAAAGAAGAAACATTCTTCCTCTAATTCAAGATCTCAAAGAGTTGAGCCAGGCACAACAGAATTTGATGAAGTTTTTGGTTCCTCAGCAAACTTTGATGTTGATCAAGCCACAACTACTGTCGAGATTGTGGTTTCCGAGATAAATGCTGAGAATGTTGTGAGCACTGGGAGTAGAAGGTAGGGGAACAAGGCGGTGAGGGAGGAGTTGAAAATGCAAAAGAGGTTGAGAGGTCCGGGTTAGGACAAGGGCAAAAAGAAAACGATGGCCCTCAGATAGTTGAAACAAATGTGTCTAGCCGGGATGACAACCCTAGGATAGAAGTCGAGAACTCCCATTCTCGCTTGCACCAAACTCTCCTCGCCATTCTGACTCCTCACAACAGGAGTTAGTCTCAGAAATGCACGGGATCAGCCACGTTCACCACACTCTCCTCATTTGGAGGATGAGAGTGTTGAAATAAGAGAGGATCAGCCCCACCTCTCGCCTTCATTTCATGCACAAGAGTCTAGATCTCCTAGGGACACGGATTCACAAGCCAGTTGAGTACTGGTGCCGGAACAAGCGGAGGGGGACCCACTTTGTGTGACCCTCAAGGACAGCTTGGAAATCTTGCCTTAGCTAACATCACACCAGCTTTAGCCGCAGGTAACAGTCCTCAAACCGAGACTGGGGGACAGTATGAACGCCGTAGTGACACTGCTGTTCCTCAGGATCAACCTGAGACTGTATTAACGGGCATTCTCAGTGACCCCGGTGTTGTTAGAGGTGTTACCCAACAACAAGTCCCGGACAGTGATTTATCACAGTCTAGGACACAACCTGATTCTGGTTGCAAAGCCAATGAATCTGAAACTGCTGGTGAGGGTGTAACCCGAGGATCCGCAGGAAATCCTGAATCAGCTTCGCTGAATTTAGGTCAAACTACAAGTGTGCAAACAACCTCCGGGTTGGTTCCTCCTATCTCAAACACCAACACAAAGAACACAAACACCTTCTCAAATATCACCAACAACAAAACAACAAGAAAAGGACAAAGCATGTGATCATTTGTTGAATATTTTAAGGTCTGAGGGTGAATTGTTGACAGTAACTGAAAGAGGAGTGTTAAATGCTTTGGAATGAGAAAGAGAACTTGCTCATGAACGACAAGTAAAGATTACAAAGATCAAGTTCAATCAGAAAGCAGAGTATGATGCAAGCTTGCTGCTTTTGAGTTAGATTGTTGCTCTAGAATCTTGCCGACCGGCCTCGGTTGCTTCTAGACAGGATGATCCTGATTCTGATGATCACCCCGAGGGGGAGAACCAAGGAGAGGGTCAAACGAATACTGGAATACTTCGGCAAGAGTTGAAGGAATTGTTGAAGATGTGGAGAAAGATAAAGAAGTTAGGAGAAAATTCGATGAAGTTTTTGGAGTTGATAGTGAAGAAGAAGAAGAAGATGAAAGTGGAGTTGATAATGAAGAAGATCAAAGTGTAGTGGTTAATGAAGAAGAGTTTGTTATTGATCAAGAAGTAGTTGTTTACGCTGAAGGAGAAGCAGATGTTGAGGCTGCAAAAGATAATGTAGTTTTGGATGAGCCTGAAATTGTTGAGACTCCTGTGAATGAAGAAGCTGCTGATGAACCGACATTTGAGGTTTTTCCAGATCTTGATTATTTTGAAACAGGTCCATCAAGCAAAAATGAAGTTGGAGAATCGTCAACACCTGCTATCACAACTCCACAGCATTATACCTTTAATGACTTCAATGGTTTTGATGATCTTAGAAAGACTCCTGAAGCAGCAGCTCAAAATTTCAAGAAACCTTTAAACAAGTGCCGAGGGAAGCATACAGATCAGAAGAAGTACTTCCTGATTACTTTCCATCTGAGTAGACTGAAGAACAACTAAGGTTCATTAATCGAGGGTACTTTCTCAGAGATAAGGAAAGAATGATTGCTCTTGGAGTTAAGCCAAAACAAGCTGCCATGAAATCAAGATATTTGGAGGAAAGGGCATTTCCTATCTTCTGTGGTGCAACCAAAGTCGCAAAAAGTAAGAGACCAGAAGTTATGGCAATGTACAAGTTTAAGGAAGCAAGACAAGTTGAAGAATATTTAGAGCTTCTTAAACTCACGAAGAATTACAATCCAAAGCTCCTTGAAGAACAAAGGAATTTCAAGATTCTGGTGCTTATCAGAGTAATTCTCAAAGAGGAATTATTTCTGTCCATGCTTTCATGTGAAAAGAGAAACAATACAAGATGTACAGATTCACTGAAGCGCAGTTCAAGCTTCTACCAGTTGATGATATAATTTTTCTTTACAATCACTTTCTGAATGCTATCCAAAGATACCATGAAGACATTGTTGCTTTTGATGCTGTGAAGAGATATATGTCAAGTTGTGTCCAACATGCTTCATTGGAAGACTTTCAGATTGGATTTGAACTTGTAAAAGACAAGATTAATGTTCCCTATCCAGATCAAAGTCTTTACACCGAAGACATTGAAAAGCTTAGTATTGGTCATGTCATTGAAAAACCATCCTTTGGTGTTGTCTTTCTCAACAGCAGAAAGAAGAAGATCTTCATTCGTATGGATGAACTTGCTTCTTATTCTGATGGTACTCTAGAATTCTGCAAGAACGTTTTATCATGCTTAAAAGAAGATGAGCAAAATGTGAAGAAGAAAGAAGTATTTGATAAAGCACTCGAGAAGATTGGTCAAAGACTTGGGTATAGAGAAAGCATCAGGATGATGAGAGAAGCAAAGAATGCAACAATCAAAGTATGTTGTTCGTCGTAGAGGTGGTTGCTGGATCAAATATGAACCAAGCAATGTTCCAGGACCACACAACACTGCACCTGAGAACTACGAAGAGAACATGGTGATTCCTGATGACCGACCAGAAGGAGAAAATTGGTTTTGGCACCCGAACAAGTTCAGACCTAATACTAGAGCTTGAAGACTTGATTTGGATGAGATAGCTTTTTGACAAATCACTACTAAGGGGGAGATTGTTAGAAATATAATTAGTAGTAGTTGATTTGTATACCTTTATGTCATTTTGTACTTATAATGTAAAGTTGTAAGTATGGAAGGGGGTATAGTGTAAATTGTATAGAAGTATATAAACCCCCTCCATAACATGAAATGTAACCTTTTACCACATAATACAAGCTAATCTTTCCCTGACAATCTTTCCCTTACACAACACACGGCACCAAAACCATGCCATTAATACCACACTAGGAAGAGCAAGAAGCTTGAGGGACTTAATGATGTTCCTTTGTTTACTGGGAATCTGGAGAATGATCCAGAGTTTGATGCTCTTGCAGAGGATATTGATGATCCTGTAAATCTTGTGCCACCAACTACTGGAGTTGCTATCTACTTCTGCTCCAGTTGGTGATGATGTTGGTCCTTCTGAACCAAATATGGTTACAGTTAATGCTGTTGATGGTTCAGATGCTGATGATGAAGAAGATCGACCATTGAAGAGAAGAAGAAGACAAGGAAAATTGGAAGATGTTGAGAGTTTACATGTTTCTCAGCGACCTCAGTCTGAAGTTGATAGAGATTATATAATATCAAGCTGCTATGGAGAGGTCTCATGCACCTACCTTCGGTGATACTCCATCAGTGCTGCTTTAAGAGCTTCAGTTACTGATGTTTCCTTTCGGTGTCCTACTTCTTTGTGGTACTTCTGTTGGTGAGAAGAGACCGAGAACCAAGTTCAAGATTAATGTAGGTGGTTCTCATGCTTGAGTTGTTACTGAGGCTACGACTGTTACGATTCCTACTCCTCCAGAATCTGCAGTTCGTCAAGAGCCAGAGCCGACAGTTCAAGCTCCTAGGTCTCAATCTACTCCTGCTCAGGCGCTAGTTCCTGTTTCTACAGCCATGGGTCGTCTTGGCACCTTTGCAAAGGCCTCAGATGCGTCCACAGGAACTTTTAGTGCTCGTATGCCCTCTTTTGAGACTACGATGCCACAGCCTGCCTCTACATCTAATGTTGCTTCTACTTCTGGTTCAGCTTTGCCATTTCAAGTTCAGCTGAGTCATATTATTTCCGATAAGAAGATGTTAGAGACAAGGGTTACAGCTTTGGAGAGTCAGTTAAAGCTCCAAGCTGCTAAACATCAAGAAGAGATGGACTTGATGACTGCACTAGTTCATTCTCTTGGTTCTAGACTTGACCAATTCTTGGCTCAAGGGGGAGATAAAACCAAAGATGCTTGTAAGGATGGTGAGCAAGCAAGGAAGCGTAGAGATGATGATCATGATGATCAAGATCGAGCTCAAGATCCACCAACCAGAGACATTGGTGAGCCAGAGAATCGAGGTTAAGCTCAAGATGCTGAGTGAGCCAGAGAATCAGTCAATCAAGATGTGCTCAGACTATGGCTTCAGAGACTGCTGAAATTCAGGGGGAGTCGCCAAGACATAGAGAGTCAGAGATTGCTGGTACAGCTGGTGCTAGTACTTCTGGGACTCAGAAACACAAAGGTAAAGGTGTAATGATGGCTCCTGATGCAGATCCTGATGATCCATACAACTCGGTCAGATGAGGAAGATTCCAATTCAGGTAAATCCGATTCTAGTAATTCAAAGAGTCCTGATTATCACAATCCTCGTAATGTGAGATCAGAACAAGAAAGACTAGAAAGGGAAATTGAAGAAAAATTTGCGAATGATCCTCATAATATAGTTGAAGAAGAATCTAGAGTATGGCAAAATCTTAGCATAGAGGTCAATCAAGCTAATATTGATCTTGATAGTGATCAATGGTCAGATTCAGATCGTTATTGGAGAGAGAGGAGACGACAAAGGATTTTAAATCGATGTCGTCTAGCTCTGAATCTAGTTCCGATGAGACTGAAGATTCAGATTATAGACCTTAATTAATGATTTTTGTACTGTTAAAATAGATAAAGATTATAAGATAAATATTGATGTAATTGTTACATTATATTTATGATATAATATTATTTTATCTTGTTTTATGTATTTATACTTGTTTTTATTTAAGTCTTAATATATTTTATGTTCTTTATCTTTGTATGTTTGAATTTATTAAATTGCAGATAAGCTTCAAATTGGTGCTTTGGATGATATTGATGATGACTTAGATAGCATCATTGATGAAGATTTGTAAGAAGGAGAGATTATTATTCCTAGATCACAATGGCAAAGGTTGATGAATAAACCTTATGATTTTGACCGTGTCTTTAATTATGAAAGAGACATTCCGGTTGAACCAATTGCTGAAGAGGAACATTTCATCACTTAATCCAGTCAGAGATAGTCCAGATGATCCAAGAAATGCTGCAAAGTTAATTTTCAAGGTTTTTGCAAAGATAATAGATGAAGGACATGAAAATATTTTTGATCTATGCTGGGAGATAGATGCTACGCGAGAGTTCAATATTAGAAGTTTTAATATTCCTCCGGCGCAGCAAGAGACCTTCAGTTTATTATTGATCGAAGGGTTCCAGAGTAAATCCTGCTGGTTTCCTGATGGGTGGATATTTGAAACCGTCGATATTTTGGGAGTTTATCTCAGATAAGGACGCACCCACGTATTTCTCAGTGATACAAAGTTGGTTCTACGATCATAGAATCAAGTTATTTGTTATCAAGAGGAAAGAAGGATGTCAGTACATGCCGAAAGACTTAAAATACTTCCGAAGTCTAAGTGATTCTGATTTGTTAGATTTGGGAAAGAGATGGTTTGTAAATCTTCAGAATAATGGATATGCTGATTTTTTCTGGAATAGATTGAAAAAGGAAAGAAGTTGGCATTTTGGAGATAGAGGTTTGAAACCAGAAGAAAGATTGGTTAAACCTAGATCGTTGAAGAAAGTTACAAAACCAGATGGCACAGTTGAGTTCATTCAAAGAAAGATCAAGTGTGTTACAAGAGTTCCCGCTATCAAATGGGATCAAGATATGCTGACTACAATGACATATTGGCAGATAGATATCAAGTCAGGTGAAGCACAAATGTTTGTTGATAATTCAAAGAGCAAGATGCTGCTTCGCATGTATGATCCAATGCAGGTTGTCAATTTGTCAAGAGGTGATCAGAGAAGACTCTTAGATACACCTTGTACAGCAAACAGATTTTGGAGAATTGAAGAAAGACGCTATCGCAATATTCTTGCTTTTTGTTTAGCTGAGAGAATACATGCGAATAGCATAAGACTTTTGTTTAACGGATGACTTTGAAGTTCAAGAAACGCTTTAAAGAAATCTAGTCGCTAATGTCAAGGGGGAGTCTGTAGATGCAGATTTGTGTGACAATAGCAACATAGATTTGGTTAACGTTTTTGTTTTTAGGAATAAGTTGTAATCGTTTAAATAAGAACTTATGTTGGTATTTAATGATTACGTTTGAACTTCAATATTATATCTGTTTATGTTTATTGTTATGTTTGTGTGTTATATTATTGTTTTGCAGGTACAAGGATGTAGAGCCAAGGTTATAAGTGTCGTAGAACACTTAAACGGTGGCTGAATGTCTGTACGGGCAAACAAAGTCAAACAAAGAACCAAAGGGACGAACCTCGTGCTGACGTCATCAGCATCTAGGATTGCCCTCGTGCTGACGTCAGCACGAGGCCGATTGGTTATTGTTAATTAGGCTTAATTACTTCGTGTATAGTCCAAGCCCACACGAACCTAAACCTATTAGTATAAATACAAGGCTAATTTACGAAAATTAGTAATGAACTTTTACGAATTACGAATTAAGTCGAATTGTGCTCGTGTGATCTCCTACACGAACTACACCTCGTGGACGACCTTAGGTTGATTAATTGCTCATTAATTGACGAAAGGTGATAGCAATCTAGTTATCTCAAGAGGATTCCGCACTCTTGACATAACGAATCACGTCTTATAAAGATCCGCTCAACGATAGGGCACCTACAATAATCACAGTTTGGGTAGGACTTTTTAGCAATACAGCCTGAATATGAAGATGTCCATACCCAGTATTAAAGCCCCACTTGCCATGCTACGTACTTTTGTGTGTGCAAGAAGTATAATTTCAACAACTCCTGGTGTGCTTCTACATCTATAACAAACCGAAAACACTCAACATAAAATTTCAAAATCATTCAAGAAAAACCAACTTCCCTTTCAAGAAACGGTTAACTGCATGGAACCAATTGTATCTATACTCTTGTTTCCTTTCCAGTTCCAAATGGGAGAGTGAATGGTGGGTTGTACTGAAAATACATAAGAAATGTTATTGTCCTGTTGTTTAGATTACTTTCGTTTAAGAAAAAAGAATTAGATTACCTGTGCAACCTCCACAGATGCACCACTTTTTACTTTAAATTGACTATCGTTCTTCAGGGTATTCCTTAGTGTTGATTCACGGCGCATAACATCTTCATCAGTGACAAAACCTGAGTTGTCATGGAAATGAGCAAGTCAAAGGATTTTAAGATGCATTTAACTTTCTCATTTATTTATGTGATAAGATCACTAACCTGGAAAGGCAACGATAGCACAATTATGCCATAGATACAGTATATTTTTTTGACTTGGGGAATTCGAACGAACCATACTTTCAAGACATAACATATGATATTTTATCTTTATCAGTGACAAAAACCTAGTAGCTTCGCATGATAGTCTCTTTCATTCAAAACAAAGTGTTTTTACATGGCCAGTTTCAATGGAGCACACAGTTGAGTCTATTATAATCTGCTGCACCAGTGCTCAGTTATTACCCCAACAGGTTATAATTAGTGCTAAAACTATATAAATTAGTGCTAAAAAAAAACATGATACAAAGTACCCAAAAGTTTGACATATATTTTTACCACAATGCAACAATAAGAATGAAGGATGAGCATACCTTACACCAGCATCTAACATCTCTAATAAAAAAGCTAAGCTTCTTTTTGCACTCTTAAACCATTTCTCTGATACCAACTTGTAACACCCGTCATTTTAAAAACCTGGATTTCAAAAACTTTTTCCAAACGGCGTTTAAAACATAGCGGAAAAGGATCACTTAAAAACTGCCTCATCCGTAACGGATGGTACCTTTCATTAAAGTTTGGTGTTACTAATAGCATCATCGTAATAGTCAAAGTAAAATCCAAGTTATGGCACTAACATAATTGCCATCAAATCTACAAGAGACATAAATCATAAATAAAGTAGCCGAACATATGGCTATAGGTAAAGTCTAATCATAGGGAGACTAATGCTAATCTTCCTTTATTCTTCTACCTATCTCACGATCCACGCACTTCACTAGCTTATACCTGCTTATCCTGAAGGACACAACATTTTCATAAAAGCAAGTGTTAGCTAATAAAATTAGCTAAGTAAGATACACACATTTTGATAAAACGTTCTTCATTTTACTTTCATAAAACTTCGTCATATTTTACTTATCAAAACGTAACCACATTACATATCATCCACAACAATCATAGATCAACTCATACTCCCTTTTCCCACATTGCATCACATTTCATTTCATATCAACATATACATCTTATCATCATATACCCACATCTTAATCAATATCTTATATCATATCAACATAGACTTACTACTAAACGTAACTTCATATCATATCTTGGCATATCACACATAAACTTGTCACACGTATTCATATTAGTACATATTCTCACGTCACATTGTGATCTCACAACGTAAAGCACATATACTTCTTTCACACATATCTTATTATCAACTTATTCAGCTTAATCAAATTCATCTCACGTCTTACATATCACACATAAACATATCGCACATATATGTATAGCACATGTAGGATATATACTCCTAATTGTGCCTATGCATCGTTCTTATCACACGTCTCAACACATCTTATTAAATCCCACATCACATTGTAATCCCACGTCTTAAATTACATGTACATCTTTCTCACGTATTCTTATAATTATCTTAATCAACTTATTCCCACATCTTACATCTTTAATCAGTTTACATATTACGCACTAGCTTTACAACTAGCACGATTTCCCACGTCTTAACTTTTAGGAAAGGCAAAGCCATTTCCATAGTATCCCGTCATGCTTTTAACATTGGTGGTTAGTCACTCCACCCGGAAATACTAGTCCCACGTAACTATGCCGCAAGGAGCCACTCAAGCGACCACGTACGCACTAGTTTGGCATAAACTAGCACGGGTTAAGCTTAACACTTCCCACATCAATCTCACGTATTTAGCTATAGCATTTCCCACGTATTTATATCTTTCTTACTTTTACGCACTAACACTAAGGCTAGAACGGTTTCCCACATCTCACATTTTACTTTAACATTAGGTATATACATTACCTAACTAGTCCCATCTACTTTAACGTTTAATCCCACTAACGTGCACAACTCATAACATTTCTTACGTGTATCTAGTGAACTAGACATTTCATACTTACACCCATTAAATTGACATCAAATAGGTCACAATTAAGCATTTGAAAACATCAATCAATCCTTGAATCAATTGCATAAATGAATCCCTCTTTTTGATCATCAAAACGACTCGAAACCGCAACGTTTGGTTCCAAAAACACAATGAACACACATGGATCTAATTAAACACCTGGGATTCACTTATTTACATATAAACAACATTATTCAACATTAAAGTTTGCATCTTGACATAGTTAATCAACTCTATTAATGATTTTACTCACGAAAACATCGTTTTTAACCGAAATCATCAACTTTAAACAACCTCAACCCTCAAGGTCGGATCTACAGGGACAAAACCTACTTTAAAACTTAATCAACAATCAAATGATGATATAATACCTGTAGGGTTGATCAACGGATCGAAAACTAGAAGAAACCACCACCGAATCACCCCGAAATTGCTCTAAACTTGAAGGAGGCTCTTAGGGTTTTGTGTGTGAAAGTTTCTAGGGTTTAGATCTGATTATCCAGCATTATGGTCGACCTACATGCTCTATATATGCTGGAGCAACTTTGCAAACTTTACATCTAGGCCCTCGCACTTCGTTACAACTCGTTTCAGCCCTTAACGGCTCTTTTAACGCCTACCGGAACACTTATCGACCCTTATATCTTATCGGAAACATTAATTGACTTTATTAATCATTATCAACTTTAATTTCATTACTTTAAATCACTTTAACACATATCTCACGTAAATCATTTAATTCACATAAGCACATACAAAATACATAGTAACTAACGGTCTCTAACGACAAGTTGACGGTCAACGTCAAAAGTCAAACTTGAAAAGTTTGGGATGTTACAATTCTCCCCTCCTTAATAGGATTCTGTCCTCAGAATCATCTCACGACATCAACACCTCATTTCATCTTCTCACTACTTTCCACACACGCATTTGTCAATGTTTTACCACTTAAAATTCAACCACATTTCCAATCATTTGCTTTTCACCTCCTCCCTTTCATTTAATGTCTTTCATTAGTCAATGTGATTACCGTCAAATGAACACGTCCGCATCATGATACATTTATAATTATGTTCCGAACCATAATTATAACTATATCATTCCTCACACGTGTACCTTTAACTATATCCACACATCTTAATGTCCAACATTTCCATCTCAATCCATCATAGCATAATTATACTAACTACAAAACACACATAATAAACACACAATCCACATGCACATAATAATCACATATAAAATCAACTAATCTACTAAAGAATTACTTTATTAGATACCTCGTCATCATGCTCGTCCTCCATAGTAACCATCTGATATGCACGAGCTTTGGCTTTTTGAGTACCATCCTTCTTCTCATCATTTTTCCATCGAGGACAACTAGCAATCAAATGTCCCGTCTCACCACATTTGTAACATCGAGTCTTATCCTTGCAGTTAGAAGCAACATGTCCCTGCTTACCACACTTGTCGCATCTTCTAGTTTTCTCCGAACATGGTCCACTATGGTGAGCTTTACAAGCTGCACACCACTGACTAACTTTCCCATCATCTTTTCCTTCATAAGACGAACCACTCTTAAATTTCTTTCTAGAATCCGATGACTCATCAGACCTTCTCTTGGATCCATTCTTCTTATCATCATCTTTAGTCGCCACTTTCTCAGTTTTAAGGTCATCATCTAGCCTTTTGGACTCCTTAATCGCAGCAGACAATGTAGTATGTTGCCTGCAAAGGCCGCGATATGCTAGCAGGGAGACCATCACAGTAAGCCTCAATTTGGTCCTCCTGCCTTCGAACCAAGTGTCCAACAAACTTCAACTTCTCCATAAACGAGTGTGCATATTCAGAAATTGCACCAGGTTTAGCAACCAACGATCTAAACTCCTTTTCAATCAACCTTAACTCACGCGTTCCCACATACTCCTCTAGAAAATTCTCCTTAAATGTTCCCCAAGGCATAACTGCAAGTCCCTCAGGAGCCATAGACACTGTAGTAGCCCTCCACCAATTACGGGCATTCTTCTTCAACATCCTACTAGCACACAAAACCTTCATATCATCCGGACAATAGCAAGATGCAAAAAACTACTTCAATGTCCTCGATCCACTCCATAGCACTCACTGCATTTTGGGTACCATCAAACTCCTTGGCACCACATTTCTGAAAGCTTTCATATTTGAAGTTATTAACACGAGGTGCATTAACAACTCCAAGTCCTCCACCATTAACTCCATTAACACCCACGGCTGCCATGGATGGTTCACCACCTTGGGAGGGATTTGAGTAATTCCCTTCCGAACGCTCACCCCTTTGTTCACTCTCATTCCTTTCTGCATTTCTTTCTGCCCTCATTTGAGCTAACTCCTCTTCATTTCTCATTAAAAGAGCTCGGATAGCTCTCAACTCTTCATGTAATTGGGCTTGATTTGGAACTTGCTCAATCACCGGGTTTGCCCTATCTACTTCAGAGGCGGTTGGTGGATCACCAAGACGAATTCCTCGATTTAACCCACGGGGTGGCCTTTGCTCAACTTCATTTCCAGCCCGTTTCCATTAGGAGGAACACCACCACCATTCCCTCCTCCTCTCTGGTTACTAGCTCTAGTGTTTGCCATTATCTCTACAAGGCCACGACGATGGTTAGCAAGAGTTAAAGAGTGACTACATATGTTAAGGCCATGCTACATATATCTACATTATCACACACAATAAACAAGCCTTAAATCACATTCTCGCTCACTCCCCAACCCGTCTTACAGTATTTCACTTCATTGGCTAGGCATCCTACTTAAGCCTAACCTACTTCTCATCGGTCTAAGTCCAAAATCCTACGGCATAGGTCGAATTTTGGTTCACTTAAACCATTTCTCTGATACCAACTTGTAACACCCGTCATTTTAAAAACCTGGATTTCAAAAACTTTTGCCAAACGGCGTTTAAAACATAGCGAAAAAGGATCACTTAAAAACTGCCCCATCCGTAACGGATGGTACCTTTCATTAAAGTTTGGTGTTACTAATAGCATCATCGTAATAGTCAAAGTAAAATCCAAGTTATGGCACTAACATAATTGCCATCAAATCTACAAGAGAAATAAATCATAAATAAAGTAGCCGAACATATGGCTATAGGTAAAATCTAATCATAGGGAGACTAATGCTAATCTTCCTTTATTCTTCTACCCATCTCACGATCCACGCACTTCACTAGCTTATACCTGCTTATCCTGAAGGACACAACATTTTCATAAAAGCAAGTGTTAGCTAATAAATTAGCTAAGTAAGATACACACATTTTGATAAAACGTTCTTCATTTTACTTTCATAAAACTTCGTCATATTTTACTTATCAAAACGTAACCACATTACATATCATCCACAACAATTATAGATCAACTCATACTCCCCTTTTCCCACATTGCATCACATTTCATTTCATATCAACATATACATCTTATCATCATATACCCACATCTTAATCAATATCTTATATCATATCAACATAGACTTACTACTAAACGTAACTTCATATCATATCTTGGCATATCACACATAAACTTGTCACACGTATTCATATTAGTACATATTCTCACGTCACATTGTGATCTCACAACGTAAAGCACATATACTTCTTTCACACATATCTTATTATCAACTTATTCAGCTTAATCAAATTCATCTCACGTCTTACATATCACACATATATGTATAGCACATGTAGGATATATACTCCTAATTGTGCCTATGCATCGTTCTTATCACATGTCTCAACACATCTTATTAAATCCCACATCACATTGTAATCCCACGTCTTAAATTACATGTACATCTTTCTCACGTATTCTTATAATTATCTTAATCAACTTATTCCCACATCTTACATCTTTAATCAGTTTACATATTACGCACTAGCTTTACAACTAGCACGATTTCCCACGTCTAACTTTTAGGAAAGGCAAAGCCATTTCCATAGTATCCCGTCATGCTTTTAACATTGGTGGTTAGTCACTCCACCCGGAAATACTAGTCCCACGTAACTATGCCGCAAGGAGCCACTCAAGCGACCACGTACGCACTAGTTTGGCATAAACTAGCACGGGTTAAGCTTAACACTTCCCACATCAATCTCACGTATTTAGCTATAGCATTTCCCACGTATTTATATCTTTCTTACTTTTACGCACTAACACTAAGGCTAGAACGGTTTCCCACATCTCACATTTTACTTTAACATTAGGTATATACATTACCTAACTAGTCCCACATCTACTTTAACGTTTAATCCCACTAACGTGCACAACTCATAACATTTCTTACGTGTATCTAGTGAACTAGACATTTCATACTTAATTCTCACATATAAGCCATCACACATCAACATCAAGACATATCAACAACATTATCAACAATATATATCATAATCAGTTCATAGCAACATCATTAAAGTCATCACACTACTTATGCACACAACTACTTTTACTTTAAACGTCAACATAACAACATAGGTCATTTCAGCATACATACATTCCAATATAACCTCCCGCATAACCCGGAAAACCCAACACACATAAGATAATCCGATTAAGAGGTTAATTATAGAAAACCACATTTTGTTGTGCCTCCAGCGTGATAAAAGTCATGTATCTTACCTGACGACGAGCACAACGATCAACAAGCAACTTTAACGTATCTTTCTTGAGTTCCCAACTACCTAGCACACACATATAATCGACATGTAACATAAACGGGACCTTAAAGAACATCTCCAAGTTCCCTAAACATCAACATAACTTATACCTAAGGTCTACGGGTCAAATGAGCACTAAAACAAGCCTAAACGACCACCAGACCCCCAAGTGCGCCGCACCCCCCATCTGTGCGTCGCACCAAACACCCAGCAACTTCAGCCCAGCACCAGGTGCGCCGCACCAAGGCCCAGGTGCGCCGCACCTCGGGTGTCGACCAACAAAATCAACTTTGTTTCTCTTCGTTCACCTTCCAAACGGATCCCAAACCTCCACCACGACTTACACCCATTAAATTGACATCAAATAGGTCACAATTAAGCATTTGAAAACATCAATCAATCCTTGAATCAATTGCATAAATGAATCCCTCTTTTTGATCATCAAAACGACTCGAAACCGCAACGTTTGGTTCCAAAAACACAATTGAACACACATGGATCTAATTAAACACCTGGGATTCACTTATTTACATATAAACAACATTATTCAACATTAAAGTTTGCATCTTGACATAGTTAATCAACTCTATTAATGATTTTACTCACGAAAACATCGTTTTTAACCGAAATCATCAACTTTAAACAACCCCAACCCTCAAGGTCGGATCTACAGGGACAAAACCTACTTTAAAACTTAATCAACAATCAAATGATGATATAATACCTGTAGGGTTGATCAACGGATCGAAAACTAGAAGAAACCACCACCGAATCACCCAGAAATTGCTCTAAACTTGAAGGAGGCTCTTAGGGTTTTGTGTGTGAAAGTTTCTAGGGTTTAGATCTGATTATCCAGCATTATGGTCGACCTACATGCTCTATATATGCTGGAGCAACTTTGCAAACTTTACATCTAGGCCCTCGCACTTCGTTACAACTCGTTTCAGCCCTTAACGGCTCTTTTAACGCCTACCGGAACACTTATCGACCCTTATATCTTATCGGAAACATTAATTGACTTTATTAATCATTATCAACTTTAATTTCATTACTTTAAATCACTTTAACACATATCTCACGTAAATCATTTAATTCACATAAGCACATACAAAATACATAGTAACTAACGGTCTCTAACGACAAGTTGACGGTCAACGTCAAAAGTCAAACTTGAAAAGTTTGGGATGTTACAATTCTCCCCTCCTTAATAGGATTCTGTCCTCAGAATCATCTCACGACATCAACACCTCATTTCATCTTCTCACTACTTTCCACACACGCATTTGTTAACGTTTTACCACTTAAAATTCAACCACATTTCCAATCATTTGCTTTTCACCTCCTCCCTTTCATTTAATGTCTTTCATTAGTCAATGTGATTACCGTCAAATGAACACGTCCGCATCATGATACATTTATAATTATGTTCCGGACCATAATTATAACTATATCATTCCTCACACGTGTACCTTTAACTATATCCACACATCTTAATGTCCAACATTTCCATCTCAATCCATCATAGCATAATTATACTAACTACAAAACACACATAATAAACACACAATCCACATGCACATAATAATCACATATAAAATCAACTAATCTACTAAAGAATTACTTTATTAGATACCTCGTCATCATGCTCGTCCTCCATAGTAACCATCTGATATGCACGAGCTTTGGCTTTTTGAGTACCATCCTTCTTCTCATCATTTTTCCATCGAGGACAACTAGCAATCAAATGTCCCGTCTCACCACATTTGTAACATCGAGTCTTATCCTTGCAGTTAGAAGCAACATGTCCCTGCTTACCACACTTGTCGCATCTTCTAGTTTTCTCCGAACATGGTCCACTATGGTGAGCTTTACAAGCTGCACACCACTGACTAACTTTCCCATCATCTTTTCCTTCATAAGACGAACCACTCTTAAATTTCTTTCTAGAATCCGATGACTCATCAGACCTTCTCTTGAATCCATTCTTCTTATCATCATCCTTAGTCGCCACTTTCTCAGTTTTAAGGTCATCATCTAACCTTTTGGACTCCTTAATCGCAGCAGACAATGTAGTATGTTGCCTGCAAAGGCCGCGATAGCTAGCAGGGAGACCATCACAGTAAGCCTCAATTTGGTCCTCCTGCCTTCGAACCAAGTGTCCAACAAACTTCAACTTCTCCATGAACGAGTGTGCATATTCAGAAATTGCACCGGGTTTAGCAACCAACGATCTAAACTCCTTTTCAATCAACCTTAACTCACGCGTTCCCACATACTCCTCCAGAAACTTCTCCTTAAATGTTCCCCAAGGCATAACTGCAAGTACCTCAGGAGCCATAGACACTGTAGTAGCCCTCCACCAATTACGGGCATTCTTCTTCAACATCCTACTAGCACACAAAACCTTCATATCATCCGGACAATAGCAAGATGCAAAAACTACTTCAATGTCCTCGATCCACTCCATAGCACTCACTGCATTTTGGGTACCATCAAACTCCTTGGCACCACATTTCTGAAAGCTTTCATATTTGAAGTTATTAACACGAGGTGCATTAACAACTCCAAGTCCTCCACCATTAACTCCATTAACACCCACGGCTGCCATGGATGGTTCACCACCTTGGGAGGGATTTGAGTAATTCCCTTCCGAACGCTCACCCCTTTGTTCACTCTCATTCCTTTCTGCATTTCTTTCTGCCCTCATTTGAGCTAACTCCTCTTCATTTCTCATTAAAAGAGCTCGGATAGCTCTCAACTCTTCATGTAATTGGGCTTGATTTGGAACTTGCTCAATCACCGGGTTTGCCCTATCTACTTCAGAGGCGGTTGGTGGATCACCAAGACGAATTCCTCGATTTAACCCACGGGGTGGCCTTTGCTCAACTTCATTTCCAGCCCCGTTTCCATTAGGAGGAACACCACCACCATTCCCTCCTCCTCTCTGGTTACTAGCTCTAGTGTTTGCCATTATCTCTACAAGGCCACGACGATGGTTAGCAAGAGTTAAAGAGTGACTACTTATGTTAAGGCCATGCTACATATATCTACATTATCACACACAATAAACAAGCCTTAAATCACATTCTCGCTCACTCCCCAACCCGTCTTACAGTATTTCACTTCATTGGCTAGGCATCCTACTTAAGCCTAACCTACTTCTCATCGGTCTAAGTCCAAAATCCTACGGCATAGGTCGAATTTTGGTTCACTTAAACCATTTCTCTGATACCAACTTGTAACACCCGTCATTTTAAAAACCTGGATTTCAAAAACTTTTGCCAAACGGCGTTTAAAACATAGCGGAAAAGGATCACTTAAAAACTGCCCCATCCGTAACGGATGGTACCTTTCATTAAAGTTTGGTGTTACTAATAGCATCATCGTAATAGTCAAAGTAAAATCCATGTTATGGCACTAACATAATTGCCATCAAATCTACAAGAGACATAAATCATAAATAAAGTAGCCGAACATATGGCTATAGGTAAAGTCTAATCATAGGGAGACTAATGCTAATCTTCCTTTATTCTTCTACCCATCTCACGATCCACGCACTTCACTAGCTATACCTGCTTATCCTGAAGGACACAACATTTTCATAAAAGCAAGTGTTAGCTAATAAAATTAGCTAAGTAAGATACACACATTTTGATAAAACGTTCTTCATTTTACTTTCATAAAACTTCGTCATATTTACTTATCAAAACGTAACCACATTACATATCATCCACAACAATCATAGATCAACTCATACTCCCCTTTTCCCACATTGCATCACATTTTATTTCATATCAACATATACATCTTATCATCATATACCCACATCTTAATCAATATCTTATATCATATCAACATAGACTTACTACTAAACGTAACTTCATATCATATCTTGGCATATCACACATAAACTTGTCACACGTATTCATATTAGTACATATTCTCACGTCACATTGTGATCTCACAACGTAAAGCACATATACTTCTTTCACACATATCTTATTATCAACTTATTCAGCTTAATCAAATTCATCTCACGTCTTACATATCACACATAAACATATCACACATATATGTATAGCACATGTAGGATATATACTCCTAATTGTGCCTATGCATCGTTCTTATCACACGTCTCAACACATCTTATTAAATCCCACATCACATTGTAATCCCACGTCTTAAATTACATGTACATCTTTCTCACGTATTCTTATAATTATCTTAATCAACTTATTCCCACATCTTACATCTTTAATCAGTTTACATATTACGCACTAGCTTTACAACTAGCACGATTTCCACGTCTTAACTTTTAGGAAAGGCAAAGCCATTTCCATAGTATCCCGTCATGCTTTTAACATTGGTGGTTAGTCACTCCACCCGGAAATACTAGTCCCACGTAACTATGCCGCAAGGAGCCACTAAAGCGACCACGTACGCACTAGTTTGGCATAAACTAGCACGGGTTAAGCTTAACACTTCCCACATCAATCTCACGTATTTAGCTATAGCATTTCCCACGTATTTATATCTTTCTTACTTTTACGCACTAACACTAAGGCTAGAACGGTTTTCCACATCTCACATTTTACTTTAACATTAGGTATATACATTACCTAACTAGTCCCACATCTACTTTAACGTTTAATCCCACTAACGTGCACAACTCATAACATTTCTTACTGTATCTAGTGAACTAGACATTTCATACTTAATTCTCACATATAAGCCATCACACATCAACATCAAGACATATCAACAACATTATCAACAATATATATCATAATCAGTTCATAGCAACATCATTAAAGTCATCACACTACTTATGCACACAACTACTTTTACTTTAAACGTCAACATAACAACATAGGTCATTTCAGCATACATACATTCCAATATAACCTCCCGCATAACCCGGAAAACCCAACACACATAAGATAATCCGATTAAGAGGTTAATTATAGAAACCACATTTTGTTGTGCCTCCATCGTGATAAAAGTCATGTATCTTACCTGACGACGAGCACAACGATCAACAAGCAACTTTAACGTATCTTTCTTGAGTTCCCAACTACCTAGCACACACATATAATCGACATGTAACATAAACGGGACCTTAAAGAACATCTCCAAGTTCCCTAAACATCAACATAACTTATACCTAAGGTCTACGGGTCAAATGAGCACTAAAACAAGCCTAAACGACCACCAGACCCCCAAGTGCGCCGCACCCCCATCTGTGCGTCGCACCAAACACCCAGCAACTTCAGCCCAGCACCAGGTGCGCCGCACCAAGGCCCAGGTGCGCCGCACCTCGGGTGTCGACCAGCAAAACCAACTCAGTTTCTCTTCATTCACCTTCCAAACGGATCCCAAACCTCCACCACGACTTACACCATTAAATTGACATCAAATAGGTCACAATTAAGCATTTGAAAACATCAATTAATCCTTGAATCAATTGCATAAATGAATCCCTCTTTTTTATCATCAAAACGACTCGAAACCGCAACGTTTGGTTACAAAAACACAATTGAACACACATGTATCTAATTAAACACCTGGGATTCACTTATTTACATATAAACAACATTATTCAACATTAAAGTTTGCATCTTGACATAGTTAATCAACTCTATTAACGATTTCTCACGAAAACATCGTTTTTAACCGAAATCATCAACTTTAAACAACCCCAACCCTCAAGGTCGGATCTACAGGGACAAAACCTACTTTAAAACTTAATCAACAATCAAATGATGATATAATACCTATAGGGTTGATCAACGGATCGAAAACTAGAAGAAACCACCACCGAATCACCCCGAAATTGCTCTAAACTTGAAGGAGGCTCTTAGGGTTTTGTGTGTGAAAGTTTCTAGGGTTTAGATCTGATTATCCAGCATTATGGTCGACCTACATGCTCTATATATGCTGGAGCAACTTTGAAAACTTTACATCTAGGCCCTCGCACTTTGTTACAACTCGTTTCAGCCCTTAACGGCTCTTTTAACGCCTACCGGAACACTTATCGACCCTTATATCTTATCGGAAACATTAATTGACTTTATTAATCATTATCAACTTTAATTTCATTACTTTAAATCACTTTAACACATATCTCACGTAAATCATTTAATTCACATAAGCACATACAAACATAGTTACTAACGGTCACTAACGCAAGTTGACGGTCAACGTCAAAAGTCAAACTTGGAAAGTTTGGGATGTTACAATAATCATAAGCTGTTTTCAGTATTGCTCATCACTTTACTTGACCATAAGTATATATCAATTCACAATATCCTTAAGTACAATAAAACATCTCTTATGTGAAATATATTTTATCATTGATAGAAGCTTCAAAGCTGTTATGTACACCTTTTCACGATATGCCTTACAGGGGTGGGTTATTTAGAGTACAAGCAATCCAAAAAGTACAAAAGTACAAGGCACCGTTGGATCTTCTTCCTCCTTCTCCGGCGAGACTGCCGCCGCCAGCCACCACCTTCTTCTCCGGCGACCGCCACACCTCCTCCTTCTTCCTTCTTCTCCGGCGAGACAACCACCGCCACCACCTCCGGCGACATCTCCGGCGACTTTTCCGGCGAGAATCAGGTTCGTTTTCGGGTGGATACGGTACGGGCGTTGCCCTCATCCGTTCTAAACTGGTTGTCACCGGACGCATATGGGAATCGTATGGATTTGATGGGCGGCGATCCAAGAGATGGTGGCGGTTTGATACGGTACGGCGAAGCCCTTGCTGCCGGCGCCGTGGTTGGGGTGGTCGGAGATGATGGTGGTGGCGGTGGTTGTCTCGCCGGAGAAGAAGGAGGTGGTGGTTGGCGGCGGCAGTCTCGCCGGAGAAGAAGGAAGAAGGAGGAAGAACCTTATACTTTTTGTACTTTTTGGATTGCTTGTACTATAATTATCTTTCCCCATGCCTTACATATAAAATCATATACTCCCTCCGTCCCATATAAATGTGTCTATTTGAATTTTCAAAGTATTTATTTATAAACTTTGACCATAATATTTTTAATTGTGTTATATAATATTCGATGAAAGTTATATCAATGGAAGCCCATCTAAAACTCAATCAATTCGTATAACTTTCATCAAGTATCATATAACACAAACAAATATATTTAAGGTCAAAGTTGCACAAAAAAGACTTTGAAAATTCAAAACTGGACACTTCTAGTGGGACGGAGGGAGTAATATTTTATAAAAAATAAACCATAGCGTTTCTTGATATAAAAAAGACAGAAGTATCACATATATATTTAAACCCCAAACAGGTTATAATGAGTGCTAAAAACTATATAAATTAGTGCTAAAAAGAAACATGATACAAAGTCCCCAAAAGTTGACCTATATTTTATATTCAACAATAAGAATGAAGGATGAACATACCTTACACCACCATCAAATATCTCTAATAAAAAGCTAGAGCCCCTTCTTATTTGCACTTTCCTTTTGCACAAATAGTCAAAACATGAGCCAAAAACTCATGCTGAAATGAAAACGACATATGGGAACTTCAATTCATGTTTTTAGGATGAATAAAAGTTTCCATGCTCTCTAAACACCAACATGACATTAAAACCATTTAATAGAAACATTATCAAATTGATTAAAATGGCTATGTGCTCATTCACATTTCAAAATTATTACTCTGATTTCAAAGTCCTTTTTGTGGATACTATAATCATATTAATATCTCCACTAATAACCATAAGCTTTTTCTTTGATATAAAAAAGCCAAAGTATCACAATAATTATCAGTACAATGATATTTTATCAAACTTCTGTATGCTCAGAACATCAGCCAAAATTATCTTATCACTACCATCACCGACTTCTGTCTTTTTTAAAAGATTACCCAAATATCCTTTTTACTCACCAAACAATAGTGAACATATACTCATCAAACATCATGCAAACATATATACATACCTGTCTTTTTCAAAAATAGAACTTATATAAATTAAAAAATAACCCCAAATTTTTTAGACATTTCATCGAGCACTTTATATGCATCACCAAAAATTTTATTTCTTTATATTAGTAATCACCTAAATCACAAATATGGAGGTGGAACTCATGAATTTGTAATCGTCACACCCTTCTTTCAAAACAAAAATCACTCCAAAAAATCACAAATAACAAATAAAGTGTTTTGACATGACTAAAATGTGTACCTTTCCCGGACCACCAGAAGGTTCCTTGCAGCATCAACCAATAGTGAAATTAAAGTCAAGATTTTTAAGATGGTTTATAGATCAATTAAGAATTTTGGAAATGGGTTTGCTGGAAATAAGAAGAAAGATGCCAAAGATGGTTGCTTTAGCTCGGCGGCGGCTGTAACTCCGGCGGATGTAACTCCGGTGGAGATTGTCGGAGAGTTGAAATCAGTTCATGAAAAGAAAAAAGGTCAGATTAAAATTAAAATAAAGATTGGGAAAACGATTGATGGGTCGGTGATTGAAGTTTCGAAATCTGGTGAAGAGATGAAAGGGGCCTCACCTTCCAGGAATCAATCTATTCGAATGTGCACTTTTTTTTCTTGGAACTTCATCTTTAATCTCGCTAACCCTTCACATCAAACAAAATATAATCAAACTCAATAGCAGAAACATTAATACATATAAAAAAACCCTAATCAAATGATACAAAACAAAACGTAGTGTAGTGATTTATAAAATAAACAAACCTTGATAAATTTGAAGGAATATGGGGAAGATGATCAATCGGAAGAAAAAAAAAGTCATCCAAAATTTACATCTTTTAATTTAATATCCAAAAACCCCATATAACAAAAAAAATCAAAAAAATCTACAAACATACCTTATATCTCGAATTGAAATCACAAGCCTGTAGCTATCTGCTTCTTCTTCATGTTCTTGTAGAAATTATGGAAGAAAAAAATTAGTAACAAAAAATAGAATTAAAAAAAAACTCATGTAAAAGAAAGATATAATAGTGTACTGTAACTAAACTAAAATCCAAAGACGAGGAAGAAGAAAAAACCAATAATTAAAAGAAAAAGAAGCTATTCAAATTTACACCCACGTTAGATCGAGAATAAAGAAAAAGAAGAATGTGAATCAATGAAATTAGGATCAGAAGTATATGTAGAAGGGAGAGAAAATCTTTGATGAAATTTAAAATTTAAATTGATAGATATGTGGATTGAAAGAGGCGTAAGGAGGAAGGAAGAAAAAAAGCTGACTTATCTTAAAAAGCTGGCCCCACAAATATCTATCTATCTATGAAACTTATATAACACACTTCCTAAAGTATTTAGTTACAACCAAACTAAACTGCTAACTAAGTCCTTAACCAAGCTCTGATGTAATCAAAATCGTACACTTTACTAACGTGGCACTAGATGCTCGACACAACTCACATTTTGTGAGATCATGGTCGAGTCTCCTTTAGTAGAGATAGTAGATAGTAGATAGATAGTAGATATCTATAATATACTTAGTTAATTAGTAATCAATATTGAATAACCTTTTCTCTAGCTCATTGCGACATGACATTTTCCTTTGTTTAATACGCAGGTAACTTTTAATTTTATAGTTTCCATCCTAAACATTAGATAATAATAATTATGTTTTGTTTTTATCTGTTTATTAATGTATAGAACCTACAGTTAGGTTATGTTGTTTCCTGTTTTGAATAGCATGAATATTAATTGTGATTTAACACTTACTTATATTTGAATAAAAAATCGAAATATTAATGTTATTTTTTAGGTATGCCTAAAAATTATTTATCCGGTAGTCAAAAACGTAAAAAGAGAAAAATTCAAGAAGATTTTATAAAGTCTCAAACCGGGGCTTTAGATAAGTTTATCCAAATACATTCTCATCCTCATCATTCTAATGTTGATGAACAAGATAATGTAAATGCTAATGTTGATTGACACTTAAAAAATATAATCTATATTATTCACATTTAATTTTTGACATACTTTGTTTTTATTGTCAAAAATATTAATCTGTTATATCTTATTATAGATCGTTATTTTAAAGGCCCATTTTTGTATTTTTGATCCAAACCCTAAATTTTTTTTATTTTTTCAGAGACGGCATGATAATATCTACTTAAAATATTTATAATACATTAATAAATTAATTAAAAAAAAAAACGTGGACTACCCTTATACTCTAACCACTACCTCTCTTAGATCGATAAACTACACCACAGCCAACACCACAACCACCAATCGGCGCTGCCGCAGACCAAAACAACGCCACCATTGCCATCGTTCGCATCACGTAGGTATCTTTAGTCATTATGACGAAAGTTTTGGTCATTTACTTACGAAATTGGGAGTTAGCTGAGAAAAAATGAATGAGTTGTAACACCCCAACTAAGGCGGAACGATGAGATGTACAGAAAGTCGAGTATTCAAAACAAAGGATAATAGATAACATTCACCATAGCTTTATTTGATAAAAATAATTTTACAATGCACAAGCATGTGAACCAATTCCCAAGTACAATACGTCTACCATACTTGGATATTGAGTCCACGAAACAAATAACAAATACATGAGATGATATACTACAATGATCAAGGCGGATTCCATTGCCCATCACAAGGTTTGATCTTTGACTCCCAAGTGCAATGCAAATAATCATGATGCATATAATTCCTCAAAGCTTACGCTAATTCCTGAAAAGCATGAAGAAAAAGTGTCAACTACGAAAACGTAGTTGGTGAGTGCATAGGTTTGCAAGTAAATCTCGTTACATATCCATTTCAAAACAAACTTAGAAAACATATTATTTCATATCAATTCACCCAAACCACATGACCGACAAAAATCCCATATCAAACCATCAAGTTTTCAAAATACCATAACGTCATTTCAAAGAGTTGAGAATTCCATGGTAAATTATAAAGTTCTCATTTGTCACATTTATCGTGAGAGAAAAATATATCAATCGATTAATCATTCATCATACCAAAACCATTCGGTCATCAATACTTCAATATCGCCAATCTCAACAACTTTCGAGATTCCATATAAGGTCCAATACCCAAACCGTATGTTCAATCCATAATATCCAACCATAAGTAATAATCAATAATATTTAGCCAAAGGCATAATTCGATGAGTTTGTCTTGAGCCACTACTAAGACCCTTTCACGTCCAAATAATAATAATGATGATATGTCCCGAAGATATGATAATAGAAGCACATGCTGTCAATCACGTGCAATAATAATAATGAATGGGTCGTGCCATGGAGACGACCAATAATATATAAAGTAGATTAGAGCACCCTTAGGCAGACCGGAGATGAGGGCGGCCACAAAGGCGGCCAGTCAACCCGCTGCCATCTTGGTGAGTGAGGGGACGAATCCTAGTTGCGCAACCCTCTAACTACAGGCCTCAATGAGTTAATAGTAGTGTACAGGGGACCACCGTTTGACAGTACTCAAGCTCATCATATATCATATAACACGTTGAACATACAATATAATTCCCATATCATAATTCATTCTTCAAAGTGTCATTTCATATAAGAAAGCAATTTTAATTATTCATGCTTTTCACCCCGTAAGTAAAACATATAAAAGAGTTTGAAAGGGGGCTATGACTCACCTTGATATGCCGCATATTATATTCACTTATCCAAAATTGGTACTTCCCATCTATCGCTTCCTTGATCACGTATTCCTTATGGTCCTCAATCACCTTTCAATGCCAAGACTATCCCTACGATAGGACTAATATAAGTAAGTTCCTATCTTAAGCCATCACTTAGAATGCCACTTTCATTATGTTGTCATAAATTTTGGGATCCAAGTGTATTGTTAATATTTGCATCTTTTTGGTTGTAGAGAGTGTTGGTGTAAAAGGATTTTCATTATACATGTAGTTATAAGTTGTTAGAATTTCGGTAACTTGCCTTCATTTGTGGTTTCGTTTGGCATCTTAGGTTATCATATGGGAGTGCCATATTAAGTTATGTTCTTTTAAACATCATTGGATGTGTAACCAATTTTAATACTAAATAGCATTTGTGATATCAATTTATAGTTTGGTTAACGTAATTACTTATGTCCATTCTACTTAATCATCCTTTTTGTGTTACTTTGATTACGCTTATCTTTTACTCACATATTCCTCAATATGTCTTATGATTATTCGGGTTTATGAAATTCGCTTAAGTGTTATGGGCCATCACCAATTGGGCCTAAGTGTTATGGGCTTTTAAGTGACTTGGGCTTAATTTATTTGGGTTATGTGCTTAATGGGTTATATTGGTTATTGGGCTACATGGTTTATTGGGCCAAGTGGGCCTACTGATTTATGGTTCAATGGGTTTATTATTTGGGCCGGGTTGGCCCATTATGGTCCTTAGTGTATCTTTTAGCCCATTACACAAATTATTGGTTTACTTCAGAATTTTCTGTTTTTACTTCACATTTTTATGAAATGTTGGCTACTGTTTTGGGGTTAAACTGAATTATTTGGACCCTCCTGATTTTTATACAATAACCTATATGTGTCCACTTATTTTGTAATTTTGGCTTAATTTATAAAGAATGTTTACTACCTCTAAATATTTTTATAAATGAAAGTGGTCAAAACAGTCACTGTTTTGCATACTCGAAAGTTTTATAAAAGTTCTTTGGGTTTTGCTCTTAATAAAAATTCCATGATTTTATTTTAAGTTTAGGACACATTGGACTTACTTTCCACCAAGTATGGCGTCCTGGAACCTTATGGATTAGGAGATAAAAATTGTTAAAGTTGATAAAATATTCAGACAAAAATGCAGTTTTGACCAGTTTTAGTAGAAAAATCATATCTTTTGTTTGGTTCAGTATTTTTGAGTGATTCCAGTTGGTGGTTAATTTAACTCGTTCATTCTATTATTTATGATGTGTCGCTATATTAGTTCAAACTTTTGGCATATGAAATAGATATTTATTTAAATCAATACCACAAACGCATCTAAAAATTTATGGTATCGAATATATATTTAATATGTACAATAAACCAAAAATAAAAGAACAAAAAGTAACGCGTAACAGAAAGCACGAACTTGATGTGATGTGGCAAAATCCAAATAATATTACGGGTTGTTACGTGGACGAATAATACTCGCCACGCAGGCGAGTTACTATGAGTAATAACTATTATAGGTTATGTTATGCACACATAATAATCAGATAATTCATTTTAAACGCAATTTCAAACACCCCTAAAATGTTCGTCATAGCAAAAAGCCTACAAAAACCAACAAAAATTTAAGCCTAAGATTATAAAATAGTCCGAAAAAACCCAAAAACAAATACATCTGGTGGGGACCACCTTGGTTCGTGCCCGTTACTATTCATCAATTCAAATTATCAACATCCTTAAATAACCCAAAAACAAGTCTCTGGTTGGACCACCTTGGTCGTGCCCGTTACTATCATCAGTTCAATTGGTATGATGTAGGTATATAATATAATAAAATATTTAAGCCATGTTTGACAAGCCAGCATTGGGCTCTCTTTTTTTTCGTTCTTCTGCATACAGCAGACAAAGGCCACAGCATTATAGTTTCAATAAAAACAATATACTAATTTACCTTAATTTTTTCACAAAATTTTAATTTTTTCATACACTTAAAGTTTGATGAATAATTCACACAAATGTGAAAAATTTAAAAAGTACAACTTTCGTGAACTTAAATATATGTGAAAAAAAATTAACAATTTCAAATGTGTAAAATTATTAATTGTTCACACTTAAAAGTGTGAAAGTCAAATTGTAACACCAAATTTCTCCACACTTTTCTTGTGTGAAGAAATTTGATGTTACAAATTAATCCTTACACTTCTAAGTGTGAAAATACTTACATTTATTTGCCGTTTTTAAGTTTAATACTTCTTAATACATTTATAAAATATGACGAAATTATAATTTCAGGAAAAAAATCTTTTAAATGTGGTAGTTTT
>CM067172.1:100592096-100605030 GCA_034093135.1 Erigeron breviscapus | reverse complement strand
ATAAAATGAAACGATCTTGACTTAAAGAAGAATTGAAACGATCTTGATTGAACCAGGGAATGAGACGATCTTGACTTAAACAAGAGTTGAAACGATCTTGATTGAACCAGGGAATGAGACGATCTTGACTTAAACAAGAGTTGAAACGATCTTGATTGAATGTTCTTGGTGAGATCGTCTTTGAATAAGATCGTCTTGGAGATCTTGAAGAAAAATTGATTAAGTATAAGAAATGAGACGGTCTTGAAAACTGGAACGATTTTGAATGAAGATCGTCTTGAAACTTTTTGGTGAAATTTGGCTAAGTATCTAAAAATGAAACGGTCTTGAAGACTGGGACGATCTTGAATGAAGATCGTCTTGGAAAATTTGGTGAAATTTTGGCTAAGTATTAAAAATGAAACGGTTTAGGTGAAGATCGTCTTAGGTGAAACGATCTTGGTTGAAGTTCGTTCTGGGTAAAAAAAATGAGACGATCTTGGTATAAGATCGTCTTGATTTCTTTCACGAAACTTTCAAGTGTCTGAAATGACCAAACCAATCCTTTTGGATTAGTTAGCCAGTATCAACACTTCCACAACACACTTTTAGCTAAAACGATCTTGTTAGGATCGTCTTAACAAGCTACAAAACACTGAACTAAAACGATCTTAGGCAGATCGTCTTGATCATCTTCTTCAACTGAACACCTTTCCAGAAAAACTCCATTGACAAGTTTTTAAAACTTCGATTTCTTAACAATTACTAGGAGTTAGATCACGAAATCACTTCCAAACTGTTTTAATTCACGTCCGCAACACGATTATGAACAAAATTCAACCTAAAACACAACAGATTCAAATCCCTGAAATTACGCGCCAAAAACTCAAAATTCAATCTCGAGATTTAGATTGAATTGGAACTTGAAAATTGACAGGATTATGTTATCAATAGCCACGAATCTATTGATGAACAAACAATTGTGATTTTATGAGATTTGATGTGTGAATTTTGAAGAACCAGTAAGTGAGAAATTTCGAACAGAATTTGAGATTTAGCTTGATTTTGATGAAATTGTGATCAAATTTAGTTATGGATCGTCATCAGATTGATGTTTCTCTCTGATACCACTTGTTATAACACGATTTTAAGCTCTGAATTCGATCTAGCAATGGCGGTTTGTTAGTGTGTGTTCTTGGTGTGTGTGTGTGTGTTTTGAGAGAGAAAAGTCGAGATAACTGAAAGCTTGGAATTAATTGTGTAAGGAATGAAATGATTTTTCTGTTCTTTTTTTGATTTCTAAGGTGTGAGGGCTATTTATAGTCTAACAATACAACTTTGCCAATTATCACAATTAGCCCCTCAACCTTAGTAATCATCTATCTATGACTTAACAACAAGAATGTCTTCTAATCTTTATTACAATTTATCACTATTTTTGGATTTCTAACACTTTTTACTCAGAAAGACATGAATGTTAGACAACGACGGTGGATGGAGTTATTAAAGGATTACGATTGTGAAATTAAATATCACCCAGGCAAAGCTAATGTGGTTGCTGATGCCTTAAGCCGCAAAGGATATGCGAAGAGTAGGTTATGTGCAATGATTACGAAGGTTGAGTCGAACTTAATGGAACCTATTCGACTAGCTCAAATTGAAGCGTTGAAGGAGGAAAATGTGAAAGAGGAGTCTATTGGGAAAAAGAAGAAAAATAGACTTGAAATGGAAGAAAATAGTCGCGGTCTTCGAACTTACAAAGGTAGAATATGGGTTCCTCTATATGGAGGCAATCGTGAGTTAGTAATGGACGAAGCTCACAAGACTAAGTATTCTGTACACCCTGGTGCCACAAAGATGCATGCAGATTTGAAGCCGATTTATTGGTGGCCCAGTATTAAGAACGATGTAATGATGTATGTGCAGAAATGTTTGACGTGTGCTAAAGTGAAAGCTGAACATCAAAAGCCTTACGGGAAATTTCAGCAACTTGAGATCCCTGAGTGGAAATGGGATCACATTACGATGGATTTTGTGACCAAACTTCCGAGGACGCCTCGTGGTCACGATATGATATGGGTTATTGTCGATCGATTAACGAAGAGTGCTCACTTTCTCCCAGTTCGTGAGACTGCTCCTATGGAGAACTTCGCTACGTTGTATATTGATGAAGTGGTTACTAAACATGGTGTTCCGATATCGATTGTGTCCGATCGTGATGCTCGATTCGTTTCCAACTTTTGGAAGAGTTTTCAACGGGAAGTTGGTACTCAAGTTCGTCTGAGCACAGCCTATCACCCGCAGACCGATGGGCAAAGTGAAAGGACTATTCAAACGCTCGAAGATATGCTCAGAGCATGTGTAATGGATTATGGTGGTTCGTGGGATAAACACCTACCTCTTATTGAGTTTGCGTATAACAATAGTTATCATGCGAGCATTGGAATGCCACCTTATGAGATGTTATATGGTAGAAAGTGTCGGACTCCTAGTTGTTGGTTGGAGCCGGGGAAAAGCAATTTGCTGGACCCGAAGTAGTACAAATTACGGCCGATAAAGTTAATGTTGCAAAGAAAGCCCTGCGTGTTGCTCGCGAAAGGCAAAAGTCATATGCCGATAAGAAAAGGAGGCCGTTCGATTTTAAAGAAGGCGAAATGGTTTTACTCAAGGTGTCACCTTGGAAAGGTGTATTACGGTTTGGAAAACGTGGAAAGTTAAGCCCCAGATTCATTGGACCTTTCAAGATTATCAAGAAGGTTAATGAACAGGCATTTCAACTGGAATTACCTCCAGAACTACACGCAATTCACAACACATTTCATGTGTGTTACCTACGTAAGTGTTATGCGAATGAAACGGATGTCATTCCACTCGAGGACGTAAGTATTAATCCCAACAAGCAGATCGTCGATGAACCTGTTGCTATAATGGGAAGGAAACAAAAGAAGTTACGACGAAAGACTATTGATCTAGTTCTCATTAAGTGGAAACACAATCACGGCGAAAGTATGACTTGGGAGACCGAGTCTGTAATGCGGGAGACCTATCCCCACCTTTTTGATGCTGAAGTGATTCCGGGGACGGAATCCTCTTAAGGGGAGGTAATTGTAACATCCCAAAACTTAATCGTTCATGTTGACTAACGTCGTTAGGTCAAATTCTAAGTCCGTGATATGTTTATGTGGAAATATGTGTTTATGTGCCCTATATGTGAGATTTAATTATCTTTAATGAGTGACAATAAAGTAGACTTAATGATGTGTAAAAGGCCTTTGTAGTGTGCGAAAGTGCTTTGGTGTGTTATATGTATCCCCAATAGGTGTTTTAATGTGAAATAAGGTCAATATGAAGTCCAGGGACTAGTTTTGCCAAAGGTGTAAAGTTAAAAACGGGATTAGGTTAAGATTAACCTAATCTAGGATCATTTTCCAGTAATTAACCTAATTAATAACACCTGCACAGCCTCTCCAATTCCTTAACTGATTTCTAAAGCAATTGATCAAGTTTTGGTTGAATTGATTGAGTATTTTGGGTTATTTTCAATTGGCTATCAAAGCAATCAGGTAATCAATGGGTTGTTATTTGTATTTTCAGATCAAAAGATGTTTTATATTGATCCAAAACTAATTTTAAAAAGGGTTTTGCAAATAATTAGAGTTTAAAAGATGTTTTGGTTAATTGATGTTCGTAATAGTGTTTAACGGGTCTATAATCGATCTTGATGATCAAAAGATGTTTAAAAATGTCAAAAACGTGTTTTGGAAGAAGCCATAGTCGATCGATTCCTGGAAAAAATGAAGAACATAGCCGTTTTTGAATTCTGGACGAAGTTAGGCTTAAGTTCGTTTGAGCCATCTTCGTAAAGCCTAAATTCGTTTTCTGGAATCTAACTTCGTTTGACAAAACGAAGATCATCTTCGTTTGAAGATAAAAACGAAGGCTAAGTTCGTTTGATGCTCAAATTCGTTTTCTAAATTCGTTTAGGCTAAATTCGTAAGGTTTAATGCTGGACTTTTACTTGGTCAGTCTTATGGTCATGCGAGAGTCCAAATAATGTTCCAAATGACTTATACTTCATATGTTAATGAACGATAGGTGTCGGGGGATTACTATTAAGCACTGTTAGCTTTGTTTGCGCGCACATACTACTAACAGGTAAGATACACTACTTTTGTCACGCTGAGGGTGCAACAAAAAAAAATGGTTTCATAAACTATAACCTCCAAAACGGTAATGTATAACCTATATTGTGGTTGGGTTGATATGGGAGGTATTCGGGGATTAAAGATGACGATGCCTATGCTTATAATGTTTCCCCGTAAATACGTTTATGATATGATATGTGATGATATGTTTAAACGATATGATATGTTATGATGAATGGTGGTTAATGATATGATGATGATATGTGCATGTATATGTGGCTTGTTCATCTAGAACACTAGACCTTTTTAGGTTGCCATGACACGTGCACGTTTTAAGGGCCCTAACGTGAAAAGATGATAGATGTGGATTAGTTTAGGGTTAATGTGGAAACCTAAACTAAATGTGGTAAATGCTCGAGCTAATTAGATGTTAAGTGTTATGCATAACCCGTGCCTGATGTGGTAATAGGTATGTATAAATCGTGCTCGTATGTGGGAGAGTACGTCGTGCTCGTATGTGGGAGAGTACGTAGTGCCCGTATGTGGGAGGGTACGTTAAACGGTTGTTCGGGTGACTCCTTGCAACCAGTCATATGTGGCGAGTAGTTCGGGTGGCCTGATGACCCACCTAATGTTATGAACATAACGTGCTACTCATGGATCGACATTGTCTTTCCTTAACGGTAACTTCGGTTACAGTTTAACGGTGACCTAGTCACAACTTAATGAGATGAGATGAAATGATGAAATTGGATTAGGCACACTTAGGGTCGTGGACTCTATGCTTATATGTGATATGGATACGTTATGTGGTGATATAAATGCCTAAATCAAATGACGTAATGTTTTAAAGTGACGTGTTTAAATGGATGAAATGTTTTGCTTAAACCTGGTGTTATCTTACTTAGCTTTATAGCTAACACTTGTTTCTTTTAATGTGTTGACACCCCTTAGGTTAGGCAGTGAGATGACGTGTGAAGCTTTGGCGAGAGATGGGTAGATGATCAAGCTGGCTTTAGTTTACCCAATAGCTTCGCATAGACCTTCTGTTATTGATTTCCTTTATGGAACTTATGTAATGACTACGTTATGATTGCTTTATGTTGGGCAATCTTATGGATTTCTTTTATTACTGATTTGATGCTATTAGTAACACCACTTATGTTTCTCAACTGTTTTCCTTAGTTGAGTATTTTCCTAAATCGTTTCCGCATGATTTAACGCCGTTAGGCGAAATTTTTGGAAATCCATATTTTTACAAAACGGGTGTTACAAGAACCATTTGAAAATAACAGTTTTGTCGAAAATGAGGTCAATGAACAAGTAACTGTGCCGTCGGACCCTCATCAACATAGTTTGGCTGCTGAATCACAAGCTGTTGAAGTTTATGACACAAATGAAGGTGTAGATAATGAAGCGTCCAATGATGGGTCACGAAATGTTAATGCTGGCGCTCTGGTAATTTTAAACGCACTTGTTTCTCAAGTTGACGTTGATTTTTTGGAAGATGGTGTTGTTGAACAAGTAAATGCAAATGAATGTAAGAATCATGACGGCACGAAACCATTGGCTGCTATTCCATTGAATTCTTGTCCGGGAAACCAAACAGATGAAAATTTGGATCAAATTAAAGGCTCGCGTTCAATTGAATCAGAGGAAAACATGTTTTCGTTACAAACTGATACATCTTTGGAATGGTTTAATGATGTCATAACAGGAAAAAATGGCGATAAGGTTGACGCTACTATGCAGGATGCTGAAGGTGAGTGTGCTTTGGAGGCAAACTTGCGTGACTATGTATCACAAGTACCGACTACGACATGTGAAACAATGCCACTCTTCAACTCGGAACGAAACATTGATTCGCTCAACATGGATACAGAACCTGCTGCATTTTCAGAATCTGAATCCGTTTTAAAAGATTCAGCTTATGACAGTTTCATGAAAAAGTTCAATTCGAAGATCAAAAAGTATACTCGGGTTGGTAGTTCATCTCAACCCGAACTTCCATCTGTCGAATCCATCCTTGAGAAATCTCAATCTGATATTCGTCACATTGTTACAACTGTGGACGATGTCCGTAGGTTATCTATGAATCATACTGAATCTGTTAAACAAGTTATCATTGTTGAATGATGGTATTAGATCCGAAGTGGGAAAATTTGCACTCAATGAACAGTTGGCAGAGGAAAAGTTGAATGAATTGGTCGTCTCTCATAATAATATGGTATCAGCTTTGCAGCAAGGTTTTGACCTTACAAAGAAAGATGTTGAAACTTTTGTCCGTAGAAACTTTGTATCATATCTTAGTAAGATTGAATCTGAAAGGGACAATGTTGAATTGAGGTTTCGTAAGATTGTGTAACATCCGTGAGTTTTGACCCGTTGACTTTTCGGGTAATATGACTAACCATTTAAGTTAATGAATTATTTGAGTCGTTTTGTGAATTAAATGACAATGTGTTATATTCGGGTCGATAATATGTTTCGATCGGTGTTTAAATGTCTAATGATTGTGTTTTGGCTTGAGAAGAGAAACGGGTCGGCCCGTGGGTCACCCACGACCCATCAGCCCCTTTGACCCATTTCTCCCCCCTTATCTTTTCCCTTGCCTTTCATTCTCTCTTCTATCTCTTTTCTCTCAAGTAAAAAGGGCAAGACAAGAACCCATTTCATTTCTACCTCTATCTATCATCGATTGGTGTTTTGGAACTGGTATAACACTAGAATCATAGTCTTCTATACCTCATTATCGTCATATCGAAGAATCAAAGGTTGAAGTTCTTGCATTTTACCCATTTTGACCTAATTTCGGGTTTGAGCTCAAGAAGGAAGTTTTGGTAAGTTTAATTCATCCCATTTACTTCTATTTATGTTAGTTTACTTGTTTCTAGTCATCTCGTACATTTACAAGTTCTAAATCGCCTTAAAATGAGTTTGGGTCGAATTAGGGTTTTATTAGGGTTTGTTTGATTTGGAGAATTTGGTGATGTTATGGATGGAAATATGGGTTTGGGTAAGTGTATTTATGCATTAGAATGTCAAATGTAACTTCAAAACAAGTCTTGTAACCTTAAACGTCGATTTGGGGTTTTGGGGTTCTTGATTTTCTGCACTTGCTGCTGCTGGTAGTGTTGCTGCCCAGAAGGGGGCGTAACCTACGGCCCTATGGGGCGTAGGTTACGCTGGTACAAATTTCTTTGGGCGTAGGTTACGGCCCTTTGGGGCGTAGCTTACGCCGATCCTTCCATCTTACGCCAAAATGTTTCTGTTTACGCCAACTTTTACGCCAAAAATGACTTTTCTAGAGGGTCGTAGCTTACGCCACTTTGGGCCGTAAGCTACGCCAGTTGTAATTTTGACCACCGTACCTTACGCCCCTTTGGGCCGTAAGTTACGGCCTTTGTTTTTCTGAAATTTCCTTGTTTGACCTAGTTTGACTTTCTGGACCTTTTTACGCGTCGAGCCTTAATCTAATTTACTTCTTATCTTATATAACATTGATTGAGAGTCTTAGAAGTCGTTTAACGTCGAGAAGCACTTTGGAAACCTAATTAGGGTTTTGCCAAATATTTAATAACTACGTATATGTGGTTATGTGTGTTAATATGAATGTATATGATCGATATTTAGGTGTTGGACGTGAAGTGATCATTGAACGACAGTAACTTGACTTTATATCAAATTTAACTTCTTTGCCGATCAGGTGAGTTTCGTATCTCCCTACTCGCTTGAGATTCGGGCTGAAAAGTGTAAACTTGCGTGTTTACTTACATTGTCGATTGATTGATTGATTTGGTTTAAATGTTGGATTGATGAGACAGTTATCACGTTTGAATGACTTGATTTATGTTTTGTTAAGTATTTCGTTAATATTAGGATAGACGTACATACATGGAAGACGATGATACCTTTAATGGGTTTTAGATGTGGTGGGAAGGCTGCGGGTGACCCTATACATAAGCATCTAGAACTTGATGAAAGTAGAATCCTCCGAAGTGTATGTACGCATTGTTTAGAGGAATTGATGGATGTTGGGAATGTGTTTGGAACGGACATATACGCCTTGTTATACTTGACTTGTACGGTACACACTCAAGCATACTTTTATTGTTGCATTGATGACGTTATTGACACGTATTTGATATACGTTGGGGTCTTACATACGTATGATACATGATTTGATGTTAATATTTCGCGTACTCATTTATTATACGCAATTACTTTACCCTTATGATCTTGTAATGATTTGATATTGTGACTAGGATAGTTGTACATACATGGAAGACGATGATACCTTTAATGAGTTGTAGATGTGGTGGGAAGGCTGCGGGTGACCCTATATATAAGCATCTATGATTCCTTAAATGTAAAGGCGTATGAAATGTATGTGCATTGTAGTTTTAGATGATTTGTTGTACGATAGACTGGTGATTTGGTTGATGTACTTCCAAGTGTTTTACACTTGAGAACATGCTTTTGTACTTACTGATTGGTTGATGTACTTCCAAGTATACTTACTTGATGAATGGTTCCACGTACTTCCAAGTGTCATACACTTGAGATCGCGCAATGTACGACGTACTACCAAGTTGTTAGACTTGAGAATATTGTGTTGGTAGGGGTTTTGTTGTTGTCATGGTACTCTTAGGATGCGTTATCTGATGCCTAATTGTTGGACATACCTTTTATGCATTATGCACTTACATTGATATTTACATCATTTGTGCATACTTATTACACATTTACAAATAATGGTGTAATCTTGTTGTTGGACGATATTGTGTTACTTAGAGGCTCGCTGTAAGTCATGTCTAGCCTCTACTCGTATATTGTGATTATTGACGGTGGTTCCTTATGGACCATTACTACGAACTCACCAACCTTGTGTTGACTATGCTTAGTACGCTTTTCAGGTTATCAGGTTATTCCAGGGCGTGGAGTTGATTGTTTGCTTGCTGTTTGAACCCGGACTTGGACTTATATGGATTAAGGATCCATTTGCCTTCTTTTGCATTGTACTTAGGACTGTTAGCCATCTTTTGATGTTCTTTTGTAAACTTTGATGGTTACTTGTTCCTTATGTATTTTGATACTTGTTATTCGTATTGTATGGATTCACTGAATCCTTTAATTGCATATAGTTCATGTTCTACATTAATTCCACCTTGTGCTATATGATTTCCGTAATATTTCGAGCCTTGGCTTGGTGTGTTACAGATTGTCAATGAAACAATGTTGAAGAAGGAAGAGGTTATTAGGTTGTTACATTCTGATGTGTATGAGACTATGAAAAAAGACATTCTCAATGGGCTATCTGAGTCTGTTACAAATGGTTTGTACTCAAAGATTGAGGGGTTGATGAACAATAAGATTGTTGAAATTGAAAAGGTAGTTTCTGATAAGTTGTCGACTGAGTTAAAGAATGTTTGTGGTTCTGTCAAATCTTTGGAGAAAGGGTACAAAGAATTGGTGTCAAAAATGGATAATAAGTGTGAAAAGCCTGTAGATAGAACATATCTTGGTGCCCTAACCCTTAATGAGAAAAAGCTGCTAGAGGAGGTGAAGATTGCGCAGGTGAATTGAGAGGATTGAAGTCTCAGTTCGCATGTGTGATGATTGGTATTCAAGATTGTGTGAAAACACAACATTTTGAACCTTTTGTGGAGTGTGTTAAAAATGTTGACTTGCTTTCTAAACTTTCCCTTGCTGACATTCCGAAGGAAAATCGGGGTAAGAAGTTTGGTGTTCCTACCACATGTTTGAATCTGATAAATGATATGCAGGGGGACCAGATTCTAAGTATAAGGATAAACAATCCTTAATGGATCAATCATGCCAAGAGAAGTGTCAGTATTGCCAATGAAAGTGGAACTGGTACGATAGGAAATAAAGATGTTGTTGGTGATTCTGGATTTCCAGACAGGAAAGATGTTTCTGACGCGGACTATCAAAAGTTTGTTATTATGGAAGATGAAATTAAAAAAGAACAAAAAAAATTAAGACATGATCTTCAAATTAAAAAGGTATATCAGCTTGATAGTGGAGTTTTGGATAAGGTGAACGCAGAAGCTTTGTCCATTCCTTTGACTGTCTACATGGCAATTAAGAATGATGCCAAGATGACGAATGTACTGCAGATGTTGGAAGATATCAAAGTGCATCAAACGTACTCTGAAAAAGAACAATTATATGATAAGATGATGTTTGGGAGGACAGTTGAGGAGCTCAAGTTGTTGAGAAAGAAAGAATGTGATGAAATGAAATTGAAATTGACTAATTATGTTGCTTCTATGTGCAAGCAGGTCACTAACGTGAATAGTGGCTTAAAGCGGAAATTACAAGAGCAACCCAGTCAAAAAGAAATTCAGAGGGTCGCATCAGGTTATGATAGATTTATGCTGTTCAGAAACTCACAAAAGAAGATTCAATCCGTGAAAATTGAAAAGATTGGTGACAACACTTTTAGAATAAACTTGGTGTATGAAGATGAATCAATTCAAATTATTGATAAAGGGTCTGTTGATTCGTTTGGTTATCAAGAATTAGTAGTGATTAATGAATTGCTGAATAAGAATAACGTGGAGGACGAAGCCAGTCGATTGTGGAAGGTGGTTGTTGAGAAAAAGTTTGAAATAAAGCGGAACATGGAAGAATTCCTTGCTGTACACAAACCAACGAAGAGGTTAGCTACCGGTGATGGTTCACATTCCATACCTTGCAATAAGTAGTTTTGATTAGGCATACGTATTTGTCTTCTATTGTTAGTATATCTGGTTATCCAAACACTTGGTTATGAATATTTGTGTGTGTACTACTTGAAATTTGATATATGATCTTAATTATGTATTTGTTGTTTTTGTGGAAACTCATATTAGTATTACTAATAATAATGTTTTTCTATAAGTTGCGAGTCAGTTTAATTTTAATTCATGTAATATCGTTAGCTTAAATTTGTACATTTGACGTTTGTATCAAGTACAATACCATAGAGTGTTTGTTAATGTTACCAAATTTACAGTAAGTTAAATAGTTTATGTGTATTTAACCTGTCGATTTCTTTAAAGCATGTGAATGGTTTTAAGAAGTTACATATTTCGTGTCCCACGTTTATTTAACTTCTCATACAACTTTTTCGTTGGCAGTTGCATCATTTCGTTCGTGGTTGTACTTTGTTCTATATATAGTTTTGTGTATATAGTCATTTTTATTGGCATTTTTTCACTCAGTATTGTCTACAAGAAAATAAAATTTCAATTTACAAAGTTATGGAGAACGGAAAAACAGTTGTCAATGAAACTGATGTCAACGTTGATTTAGGTCTTAAACCTGGAAACGATAAACAAGATGGGTTGGAAAGTTTGTCGGCAGATGAACAATATGTAAGTGTGCATAATTACTATCAGTATATTAAAATGACGTGACTAACGTTAGTTTTATATTTACTTGTGGGATCCATTTCTATGCGAAAAAGAGGTATAATTTGGTTATTACTAACGGTTCGAATATGTATATTTGGAGATATAGTTTACGTGGTCTTTTTTTTTTCTTTCAGATTAATGAATTCATGATGAAATACAAACAGGCAAGACGCAAAAGGATATATGAGGAAACGTTGAAAAAACTGTTTCCCTCGAGTCGTAAGGATTACCAGGTTTACTAAATCAGAATCTAATATATTATGCAAACTTATAATTCAGTTTCAGCAGTTGATATCTATTTATAGCATATGTTAAGAAGAGTGTAGTTAAATTTTGTGTTAATGTTTGCTATTATATTTTGTTGTTAATTGTGATAAGTTGTTTTTAATATGGTTATTGTTTTTATTAATTTAGCATGCTGAAGTTGGTCAGAAATTGGAGATTCACATTGAAATAAAAAATAACACTCCAGTGAAAACACAAGACCCAGTTGCAAATGAAGCTGGTTACACTTTTCAACCTGATGGTGATTGTTCAACTGATAATATGGATACAGAGGTTGGTGATGTGGTTCTAAAGAACTTTGTTACTGGTAGTAAGAACATTCATACTGAAGCAAAAGTTGAACCACATTCCCCTGTGAAGTTATTGGATGAAGTTGATGATGATTGTCGTGTTTCAAAAAAGTTGAAAATTGAAGACAGTGAAGGCGCATTTGAGCAGCAGGGTAATGTTGGAGATTAGAAATCATATATATGTTATTTAGTGTTCAATGTTTATCCTTTTTATGTAAGGTAGTTGCATTATCATCATCGTTAGAATGTTTATTTGTCTTTTTATGATGTTGTTATGTTTTCCTAAATATATATGTAGGTTTTTGATTTTGCAATGAAAGTTTTATTATCATGTTTGTATGTACTACTTATTTTATCTATTTTGATTATTTGGTATTTTATATAATTTTTTTTTATTTTTTCTTGTCAGTATTATGGTATAATGAGATCCTATATGGTTTTTGATTATACAAATAATCAGTATTATGTTTTTCTAAATATATAGAGTACTACTTATTTTTTTATTGTCAGTATTATTTTATCATTTCTGATTATATATCTTATTTCATTCAATGTCAGTTATCATACAGATTATTTTGTAAGTTCGGTATATATATATACTGAATTTTTTGATGAACCTGGTTTAGTAACTATAACTTTTAGTTTCTGAATCTTCTCAGTCTTTGCTCTCTGTACGTTACATTGTTTTAATCTTTTTTTTTAAATGTTCATTAATCGTATTTATAGATTTTGAAAAACGAGGAGTCTATCACATTACATGTGGTTGAGATAAGTCAAAAAGTAAATAATATGTCAAAGTGCGTTTTCTTTATTT
>CM067172.1:100540360-100591096 GCA_034093135.1 Erigeron breviscapus | reverse complement strand
CAAGCCGGTACCACCAATGCTTAAGAAAATATCCCTAGTAATTAGTTTGTTTGATTAACAATTATCAATCATATCTATGTGAATAAATACGTGGTACCACCAACCGTATCCAAACACGTTTACCAATTAATACCTATTATTCTAATGACATTCACCGTGGTACCACCAACCGGAGACAATCAATCATAGACAATTAATCGAAATAAAATACCTATTCACCTAGTACCACTAACGATGAACAAATAAATTATTAATATCACAAAGAATAAAGCATAAGGAATTAATCAATAAAGATCTCAATATAACGATAATAGAATCAACTCTTGAATTAAAACATAGCAATCACATTATCGTCTAGTTTCATCAAGGTGGATGATAATAGATCTAGCCACTCATGATGAATGGTAAATAATAATCAAAAGAAAAGGTAAACATGATTGTACCAATCGTTTGATGAAAGTAAATTGTAAGACAAGAAAAGTAGATACGATCTAGATGGGTGCACGTAGATCTCCAATGATTTTGAGGAAGAAAAACTGGCCTTTGAACCTTGAAGAAATCCCTTATAGTGCAGCTCCTAGAGAGATAATTTGATAATTTGGGTATTAGGTTTATTTTTCTATTTATACCTCCCTTTATTTGGTCCAAAAACTGCCCAAAAACCCTTCAGGTTCGACCCCTCACTGCGGCGCAGTGGGCGTGTAAGGCCCCCACTGCGTCGCAGTCCTTATGTACTGGACAATTGTGCTCGCTGGTAACGGTTCACTGCGGCGCAGTGGGCGTGTAAGGCCCCCACTGCGTCGCAGTGCCTCCACTGGTTGACCAACTGGTTGACTGACTGGTGCTGACTGCGGCGCAGTGGTCCAGTTCACCACCACTGCGTCGCAGTATATATCTACTGGACTTTAACCTCCTTTTGGCACTTGATGACTGCGGCGCAGTGCAATCATGCTGGACTTTTCTATCTTCACAACCCTGAACAACTCTCAGACTCACAAATCAACATCTTGGCCTATGAAATCATCCGAACTTACACCAAATGGACACGTATCCTGTTTAGAGCCTGACAACACTAACACACACATAAACGCGCCAAATGCCAACAAAATCGACTAAAAACACTTAATAACAAGGCCAATAATGATGTGGGCGATGGGTATAAATTGGTCACATCAATACACTTCAAAAATAGTTATAAAATTGATTCCTCATTCTTATACCTCCCCCTCAATTTTATGACTAGGATGTATAACTATGACTAATCATTATAAAAATAATCATTCTTATGTACTCCCCCTCAATCTATGACTGGGATACATAACTATGAATTTATCAAAAATGCTCAGAAATTCTTATGAATTTTTATGTCATATCAATTTCACAATATTGATTATATCCTCATATTCTTATGAAAACATTTCATAACTATATGATCTAAATAATCAAAACCTTTCACATCCATAAATACATTTCTATATCTAAGGCTTCAAAAATACTTATTTGACAACCTTTCATATTCAAACGAAATATCTATGTCTAAGGTTGTTAATATAAAAACTCAATAACCTAGTTGGTAATCTTCCATATTCAAAACTAAATTTTTATATCTAAGATATTCAACTAAGAACCTAGCTATCATCATCTATAATTACTGTATAAATAATACTATAAAAACCTGATGATCTTAGCAACCTATCTGGATTATGTCAGACTTTTGCTCAGAAATCCTTCTTTTAGATTGACTTCTCTGCAAATGCTCTGAAAAAGATAACTCCGAGACCACAAAATTTATTGCTATGCCTGAACCTCGATCCTTTGAAACTGCAAATTGATCAGCAAACTTCAAAAACTCTGTATCGTCATGACAATCAACTAATTCAACATATCTCATTGTAGTTCTCCCCCTCAACGATAAATCCCTCCGAATTAAGCACATGCAAGTCCCTACTCGCCTTGCATAACCGGCATATAATAGAGAAGTTGAATTTCCAACGATCAACACCGAACTAGTTAACTCCCATGAAAACCAGAAGCTTTGTAGCTTGAATCACAAACTGTAGAAGCATAAATCCTGTTTCAAAAGCAATATTATCCATGTCTCCATATCTTCATAACTCTGAATATTTCTTCTGATCACTTTCTTCATGAATCATGATCAAAGTCTTTAGATCAAACAGTAATACACAGCTTCTTGTGCCTATACCTGCACATACAAGCTCATACCAAACATTAACATAATAATGTTATTCTTTATTATTTCATCACTATGATACATAATAGTAATGACTTAATCTAGAACTACATTTTTCATTTTCTTCTCCAAATTTTGTTATTTTTCACTATGATAAGTCATAAATATCTCTATGACATTTCCTTAGTCTAGAACTACAAAAAACAAAAAACAAACCTTGAGAACACTGTCTCATGTTTAAAAAATGACCTACAAAACCATTGTTTGTTCATCAACTAACATAACCTAGAACCTTAAAATCTCTGTTTTATTGTTCTATGGATAACCTAACCTAAGGTCTTCCATCATGCAAATCTATACAGATTTCGTTTCTAATGTCACTTATCTTTAACTCTGTAAAGCATATGAACTGAAACCTAATCACTTATACTTTTGCATGATCAGATCTATCTTGCTTCCGTTGTGAGATCTTGCTTGATAACCTACAAAATCAAACGTCTGTGCGTTGTCCTGCACATCTCAACAAAGACATCAAATCTTCTCAAAGTAATAGTATACAATCTGAAGAATTCTATGAATTTGCAAGATAAAATGAATATACTTAACAGTCTATTATAAACCTAGATCACATTAAGGTCAAATAATTCACTGTAAGCACTTTCAAACTTCAGCAAAATCATTTGGAATCTCTGTTCCAAATCTTTTTGATAAAAATCCTTTTAAAGATCAAATTCAAACTATGAACAACTCTGTGTTCATTCTTATGAAAGTCTTCTTTCTAAAGATAAATAAATCAGGCATTAACTCAATATCTGTTTACTGAAATCAACAACTCTGTGTTCTTTTCCTTAAACTCATATTCTGTTAATATGACACACTTTCTTTTAGCTTTTGATCACAACACTATTGCTTAACTACCCTACTCGTTTATTCACTGTTCCTATAGAACGTAGTTGAGTCCTCTTGGAAACTAGATTCTATTCTGACTCTGTCTCTCGTGCACTAGGAATTTTTATTTAAACAATACAATTACAAATAAAAATTACACATTTTACGAAAAACATAACACACACACACATACACTGAACATAAACGAATAACATAGTTACTAGAGCTAAAGTTACTGCAGATTAGATCAGATTAGCATGTTACATAAGCCCACAAATGAGAAATAATTCTCTTATTATTAGTTATGAACAGTGATCCATTAACGATTACCAATATGTTTGTCCTCTTAAACACTCGGTACTTCTAGTTTCCTTTTAGGTTGTGACACTTCCGACATACTATGGCCAAGGACAGTCACCATGTAACCCGAGTAGCCTAATATGCCATTTAATCAACTTTGCGAACTTAAGTGACCCACATTCAGATATACTCCCACAATCGACACAAGCACTAAGATTAAGACATTTGGTGAGTATAGGAAGAAAGCCTATAAGAATCAAGTCAGCGGTGACAGGTCGGTGATTCATCACACGCAAAGCGACATAACTTGACTCACGTACGGAAATATACCCAACATTGCATAATGCTAAGTACTTGCATATTTGTGACATCATTTTAAAGCACTTATGAAAACCTGTGACTTTCGATGAGACCCGTGTAGCGAACTTTCTGACAACCTATGCCAAGTTGGAAGCTTTAGGTAGGCTAGGTATACAAAGACACCCCAAGGACTTACTTGTCCGAATTTCAAAGGCCACATTAGCTCCATAATTTTCAAAAGATTTATTAGATATTTGCATATCTTGTCACAAATATACATCTGAAAAAGCAATACATACACATATATGTACCCGAGACCTTCTATATAAAGACCAAATATACAAAATTACAATGCAAGATCTTTCGTAAGATTTAAGGACCAGACTCAATTCATATACATGAAGAGCAGGCATTCTCAGCCATATATCTGAATATGTTTCCCATAAGAACATTGTATACATTTAAGTTCAGATTATAAGGAAACCTTGGTACTTTGTGCCTATCGATACATCATATAATGGTATCACTGAACTGAGCAAATTAAAGTACAATTAAGTAGGCTTAAAAGCTAAAGTATCGTCACGTCTAATCGTATTGACGCAATGACGTTACTCTATTTATTATTTTCTTTTTCTTTTCTGGTTTTTTTTCCTGACACTATATGACACACATACATAACGACACAAACACTGACATATTTTACAAAGTTCATTTTGAGAGACACTGTCACTATAGATTTCTCATTCCAATCAATTGGACTAACAACTCGAAACGAGTTCGGTCGAAAGCCTTAGTGAAAAGATCAGCTAAATTAAAGTCACTTGGCACCTTTTCTAGGACTATTAATTTCTTTTCAGCACAATCACGAATAAAATGAAACCTTATGTCTATGTGCTTAACATGATTATTGGTAATGGAAATAGTGGATTCATTGTCTATCTTTATGGGAGTACAAAGGAAATTCTGACCGTAATCACGCAGTTGTTGCTGAATCCATAGAACCTGACATCCACTTGATGTCTATTTCCTCAAGAGTACCAGTTTCTTTCATCCATGTGAACAAACTAGCAAACTTCTGGAACTGAAACTAGATTATTACTAATAATATATGTAAAACACACTTGCACATGAAAAGAAACTTTACTATAGATCATCATATAGACATGATCTTCTATAGCAATTAGTCTATTACATAATTTGAAATCAAAAAGATAAAATAAAACTAATTTGAACAAGTCTTCTTGGAGCAATGATCATCCGTTTCATGGATTTTTCTCTTTCTTCCATCTAACAGATCTTCAAAATCCTTGACCGCTTGCTCATGAGACCTCCATATCTCTTCTTGCTCAGGAGTCAACACTAGAGGCACAACCTTTTGATTTTCTAGGCTACGATCCTCTTTGTCGACTTCCACACTCCAAACTTTATCAATTAGAACACGAGGAAAACAAAATCTTGAGAACTCCATTTCAGTAAAAACTCGATCACTACCCTTTAGCGTATAATGAGTAAGATAGACTTTCTCCTTTTCTAAATCTTGCTTAGAAATTGATAAGCCTTTCAAAAGGTTCTGATCCTGTTTTTCAATTAAATTCACATTATCAATTTAAATACTTCCTTTTACATCTGTAAAGTCCCTCACACGATGGTTTAACCCACGAGTGTAAAATAACAAGTCAAGTATGAACTAGATTGGACTAGTATTACTTTAAATACAAATTCAAGAATATAAATAAAGTAATAACGACTTAAAGCAATATTTAAGCAAGTAAATAAATGGTGGAACACAAATGTAATTTTCAAGTGTATTTTATTTATTGATGTTAAACAAAATACAAGATTGTTGCGGAACCTAGATATTACAAGTATGTAACTATCTAAACAATCTTTGAATTACAAGTGATCTATACTTGCTAAATAATCTCCTTGGATCGATATACTTAAAGTTGTGAAGTATAACTATTTTGATCGAGAGTATTTTAGCAAGTTCACCAAATTGCAAAAAGTAATTTGTACGAGGTATGTGACTTGGTATTTATCGGCAAATAAATTCAACAGTGAATTTATTATGCCGTACAAATATGGTTGCATGTATTTAAGGCAACTACTTTAATTCCTTAAATGCATTGCTTAAAGTACAAGGATAAAGTCATATTGATGTGACTTGTCATCCTTTTAACCAACCACCTTTACACACGTATTGTACTTTTATCAATAGACAAAAGGGTTATCCGGGTAAAAGTGTGTAAAGGCATAAAGTCAATTCCTCGTAATCAGTGTTCAGACTTGTAAGGTCTAGAACACTGATAAAGCTCCAGTCAGGAGATCTGGTAAGACTGTCAGTGGGCTCCACTATTGTCAGTCTTCTTTCTTCAAACTTCAGTCTTTGACTTCAGTGAGAATGTCTTCAGTAGAAACGATCTTGACTGGAGTGAAGTCCAGTGAGCTAATCTGGTGGAATCCAGATTCCTGTACAAGTAAACAGCTCACTGGTCTTCTATTATTTCTGGACAAATCTTCAGTGCCGCTCCAGTCTTCAAGTCTGGAGTGGGTCCAGTAAATCTGGACCTAACAACATCTCTTCCAACCCCGGAAATTTTTCCACCTTTGGAATCAACAAAACAGACATAAGACCCTTTAACAGGAGTAAACTCCGTTAATAGTCCATTGTCTTCCAATATGTGCCTGGAGCTTCCACTATTGATAAACCATAAACCTGCGGTCTTCCTTAGCAGCTCCTGTTGCTCTGTTGCTTCAAGATTAGCCACAAAATTCACTAGCTCTTCTGTACTCAGATTTTCAGGTATCTCAATCTTTACATCTTTATCCTTCTTCTCAGTTTCCATGTTTGTCTCAGCTTTAGTGGAAACTTCTTCATTTTCAGCTCTTACTGGTTCTGATGGTTCAGGTTCCTCTTCTATCTTCTGATGAAAACTAACAAATTCTCCCTATTTGTTCAGAAATAATGCAAGGTTTTTCAAGCTTCTATCTATACAAATGTATGCTTGAAAAACACTTGTTTTTGACTAAGTCTAAAATACTTTTGTTGCTGGAAAGCACTTTATAGATCATCAGTGTTCCAGTATTTAATCTTTTAGTTCTAACTTAGACTTAATCTAATCACTTACTTGTGAATCAAAATATGTAACTATATTTACAGCCATCAACAGAAAATAAGTTACAATTTTGGGAAATAAATACAATACAAGTAAGTAGATAAAAAAAGTCAGGCCCTTCTCTTTGAAGTTTGTCCTTGTGCATCTTCAGTGGCCTTTCTTTTTGGTGAAGGTGAAGCTTCTGGAGAGCGCATACCCAAAACAGTTTCCATTTGTTGCTTCCTCTTCCAGACCTTCTCAATCCTTTTCAAAAATGCTTTGACATCTGGGGATATATCAGATTTCCCCCTAAATGTCAAGTCAATCTCCTTCAGTTCAGTCCATCCAAAAGCTTGGACTGAAGTGTTCTTCCTTTCATCCACGAAGTTACCTTCCCTGGTCAACTTCACTTGGAACTTAGACATGCCCTCATGATTTTCAGCAAGCCTGATCTCAGCATCAATGATCTTTCTGACATCAGCCCTGAAGTTCATCATTTCTTCATACTTGGCTTTTTGCCTTGCAATCTGGATCATATATTCAGTTTCCCTTGACACCTTTTCTTGTTCCATGGCTCTCTGAACTTGAGCCCTATCAATTTTTCTGGTTGTGTCAAGTGGAATGAAAGTACTAATATCTGCATCCCTGGCTGCCTTGATCTGTCTGGCAGTGAGTTTGGGTAAACCCTTTATTTTCTTTCGATATTCAATCTCCAGGGCTGCAGCATTTGTTCTGACCTTTTTCTGGAGATCTACTAGTGCATCCCTTCTCTTGGCAATCAAATCAAGAAAACTTTCCCCATAGGTTTCAGAATCAAACTTATGTTCTTCCACAGAGTATCTGGAACGAACATGTACATCGTCCATGGCATCAAGGCATTGATGGACTCTGGGATCATCCTTCATTCTTTTGTAAACATCAACATGGATGCCCAGTCTTCCAGCATTATAAGCATCTAGTGTGCCCATCATTGCCATTTGATTTTTGTGTTCCAGGAGTTCATTAATTTGGCTTCTTTTGTAAATATCAATCATAATGCCCTCCTGTTCCAGTCTCTTGGATCTTTCTTCATCAGCACTTGGGAACTCAACATCCTCTACAATCTCACTTCCAGATACCAAGTAATCTTTTCTTTTCAGACTTTTCAATTCTGTTGGCATATCTGGAAATGCTTCAAACTGTGGCTCACTGGCATCAGTACCAGCAGCCTTGTTCTTCTTGCTACATTGGCTTCAGTACCAACTACTTCTTGTGCACTGGCATCAGTACCAGTCACTTTTTCTTGTTGTACGATGGCTTCAGTGCCAAAGGCCTTTTCAATTGCACTGGCCACCACTTCTTTCTTTTTCATCACCAACCCTTCTGGAATGGACTCAGTGGCAGCAGACTTTTCCCCCTTGGAATGTCCACCAGTTTGAGACTTGTGGGCATTCCATAACTGTTCAAGCATGTGTCTGTCTGAAGACCCAAATGTTCTTCCTGACACTGGAGTTGTGATATTCACAGTCTTCCTTAACGCAGTCACTTCCTTCTTAATCATCTCAATTTCTTGAGGCAAGTGTTTTGGCATTTCAGTATTTATCATGTTGACCACCTGAGGCAATAACCCATCTTGAATATTTCTAAGTATTGACCCAGAAATTTCTGCAGTGATTTCTTTCAGCATCTCACCTCTAAATTTTCTGGTACATGCATCACTGATGTTGCTGATGACAGAATTCTGGTCAAGGGTTGGCCTGCTTTCCAGATTGCTAATTCTGGTGGTCAACTTTTGAATCTCTTCTATCAGACCTGTCAGAGGCTGAACAATCTCGGTGTTCACTGTAGTCTGGACAGAATTTACCAGCTTAGTCTCCAAACCCTGGACTGCCACCTTAATATTTTCTGAATTTTTGTTTGTGGCCAGTACCAGCTCATTCAACTTCTCGAAGACCAACGTCTCATTCCCAGCAAATAGGTTCATTTCTGATGCAAGATTATTTGACAAAATTGATTTAAAATCAGAAACTACCTGAGACGAAGACTGTAGTGATCTCTCCAGGTCCGCCACCTTATTTAAAAGGACTTGGACCTCGGTTGAAGAAGAAGTGGAGAGACCACTGGGAGGAGCAAGTTCAGAAGTCATTCTGGTGACCAAAGGAACTTGTGTCTGAACTCCTTCAGTTTATGCTTCAGTTGTAATAACAGTTGAGTCCAACACAAGAGATAATTCCAGTGGTGCTTCAAGAGGTAGAGGTTGAATAGATGAAATCTGGATTAAACTTGGGTGAAATAAGAAGTATTTGAAGGAATTGGAGATGGTGGTGGTGGTGGTGCATATAAGGATTTCTGGTGGTGGTGGAACATTTAGTGATTCTGGAGGTGGTGGCATTTGGTGTCTGCTCCACTTCCATAGTATCATCACCCAAGAAACTCATATCAGCATCAAAATTATTATCATCAGACATTGGTGACTCAGCTTCATCCCAACCAATAATTTCACCAACTGTCTGATCACCAGCCTCTCTATTCAAATCAATCTGAGCATCCTGCTCAACATTCTCACTCTGTTCAACAATCAACGACCCATCTGCATTCATTATGTCACCAGCTGAAGAATGTGAGACTGGAATCACTAGAGATGAGGCTCCAGTAACCCCAGTCTGTGCAAGAGTTGTGTCAGAAATTTGGCTATGTTCAATTGATTGTGCTGACACGGACTCTACTGAGGGTTGGGCAGACCCCCTATTTTCTTCACCACTATCCCCTAAAAGAATATTGGAAGTGATTGCTTGTGGGTTTTCCCTTATGACATCTCCAAAATCCTGTTGGGAGGATTCTGGATGGCTAGATTGGGTACTACGAGAAGCGACCGGAACTCCTCCTTTCCTAAGACGTCTGGTTGTAGTTCTTGGTCTAGTGGAAGGATTTGGTGGAACAAAATTAACATTTTGCTGAGGGTCAGGAACCACCTGGGTAATAGGTGGAACCATTTCAGCAATGAGGTCTCCAGTAGGTCCCTCACTATTTTGAGGCCTGCCTGAAGCCTCTCCTGACTCATCTGGTGATGATGCATCAGTTTCTTCCCTTTGAAGACTAGTGATAATGACCTGAGGAATATTTACCTCATTTGCAGAAGATTTAAGATTAGTCAGATCACGCATATATTCACATACTGAAAAATGAGTGGTTTCAAAATCGTACTGGTTACCCAGAGCTCTTTTAAAAATAAATGAAAGAAAACGAATATAAGGTACAAATGCTTTTCTACCTTTCACTTTAAGACGCTCTACCAGATCATCAAAGAAAACTTGGGCGAAATCCACTCTGTATCCGAACCAGAGACAGTAAGCAATCTGGAGGTGTGTCTGATTTATCTGGTCAAGTCCTCCAGAGCTTCCTCCCAAACACTCAACTATGTGAGTGAAAAAGAATCTCCATGAGTCTGTCAGCTTACTCATGTAGATTGTTCCCTTCCTGGATAGCTGGCCATGCTCATCCAGGATCTCTGTGTGTCCCATCAGTCTACACACTTCCCTTGTATTAATACCAGAAGGTACTTTAATGGGCATCTCATTTTGTGAAAATTAATTCAATTCGAGAGCAGTTTGAAGAGAATCAACAGTTATAGCCAATGGTCTGGTGCCTTGCTTCAGTGTGTAAGTGATGGATTTTTCTGCATCCACATACACATAAAGAGGACTTGAAAGAAAGAAAGTATTCAATCTCCCAATGATGGATTGGGCCTCATGAACACTGGAAAGAGAGAGTTTGGCCATCCAGTTATTCATGTTTATACGAATGGCCGCTGCAGTTAGAGAGATATGCTCCGCCTTTATCACGGCGGCGACAGGAGCATATTCGGCAGACAAAAGATTTTTGGCAGAATTAGATTGTCTAGGAGCCATTGTATTTAGTATAAGGAGATGAAAATGAAATTGTTGTTAGGGTTTTGATGAAGATTTATGAATTGAATATGAGAGAGATTGATGATTGGAAATTTAATGAAGAAGAAAGTAAATGAAGGAATTTTGAAGATTTGGAGTAAATGATTTTTCGAGATAAAATAAAAATGAAAGTAAATAAGGATATTTATAGAGGAGAGAGAAAATGGAATTCAAAACGGTTAATTTGAATTTATTCAAAACAATTTTGATCGGTTTTGACATCCGCATTTAATTCATCCCATCACACATAAATGTATGACAGTTTGACAGCCCACAAAAATAACCAACTTGCACTTTTTATTTTCCCAAGGTAAAATATCCATCATTAAGTTTGAAAAATGACATGCCACGTAGGATAAACAGTAACTGTCCATTCAAAGGTTTGCTTACGTGGCACGCACAAGGACCAAGTATCAAAATATTATGACTGACACACCATGACTCATTTCAGTGCATCTGGAAGTTGACTAGACACTCCAGTATCACTGGTGGATTAGACCACTGAAGCATGCACTAATGGTACACTGGAGGGACACTCCAGTAATGTACCAGACGACCTCAAACATGCACATCAACTAATATAAAGACAAGTGAGAGGGACACATTTACAAGGAGACCGAAGTTACCTCAAACATGCACATCATCCTATCCAGTACCAGTGAGAGGGACACATTTACAAGGTGCTAGAGATATTTTCCAGAAAAATCTTCCAGTGAGAATAAATTCCCCTGAGATTAAAAACATTTTAAGGACAAAAATATATGGTCTGAGTCTTCCCCCTGGAATGGTGACCAGTAAATCTATAGTGCAAAGATAGTATCAAAGAGGCGTTCGATAGCCAAGCAAGCATAGATTTAAAGATCTGGAAATCAAAGAACCCTGCCAGTGTCACAAAGGCGTTCATAACAAGGTTCCAGATTAAGGGTTCAACATTCCCAACTCACCGACAAGATATTCAAATGTTTTTACATCCAATAGTTTTGTAAAAATGTCAGCGAGTTGTTTGTCAGTGGGAATAAAATGGAGTTCAATATTATTTTTCATAATATGATCACGAATGAAATGATACCTGAGATCGATGTGCTTTGTCTTTGAGTGCATGACTGGATTGTTTGAGATAGCAATGGCACTGGTATTATCACAAAATATGGGAGTTTTTGAATATTTAATACCATAATCAAGCAACTGGTTCTTCATCCAGAGTATCTGAGCACAACAACTGGCTGCAGACACGTATTCAGCTTCAGCAGTGGATAATGAAACTGAAGTTTGCTTCTTACTGGTCCAGCTGACCAGTTTGCCACCAAGGAAATGACATTCACCAGTAGTGGATTTCCTGTCTATCTTACAACCTGCATGATCTGAATCTGAATAACCCATTAGATCCATGCCTGAGCCTTTGGGATACCAAAGGCCCAAACTGGGGACACCCTTAAGGTATTTCAGTATGCGCTTTACCGCAAGCATATGAGATTCTTTTGGATTAACTGATATCTGGCACATAAACATGTTGAAAACATAATATCTGGTCTACTGGCAGTTAAATACATCAGTGAACCAACCATGCCTCTGTACACAGTGGTGTTCACTGGTTTTCCATCTGGATCAGAGTCCAGTGTCAGTGGTGCAGAAATTGGAGTGGGTTTAGATGGTGAAGAGTTCATATCATATTTCTTTAATAAATCTCTAACATATTTTTCTTGATTAATAAAAATACCATCACTGGTTTGTTTAATCTGAAGACCTAGAAAAAATGTTAATTCACCCATTAAACTCATTTCATATTCTGAAGACATGATTTTAGAAAAATTTTACACATTTTCATCAGTAGACCAAAATAATATCATCAACATAAATTTGTACCAACATAGAAGATTACCTTTTTTTCACGAAGAATAAATAAGGTATTGTCAATTGCACCTCTTTTAAAACCATTTTTCAACAAGTGTTTAGTCAGAGTATCATACCAGGCACGTGGAGCTTGTCTGAGAGCATAAAGTGCTTTGTCCAGACGATATACCTAGTGGGGATGTTTTTCATCAATGAAGCCTGGTGGTTGTCTGACATAAACTCTTCTTTTCCAGTTTTCCATTCAAAAATGCACTCTTTACGTCCATCTGGTAGACCTTGAATTGATGATGAGCAGCAAATGCTAAGAATATTCTGATCGCTTCAAGTCTAGCCACTGGAGCAAATGATTCATCAAAATCAACATCTGATTGGCAATACCCTTGTGCTACCAGTCTGGCCTTGTTTCTGATGACGTGGCCATCTTCATCTACCTTGTTCCTGAAGACCCATCTGGTTCCAATTGGTTCTTTCTTTCCAACTGGGAAAGGGACCAGGTACCAAACCTTGTTCCTTTCAAACTGGTGAAGCTCTTCTTGCATAGCTAACACCCAGCTTGGATCTTCCATAGCCTCGTCAATCTTCTTCGGTTCTATCAGTGATAAGAAGCTGATATAAACATTGTTCACTGGAGGCTCTTCTGGTCGAACCCCTCTACTGGAGTCACCTATGATCTGATCAATAGGATGAGCTTTTGTCCATCTGGAGTATTGACCAGGATTGTTACTGACAACAATATCAGTGCAAGAGTTCAGTTGAGTCTCCTCTGGTGTTGTTTCAGGAGGAGGATCTTGCCAGACTAATTCAATATCTTCATCTGAATCAGAAAGATCACGATTTGCATCATGAAATTCTTCATTTAAAGACATTTCAATTACTGGCGCAGTTTCAACTGAGACTGATACTGGGGGAGTAGTACGAACATCTGATCCAATAACAAGTTCAGAGGGTAATTTGAAACTTATTGAAGGATACAAAGGCGTACTACTGAGGGTTTTCTTCTTTTGAACTGGTTCCAAGTCAGGATGACTGGAAACTTCTTCAGGTGAATCTGTATTGTAGTTGATAGGATCAGATTCACAGAAGACAATTGGATTTACTAGGGGAGAATCAAGGGCTGGCTTTTTATTGATTGCATTATTTGATTCATCAAATGTGACATGTATTGACTCTTTGTACCTTCTCCAATCTCTTGTTGTAAACTCTGAAGGCTTTGCGAATGGCTGAATATTCTAAGAAATATCCTTCATCAGCTTTGGCATCAAATTTGCCTAACTGACTGGAGTCGTTTTAGGATGTAAACTGGACATCCAAAAACGTGAAAATAACCAATATTTGGTTTTCTATTTCTTAATACTTTCATATTGTCTTTTGTGTCGCTTCACATACACTGACTCGATTCTGGGTGTGGCAAGCAGTTGCAATTGCTTCAGCCCAGAAACTGGTAGGAAGACCAGATTCAGCAAGCATACTCCTGGCAGCTTCTATCAGCGTTCGATTTTTTCTTTCTACCACTTCATTCTGCTCTGGAGTGCGTGCTGAAGAAAGTTCTGAGAGATGCTAGTGTCAGTACAGAATTTCTCCAGAGTTGCGTTCTGGAATTCTGTTCCATTGTCACTTCTTAACTGACACACTTTCGCTTGTACTTGAGTTCAATCTGCTTGATGAGAGTGATGATTTCAGCAGCAGCTTCACTATTAGACCTGAGAAAGATTACCCAACAAAATCTGGAGTATTCGTCAACAATCACCAGGGTATCTTTTACCAGCACGAGTCTGAACATTCACTGGACCAAAGAGGTCCATATGAAGCATATGAAGAGGTTCAGAATATGCTGAAATTCTGTCTGGTCTTGAAACTGGTACTTTTTTGCTTTCCCATCTCACATCCTGGACATGGCCTTTCCTTTTTGAAGGAAACTGAAGGTATCCCATCTGCCAGTTGTTTTCTAGACAACTTATTAATATTTTTGAAATTTAAATGGGATAACCTTTTATGCCATAACCAGTTTGTGTCTTCATCAGCTTGAGTATAGAAACACTGCTCTGAATAAGAGCTTTCCATATCCATCACATACACATTCCCTCTTCTGGGAGCAATCAATACTACCTTCCAGTCCTTGTTGAATACGATGTCATGAACAATATTGAACAGAACTTGATAGCCATCATCACACAGTTGACTGACACTGATCAGGTTATATTTCAAACTATTCACATATGCAACTCGTCTGAATTTGACTTGTCCATTGTTCAGAACACCATACCCCCTCAGTTTTTCCACAACCATCATTTCCAAAAGTAATGGAGGGTCCATCAGAAATTATGAACTCCTCCAGCAGGGTCTTATGTCCGGTCATTGTCCTGCCAGCTGCACTGTCAAGATACCAGGTATGTTTCTTTCGATCGCCCTGCACATCCACTAGATATATTAGTTAGATTTGGGAACCCATCGACTGATGGGTTCACTGGATCCTCCCTTATGGATCCCTGGAGGTATCTGGTTGAGTTCACTTTCTTCAACAGTAGTTTTTGTAGAAAACACTACTGGAGTTGATAGTTTAGAAACCTTTTTCTTTTTCTCAATTAAAGGAACATTTTTATCTTTCTTAGAAAAAGGTTTGGGATTTTGTTTAGGGCCAGATGAAGTACCCTCAAAGTTGTTTAGTCTTGCATTACAGCTTTGAACTTGACGAGCCAGTAGTTGAAACTGGCTCTCCAACCTTAACAAAATAGTTTCTTCAGATGACACCTGAGCCTTTCCAGATGACTGGACCTTAGGCTTAGGGAGGGAACTGTTCTTTTTCTTAAATGGTACTTGGTCTAACCTCCTCTGGTAACCAGTGAATAACTGGTATTAATGCTGCAATATGAGTATTTCCATCCAGATATATGCACGTTTTTGGGATGGAAATTGGTTTTATTCCAGCATCATATGGCTTTCTTGTTTCTAGCCATGATTTAATGACCTGTTTTTCTTTTTGCAAAATCATTTCCAGGTCATGTTTTTCTTGAACCAGTTGTTCAGTTACCAAAACTTGTGCTTGAAATGCCAGTTCAATATCTTGAAGTTCTTTTAATTTTGATTTTAAAGCAGCGTTTTCAGAGGAATCTGTTTCTAAGCCATTAAGACTGTCAAATCTAACAGTTTCCACAAAAATTAAATCAGAATTTAGAGCTTCAGCAATGTCCAATTTTAATTCAGGATCGGTTTCAATATCATACTCACTAACCTTTTTTATAACTATGTCCACCCATCGACCAGATGTGACATCATCCTTCACCAGATGCTCTTGATCTGCCAGAGCCATAAAGCAACAATCTCTTTCCTCTTCTTCATCAACTGATGAATCATCTGAGGGAACCCATGCTTCTTCAGTGGTTGCTATCATGCATTTATTATTTTCTATTTGTTGAGACATGAGAGCAATTTGAGCCTTAAGCTTTTTGTACTTGGACTTATAGCTATCATCAGGCTTTTTATAAGAAGTAGATGGACCAGACTGAGAGACAAACTGACTGGACTTGCACTCCTTCATGAAATGACCTTTTATGCCACACTTAAAGCATGTCAGATTGGTCTTGTCAGTAGAGGAACTGGGTGCATGTTGTCCAGTGGGCCTATTTTCTCTTGCTTTAAAACGATTAAATGTTTTAGCAATCATTGCAACCAGGTCATCACTGTCAGTTTCATCACAGTCTGGAGAGATATCATTTGTGACTCCAGAATCCATTAGTTCAGACATCATCTTCTTCATAGAAAATACATTCTCGGAAGATATTAATGCAGCACAGGGTGGTTCAGTATTACTGACCAATGTGGAACTACTGGAAGCATGATTTAAAGCATCTTTTTCAAATCAGCTCAACCATTTAGTGGGAAGAATATCACAAAATTTCTCCAAAAGTATATCCTTGTCTTTCTCAACCCCCAGTCCTCTTAACTGGTTTATAATGCTCATAAATCTGGTGTAAGTACCAGTTAGAGACTCATTGGGGAGAGCAAAAAATGACTCATACTTTTTGTTTAGAGAGACCTTTCTGGTAACAACAGTGTCATCACCTCCCTCATGCTGGTTCACCAGTTCATCCCACATGGTTTTAGCACTGGGATAGAGAACTACTGTGGGAATTAGGGTTTCTGGAACAGCCCCGAGGATCATGTTTTTAAGGATGGTATCAAAATTTACCAATCTCCTATCCTCTTCGGACCAGTGTTCCTCCCTCTTTTCCCTTCCACTTCTTGATCCAGTTGGGTCAAAGAGTGCATTGATAGGAAGTCTAGGCACATAGGGTCCTTCATTTAAAATTTTCATCATATTCCTTTCAATACCAGTAACATGTAATATCATCCTAGCTTTCTACGTACCAAATTCATCACTGCTCCCATTGAATTTAGGAACAGGATTATTCGAGTAGTGCACATGTACATGTGGAGAAGCAGGAGGAGGTGGAGGATTATTATTGACAACGGGTGGTGGTTCATTAAAATTAGGTTTCATGAGTTTCTTGTGTATTTTCTGGGATGGCCATCGTGAAACAGATCTAGGCAAGTATATTAGCCTTCTGCTCTGATACCAAATGTAAAGTCCCTCACACGATGGTTTAACCCACGAGTGTAAAATAACAAGTCAAGTATGAACTAGATTGGACTAGTATTACTTTAAATAGTTAGAAATATAAATGTAGTAGTTGATTTGTATACCTTATGTCATTTTGTACTTAGAATGTAAACTTGTTAATATGGAAGGGGGCATAGTGTAAATAGCTCTTATGTATATAAACCCCCACCCTTATGTAATTTGTAACCTTTTACCACATAATACAAGCTAATCTTTCCCTGACATCTCTCTACTCTCTCTCTACTTTCTCTCACTAGAAACCTCCATTAACACACACTAAACACACTAAAGCTCGAATTCTATACTCTACAATTGGTATCAGAGAACAATCAGAGTTGCTGAACGATCCACAAGCTTATTACAAGCTTAATTTGTGCTTAATTTCAGAATTTGAGCATTTTTTTTCTGAAAGGTTCATTTGCAGAGCTCACTGTTTCAGTGATTCCTGCAAATTAAGTGTGTTTCTGTCCTAATTTTGTTCACCGATCGATTTCATATCATTATATCTTCCTTCGCTATCAATTTCAGAGGCTAATTTCATCATTTGAAGTGTTTTCGATCGAGCTCTACAAATCGCATGTTCGTGAGGGTTTGAGTTCCAGTTGAAATTAGAATCTAATTTGTTTGAGGATTTGTGCGCATTGATTTTCTGAACATTTTGGTATAAAATTCGAGTTCTAACTCGCAAAAATGAAGAAGATATCGAAGATTTTCAGTCTTCTCTGCAAATAAGGGGTTGGCTGAACATAGAAGATAACCTAACCGACTATTTTGTCGTGTTGTGGTTACTCGCATTTGCAGAAGTCGTTGGCTAAGTGGTGTTCTTATTTGTACTATTTGCAGAGCTCTTTGCTCGGCAAATACGTGTTTCAGAAATTGGCTAAGAACTGGAACTTCACTTGTTCTATTTGCAGAGCATTTTGCTCGGCAAATAGTTGTTTTTGAGAATTGAGAATTCTTGATTTGAGACAGGTGCTACTTGCAATGTTTGCAGAAGTTTAGCTCGGCAAACAAGTGGTTTTGGGTGGTGTGACTAAGTACAAGTTCTATTTGTACTGTTTGCAGAGTTATTTGCTCGGCAAATAGTTGAAATTGATTCTTCGCCAAGTGACTTTATAAGTTGTACTGTTTGCAGAGATTTAAGCTCGGCATTTAGTTGTTTTTAAGAATTTGGTCACTTACACTATTTGCAGAGTACTAAGCTCGGCATTTAGTTGTTTTTAAGAATTTGGTCACTTACACTATTTGCAGAGAACTAAGCTCGGCATTTAGTTGTTTTTAAGAATTTGGTCACTTACACCATTTGCAGAGAACTAAGCTCGGCACTTAGTAGATTTTAAGAATCTCAAATTTTGTTTAAGTCTTTTATTGCTTAAAATGGCTTCAAGAGAGGCATTAGCACTTGGTTCTGAAGGAAGACCACCTGTCTTATTTAGAGGATCTTATCCTCAATGGAAGAAAAGATTTCTGAACTGGATAGACAGGCAAAAGAATGGAAAACTGCTAAGGAAATCATACAAAGATGGTCCTGAAATTCCAAAGAACCCTGTGAGTGGAGAAGTTTTACCTGAAGAAAGTTGGAATACAGATCAGAAAACCAGAGTTGAGGCTGATCAAAGTGCAATTGCATACCTGTACCAAGCACTTCCTGATGACATTTACTGCAATGTTGATTCCTATGAAACAGGAAAAGACATTTGGGATGAAGTGGAGAAGCAGATGGAAGGATCAGATGTATCAAACACCATTAGGTTGTCAACTGTTTTGAATATGTATGAAACATTCAAACAACAAAAAGGTGAACCTTTGAATGAGGTGTACATCATATTCTACAATGTCATCAATGAGCTGAGAAAGAATGATGTGAAGAGAACCAATATGGAACTGAACATCAAATTCATCAAGAACCTGGAAGAGGAATGGCAAGTGTATGGAACCCAACTCAACCAACAATCAGATTTTGGAAAACTCACCATTCACACCTTATTTGAGAAGCTGCAACTGAATGTTGAGGATGTCAAGAGAATTCAGAAGCAAAAAGGGGAGAGTTCTCATTCCGATCCATTAGCCTTGGTAGCTGAGAAGAAGACATCAAGAGTATCAAAACAAAGATTTGTTGAGTCTGAAACTGATTCTGATTTGAGTGATATGAGTGATTCTGATCTTGATGAAAGACAGAAAGAGATGTATAAGGAACTCGCTTATTTCACGAAGGCTTTAAAGAAGAAATTCTTCAAGAAAAAACCAACCAACAATCAGCTTAGGACTTCATCAGTCTCTTCGTATGCAAAGAATACAAATGCTCCTAAGTTGATCCGAAGAATGAATTTGTTGGTGGTGAAAAGAAGTTTAACAATCAGAAGAGGTTTGAGAAAAAGGTTATGGATAAAAGGAATGAAGACAAGAAATGCTACAACTGTGGAATTCCTGGACATTTTGCTATAAACTGCACCAGACCTCGACAAAAGAACTCCGAGTACTATAAATACAAACTGATGCTCACAAGACAAGAAGAAAGTGGCATTGCTCTTCTCGCTGAAGATGACAAGTGGTTGCATCTATCTGATGAGGAGACAGATGAACTTGCAGCAAACGTGTGTTTCATGACAAAGATCAAGAGATCAACGGAGTTGGAGGAAGCTGATGAAAGTTCTTCAGAGGTCGAGGATGAGGTAATTAACATTACTCAATCTGATTTAGATTACTTAATGAATAAGAGTGCTCAATCGATGAAGTATGGGAAAGGGTTGAGTAAACAAATTTCTAAATTAACAAAGCTTTTGGAAGACAAAGAGATCGAATTTCAAAATTCTAAAGATAAATTTGAATCACTTCAAAAGGATTTTGACAATTTGAAAACTGAAAAAGCAGCAGTCATGTTTACTCCGACCTCCAAACTGCATCTTGAGAAACAAGAACTTGAGACCAAAGTTCTTGAACTGAGCAAGACTGTCAGACAACTTCAGGTTGAAAAGACAAATGAGATGTTTAGAGCAAATGCTTTGGCTGAAGACATTGAGTCTTTAAATGTCAAATTCAAAGAATCTATCCCTGATGTGACAGAATTTGAAAACAAAATTTCTGACCTAAAATATGAATGTTGTGTAAAAGATTCTCTTAAACAAAAACTTGATAAAGAAAATGATGAGTTGAAAGCTGAAATCAAGTCTTATCAAGAAAAATTGTATAAGATCAATCGTTCATATCAACAAGTCTTTTTAAATAGGCCAAGAAGTTCTGAAACAATATTCACATCAGGGCTAGGTTATAACAATCCAAAATGTTTGCTCAAAGCACAGGAAAACAGTACAAAGTGAAAATTTTAACCTAAGTTTTCAAATTCAACTGTTTGCAGAGCTTTTTGCTCGGCAAACAGTACAAAATGAGAATTTTCTCAAAGTTTTTAAAATCAACTGTTTGCAGAGCATTTTGCTCGGCAAACAGTACAAAATGAGAATTTTCTCAAAGTTTTTAAAATCAACTGTTTGCAGAGCATTTTGCTCGGCAAACAGTACAAATTGAAATTTTCCTCATTGAAATTGTTCTTTATCAATTGACAACATTTTGTTGTTCAATATAAGAAAATTTCATACATTTCAAAGGAGTGAATCTGAACAGCTCATTTGCAGAGCTTTGAGCTCTGCATTTACATGTTTCAACTCCAATACAAATTAGAATTTCAAATTTTTTGTTCTTTATTTTTATTCTATGTTTCTTTTATTATTATTTGTGCTGTGTTTTAAAATGTTTATTTGTATATGTGTATTGTGTATGTAAATATATAGTATTTCATAAGTGTTTAGAGTGAGAGGCAAGGTATCGAACGCCTTTGTGTACTACCTTGTTTTCTTATCTTTTAATACTTATGTGATTCTATATATTGTCATGTTTTGTATATATATTTGGGTGAGATGCAAAGGTATCGAACGCCTTTGTGTACTACTTTGTTCTCTCATTTTAATATATATGCAAAACATTGTCTGTGTAATAAATGTGTTTCTTAAAAGTTGGTATATTTTGTTATTTTTTCTGTGTTTAACATGTCTTTTCTGGTCAAAAACTTTGGTCAGTTTGTCTTGAACAGAAAATAATAAAGTATCCAGATGGCAATGTTCAGAGAAGGAGATTCAATGAAAATGCAAGCTAATCAAGCATTACATATTCCTTTTGCTTGCAAATTTCCTATCATTCCAGAGATTCTCAGCTATCATCCACTAAATAATGCTTTAACTGGAGGTGCACTTGTACCTGAGAAGTATGTCTTTGAGCTGTGGGAATCTATTGAATATGTGCGAGGAAGTAAAAGGCACAACACAGCAGAATACTTCAAATTCTCACTAGAATCAGAAGCTGAAATCTTCAACTGTAGATTAACTCTGGATGAATTTAGAACAATTATTGGATTTCCTGTTCTAGAAGAATACGAAGAACTCCCATCTGTAGAAGAAATGTTGGCAGGAGTTCATTCGTTGGGGTATGCAGGAGATTTGACAACGATAAGAGACTTCAGAAGAAGTAATGTAGCAACTCTCTGGCATACAATGTACAATATTCTTTCAACCTGCTTGATGCCGTCACAGAAAGGAATTGATCTGATGACAAAAGATTCTTTGGCAATCTATTATGCAGTCACTCACAATGCAGTGTGACTTTGCGGCGATAATATGGAAAAAGCTGATTCAAGTTGTTAAGGGAAAGGATAAACAAGACCGAAAGTACATTCCCTTCATCAGATTTTTCACTCTGGTTATCGAAGATGCTCTTGATAATGCAGAAGAAATTCCAAGGTTGGAAGACAGCTTTAAATGTGTGATTGCTTTATATAAATCCAACTTGAGAGGCACAAGTTGTGAAACCGTAAGACCTTTTCCGATTCCACCGTTTTTGATAAACCTGGTTCCTGCTCAGAGTCCTCACCTTAGGGCTTATCTTGAGTGGTTAGTCTCAGCGATGGGGTCTGATAGCCGACAGACTCCTTCCCAAGCTGAACATAGGTCGCCAAGTGAGGGTCCTAGTGTGTCAAAAAGAAAAAGAGGGGTTAGTGATGAAGGGGCCTCTGAGCAGAGGAAAAGAAAGTCTAAAAGAGTTATGTTTCAGCAAGATGTTGCTTCACCTGAACCTATTTCATCACCTGTTTCACAATCCACACCGAACGTTACATCACAAACATCACCTTCACAATCTACACCAACCGTTCCCCTTTCACAATCTTCACCTTCGCAATCGACACCTTTACCATCCGTTGTTTCACCGAATCCACCAATTCTAACACCACCTCAATCAATTGCTTCAATACTACCTGATGAACCAACTCCACCACCAGGTAGACGACTTAAAATGTCTGCTAGAAGTGTTCTAAAGCAGACTTCAAAGAAGAAGAAATCAAAAAGAAAACATAAGTTGTCTAGATCTGCAAGACAAAGACTAGAATCTTCTTCAGCAGATGTGAATGACCAACCTGGTGCCTCAGCGGAGTTTGATGTTGAACAAGCAACAAGAATTGTGCATAATGTTGAATCTGAGATTGAGCCTGAGAATGTTTGCACTGGAATGATGTTGTGCAGGAGGAACAAGGCGGGACTGAGGGAGGAGTTGAAAATACCAGAGAGGATGTGCGGTCCGGGTTAGGACAAGGGCAAAAAGAAAACGATGGCCCTCCATTAGTTCAAACAAATGTGTCTAGCCGGGTTGTTTACCCTAGGGTAGAAATCGGGAACTGCCCATTCTCGTATGCACCAACCTCTCCTAGCCATTCTGACTCCTCACAACAGGAGTTAGTCTCAGAAATACACGGGGATAAACCACGCTCACCACACTCTCCTCATTTGGAGGATGAGAGTGTTGAAATTAGAGAGGACCAACCCCACCTCTCGCCTTCAGTTCATGCACAAGAGTCTAGATCCCCTAGGGACACTGATTCACAAGCCCAGTTGAGTACTGTGCCGGAACAAGCGGAGGGGGACCCACTTTGTGTGACCCTCAAGGACAGCTTGGAAATCCTGCCTTAGCTAACATCACGCCAGCTTTAGCCGCAGGTAACAGTCCTCAGACCGAGACTGGGGAGCAGTATGAACGCCGTAGTGACACTGCTGTTCCTCAGGATCAACCTAAGACTGTATTAACGGGCATTCTCAGTGACCCCGGTGTTGTTAGTGGTGTTGCCCAACAACAAGTCCAGGACAGTGATTTATCACAGTCTAGGACACCAATTGATTCGGGTTGCAAAGCAAATGAATCTGAAACTGTTGGTGAGGGTATAACCCGAGGATCCGCAGGAAATCCTGAATCAGCATCGCTGAATTTAGGTCACACCACAAGTGTGCCAACAACCCCCGGGTTGGCTACTCCACCTCCTACACAAACACAAAGAACACCAACACCAAATGAAATTCCATCAACCTCAACAAATTTACCTACAAAAGACGCTGCTTGTGAAGTTTTATTGATATTTTAAGGTCTGAGGGTGATTTGTTGACGGTAACTGAAAGAGGGGTGTTGAATGCTCTTGAGGTGCGAGAAAGAGAAATAGCCACTGAAAGAAGAGTAAAAGCTTTACAAGATCAAGTTGAACGTCAAAAAGCTGAATATGATGCAAAGCTTGCTGCTTTTGAATTAAGATTGTTGGCATTAGAATCTTGCCGACCGGCCTCGGTTGCTTCTCGTCGGATGATCCTGATTCTGATGATCACCCCGAGGGGGAGAACCAAGGAGAAGGTCAAACGAACATTGATAATACTTCGGCAAGAGTTGAAGGAAATGTTGGAGATGTGGTGATGGAAGAAAGAGCCGAGGGTGTGAATGTTGAAAATGTTGAGAATGATTCTTTGAATGATGAGATTAGAAGAAGGTTAGTTGAAGTTTTTGGTGATGATTCTGATGATGATGATGATGAAGATAATGAAAATATTGTTGAAAATGAAGATGAAGGGTATGTGATTGAAGATGAGATAGTTGAATATGCTGAGAGAGATGCAGATATTGAAGCCTTAAAAGATAATGTAACTTTGGATGAGCCGGAGATAGTTGAGAATCCAGTAAATGTAGAAGCAGTTGAGGAACCTGTGTTTGAAGACTTCCCAGATCTTGATTATTTTGAAACAGGTTCATCAAGCAGAAAAGATGCTGGAGAATCGTCTACTCAGGGTTTCACAACTCCTCAACACTATACATTTGAAGACTTCAATAGCTTTGATGAATTGAGAAAGACTCCTGAGGCTGCAACTCAGAACTTCAAGAAATCAACTTATAAGCAAGTGTTGAAAGAAGCAATAGTATCCGAGGAAGTTCTCCCTGATTATTTTCCAACTGAATTGACTGATGAACAAAGGAGGTTCATTAATCGGGGATACTTCTTGAGGGATAAGGAAAGAATGGTTGCGCTGGGTGTTAAGCCAAAGGAGGCAGCTAAGAAGTCTAGATTTTTGGAGGAAAGAGCATTTCCAATCTTTTGTGGAGCTACCAAAGTTACTAAAACCAAAAGACCTGAGTTGGAGTCAATGTACAAGTTTAAGGAAGCAAGACAAGTAGAAGAATACAAAGAGCTTCTTAAACTCACCAAGCAATATAATCCCAAGCTCCTTGAGGAACAAAGAAATCACAAAATCTTGGTGCTGATCAGAGTCATTTTGGTTAAAAGAAACACTATCTCAATCCCAAGTTTTCATGTCAAAAGAGATAATGGCAAGAGCTACAGATTTACTGAAACACAGTTCAAGCTGCTGCCAGTTGATGACATTATCTTTCTCTACAATCATTTTGTGAATGCTATGCAGAGATATCGTGAAGATGTTATTGCCTTTGAAGGTGTTAAAAGATATATGTCAAGCTGCATTCAATATGCTTCATTGGAAGATTTTCAGATAGGATTTGAAGTTGTAAAGAGAAAGATTAATGTGCCATATCCAGATCAAAGTCTATACACCACAGATATTGAACAGCTAAGTATTGGTCATATCATTGAAGAACCATCCTTCGGTGTTGTCTTTTTGAATAGCAGAAAGAAGAAGATTTTCATTCGCATGGATGAACTTGCTTCCTATTCTGATGGAACGTTGGAGTTTTGTAAGAATGTGTTGTTGTGCCTGCAAGATGACGAGCAAGATGAAAAGAAAAAGGAAGTGTTTGACAAAGCAATCTCCAAGATTAATCAAAGACTCGAGTACATAGACAGCATTAGAATGATGAGAGAAGCAAAGAATGCTCAGAAGTCTAAGTACGTCGTACGTCGAAGAGGAGGTTGTTGGATCAAGTATGCGCCCGGTCATCTTCCAGGTCCACAGAACATTCCTCCAAGAAACTTTGCAGACAACATGGTTGTTCCTGATGACAGACCCGAAGGAGAAAATTGGTTCTGGCATCCAAACAAAGGAAGACCAAATACAAGAGCTTAAAGAAAGACAAGACTGGATATTTTTCACAAATCACTACTAAGGGGGAGATTGTTAGAAATATAAATGTAGTAGTTGATTTGTATACCTTATGTCATTTTGTACTTAGAATGTAAACTTGTTAATATGGAAGGGGGCATAGTGTAAATAGCTCTTATGTATATAAACCCCCACCCTTATGTAATTTGTAACCTTTTACCACATAATACAAGCTAATCTTTCCCTGACATCTCTCTACTCTCTCTCTACTTTCTCTCACTAGAAACCTCCATTAACACACACTAAAGCTCACTAAAGCTCGAATTCTATACTCTACAAAATACAAATGCAAGAATATAAATAAAGTAATAATGACTTAAAGCAATATTTAAGCAAGTAAATAAATGGTGGAACACAAATGTAATTTTCAAGTGTATTTTATTTATTGATGTTAAACAAAATACAAGATTGTTGCGGAACCTAGATATTACAAGTATGTAACTATCTAAACAATCTTTGAATTACAAGTGATCTATACTTGCTAAATAATCTCCTTGGATCGATATACTTAAAGTTGTGAAGTATAACTATTTTGATCGAGAGTATTTTAGCAAGTTCACCAAATTGCAAAAAGTAATTAGTACGAGGTATGTGACTTGGTATTTATAGGCAAATAAATTCAACAGTGAATTTATTATGCCGTACAAATATGGTTGCATGTATTTAAGGCAACTACTTTAATTCCTTAAATGCATTGCTTAAAGTACAAGGATAAAGTCATATTGATGTGACTTGTCATCCTTTTAACCAACCACCTTTACACACGTATTGTACTTTTATCAATAGATAAAAGGGTTGTTCGTGTAAAGTGTGTAAAGGCAAAAGTCAATTCCTCGTAATCAGTGTTCAGACTTGTAAGGTCTAGAACACTGATAAAGCTCCAGTCAGGAGATCTGGTAAGACTGTCAGTGGGCTCCACTGCTTGTCAGTCTTCTTTCTTCAAACTTCAGTCTTTGACTTCAGTGAGAATGTCTTCAGTAGAAACGATCTTGACTTGAGTGAAGTCCAGTGAGCTAATCTGGTGGAATCCAGATTCCTGTACAAGTAAACAGCTCACTGGACTTCTATTATTTCTGGACAAATCTTCAGTGCCGCTCCAGTCTTCAAGTCTGGAGTGGGTCCAGTAAATCTGGACCTAACAACATCTCTTCCAACCCCGGAAATTTTTCCACCTTTGGAATCAACAAAACAGACATAAGACCCTTTAACAGGAGTAAACTCCGTTAATAGTCCCTTGTCTTCCAATATGTCTGGAGCTTCCACTATTGACAAACCATAAACCTGCGGTCTTCCTTAGCAGCTCCTGTTGCTCTGGTGCTTCAAGATTAGCCACAAAATTCACTAGCTCTTCTGTACTCAGATTTTCAGGTATCTCAATCTTTACATCTTTATCCTTCTTCTCAGTTTCCATGTTTGTCTCAGCTTTAGTGGAAACTTCTTCATTTTCAGCTCTTACTGGTTCTGATGGTTCAGGTTCCTCTTCTATCTTCTGATGAAAACTATCATGGTCATCCGTGCTGGCATACAATGTATAGTCGAATGAATTATCAACAAATCGTTCATTCCTCCATCATAATCTTGAATTTCTGCCATAAATGCATGATTTTGATCATCGGCACTAGTTGAACCCCAATTGTAAGTACCATTAATTTGAACTACCAAAGCTCTCGATTTGTCCGTTTCTCCTGAGTTTCAGTTCCCAGTATTAGCATATTGACACCCTGAATTCTGACTTGCAATAGAACCACCCTGATTGAAGTTCTGACGACCTGTAGCTGAATTGTTGTCCTGTCTTGGCATCTGACATTCACGTGCAAAATGTCCAAAACCATCATAATTAAAACACTTCACTTTAGACTTATCAAATCCCACTTTGCCGTCTATAACCTTCATTCCGGTTCTATCAGTGAATCGTTGAACTCTCAAAGTTAGCATTGCTAATTGCCAGTTCAGATCCATTTCTTCCAGATCATCTGGATTAACTTGCTTGTAATATTCCTCCCTAACCAAATCAGGATCAGTCAGTTTTCCTCCAATTAACTTCTCATGAGTAGACACAAACGAAGCTAGCATGCCCAAATGTCCCTCAGCAGATCTTATGCTCATCGGCATTCCTGATAAACTCGAGCTTGGAGAACTACCTTTCTGATTCCCATTATGAACAACCATAGCTGATTCCGGAGACGTTACATACATCAAGTTGTTATCAGAATCCATCGTCATCTTCAATTTTTCATCATCTCCACTGTAGAAGGCAGTAATCCCTCCACTTGAAGATTTTGCAGAAGCAACACTAGGCTTTCTATGATAAAGTTCCGGACATTGAACAAAATCACTGCTACCTGCTTCCTTTGACTTTCTCTTCATATCCTGACCTCTAAGCTTTCGGATGATCTGATCCAGAGTCCATGTACTGAATTCGGGATTTTGCTGGATTGAAGTCACAAACCCTTCCCACTTAGCTGGAAGAGCTTCCAACAACTTCTCGATAACATCCTCTGATTCAGGCTTGTACCCAAAGTATGCAAGCTCAACTAGTAGATGATTGTAACGAATCAACATCTCATCAAGAGATTCATCTTTGAAACTTGTGAATACATAGTATTGTTTCTTCAACAAGTCCTTCCTTCTCTTCTTGAGATCTTGATCACCTTCACAATGCTCCTTGAGTGCATCCCCCAAGCCTTTAGCACTTTCATACTTTTCAAATAAATGCAAGAATTCCCCTTGGAGAGCCATTCGGAGTGATCCTAAAGCTTTACTTTCAGCTTCGTAGTCTTTCTTTTGATCAACATTCATTTGCTCATACGTAGCTGCTTTCCCACCACTCGAACCAGAAACATCCTTGTCATTTTGCACGGTAGGATGAACATAGCCATTGACAATACAAATCCACATCCTGGCATCCATTAGTCTGCAATATGACTTGAATCTGCCCTTCCAATTGAAAAATATGTCTAGGCTTATTAACTTGGTTGGTGAATTGGCCTTTCCGGTCTCATGATCCATTAGTGTAACATCCAAAACATTTTATGTTTAACGTTTGACTTATCCGTTAGTCAACGTTAGGTTATGTCATGTTATGTGCCTTAAATGAATTACGTGATTAAATGCTTAAGTATTTAATATATGAAATGTAAGATTAATGTGTTAATGTGCAATATGATTAAAGTGATGAAAAGAATAATAAAAGATGATCAATAAAGTTACAAAGTGTTTCCGATAGGAGTAAGGGTCGTTAAGTGTTCCCGTATGCGTTAAACGAGCAATTAGTTACGAAACGTGTTATAAGAAAAGTACAAGGGCCTAGATGTTAAGTCTTGAAACTTGTTCCAGCAGATGAGAGGCTTATATCACGACCATGTTGCCCTAAAATCAGATCCAAACCTTTACAAAAGTTACACACACAAAACCCTAGGTCTCTCTTCAATTTCTAGTCGATTTTGGGGGTTTTCGGAAGGGATTTCGCTTGCTTGTCGATCCGTTAATCATTCCTACAGGTATATTATCATTCATTGAATGTTAATTAAGTTTTCAATTTGGTTTTGCCTCTGTAGGGTCGACCATAAGGGTTGGGGTTGCCCGATTTTGACGTTTTCGGTTAAAAACGATGTTTTCATGATTAAATTGCTAATTGAGTGGTTAACTAAATCAAGTTGCTAACTTTAAAGATGAATTATGTTATTTATATGTAAATAAAGGAAACCCAGGTGTTTAATTAGATCCATATGGGTTCAATTATGTTTTTGTATAAAACGATGCGGTTTTGAGTCGTTTTGATGATCAAAAGAGGGATTCGTGTATGCAAATGATTCGAGGATCAATTGGTGTTTTCAATAAGTGATTTTGGTCTTAATTTAAGTGTATTTGATGTTCATAAGTCCTGGAGTTGTGTTAAAGTCGAATGGGAGTCGAATTAGGTTAAAGATGGAAATTGTTGATCTGGTCATCAGTCTCGGCGAGGGCACTTTTCCCCCTCGGCGAGATCAGTATGGCTAGTATGGTTCTGGAGTTCAATCTCGACGAGGTCACTGTTTCCCCTCGACGAGATCAAACATCAGAAAGGTTTAGGGTACTTTTAAGTCTCTAGTTGATTTACTTCAATCGTTCTTGTACCTTAGGTTGTCGGGAACACTTGTCAAGCATGGTAAACTCGATTGTGATTGTTGAGTACTCCATTGAGGTCAGATACATGACTTTTCTCACGCTGGAGGCACAACAAAATGTAGTTTTCTATAATTAACCTCTTAATCGGATTATCTTATATGTGTTGGGTTTTCTGGGTTATGCGGGAGGTTATGTGGGAATGTATGCAAGTTGAAATGATTTATGTTGATATGATGTTTAAAGTAGAAGTAAATATGTGCATATGAAGTATGATGCTTATAATTACATTGCCATGATATGTTTAAGATATGTGTTGTTGATAATGTCGTTGATATGCATTAATGTTGATATGTGATGGTTTGAATGTGGGACTTAAGTATGACATGTCTAGTTCACTAGATACACGTGGGAATTGCTATGAGTTGTACACGTTAGTGGGATTAAATGCAAAAGTAGACATGGGACTAATTAGGTAACGATTGTACCTAATGTTAAAGTAAAATGTGAGATGTGGGAAACCGTTCTAGCCTTAGTGTTAGTGCGTAAAAAGTAAGAAAGATATAAATACGTGGGAAATGCTATAGCTAAATACGTGAGATTGACGTGGGAAGTGTTAAGCTTAACCCGTGCTAGTTGAAAAGCTAGTGCGTACGTGGTCGCTTGAGTGGCTCCTTGCGACATAGTTACGTGGGACTAGTATTTTCGGGTGGAGTGACTAACCACCAATGTTAAAAGCATGACGGGATACTATGGAAATGGCATTGCCTTTCCTAAAAGTTAAGACGTGGGAAATCGTGCTAGTTGTAAATGTAACATCCCAAAACTTAATCGTTCATGTTGACTAACGTCGTTAGGTCAAATTATAAGTCCGTGATACGTTTGTGTGGAAATATGTGTTTATATGTTTATGTGCCCTATATGTGAGATTTAATTATCTTTAATGAGTGACAATAAAGTAGATTAAATGATGTGTAAAAGGCCTTTGTAGTGTGCGAAAGTGCTTCCATGTGTTATGTATATCCCCATTAGGTGTTTAAAGGTGTAATAAAGCTAATAGGAAGTCCAGGGACTAAATTTGACAAAAGTGAAAGTTAAAAAAAACGGGATTAGGGCTAGGATTAACCTAATCTAGAGTAATTAGCAGCAATTAACATAATTAATAACATACACAGCCTCTCCAATTCATTAATCGATTTCTAAAGCAATTGTTCAAGTTTTGGTTGAATTGATTGAGTATTTTGGGTTACTTTCAATTGGCTATCAAAGCAATCAGGTAATCAATGGGTTGTTATTTGTATTTCAGATCAAAAGATGTTTTAATATTGATTCAAAACTGATTTTAAAAGGGTTTTGCAATTAATTAGAGTTTAAAAGATGTTTTGGTTAATTGATGTTCGTAATGGTGTTTAACGGGTGTATAAACGATCTTGATGATCGAAAGATGTTTAAATATGTTAAACAAGGTCAAAATCGTGTTTTGGAAGAAGCCATAGTCGTTCGTTTCTGGAAAAAATGAAGAACATGTTCGTTTTTGAATACTGAACGAACTTAGGCTTAAGTTCGTTTGAGCCATCTTCGTTGAGCCTAAATTCGTTTTCTGGAAACTATCTTCGTTTGACAAAACGAAGATCATCTTCGTTTGAATCTAAAAACGAAGGCTAAGTTCGTTTGATGTTCAAATTCGTTTTCTAAGTTCGTTTTGGGCTAAATTCGTAAGGTTTAATGCTGGACTTTTACTTGGTCAGTCTTAAGGTCATACGAGAGTCGTTTTAAGGTCCCAAATGACTTATATTTCATATGTTAATGTACGATAGGTGTCGGGGATTACTATTAAGCACTATTAGCTCTCTGTTTACTCGCGTACACTACTACGAGGTAAGATACACTACTTTTGTCACGCTGAGGGTGCAACAAAAATGGTTTCATAAACTATAACCTCCAAAACGGTAAAGTATAACCTATATTGTGGTTGGGTTGATATGGGAGGTATTCGGGGATTAAAGATGACAGTGCCTATGCTTAAAATGTTTCCCCGTAAATACGTTTATGATATGATATGTTATGATGACGGTGGTTAATGATATGTTTACGATATGATATGTTATGATGACGGTGGTTAATGATATGTTGTAATGTTGTTATGTGCATGTATATGTGGCTTGTTCATCTAGAACACTAGACCTTTTTAGGTTGCCATGACACGTGCACGTTTTAAGGGCCCTAACGTGAAAAGATGATAGTATGGATTAGTTTAGGTTAAAGGTGGAAATCTAAACTAAATATGATAAAGGCTCGAGCTAATTAGATGTTAAGTGTTATGCATAACCTGTACCTTACGGTGGTAATAGGTACATCGTGCCTTACGGTGGTAATAGGTACGTATAAATGGTGCCTGACGGTGGTAATAGGTACGTATAAATGGTGCCTGACGGTGGTAATAGGTACGTCGTGCCTTACGGTGGTAATAGGTATGTATAAATGGTGCCTGACGGTGGTAATAGGTACGTATAAATGGTGCCTGACGGTGGTAATAGGTACGTATAAATGGTGCCTGACGGTGGTAATAGGTACGTATAAATGGTGCCTGACGGTGGTAATAGGTACGTATAAATGGTGCCTGACGGTGGTAATAGGTACGTATAAATGGTGCCTGACGGTGGTAATAGGTACGTATAAATGGTGCCTGACGGTGGTAATAGGTACGTATAAATGGTGCCTGACGGTGGTAATAGGTACGTATAAATGGTGCCTGACGGTGGTAATAGGTACGTATAAATGGTGCCTGACGGTGGTAATAGGTACGTATAAATGGTGCCTGACGGTGGTAATAGGTACGTATAAATGGTGCCTGACGGTGGTAATAGGTACGTATAAATGGTGCCTGACGGTGGTAATAGGTACGTATAAATGGTGCCTGACGGTGGTAATAGGTACGTATAAATGGTGCCTGACGGTGGTAATAGGTACGTATAAATGGTGCCTGACGGTGGTAATAGGTACGTATAAATGGTGCCTGACGGTGGTAATAGGTACGTATAAATGGTGCCTGACGGTGGTAATAGGTACGTATAAATGGTGCCTGACGGTGGTAATAGGTACGTATAAATGGTGCCTGACGGTGGTAATAGGTACGTATAAATGGTGCCTGACGGTGGTAATAGGTACGTATAAATGGTGCCTGACGGTGGTAATAGGTACGTATAAATGGTGCCTGACGGTGGTAATAGGTACGTATAAATGGTGCCTGACGGTGGTAATAGGTACGTATAAATGGTGCCTGACGGTGGTAATAGGTACGTATAAATGGTGCCTGACGGTGGTAATAGGTACGTATAAATGGTGCCTGACGGTGGTAATAGGTACGTATAAATGGTGCCTGACGGTGGTAATAGGTACGTATAAATGGTGCCTGACGGTGGTAATAGGTACGTATAAATGGTGCCTGACGGTGGTAATAGGTACGTATAAATGGTGCCTGACGGTGGTAATAGGTACGTATAAATGGTGCCTGACGGTGGTAATAGGTACGTATAAATGGTGCCTGACGGTGGTAATAGGTACGTATAAATGGTGCCTGACGGTGGTAATAGGTACGTATAAATGGTGCCTGACGGTGGTAATAGGTACGTATAAATGGTGCCTGACGGTGGTAATAGGTACGTATAAATGGTGCCTGACGGTGGTAATAGGTACGTATAAATGGTGCCTGACGGTGGTAATAGGTACGTATAAATGGTGCCTGACGGTGGTAATAGGTACGTATAAATGGTGCCTGACGGTGGTAATAGGTACGTATAAATGGTGCCTGACGGTGGTAATAGGTACGTATAAATGGTGCCTGACGGTGGTAATAGGTACGTATAAATGGTGCCTGACGGTGGTAATAGGTACGTATAAATGGTGCCTGACGGTGGTAATAGGTACGTATAAATGGTGCCTGACGGTGGTAATAGGTACGTATAAATGGTGCCTGACGGTGGTAATAGGTACGTATAAATGGTGCCTGACGGTGGTAATAGGTACGTATAAATGGTGCCTGACGGTGGTAATAGGTACGTATAAATGGTGCCTGACGGTGGTAATAGGTACGTATAAATGGTGCCTGACGGTGGTAATAGGTACGTATAAATGGTGCCTGACGGTGGTAATAGGTACGTATAAATGGTGCCTGACGGTGGTAATAGGTACGTATAAATGGTGCCTGACGGTGGTAATAGGTACGTATAAATGGTGCCTGACGGTGGTAATAGGTACGTATAAATGGTGCCTGACGGTGGTAATAGGTACGTATAAATGGTGCCTGACGGTGGTAATAGGTACGTATAAATGGTGCCTGACGGTGGTAATAGGTACGTATAAATGGTGCCTGACGGTGGTAATAGGTACGTATAAATGGTGCCTGACGGTGGTAATAGGTACGTATAAATGGTGCCTGACGGTGGTAATAGGTACGTATAAATGGTGCCTGACGGTGGTAATAGGTACGTATAAATGGTGCCTGACGGTGGTAATAGGTACGTATAAATGGTGCCTGACGGTGGTAATAGGTACGTATAAATGGTGCCTGACGGTGGTAATAGGTACGTATAAATGGTGCCTGACGGTGGTAATAGGTACGTATAAATGGTGCCTGACGGTGGTAATAGGTACGTATAAATGGTGCCTGACGGTGGTAATAGGTACGTATAAATGGTGCCTGACGGTGGTAATAGGTACGTATAAATGGTGCCTGACGGTGGTAATAGGTACGTATAAATGGTGCCTGACGGTGGTAATAGGTACGTATAAATGGTGCCTGACGGTGGTAATAGGTACGTATAAATGGTGCCTGACGGTGGTAATAGGTACGTATAAATGGTGCCTGACGGTGGTAATAGGTACGTATAAATGGTGCCTGACGGTGGTAATAGGTACGTATAAATGGTGCCTGACGGTGGTAATAGGTACGTATAAATGGTGCCTGACGGTGGTAATAGGTACGTATAAATGGTGCCTGACGGTGGTAATAGGTACGTATAAATGGTGCCTGACGGTGGTAATAGGTACGTATAAATGGTGCCTGACGGTGGTAATAGGTACGATACGAAGTATGTTTTAGCCTTATCTTTGCGCTTATCGACTCTATCTTTCAGTGAAGGAAAGATGGTTAACACTCGTCAAGGCAACTTACGACGCGATGGAGTTACTGCAAGCATTACCCCACCTGTCCATCCAGGTGCCGGTGCTAGTAATGCTGCCAATGCTGCTGCTGATGCAGCTAATACGAATGGAAATCGAGGAAACCCCCAGCAAGTAAATCAGCCAAGCCCATTAGGTCCTATGCCTCCGCCTCCCGGCAATCCACCTAGAGTTAACGAAGCAGTGGTGGAGCAAATCCCTAATGCAGCTGAACTGTACAATCTTGTGCTGACTCTCCAAGCCCAGTTAGCACAGACTCAAGAACAACTGAACAACGCTCTTGCTGAGAATGCTGAAGGAACTGATGGCAACTACTCAGTGCCATCTCACCACATTGAGCCACCAGTGGATAATGTTGTCGTTCCCTCTGTTAATGTTGATGTGGCTCCTCCTAATGTAGTTCAAGCTCCTCGATTTAAGTTCGAAAGTTTCCAGAAGTGTGGAGCTCAGAAATTCAATGGAACACTTAACGCAGTAGGCTGTATGGAATGGCTTGATGATACTGAGATGGTCTTTGAAGCTTGTGACTGTCCAGAGGATAAAAAGGTGTTGTGTGCGAGTAGAATGTTGAAAGAAGGTGCTCGAGATTGGTGGAAGAGCATTACTATTTCGATGACTCCAGGTATGGTATCTGCTATCACATGGGCTACCTTCAAGCAGAAGTTTATTGAGGAGTATATCGGGACTCATGAACAGCGCAAGATGGAAAAGAGTTTCGTGCTTTGACGGCTGAAATTGTAAAGTCAATGATTATGCTCGTTCCTTTATGGAAAAGATGAAATTTGTGGGTCATCTATTCAGAACTGATGCAGATCAAGTCGCCTGCTATGTCGATGGTTTACCTCCAAGTTATCGAGGTATTTGTAGGCAGCATAAGACCCTAACTGAAGCAATCAAAGAATCTAAAAAGCTTGATGATGATTTTGCTGCGGATAAGAAAGTTGAAAAGAAAGAGGATGAGAAGAAGTCTGGCAATAAACGGAGGTTTGGTGGGTCAAATCGTTTTGGTAAGAAATTTAAGGGATCCTCATCGTCCTCTGACAAGGGAAGGGCAGACAAGGATGGAAAATGGTGCCCTGGCTGCAAATCTATCCATTCTGGTCAGTGTTCTACAAAGACCCGCAGGTGCAATAGGTGTGGAACTCAGGGTCATACCATTGATCAATGCACTGACAAGGCAAGATGTTATAAATGTGGAGACACCAAGCACCGTATTGCAGACTGCCCGCAGATGAAGAAAGATGAGGGAAAGAAGGCAGAAGCTTCCAAAGCCAAAGCCCGTGCTTTTCAGATGACGGCTGAGGAGGCAAAAGACGATGATCAGGTAGTTACTGCTACCCTTATTGTTAACTCCAAACCTGCTAATGTGTTATTTGATTCTGGTGCGAACAAATCTTTTGTGTCTACTCTGTTTGCTTCCTAAGTTAGACATGACTACTAGTTCTTTACGGTGCCCTATAGAAGTAGAGGTGGCTAATGGTGCGACGTCTATTATTCGGGAAGGTTATTCTGATTGTCCTATAGAAATAGAGGGTCATTCATTTACTGCTAACCTGTTACCCGCTACTATTCCTAGTTTCGATGTTGTTCTCGGTATGGATTGGATGTCTAAGAATGATGCTGTCGTCCTATGTTCGAAGAAGATAGTCCGTATCGCTACTCCCGACGGTAAAGGTGTCTGTGTTTATGGTGACAAGAAGCCGGGAAATGTTAAGGTGATCTCGATGATGAAAGCGCTTCGTTGTATACGGCAAACTAAGTCACATTTTCTAGCTTATGTCATTGATTCTCGTATCGCGAAGCCTACAGTTTCTGATGTTGAAGTTGTTTCCGAGTTTCCAGATGTTTTCCCTGAAGATCTTCCAGGTCTTCCTCCGGATCGTGAGGTTGAGTTTTCTATCGACCTTATTCCTGGTGCTACTCCTGTAGCCAAAGCTCCGTATCGATTAGCTCCGACAGAGATGAAGGAGTTAATGACTCAAATTCAGGAACTTTTAGATAAAGGTTTCATTCGTCCGAGTTCCTCTCCTTGGGGTGCTCCTATCCTTTTCGTAAAGAAGAAAGATGGATCCATGCGCATGTGTATCGATTATCGCGAGCTGAATAAAAGAACGGTGAAGAATAAGTATCCACTCCCTCGCATTGATGATTTGTTCGATCAACTTCAAGGTGCTTCTTATTTCTCAAAGATTGATTTACGATCTGGCTATCATCAATTAAAGGTTGAAGAAGAAAGTGTAGCCAAAACAGCGTTCCGAACTCGTTATGGTCATTACGAGTTCCTTGTCATGCCATTCGGTTTGACAAATGCTCCAGCGAAGTTTATGGATTTGATGAACCGTGTCTGTCGACCGTTTTTGGATCATTTCGTTATTGTTTTTATCGACGACATTCTTGTGTATTCAAAGTCGGAAGAGGAACATAGAGAGCATTTGAGAGCTGTCCTTCAAGTCCTCAGAGAGAAAAAGCTATATGCTAAATTCTCCAAGTGTGAGTTCTGGCTAAAGGAAGTTCATTTCCTCGGCCATGTCGTCTCCTCTGATGGTATAAAAGTAGATCCTTCGAAGATAGAAGCAGTGTCGAAGTGGGAGCAGCCTAAGTCTCCTACTGAAATTAAAAGTTTTCTCGGTTTGGCTGGCTATTATCGACGTTTTATTCAGGATTTCTCGCGCATTGCCAAGCCAATGACTGAATTAACGAAGAAAGGTGTGAAGTTTGTGTGGACCGATGCGCAGGAGAAAGCCTTCACGACGTTGAAAAAGAAGTTGTGTGAGGCTCCAGTCTTAGCCTTACCCGAAGGAACAGATGATTTAGTGGTTTATAGTGACGCATCCATCACGGGGTTAGGGTGTGTACTAATGCAACGAGACAAAGTTATCGCTTACGCCTCTCGACAGCTGAAGCCTCATGAGCGGAACTATCCTACTCATGACCTTGAGCTGGCTGCGGTTGTTTTTGCTCTGAAGTTGTGGCGACATTATCTGTATGGTACAAAGTGTACCCTATATACGGATCATAAGAGCTTACAGTACGTGTTTACTCAGAAGGACATGAATGTTAGACAACGGCGGTGGATGGAGTTATTAAAGGATTACGATTGTGAAATTAAATATCACCCAGGCAAAGCTAATGTGGTTGCTGATGCCTTAAGCCGCAAAGGATATGCGAAAAGTAGATTATGTGTGATGATTACAAAGATTGAGTCGAATTTACTGGAACCTATTCGACTAGCTCAAATCGAAGCGTTAAAGGATGTTAATGTGAAAGCGGAGTCTATTGGGAAAAAGAAGAAGAACAGACTCCAAATGGAAGAAAATAGTCGTGGCCTTCGAACTTACAAAGGTAGAATATGGGTTCCTCTATATGGAGGCAATCGTGAGTTAGTAATGGATGAAGCTCACAAAACTAAGTATTCTGTACACCCTGGTGCCACAAAGATGCATGCAGATTTGAAGCCTATTTATTGGTGGCCCAGTATTAAGAACGATGTGATGATGTATGTGCAGAAATGTTTGACGTGTGCGAAGGTGAAAGCTGAACATCAAAAGCCCTATGGGAAATTTCAGCAACTTGAGATCCCTGAGTGGAAATGGGATCACATTACGATGGATTTTGTGACCAAACTTCCGAGGACGCCTCGTGGTCACGATATGATATGGGTTATTGTCGATCGATTAACGAAGAGTGCTCACTTTCTCCCAGTTCGTGAGACTGCTCCTATGGAGAACTTCGCTACGTTGTATATTGATGAAGTGGTTACTAAACATGGTGTTCCGATATCGATTGTGTCCGATCGTGATGCTCGATTTGTTTCCAACTTTTGGAAGAGTTTTCAACGGGAAGTTGGTACTCAAGTTCGTCTGAGCACAGCCTACCATCCGCAAACCGATGGGCAAAGTGAAAGGACTATTCAAACGCTCGAAGATATGCTCAGAGCTTGTGTGATGGATTATGGTGGTTCGTGGGATAAACACCTACCTCTTATCGAGTTTGCGTATAACAATAGTTATCATGCGAGCATTGGAATGCCACCTTTTGAGATGTTATATGGTAGAAAGTGTCGGACTCCTAGTTGTTGGTTGGAGCCCGGGGAAAAGCAATTTGCTGGACCCGAAGTAGTACAAATTACGGCCGATAAAGTTAATGTAGCAAAGGAAGCCTTGCGTGTTGCTCGCGAAAGGCAAAAGTCATATGCTGATAAGAAAAGGAGGCCGTTTGATTTTAAAGAAGGTGAAATGGTTTTACTCAAGGTGTCGCCTTGGAAAGGTGTGTTACGGTTTGGAAAACGTGGAAAGTTAAGCCCCAGATTCATTGGACCTTTCAAGATTATCAAGAAGGTTAATGAACAGGCATTTCAACTGGAATTACCTCCAGAACTACACGCAATTCACAACACATTTCATGTGTGTTATCTACGTAAGTGCTATGCGAATGAAACGGATGTCATTCCACTCGAGGACGTAAGTATTAATCCCAACAAGCAGATTGTCGATGAACCTGTTACTATATTGGGAAGGAAACAAAAGAAGCTACGACGAAAGACTATTGATCTAGTTCTCATAAAGTGGAAACACAATCACGGCGAAAGTATGACTTGGGAGACCGAGTCCGTAATGCGGGAGACCTATCCCCACCTTTTTGATGCTGAAGTGATTCCGGGGACGGAATCCTCTTAAGGGGGAGGTAATTGTAACATCCCAAAACTTAATCGTTCATGTTGACTAACGTCGTTAGGTCAAATTATAAGTCCGTGATACGTTTGTGTGGAAATATGTGTTTATATGTTTATGTGCCTATATGTGAGATTTAATTATCTTTAATGAGTGACAATAAAGTAGATTTAAATGATGTGTAAAAGGCCTTTGTAGTGTGCGAAAGTGCTTCCATGTGTTATGTATATCCCCATTAGGTGTTTAAAGGTGTAATAAAGCTAATAGGAAGTCCAGGGACTAAATTTGACAAAAGTGAAAGTTAAAAAAAACGGGATTAGGGCTAGGATTAACCTAATCTAGAGTAATTAGCAGCAATTAACATAATTAATAACATACACAGCCTCTCCAATTCATTAATCGATTTCTAAAGCAATTGTTCAAGTTTTGGTTGAATTGATTGAGTATTTTGGGTTACTTTCAATTGGCTATCAAAGCAATCAGGTAATCAATGGGTTGTTATTTGTATTTTCAGATCAAAAGATGTTTTAATATTGATTCAAAACTGATTTTAAAAGGGTTTTGCAATTAATTAGAGTTTAAAAGATGTTTTGGTTAATTGATGTTCGTAATGGTGTTTAACGGGTGTATAAACGATCTTGATGATCGAAAGATGTTTAAATATGTTAAACAAGGTCAAAATCGTGTTTTGGAAGAAGCCATAGTCGTTCGTTTCTGGAAAAAATGAAGAACATGTTCGTTTTTTGAATACTGAACGAACTTAGGCTTAAGTTCGTTTGAGCCATCTTCGTTGAGCCTAAATTCGTTTTCTGGAAACTATCTTCGTTTGACAAAACGAAGATCATCTTCGTTTGAATCTAAAAACGAAGGCTAAGTTCGTTTGATGTTCAAATTCGTTTTCTAAGTTCGTTTTGGGCTAAATTCGTAAGGTTTAATGCTGGACTTTTACTTGGTCAGTCTTAAGGTCATACGAGAGTCGTTTTAAGGTCCCAAATGACTTATATTTCATATGTTAATGTACGATAGGTGTCGGGGATTACTATTAAGCACTATTAGCTCTCTGTTGCTCGCGTACACTACTACGAGGTAAGATACACTACTTTTGTCACGCTGAGGGTGCAAAATGGTTTCCCCGTAAATACGTTTATGATATGATATGTTATGATGAACGGTGGTTAATGATATGTTTACGATATGATATGTTATGATGAACGGTGGTTAATGATATGTTGTAATGTTTTTATGTGCATGTATATGTGGCTTGTTCATCTAGAACACTAGACCTTTTTAGGTTGCCATGACACGTGCACGTTTTAAGGGCCCTAACGTGAAAAGATGATAGTATGGATTAGTTTAGGTTAAAGGTGGAAATCTAAACTAAATATGATAAAGGCTCGAGCTAATTAGATGTTAAGTGTTATGCATAACCTGTACCTTACGGTGGTAATAGGTACATCGTGCCTTACGGTGGTAATAGGTACGTATAAATGGTGCCTGACGGTGGTAATAGGTACGTATAAATGGTGCCTGACGGTGGTAATAGGTACGTCATGCCTTACGGTGGTCATAGGTATGTTAAAATGGTTGCTCGGGTGGTTCCTTGCAACAAGTCATATGTGGCGAGTAGTTTCGGGTGGCCTGATGACCCACCTAATGTCATGAACATAGCGTACTACTCATGGATCGACATTGTCTTTCCTTACGGTAACTTCGGTTACAACTTAACGGTGACCTAGTCACAACTTAATGAGATGAGATGAAATGACGAAATTGATTAGGCACGCTTAGGGTCATGAACTCTATGCTTATATGTGATGTGGATATGTGATGTGGATATGTTATACGGTGGTATGAATGCCTAATTAAAATGACGTAATGCTTTAAAGTGACGATTTAAATGGATGAAATGTTTTTGCTTAAACCTGGTGTTATCTTACTTAGCTTTATAGCTAACACTTGTTTCTTTTAATGTGTTGACACCCCTCAGGTTAGGCAGTGAGATGACGTGTGAAGCTTTGGCGAGAGATGGGTAGATGAGCAAGCTGGCTTTAGTTTACCCAATAGCTTCGCATAAACCTTATGTTATTGATTTCCTTTATGGAACTTATGTAATGACTATGTTATGATTGCTTTATGTTGGGCAATCTTATGGATTTCTTTTATTACTGATTTGATGCTATTAGTAACACCACTTATGTTTCTCAACTGTTTTCCTTAGTTGAGTATTTTCCTAAATCGTTTCCGCATGATTTAACGCCGTTAGGCGAAAATTTTTGGAAATCCATATTTTTACGAAACGGGTGTTACAGTAAAGCTAGTGCGTAATATGTAAGATGTAAGAATAAGTTGATTAAGATAATTATAAGAATATGTGAGAAAGATGTACATGAAATTGAAGACGTGGGTTTACAATGTGACGTGGATTTAATAAGATATGTTGAGACGTGTGATTTAAGAATGAAGGATAGGCACAATTAGGAGTATATATTCTACATGTGCTAATATGAATACGTGTGACAAGTTTATGTGTGATATGCCAAGATATGATATGAAGTTACGTTTAAGTGGTAAGTTTATGTTGATATGATATAAGATATTGATTAAGATGTGAGTATATGATGATATGATGTATATATTGATATGAAATGAAATGTGATGTAATGTGGGAAAAGGGAAGTATGGGTTGATCTATGATTGTTGTGGATGATATGTAATGTGATTATGTTTTGATAAGTAAAATATGACGAAGTTTTATGAAAGTAAAATGAAGAACGTTTTATTAAATGTGTGTATCTTACTTAGCTAATTTTATTAGCTAACACTTGCTTTTATGAAAATGTTGTGTTCTTCAGGATAAGCAGGTTTGAGCTAGAGAAAGGTTTAGCTCGTGAGATGGGTAGATGCAATAAAGAAGACTAGCATAGATTGTAGAATGGTTAGACTTCCCATAACCTATGTTTTGGCTATTATAATTATGATTTAAGACCTTGTAATAATGTGGGCACTTATGTTGGTGCCAAGACTTGGATTTCAATTTATTATTTTGATGATGCACTTTAGTAACACCATTTATGAAAGATACCATCCGTTACGGATGAAGCAGTTTTTAAGTGATCCTTTTCCGCTACGTTTAAACGCCGTTTGGCAAAGTTTTTTGAAATCCAGTTTTTAAAATGACGGGTGTTACATGGTGGTATCAGAGAAATGGTTTAAGTGAACCAAAGACCGAACAAAGCCATAGGATTTGGACTTAAACCGCATGAGAAATGATAGGCTTAAGTAGTGATACTTTAGCTTTATGATAAAATGCATGTAGGACGGGATAGGTTGAGTGTGAGAGTAGTATTTAGGCTTAATATGTATTTGTTGATGATATGTATGATTATGACGGTTTGCCTTATTCCTTCACTTTTCTCGTTTCCTACATCGATAAATGTATTTGTTGCTATAATAGACGATCTCCTAAGGTGTTGTGCAAATTCCCGGTAGAATGAATTGTATCGATGTGTTGTGTATGGTGCGATATATGCTAAGAGTGGTGATTGAAAGTGGAGTATTAGGTGAAATAGAATTCATCGTATCGAGTCCAACCCATCGGGTTAGAGACAAGGACCATAAAGGAAAGGAGGTTTGAAATGTCATGTATGTGATGCAAGTTGTGGTGGTTCAAGTTGAGAAAGTGTTTGTAAAAGTTGACGAAACGAAGTTCGAGTTTAAAAGGAAGTTCAAGATGGGAGTAAGAGGTTCAAGGTTGATAGAATGCTGAATGGTCGATGTTTTGGTTGCTGCATATGTCGATGGTATTCCGGCTAGTTATCGAGGTATTTGTAGGCAGCATACTACTCTTGAGGGTGCTATCAAGGAATAAAAGAAGTTGGATGATGATTATAAGCCCGAGAAGATAAATGTGAAGACTGTGAATGAAAAGAAGGTTGGATTTAAGAGAAGGTTAGATGAGTCGTCAGATTCGGAAAAGAAGTTTAAGAATGGTTCGACTTATGAGGGCAAGGATCATGGAAAAGTTAGTCAGTGGTGTTCAGTTTGTAGAGCTCATCACAGTGGACCATATTCGGAGAAAACTAGAAGATGTGACAGGTGTAGTGAGACGGGACATTTGATTGCTGATTGTCCTCAATGGAAAGATGATGCGAAGAAGGATGACACTCAAAAAGCCAAGGCTCGTGCATGTCAAATGACTACTGTGGGAGATGAGTGTGATGATGAGGTACCTAACAAAGTAATTCCTTAGTAGATTAATCGATGATACTTATGTTTATAAGTGTATGTGAAATGTGTATTTATTATGTATTTGTAGTTAGTATAACGTTGCCATGATGGGTTGTAAAGGATATGTTGGACATTATGATGTGTGAGTATAGTTAAAGGTACACGTGTGAGGAATGATATAGTTAGAATTATGGTCCAGAACATAATTGTAAATATATCATGATACGGGCATATTGTTCATTTGACGGTATTCATATTGACTAATGAAAGACATGAAATGAAGGGTGATGAGGAATGGATTGGTGGAAAATGTGGTGGAATGTTGACTTATACGTGTGTGGAAAGTAGTGAGAAGATGAATGGAGGTGTTGGTATCGTGAGATGATTCTGAGGACAGAATCCTATTAAGGAGGGGAGAATTGTAACATCCAAAACCTTCTATGTTTGACGTTTGACTTGTCCGTTAGTCAACGTTAGGTTATGTCATGTTATGTGCCTTAAATGAATTACGTGATTAAATGCTTAGTATTTAATATATGAAATGTAAGATTAATGTGTTAATGTGCAATATGATTAAAGTGATGAAAAGAATAATAAAAGATGATCAATAAAGTTACAAAGTGTTTCCGATAGGAGTAAGGGTCGTTAAGTGTTCCCGTATGCGTTAAACGAGCAATTAGGTTACAAAACGTGTTATAAGAAAAGTACAAGGGCCTAGATGTTAAGTCTTGAAACTTGTTCCAGCAGATGAGGGGCTTATATCACGACCATGTTGCCCTAAAATCAGATCCAAACCTTTACAAAAGTTACACACACAAAAACCTAGGCCTCTCTTCAATTTCTATTCGAGTTTGGGGGTTTTCGGAAGGGATTTCGCTTGCTTGTCGATCCGTTAATCATTCCTACAGGTATATTATCATTCATTGAATGTTAATTAAGTTTTCAATTTGGTTTTGCCTCTGTAGGGTCGACCATAAGGGTTGGGGTTGCCCGATTTTGACGTTTTCGGTTAAAAACGATGTTTTCATGATTTAATTGCTAACTGAGTGGTTAACTAAATCAAGTTGCTAACTTTAAAGATGAATTATGCTATTTATATGTAAATAAAGGAAACCCAGGTGTTTAATTAGATCCATATGGGTTCAATTATGTTTTTGTATAAAACGATGCGGTTTTGAGTCGTTTTGATGATCAAAAGAGGGATTCGTGTATGCAAATGATTCGAGGATCAATTGGTGTTTTCAATAAGTGATTTTGGTCTTAATTTAAGTGTATTTGATGTTCATAAGGCCTGGAGTTGTGTTAAAGTCGAATGGGAGTCGAATTAGGTTAAAGATGGAAATTGTTGATCTGGTCATCAGTCTCGGCGAGAGCACTTTTCCCCCTCGGCGAGACCAGTATGGCTAGTATGGGTCTGGAGTTCAATCTCGACGAGGTCACTGTTTCCCCTCGATGAGATCAAACATCAGAAAGGTTTAGGGTACTTTTAAGTCTCTAGTTGATTTACTTCAATCATTCTTGTACCTTAGGTTGTCGGGAACACTTGTCAAGCACGGTAAACTCGATTGTGATTGTTGAGTACTCCATTGAGGTAAGATACATGACTTTTCTCACGCTGGAGGCACAACAAAATGTAGTTTTCTATAATTAACCTCTTAATCGGATTATCTTATATGTGTTGGGTTTTCCGGGTTATGCGGGAGGTTATGTGGGAATGTATGCAAGTTGAAATGATTTATGTTGATATGATGTTTAAAGTAGAAGTAAATATGTGCATATGAAGTATGATGCTTATAATTACGTTGTCATGATATGTTTAAGATATGTGTTGTTGATAATGTTGTTGATATGCCTTAATGTTGATATGTGATGGCTTGAATGTGGGACTTAAGTATGACATGTCTAGTTCACTAGATACACGTGGGAATTGCTATGAGTTGTACACGTTAGTGGGATTAAATGCAAAAGTAGACGTGGGACTAATTAGGTAACGATTGTACCTAATGTTAAAGTAAAATGTGAGATGTGGGAAACCGTTCTAGCCTTAGTGTTAGTGCGTAAAATGTAAGAAAGATATAAATACGTGGGAAATGCTATAGCTAAATATGTGAGATTGACGTGGGAAGTGTTAAGCTTAACCTGTGCTAGTTGAAAAGCTAGTGCGTACGTGGTCGCTTGAGTGGCTCCTTGCGACATAGTTACGTGGGACTAGTATTTTCGGGTGGAGTGACTAACCACCAATGTTAAAAGCATGACGGGATACTATGTAAATGGCATTGCCTTTCCTAAAAGTTAAGACGTGGGAAATCGTGCTAGTTGTAAAGCTAGTGCGTAATATGTAAGATGTAAGAATAAGTTGATTAAGATAATTATAAGAATATGTGAGAAAGATGTACATGAAATTGAAACGTGGGATTACAATGTGACGTGGGATTTAATAAGATATGTTGAGACGTGTGATTTAAGAACGAAGGATAGGCACAATTAGGAGTATATATTCTACATGTGCTATAATGAATACGTGTGACATGTTTATGTGTGATATGCCAAGATATGATATGAAGTTACGTTTAAGTGGTAAGTTTATGTTGATATGATATAAGATATTGATTAAGATGTGAGTATATGATGATATGATGTATATGTTGATATGAAATGAAATGTGATGTAATGTAATATGGGAAAAGGGAAGTATGGGTTGATCTATGATTGTTGTGGATAATATGTACTGTGATTATGTTTTGATAAGTAAAATATGATGAAGTTTTATGAAAGTAAAATGAAGAACGTTTTATTAAATGTGTGTATCTTACTTAGCTAATTTTATTAGCTAACACTTGCTTTTATGAAAATGTTGTGTTCTTCAGGATAAGCAGGTTTGAGCTAGAGAAAGGTTTAGCTCGTGAGATGGGTAGATGCAATAAAGAAGACTAGCATAGATTGTAGAATGCTTAGACTTCCCATAGCCTATGTTTTGGCTATTATAATTATGATTTAAGACCTTGTAATAATGTGGGCACTTATGTTGGTGCCAAGACTTGGATTTCAATTTATTATTTTGATGATGCACTTTAGTAACACCATTTATGAAAGATACCATCCGTTACGGATGAAGCAGTTTTTAAGTGATCCTTTTCCGCTACGTTTAAACGTCATTTGGCAAAGTTTTTTGAAATCCAGGTTTTTAAAATGACGGGTGTTACAATCAGAATCAATTGATTCAGCAAAGCTTGGTAGTTTGCGAGTAATTGAGACGTCATTTCCTTCGAGCTAGCAAAATTATACGAACTGTTCAAAAATAAACGAGGTCGCAAATTTAAACGACGTCGTAAAGAAATACGAGGTCGCAATTAGAACTCGAGGTCGTAATTGAACTGACGAGGTCTTAAAGAGCTCACGAGGTCGCAAACGAAATACGAGGTCGCAATTGAACTAGCGAGGTCGTAATTAGCTATCCAGGTCGCAAAGCAAGCTGGATGAGGTAATACGAGCTGGCGAGGTCGCAAATGATGTTGTATCCTTTAATTCTCTTGAATTCGAAACCCTATATAATATCCCATAAAATTAAAACATTATAAATAAGATAATATGTAAGACATATATTTATGGGGACACCATTTGTACTTGAAGGGGTACAATGTATCCTAAGTTTAATATAGTTTATTGTATCCTAAGCTACAAAAATAAGTAAAGGGATAACAATGAATTAGTGTCTACTGATTTTGTGTACGTGACTTAAGAAAAAGGATATAAATTGAAAGTGACAATATCCCTAAACTAAATTATGATGATAAAAAGTAATAATAATAAAGGCTAAATCTTAATCGGTTATGGAGGATATGGGGTTTACATAAATATTCATGTTACCTATTACTAGTTTTTATGAATTTTAAGAGTAGTATAATGACAATAAATAATTGCAATTAAAAATATGGCTTTTGATATGCTTATACCTACGGTTAAGAAGAGAAAGAAAAAGGATAAAAGGTTAGACCAAACAACTCATAAAACTAAATAAGTAAATATCATAACCTTATGCTAAAATCTCGTAGGAAATAATAGACATAAAAATAAAATGAGAGATTCAATATGCCATTTGGGGCTGATGAAGGAGTAAAAGAAAACCAGAGAAACATAAGGTTGAGTTCAAGTAATCTTCATAGCGCAAGATCTTAAATATCATCTTTATTGGTAAGTCTTTTATATATTGTATATTTTATATTTTAAATACATAATTCTTATTTTATTTTTAAACAAAATGTTCTTTTAGTTGAACCAATTTTTGATATATAAGTGTTATAATAATTTATTGTAACATATTTATATTTTTATGATTCTGACTAAAATTTGTTACCCTATTTTAGTAATTAATTAATTGATTGATGATGTTTAAACTATTTTGCAAGATTGAGTTTTGATTTCAGTGATAAGATTTATTATTAGCTTAAATGGAGTTTTGTTATACGAGTAAGTTATAGTTCAGTACGGGGAAATAAAACATATGAGAAAATATCTATTGAGTTAAACACCTTAATAGGATTAATATGCAATTGTATGTAGTCACAGTTTATAAATAAAACTCGGTTCATGATGATTTTCGAATAGGCAAAAGCATGCTGGATGTAAAGAAATATGAATTAGCCTAAGAATAACAATGATAATAATTATTAATAGAATGCAACTTGTCTGACAAATAAATTTGTGGTAACGAGAACTATAATCACAAGAAACTCATATATTAAACTCACAAAATATAAGAGGATATTACATACTGCGTACCCATTTAAATGTGTTTTGGTGCTTATACTTTTTCGTATTTATTAGATTCGATTTGGTGATCGCATTTTTTGGTGGTTCTTCATTTTTGCAATATTTGTGATCGGCGATAAGGTACGGATATTCTAGAGGTTATTAGGATCTTTCCGGTACAATCTTTTCTCTCAAAACTTTATTTGTTATATATTTATATATATAATGGTACGTATATTCTAGGTGGTATTAGGATTCTTTCGGTAACATCTTTCCTCTCAAAACTTTATTTGAGTAAAAAATTGTTAGGTCCAGATTTACTGGACTCGCTCAAGACTCGACTACTGGAGCCTTACTGAAGATCTGTCCAGAAACGTGTTCTACTGGACCTACTCCAGACTTGGAATCTGGGTCCCTCTGAAGATTTGTCCAGAAATAATTGAAGACAGTGAGCAAATACTTGTATAGGAAATCTGGAGTATTCTCCAGATTAGCTCACTGGACTTCACCCCAGTCCAGATCTACTCTACTGAAGACGTTCTCACTGAAGTCAATGACTGAAGTCAGAATAAAGAAGACTGACAAATGGCGGAGCCCACTGGAAGTCTTACCAGATCTGTACACTGGAGGATTGTCAGTGTTCTAGACCTTACAAGTCTGAACACTGATATCGAGTAATTGACTTTTGCCTTTACACACTTTCCAAAGGACATTCCACTTGTTTTTTACCAAAGTTTATACGTGTGTAAATGTGGTTGGTTAAAAGAATAAAGTCATATTGATGTGACTTTATCCTTGTACCATTAACCAATGCATTTAATGTTCTTGTCAGTTCATTAAATGCATGCAACCATATTTGTACGGCACAAAATTCACTGGTGAATTTTGTTGCCTATAAATACAAAGTCATTTATTTGAGAAAAATACTTTAAAGCATACATTTAGCATTAGAGTGAATTTGTCTAAATACTCTCGATCTTAAACAGGGATACTTCACAACTTTAAGTATCTCAATCCAAAAGAGTTATTTGACAAATATAGATCATTTGTAATTCATAGGTTGTTAGGATACATACTTATTTGTATTATCTTGATTCCGCACAACCTTGTATTTTATTTAACATCATAAATAAAATATACCTTGAAAAATACATAATGTTCCACTTTACTTGTTTATTGCTTTAAGTTGTGTATTACTTTATTTATATACTTGCATTTATATTTAAGTAATACTAGTCCATTCTAGTGATTATTAGACTTGTTGTATTTTACACTTTCGGGGTTAACCATCGTATTCAAGGACCTCACATTTGGTATCAGAGCAGAAGGCTAAACATTGCCTAGATCTGCTTCTTTGATGACCACCCCTGAAAATACACAAGGAAGTTTTAATTTTGGTCCCGATCCTAATCTTAATGTTAATGATCAAAATAATGAACCACCTATTGTTAATAACACTAATCCACCACCTCCTCCTCCTACTCCTGCTTCTCCACACGTGCATGTGCACTATTCAAATAATCCTGTTCCTAAATTCAGTGGGAACAGTGATGAGTTTGGTACGTGGAAGGCTAGGATGATATTGTATATCACTGGTATTGAGAGGAACATGATGAAAATCTTAAATGAAGGTCCTTATGTCCCTACATCACCTCTCAATCCCTTCTTGATCCTTCTGGATCTAGAAGAGGAAGGGAAAAAGGGAGGAACATTGGTCAGAAGAAGAGAGGAGATTGGTGAATCTAGACACCCTTCTCAAAAACATGATCCTCGGGGTCGTTCCAGAAACCCTAATTCCCACACTAGTTCTTTTTCCTAGTGCTAAAACCATGTGGGATGAACTTCTAAACCAGCATTAAGGAGGAGATGACACCATTGTCACCAGAAAGGTCTCCTTAAACAAGAGGTATGAGTCATTTTTTGCTCAGCCTAATGAGTCTCTCGCTGGTACTTACACCAGATTTATGAGTATCATAAACCAGTTGAATGAGCATGATCGGAGAACTAAACTATTTTCTGGGTTTTCAAGTTAAACAGACTAAAAATGGAATTTTCATAAACCAAGGAAATATGTTAAAGATCTCTTAAACAAATTTGGTTTTACTGATTGCTCACCTATGAAAACTCCTATGGGAACTGGTGATAAGCTGGATGAAGATAAAAATGGTAAGTCTATTGACTTCACAGCTTATAGGGGTATGATAGGATTA
>CM067172.1:100522305-100539360 GCA_034093135.1 Erigeron breviscapus | reverse complement strand
AAGTCAATTGTTGTTTGGTAATTATCACCATTTCTCTTAGCATTCTCAATGTTCTATAGCATTCTCTAGCTTTTTATGTAATGTTGTACTTTGTAACCAACTAAATAAAATTTGAGAATATATTTGGAAAAAAACTTTGCAAATATTAAACCTTTATATATAAATTATTTTTAAAAATTTAAAATTCAAATGAGAAATTAATATATACAGTAAGTTATTAGTTAATAACTACTAAACGATAAGTCAATAACCTAGCACTTTGGGCCTTTTTAGTGGTTATAACTGGAACAATTATGGGCAAGAACTGTTCCTTGACTCCTTTGCACATTCTCTTCAATCATAATGACAGTCGCCCTTTAATAAAGAATACTTTGAGGCAACTTTAATGTTAGGCAAGTTTTACTTGGTGGGAGCTCTTGCAGATGGAAATATGAATCTATAGATGTCCTAAGAGATCTAAATGAACTATTTATTGAAGATGCAACAACATTTAGAAATAGCATACCATCAAACTTTCTCCGCAGGAGATCATTCCTGAGATTAAGCAACCGAAACGAGGCATGAAGGTCAGTTAAAAACGTTAAGACCTTTCTGGGGCAATCGTAGTCACCAGCTGTAACTTGGTTCACCACATACCTCGGCTGCAAATCATATTATTTACTTGGTTATATCAGATCCATTAAAAAAAAGAAAGATAAAAAGACATCTAAAGAAAGTCGGATTTAGCTACGTAAGAGATGTCACATAAGGGGTATCTATAGCATATCGCAGCCAATAGATCATACTATCAAGTAGCTATGCTGAAACATAATTGTTTCAAACATTCTTATATACATGCTATTTAGACTTGGTAAAGATTTCTGTGGGACAAATCGATACACATATAAAGAAAAATCAGTACATGGGATTTTCAGACGTCATGCCAAAAGGAACACAAAGATCTCCAAGGATTCATGCATAGATAATCCAATTGTAGGGAAAAAAAATTTCATCAGAATCTCAAATCAATCCATGCATTTACTTCAGAAAACTAAAGGTTCCGTTTACTAAACCATAATGCTAGTTGAAGGTCAAGGAAGTAGTTTGCAAACTTAATTAGAATTGGTAATCCTGACTAAATTGTTTTATTCATGAAAAAATGATAAGTAATAAGCATTTCCTGCGATTCGATATGAACATTCAAGCATACAATCATAATATATTACAAATCGTGAAATGGTTTTCAGGAAGGACTACAATAATAGGCACTATTACTGCTCTCGGAATCCATCATAATTCATAGAGTTTGTCCATATGAAAGCCTATGTTTTAACATGCAAAGTTGCAATCTTGTTTTGAAAAGGCTCCACCTAGGCTTACCACATTTATCTACTTCCAGCATCCAAACTACCCAATAAATTCACATAAAGGAAGTATCAAGTGTGATAGGATTCTTACCAATTCATTTGACATAAAACAGATTCCTGCAATACGAAAGTACATTAGTAAAACTGCAGCAGATTAAAGTATGTTGTAACAAGGAAAGAACATGCATCATCACGGGTCACTACACATTGAAATCAATTCATTAATTCATACTGAAGTTCTCCATGGGACGCTGAGATATGGAAAAATAAAAATATGTATCCACACGAACCACTCACCAATAAGATAGTCTTCAACATCAAGACCAAATTCTGAAGCATTCACTGCATGAGCCATAAAAAAATAGCATCAATCATGCACTACTATAGGTGAATAAAGCAGCCAAGATGTTATAAAAGAGTGAATGAGTAGCGTAGTGCCGTAATAGTCTTAAAAAGGTAACTGAAGTTTGTAAATGTACATGAATCAAAAAAATTGTAGATGTATTAAGTCACATATAACATGTGTACTATATCAGAGCCACATGTGAACCAAAATCCATTTTTACGTGACACCTCAAGAGTACTAGATCCTAATCCTCACATGTGTGCTAAATCAATGTGTACATGCCAGCTCAGGAGTGATAGATCATAATCTTCATTTACCAAAGTTCCCAATAAGATATCCCAGTTGGGTAGTTTTATGACGATTGATGTAAACTGACAAATGTTAAGAACTTACTTAGAAAAGTTGACATTCAGAACAATTAAACAACATGGGGAAGAATCAAGAGAAAAAAAACTCCAAGAGGTAATAGTTTAACAAGGAAGTAAGAATTATGGTATTGACACATGTCTGCTGCTTTTACACGGTTGCCCAAAAAAAGGGTATATCAATTTGAAAAATAAGGTGCACCAAACACGTGGCAACACCGTATTATTTCTAACTCTATCTACCTTAAGAGACCTGTTCTCCTAAAACCCACCCTAATCTGCAATTCGAATGACCTATAGGTCATAGATACTCAGATGATCCCTATTAAACGAAATCACAGGAAAGAACTTACACTCTAGTTTTTCCTCCACTTCCAAATGTACTAAAAGGTTTCCCGTCTCTAGCCAATGCATAAAAGCAAGAAGAGAGACCACTTGTTGGGTCTCATTCCTCCAGTCACCATGGTACCTATTAGTAAACAGAGTAAATATTACCAGCTAGAAGCAATGACAGAAAGTAAAAATACAGATTAATACATAAAACATACTTTTAACTGTTGCACTCACCTATAGTATTGACCAGGACTTTCCCGGACGATTTCTGCTAGACGACTGAACAATTGCTTCAGTTCGTCAATCTGAGCCTTGGCCTTTTCTAGAACCTCTAATTTTAACAAAGAAAGGAAAAGCATAAGCCACAACATGGAGAGATACAGTTAGATTCTCAAAATATACATACTTGATACTTCTCTTTAAAAGTGTCGTATAAAAGGCCGATCATATGTACAAAGTCATAAATAATTTCAGTTTTATATAATCCAATTTGTAAGTCCATCCCATATACATTGAATTCATTTACATTTCCCTACGAATGAGAAGAAAAATAACACTAGTAAATGATAACCGAGCCATTCATATGCTCATACATCCGCATTCTTTCTGTCTTTCTTCCTATATCTATATCTATATCTATATGTGTATATATAACATTTTGTTTCCTTTTTATTGTCCCCTTTTCCTCTACGTCTAAGTTCAAGAATGCATAGTCATATTAACCAGCTATTTTCAGCCAATCACTTATTTCAACACAAAACTTACAATTTCAATTGTCAATATATATATATATATATATATATATATAGAGAGAGAGAGAGAGAGAGAGAGAGAGAGAAAGTAATAATTTTTATACCGGGAATGGGGCGAGATTGATGAACAAGAAGAAGGCTAGAATGCATCATTCTTGTAACAGATTCGATTTCCGTCGCTACAGCTTTGATTCTGTCACGTAAGCTTCCGGATTCTTCCAACAGGAGACGGAATTCATCGAATTGTTTTCCCACAACAGCGGAAGTAGGTGAGGAGTCGCCGGTGGCTGCCATTGAAGTTGAGAAGATGGTGCGGCGGTTAACGGCGGCGGTGAGATTAAGGTAATATGAAGGGGTAGTGATGATGGGGTGGTTAGGGTTTAAGGAACGGTGGGTTAGTGTGGTGATGTTGTTGGTGGCTATTAATGCGGTCCGGAAAATTGACTTCATTGTTTTGAATTTTGATGTTTGTTTTGTTAAATGTGCGTTATTCATTTTGGGTTTTTCTAACTTGTGATTGTGCCCTAAGGGCACACATAAGGGTGTCTCGGGAATTGAAAAAGGTAAGAATATTCTTCTTGAAAAATGCATTTTTCAAATCCCGAGAAGAATATTATTACCTTTTTCAATTCCCGAGAAGAATATTCTTACCTTTTTCAATTCCCGAGACACCCTTATGTGTGCCCTTAGGGCACAAGTTAGAAAAATCCATTCATTTTTACTATCCATTGTGTTTATGTATTAGATACTTGTAAGATGTGCCTTGGACATGATTTTAGCTTATTAAAGACGAGAGAAAGTTACTCGCGCGTTGCGGCGGTGATGGAGAGGTGTTGATGTAATGGCGGTGGCGGTGATGGGGTGATCTACCTGACGGGCTCCGCCCATAGCCATACGGGCTCCGCCTTCGGATTTAAAAGTTCGTCGAAAGTATATCGAATGACATCTCTAATGAAAGAGCATGGAATTTTAAGAACACCCATATAATTTTTATAATTTATCGATGTACGGTTTTTGAGATAAAAGATTTTGAATGAATTGGAGGAATAAATGATTTATGAAGGAGAGAGAAAAAAAATGATTGGTTGAGATTTGAGGAGAGAGAAAGGGTAATATAGTTATTTTAGGTAAATATAGAATTGATAGGAGGGGGTCATTTTGGGAAAGTAAATGTTGAAACTTAAAATTTAGACATGGGCTTTTTGCTTTTTTAGCTTATTAAAGATATCTGGGTTTACGTTCAGATAAAGTAAGTATTAAAATAAAGCAAATAAAATTATGGTTTTCGTTGTGGATCATGATTCGTGAAAGTTTTCACGCATCAGTCTATATTCGTGTGCTTCATGATTCCTCATATATCGGTTTTATCATTGATCTAGTGGTCAATATTTTATCTTATTAATTTTGTTTTAATACTTATTTTACATTAACTTATATGATTTTGTTAACAGTAGAACGTTGTATTAACTAGCATGATACTCGCGTGTTGCGACGGATACCATTGACATGACGTCTAATGTTGTGATTACGTTATAATGTTGTGATTACGTTATTACTGAAAACAGTATAAGATACTTCAATGGATAACGTAGCTGCAATAACAGTCAATGTTACAAAAAAAATACCATGATCCAACAAATATGTAACAAATATCTGCATACACATTTTGAAACTTTAAGTAAAATTAAACATGTACTGAAAACATAACCAGCTCCATGAGATTGATGACACTAACTATTACTCGTATATATGCTTATAACAATCCTTTCAAAGTTTCAATAAGTAACATTTTAATGGGCCAGGTCAAAGTTTTTCTTTGGGATGACAGCAAAGCAGCTGAGGGACGGAAGGAAGTTGAAACAAAATAGTTAGAAGCTGCCCAATGCCTTCGTTCGGGTGCTCGTCCGCCATGGACGGACGAGTCCACACCATTGGGTGGGACTCGTCCATGGCTCGTTCGGTGGACTCGTCTGTGCGGTTCGTTCCTGGAGGGACGAGCTGCTACGTTTGTTTCTTTTTTCTTTTTTTTTGAATCTCAACGGCTACTAGGGGAAGAAGACAAAAAATTGAAGTTTCAAAACTTGGCAAAACAGATCCCTGTAACGGCCTTTTTGACCAAAAGGAGTATGACACTTTTAGTCGGCTAGTATTAGGTATTACTAGTATGTTTATGGATATAGAATCTTTTGAATGGAAACCGGGTTGGAATAGTCTTATAAGGGGTTGTATCTATGAGAGTAATGGGGCTGATCATTTGTATATATGTATGGGGAGTAAAGATATTCGAAAGCAATGAATCTTGACAAAAGCTGGGGGTGTTTGTTTCGAGTATTTGGTTTAAATCAAAAGCGAGGGATGAATAGTATGCATAGACATTCATATGGTCTGGTTGTTTTTGTTAGCAAGAATAAGGATAATATCAGCTTAGGATGGAATGGTTATACATCAACTAAGTGTTATTTGGTAGTAAGTGAAGAAAGAAGGTTAACAAGGTTAGTGGTTGGAATATTTTTGGGCAGAAATTGTAAGCTTGTGGAAAGGGGTCATAAAAGTTTGAAAAGTGTATTTGCACTGTTTCATAGTAATAGAGTACTTTTGGTTTCTGTCCAAGGTTGTGGCAGTATAGAGACTGAAGATAGTTATAAGTTGGGCATAAAAAATGAGTGGAGTGGAAGGTTATCAGTGTGTTTTGTTGTTGCTGATAATAAGAGTGGTATTACTGCTTTAGGGGGAAATGATTATCTGAAATTAGATGTGATTCAGACGGGTTTTAATGGGTCAGAAGGCGTGTGTGAGATTTCTGAGAATATATACACTCCAAAGGATGACTTGAATCGGTTAAGAAGCAATTTGAGCAATGAAAGTGAGCAAGCTGACAGTGTAGTAGTTGCAGAGAGTTTCCATGATGGTGTAAACATAATTCAAGATGAGATGGTTGTTCCAGCTACTATTGGTGGAGTAGGAAGTCAGTTGGTCGATATGTGTGAAGAATCTGAATCGCTCTGTCATGAGATAATGAAGAAAGAACCAGTTTTAATGGTCGATATGGTTGTTCCATTCGCTGGAACTTATACAGATCAAAAGAAAGTTTTTATTCCTTGTTTAGTTATGGATGTATCAATTTTAAAGGTAGTGGCTGCCATGAAAAATCTTGCAACAAGTATCAAATGTTCTGCAATTGCATCCTTCAACACAGTTATACATGAAAAGGAAGTTGGGAATTTGGTTATAATAATTACAAAAGATATGGTTGGTGCATGCACAAAGGTCGTTGGAAGAAATGATGGTAGTTGTGTTCTTTTATGGTCAGAGGATGAACTTGAATTACATTATTACCAAGAAGTATGTTGACATCTTAACGACTGATGTGGGCAACAAAATAGTCATTACCACAGCTTCAACATTGGCAAGAGCAGTGAAGGAAATGAATAAAGATAATATATGAGATTCATTCAAGAAGGAGAATAGATGGGAATTACAACCTTCTCTCGACATGATCAAGAAAAACGATAAGGACAGAAGACTTCTTACAGTCGATGTCAACTATTATCAGTTTACAAGAGAAGACGCTTCTACAGAAATAGCAAGGGAGATACAAGAGGGGAATATGAGAACAGTTGCCAAGACGTTTATCGGATCATGTCACCAAAGTGGGACTCATTTGGAAGCTGCAGCACTTGGTGTTATAGTGGGATTAGACACATACATATTGGCGATTATGAGTGTGGAGAGCACTACAGAGCTTAAAGACGACCAATGTCAAATCTCAAAGGCTGCTGTACACAATGTAAACAAAGCCACCCAAGGGATGTTCGGTCAGCTGGAAGTGGATTCGGCTAGCAATGTGGAGACATTTCCAAAAGGAAATGTATTTGACCATCATGAGATAGCAGTGGTGGAGCCTCAATTTGATGGATTCATGGTGAAGAGCAAGCTAGTGTTTTGTGACAGGAGTGATGAGGCATATCTTCTAAAGAGGCATTCTGTATTTTGCATTAAAAGGGTTGAACCAGAAAGTAATTTCGATGCCTTTAACCTGCATTTACCCGGATTACCAAACAAGAGAGGAATTCGAGTTGAGAGGCGTTTGAAAGATTGGTTTTGGCTATTCATTGAGTTGCATAAAAGAAGCTGTGACGTTGCATGTTTGGCTGGGCTGAAAAGAAGCTTCATGACTTTGATTTTTGAGGGCAAAAATCTCATAATGGGGGGAGTATTGTTACATAATAAATATAATGGGGTCAAAGTGTAATGTTTGTAAGAGTTTAGGGAGTCAAGTTGTAAAAGATGAAACTAGTTGGTTGAGTCGGTTACTAACCGCTATATAACTCTGTACCCAGATCATTTGAATGATAGCTTGAATATTGATACAATTTCTTCTCTTCTCTGAAATCCTTCTTCTTCGATTCTACTCATAACACGCTATCTATCTTAAAAGTCTGTTTTCAAATGATATAATCATCGTTCGGTTAAATTTGTGAGTTAACAGGTGATCAGAGAAATACATAAAAATATTCATCACGATATCTTAAATGTGAAATTTTTATAAACTTTTTCCATGAAAACAGGCTACTCAGTTTTCTAAAAAAGCTCATAAAATGATTTTTTTACCCTCAACAAGTCGGTAGGCTTACCATACTCAAATCAGGTAACAGATGGTAATAGAATTACTGAATAGATACAAAATTAATGATGCAAAAGAACTGAAACTTTTTAATTACTTAAATCTAATATCGAAACCAACGTGCAGTGGACCGTTTCTATTTTCTAAGCCTTACATAAGCTAACAAATGCGGCTCATACGGACAAGATTTTTAAGAGATATATAGGGCAGACTCTAGATCAACTTACAACTTCAAAATCAAAATGCATCAATATAGATTCTATGACTTCATTATTTATAATGCATATAATCTACATATATAGTTTTGGCGTCTGAACTAGTAATATACTAATATATATGCAAGCCCAGTTAGCTTATATCAAATATGCAGATACAAAAAGCTCATAGGCAAGGTGTGTTATGAAACAACTATTAACCACTGATCACCGCGTTCCCTGCCAGTAAAATCGTGCAAATTTTACATATATAGTGGCTCTGTACATTGGTTGATAGCTAGACAGGGGCAAGAACCTAACTGGCTACTTGCTAGTTGCTACAATACACATTAACATTCTTTGTAAAACAAGATTGATCTCAAGAGCTTTATAGAGTGTTTTCAAGGAAGATGGGCATATGATCTAAGTTGAATATCGATGGATTCTTTTTCGCCTTTATTTTTGGTGTTCTTGCGAGTCTTTTTACCGATGCTGATACCCAAAACTATTTTCTTCCACTTGATACCAATCACTGGGACCATCATCTTGAGACGTGGCTCATGACTAGTTACTTGTGACGGTACCCCAATGAGTTGGTTAACCATTTCTAACACCTCGCTCATCTTTGGTCTTGACTTTGGGTCTCTAGACAAGCAACAATTGGCTATAAAGAACAACCCTTGTGCTGACTTTAGTGAGTAGGCACCTTCGAGTCTTGAATCAATGATTCGCTGGAAATTTTTAGATTCCAGGTAAGGTTTCACCCATTCTAGAAGCTTCTGCTCATTCAGAGGCCGGTTTCTATCCACTGGCCGCCTGCCTGTTATAAGTTCATAAAGAAAAACCCCATAGCTCCATACATCACTCTTGGATGTAAGATGCCCAATTGCAAGGTACTCTGGAGCTGCATATCCCATGGTTCCTACAAACTGATAAAAAAAAGCTAAAATATAAACAATATGATAAAATGGAAAACCATCACAATTTTGTGTGAGATAGAAGAGGCAAAATACTTTTTTCTCTTACAAAAATGGATGAAGAACACATGAGAATGAAAGAAATCATGAAAACTAAATGAAACATGACGTACTAACAAACCTTAGTTGAGATATGAGTGAGTCCTTCTTGTGGACCTAATCGTGCCAACCCAAAATCTGAAAGCTTAGCATTCCATTGGTCATCTAGTAGAATGTTGGACGATTTGAAATCTCTGAAAATAATCTACAAGAAACCAATGTTAGTGGTCCTGTAACTCGTAGGCGTGTACCTGTGTAAAGTATGCCTTCCTACTTTTTTCTTATTTTTAATGGTACGAGTCTTTTACCTGAAAGTCCATATCTTCGTGTAGATATGTCAAGCCACGAGCGGCATCTTGAGCCACTTTTAGTCTCATTTTCCACGAGAGAGGCGTTTCTGACTTCATAGATAAATGATCTCTCACACTTCTATTTGGCATATATTCATAGACTAAAAGAAGTTGTGTTCCTTCACAATTTTCCTCAGCACAATAACCAATTAATTTGACAAGGTTTGAATGCTCAACCACGCCAAGAACGTTCACCTCTGTTTCCCACTCTTTGTGCCCCTGTCGCAACAATTTTCATTTATTTTTGCCCAGGAAAATTTACCAGGTGGTTTGGAAGTTAACGCGGAAATACCATAAATTTTAAAACAGGGGTTTCGAGCCCACAACTCGACCATAGAGGCCATGATGATCATGTGAAAATGGTCTTTTCGTCAAGTTGTCTTATAATTTTAGTATTTTGTGCAAAATGGTAAGTTTCATCCAATAGCATAAAATTAGCAAGATACTAATCTTCTCTAAGCTATTTGACTTTCTCCATATTCAATCAGTTTTGCATTAAACTGAAACTTGTTTAAACTAAACTAATACAAGTCGAAAGATTTTAATGATAAGAAGGGGTCTGGGATTGGTTATTTTATAGTGATTATCTGCCTTAGATATAACTAAAGTACTTAGACAATTTGTCTAAACTAACCAAATCACTAACAACTTCTAAAAAAAGCGCGATAAATAGATGAATATACGGCAATTCAAAAAAACTTGCCTGCAATATTCCACTGGCATACTTGACAGCAACCTGAATCTCGTCAAAAGGAGGCTCCAAACTCTTGATCACTCCCTTATATACGCTTCCAAATCCACCTTCACCAATCTTAGAAGCCCTGCAAAAGCCTTTAGTCGCGGCTTTGAGCTCAGCCACTGTGAAAACTCTCAGATTGCTTTGTTTGATCTCAGTCAACTTTGAGAATTGTGACGCCTTTGCGTGAACGGTGGGTACGGACGACATATTGAGGTCCGAACAGGCAGTATAAAATGTTTGAGTTGAACTTGATTTCGTATGAGTTGTTCTTGTTTCATAGTCAATATCTTCTTTTTCTTCGAATGAGAAAGAGAAGCATCTGCAGTGAAACACCATTTTAATTGTTCTTTTCAAATTAATAGTTGATTTTTTAGAAAAATTTATGTGTCATTGTAGTCCAGAAATGTGAAAGAAAGTAACTGATATCTACTACTAGAATTTTGATCACTTAGATGGAAACCAGAAGGAAGCTGCAATGAAAAGTCAAAACTAATAATGGACTATCCAATTTTACAAAAAGTTACAATATCTTCCCTTTCAGTTATTTAAATAGTGTACTTCTCGTTAAATCTATAAACGGGTTTGGATTAGTGGTTTGATCACTTGCCTCTAGAGACAGAGGTCTCGTTAAATCTATCTTTGGTACTAATACATATATGGAGTCCACCAAAATACATTTGGCATCATTCGATTGACTAGTAATATTTCTTAGTTGGTTAGGTAGTAAAAAAATCTTGACCATTGTGGTAATTGTTTTGGTAGGTGTGCATATTTGGACATGACCCTCAAATTTAATCATTGTGGTATCAATTTTGTCCGGTAATACATGTTACTACACTAGACTATCATCCGGAAGACAAAAATTTAATGAAATATGTTTACATATATCTTTTATTATAAAAAAACAACCGTATTATTATATATACATATACTCGTATATCATATGGTATTAAGACTAGTATGTATACAAATCACACGATATTAATATCTTGACCATCTATTCGTCTCTCGATTCTCAAATACTTTGTGATACTCACATAAACAATGTAAAAATATGTGCTCCCTATAACACAAAAACAATACTCCATCATATATGAAACAGTAAGGGCGTCATATTCATTATTCAAAGAGGGCATACACCCTCTCTAAATCGGATATGAACGGACCCTAGTGTCATTATGTTGCGTGTCCTTGCGAGTCTATGCACACTTATTGGTGCACTTGAAAACTTTCTTGAGTGTGATAGTATACCACTGGGACCAAACTTTTGAGAGGTGGTGCAGGACAACTTGTTTTTGATGCAACCCCAATAAGTTTGTTAACCATTTCTAGGACGTCGCTCATCTTTGGCCTCAGTTTGCGGTTGCAGGCCAAGCACCTGTTGGCTATAATGCACAACTTATGTACCGAATCCAACGAGTAGTTGTCTTCAAGTCTTGGATCAATGATTGGCTCCAACCTATTTGAGTCTACATACGGTTTCACCCATTCTAAGAGTTTCTGCTCATTTTGGGGATAGTTCATATCCATTGGGCGCCTACCCGTGATGAGTTCATACAAGAACACCCCGTAACCCCATGTGTCACAATCGGGTGAGTGACACCCTGTTTGTAAGCACTCTGGAGCAACATAACCCATGTTTCCTGCCATCTGATGATCGAAAATGCTAACTAAAAATGCACACAGTAAGATGAAAAACAAAAGTTAAATTCAACATGAACTAACATACCATGGTGGAAACATTAGTGGGCTCTTCATCATAAGCCAAACCAAAATATGATAGCTTAGCATTCCATTGATTGTTCAAAAATATGTTGGAAGACTTAAAAACGCCGAAAGGAATCTACAAAGATAACTAAAGATGATTAACGATAGATCATGTCAGAATGCCCATTTTTATTGTGTGGCGGTATAAAATACCTCCACATTAAGTTAATTAATACCATTTTTTCATGTAGATGTGCTAAGCCACAAGCAGTGTCTTGAGCCACCTTGAGTCTAATCGTCCACGGGAGAGGTGCTTGTGACCTTGTAGATAAATGGTATTCGACACTTTTGTTAGCCATACGTTCATAGACTAGAAGGCAAAGGCTTTCACTTTCATTGACAACTTTATTACCATAACCCACTAGTGTGACAAGGTTTGGATGCTCAACCACACCATGAATATCCTTTGCCTTAACCCACTCTTTGTGCCCCTGCTCAACATTAAAGTGTGCAAAGCGGTTGGGATGTTAATATATATGATACAATTTTCTTTATTTGAACAGCATCTGAAATTCTAGAGCAAATCAATTAGTCTCGTGTTGAATCCTATCAAAGTGTCTTCTTAGGAGACTCTCATAATGTAATATGTTCATGTTAATTAATACCAACCATCCATCAATAGATGAATTTGGTACTCGAAAAGACTTGAGACTAAGAGGTCTTGCATTCAACTCCTGGTGTCAGGTAATTATGATTTAATCTAATCTTAATGGACATGTTGTTAGTTGAGATGACATAAAATGAACAAAACATATCTAGAACATCTTAACAGTGTTAGTCTCGGGGATGATTTTGGGGAAAACAACAACCACGAGGATGTCTAGTGAAATAAAATTCTCGGAGGGATGGTTTGTGAAAGAAAAAAAAAAACAGGATTGTGTAATTTACCCTATAAACTAACAAACCTTTTGGTTTAGACGTTTGACCATGACTTGGAGTACCGTATCAGGATACTCTATGGAAATATCAGTCTCATAGAGCGATCCAAGCTCCCCTTCCCCGATCTTTGAAGAAGGGCTAAAATTACCAGTGGCGTCGATAAGCTCATTACATGGGAAAATCAAGAGATCCTCATCACTGGACAAGGTTGGTGCGAAATCCGCTTGTGCAGAGTGATAGGATTGATCAGCTGGAGATAAAACAGGCCTATTAATCTCGGTTTCTGTAGGTTTGGAATCAAAGTATATAAAATTAAAGGGGAAGACCATTGTTTAAACACTTTAGCCAAAATGCTTTCGAGATACCCAGAGAAAGAAGGAGAATGTAACATGAAGATAGACATACAGCAAAAAGAGTAAATAAATATATAGAATCACCAAAACAAGTTAAACTCTAAAAGGAGTAAGAGCCACAATAATTAACATTATGCCAAGTACGTCCTATTCATGGTAACCAAAACAAACGCTAAAAGCCAAGTCGTATTCATAATCGGCATACGCAACGCTAAATTTTGTTTTCACTTCTGTTTTTTGATGAACATTAGCCGTAACATTTTGTTTTTAACTTCGTGTTTTGGTACTTTTATTAAAAACCTTTTGCCAGTGTCCAGCTAGACCAAAATTTGCACGACTCAAATTCAGCGAAATGTTCTATTCTAGTAGTAATTATATGAAAAGGTTCCAAAAAAATTGTTTTTTATTCCAAAATTTGCACGACTTAAATTCACACATGTAAGAACCCAAACTCATTTTAGGAAAATAAGAGAAATTTTTTTTTTTTTATCCCCACTGCGGCGCAGTGGGGCTAAACCTGCCCACTGCGGCGCAGTGGGTACCTGCTGCCCAGATTTTCCAAAACTCCATCTTGACACTTAAAATCAACTTGTAACTTCCTAGCTCAAAACCAAACTTCATAATACCACATTTCTAAGTTCAAATAAGTTTTAGACTCGGAATTAAGCATGACAAAAGTATCCTTTGACCAAACATTCATTTTACAACCAAAATGAAGTAAAATTTCAGAACCAAGATGAACACTTAAAAGACTTGAAATCTTTCACCAATAATTCTTGTACTTCAAAAATAGATTAAGACACATCATTCAAAATTCCGAAAGCTTTCATTTGACCAAGTGTAGCATTTACAATGAAACGGGTCATTTTACCCAAGTTGACACATTACAAAAGACGACGTACAAAATTAGAAATTTCGGCATGACCCGTTCGTAAAATCGTCATCCAAACCTGTTACGGATTATTAGATTTTCCAAAACACATTTAATTGTGATCAATACGTCACTACTACAAAACGACCCATTAAAATGACCAAAACTCGAGTCTAACACTAGACATCATAATAACTTTACAAAAATGACATAACAAGAGCACAATGAGCCGATAGTTCCAAAGGGTCACTAAGGGTCCTATTACCAATACCATTATCCGCATATAGCTAAAACAATCAATATCCATAAAGCATCTTCAACTTCAAACTTTATATTACTTAACTTTCTTCCGCATCCGGGACAACCTATAAAAAGGTAAACAACTAAAAGGATAAGCTAAACGCTTAGTGAATGCATACACATACAATCATAAACAAGTTACCATACAAAGGTGCATCAATTATAGCCTATCATTTGATAGTCATTTCATCCCTATCAATCATAATGCTAGTAGGACTTTACCCACCTACTAGTCTTACAACAAATTGGTTAGTAGGAATTTACCCACCTACTAACTCTTAATCACAATTTGGCTAGTAGGAATTTACCCACCTACTAGCTCTTACAACATAATTTGGCTAGTAGGAATTTACCCACCTACTAGTTCACACAATCAATTTGGCTAGTAGGAATTTACCCACCTACTAGCTCACACAATCATTTTCAACATGGCCATGAAAATTGGCTAGTAGGAATTTACCCACCTACTAGCTCTTACAACAAATTGGTTAGTAGGAATTTACCCACCTACTAGCTCTTACAACAAATTGGTTAGTAGGAATTTACCCACCTACTAACTCTTAATCACAATTTGGCTAGTAGGAATTTACCCACCTACTAACTCTTAATCACAATTTGGCTAGTAGGAATTTACCCACCTACTAGCTCTTACAACAAATTGGTTAGTAGGAATTTACCCACCTACTAGCTCTTACAACAAATTGGTTAGTAGGAATTTACCCACCTACTAACTCTTAATCACAATTTGGCTAGTAGGAATTTACCCACCTACTAACTCTTAATCACAATTTGGCTAGTAGGAATTTACCCACCTACTAACTCTTAATCACAATTTGGCTAGTAGGAATTTACCCACCTACTAGCTCTTACAACAAATTGGTTAGTAGGAATTTACCCACCTACTAACTCTTAATCACAATTTGGCTAGTAGGAATTTACCCACCTACTAGCTCTTACAACAAATTGGTTAGTAGGAATTTACCCACCTACTAACTCTTAATCACAATTTGGCTAGTAGGAATTTACCCACCTACTAACTCTTAATCACAATTTGGCTAGTAGGAATTTACCCACCTACTAACTCTTAATCACAATTTGGCTAGTAGGAATTTACCCACCTACTAGCTCTTACAACAAATTGGTTAGTAGGAATTTACCCACCTACTAGCTCTTACAACAAATTGGTTAGTAGGAATTTACCCACCTACTAACTCTTAATCACAATTTGGCTAGTAGGAATTTACCCACCTACTAGCTCTTACAACAAATTGGTTAGTAGGAATTTACCCACCTACTAACTCTTAATCACAATTTGGCTAGTAGGAATTTACCCACCTACTAACTCTTAATCACAATTTGGCTAGTAGGAATTTACCCACCTACTAACTCTTAATCACAATTTGGTTAGTAGGAATTTACCCACCTACTAACTCTTAATCACAATTTGGCTAGTAGGAATTTACCCACCTACTAGCTCTTACAACAAATTGGTTAGTAGGAATTTACCCACCTACTAACTCTTAATCACAATTTGGCTAGTAGGAATTTACCCACCTACTAACTCTTAATCACAATTTGGCTAGTAGGAATTTACCCACCTACTAACTCTTAATCACAATTTGGTTAGTAGGAATTTACCCACCTACTAACTCTTAATCACAATTTGGCTAGTAGGAATTTACCCACCTACTAGCTCTTACAACAAATTGGTTAGTAGGAATTTACCCACCTACTAGCTCTTACAACAAATTGGTTAGTAGGAATTTACCCACCTACTAGCTCTTACAACAAATTGGTTAGTAGGAATTTACCCACCTACTAGCTCTTACAACAAATTGGTTAGTAGGAATTTACCCACCTACTAACTCTTAATCACAATTTGGCTAGTAGGAATTTACCCACCTACTAGCTCTTACAACAAATTGGTTAGTAGGAATTTACCCACCTACTAGCTCTTACAACAAATTGGTTAGTAGGAATTTACCCACCTACTAACTCTTACAACAAATTGGTTAGTAGGAATTTACCCACCTACTAGCTCTTACAACAAATTGGTTAGTAGGAATTTACCCACCTACTAGCTCTTACAACAAATTGGTTAGTAGGAATTTACCCACCTACTAGCTCTTACAACAAATTGGTTAGTAGGAATTTACCCACCTACTAGCTCTTACAACAAATTGGTTAGTAGGAATTTACCCACCTACTAGCTCTTACAACAAATTGGTTAGTAGGAATTTACCCACCTACTAGCTCTTACAACAAATTGGTTAGTAGGAATTTACCCACCTACTAGCTCTTACAACAAATTGGTTAGTAGGAATTTACCCACCTACTAGCTCTTACAACAAATTGGTTAGTAGGAATTTACCCACCTACTAGCTCTTACAACAAATTGGTTAGTAGGAATTTACCCACCTACTAGCTCTTACAACAAATTGGTTAGTAGGAATTTACCCACCTACTAGCTCTTACAACAAATTGGTTAGTAGGAATTTACCCACCTACTAGCTCTTACAACAAATTGGTTAGTAGGAATTTACCCACCTACTAGCTCTTACAACAAATTGGTTAGTAGGAATTTACCCACCTACTAGCTCTTACAACAAATTGGTTAGTAGGAATTTACCCACCTACTAGCTCTTACAACAAATTGGTTAGTAGGAATTTACCCACCTACTAGCTCTTACAACAAATTGGTTAGTAGGAATTTACCCACCTACTAGCTCTTACAACAAATTGGTTAGTAGGAATTTACCCACCTACTAGCTCTTACAACAAATTGGTTAGTAGGAATTTACCCACCTACTAGCTCTTACA
>CM067172.1:100487305-100514805 GCA_034093135.1 Erigeron breviscapus | reverse complement strand
CTTATAGTATAAAGTAAGTCAATTGTTGTTTGGTAATTATCACCATTTCTCTTAGCATTCTCAATGTTCTATAGCATTCTCTAGCTTTTTATGTAATGTTGTACTTTGTAACCAACTAAATAAAATTTGAGAATATATTTGGAAAAAAACTTTGCAAATATTAAACCTTTATATATAAATTATTTTTAAAAATTTAAAATTCAAATGAGAAATTAATATATACAGTAAGTTATTAGTTAATAACTACTAAACGATAAGTCAATAACCTAGCACTTTGGGCCTTTTTAGTGGTTATAACTGGAACAATTATGGGCAAGAACTGTTCCTTGACTCCTTTGCACATTCTCTTCAATCATAATGACAGTCGCCCTTCAATAAAGAATACTTTGAGGCAACTTTAATGTTAGGCAAGTTTTACTTGGTGGGAGCTCTTGCAGATGGAAATATGAATCTATAGATGTCCTAAGAGATCTAAATGAACTATTTATTGAAGATGCAACAACATTTAGAAATAGCATACCATCAAACTTTCTCCGCAGGAGATCATTCCTGAGATTAAGCAACCGAAACGAGGCATGAAGGTCAGTTAAAAACGTTAAGACCTTTCTGGGGCAATCGTAGTCACCAGCTGTAACTTGGTTCACCACATACCTCGGCTGCAAATCATATTATTTACTTGGTTATATCAGATCCATTAAAAAAAAAAAGATAAAAAGACCTTTCTGGGGCAATCGTAGTCACCAGCTGTAACTTGGTTCACCACATACCTCGGCTGCAAATCATATTATTTACTTGGTTATATCAGATCCATTAAAAAAAAGAAAGATAAAAAGACATCTAAAGAAAGTCGGATTTAGCTACGTAAGAGATGTCACATAAGGGGTATCTATAGCATATCGCAGCCAATAGATCATACTATCAAGTAGCTATGCTGAAACATAATTGTTTCAAACATTCTTATATACATGCTATTTAGACTTGGTAAAGATTTCTGTGGGACAAATCGATACACATATAAAGAAAAATCAGTACATGGGATTTTCAGACGTCATGCCAAAAGGAACACAAAGATCTCCAAGGATTCATGCATAGATAATCCAATTGTAGGGAAAAAAAATTTCATCAGAATCTCAAATCAATCCATGCATTTACTTCAGAAAACTAAAGGTTCCGTTTACTAAACCATAATGCTAGTTGAAGGTCAAGGAAGTAGTTTGCAAACTTAATTAGAATTGGTAATCCTGACTAAATTGTTTTATTCATGAAAAAATGATAAGTAATAAGCATTTCCTGCGATTCGATATGAACATTCAAGCATACAATCATAATATATTACAAATCGTGAAATGGTTTTCAGGAAGGACTACAATAATAGGCACTATTACTGCTCTCGGAATCCATCATAATTCATAGAGTTTGTCCATATGAAAGCCTATGTTTTAACATGCAAAGTTGCAATCTTGTTTTGAAAAGGCTCCACCTAGGCTTACCACATTTATCTACTTCCAGCATCCAAACTACCCAATAAATTCACATAAAGGAAGTATCAAGTGTGATAGGATTCTTACCAATTCATTTGACATAAAACAGATTCCTGCAATACGAAAGTACATTAGTAAAACTGCAGCAGATTAAAGTATGTTGTAACAAGGAAAGAACATGCATCATCACGGGTCACTACACATTGAAATCAATTCATTAATTCATACTGAAGTTCTCCATGGGACGCTGAGATATGGAAAAATAAAAATATGTATCCACACGAACCACTCACCAATAAGATAGTCTTCAACATCAAGACCAAATTCTGAAGCATTCACTGCATGAGCCATAAAAAAATAGCATCAATCATGCACTACTATAGGTGAATAAAGCAGCCAAGATGTTATAAAAGAGTGAATGAGTAGCGTAGTGCCGTAATAGTCTTAAAAAGGTAACTGAAGTTTGTAAATGTACATGAATCAAAAAAATTGTAGATGTATTAAGTCACATATAACATGTGTACTATATCAGAGCCACATGTGAACCAAAATCCATTTTTACGTGACACCTCAAGAGTACTAGATCCTAATCCTCACATGTGTGCTAAATCAATGTGTACATGCCAGCTCAGGAGTGATAGATCATAATCTTCATTTACCAAAGTTCCCAATAAGATATCCCAGTTGGGTAGTTTTATGACGATTGATGTAAACTGACAAATGTTAAGAACTTACTTAGAAAAGTTGACATTCAGAACAATTAAACAACATGGGGAAGAATCAAGAGAAAAAAAACTCCAAGAGGTAATAGTTTAACAAGGAAGTAAGAATTATGGTATTGACACATGTCTGCTGCTTTTACACGGTTGCCCAAAAAAAGGGTATATCAATTTGAAAAATAAGGTGCACCAAACACGTGGCAACACCGTATTATTTCTAACTCTATCTACCTTAAGAGACCTGTTCTCCTAAAACCCACCCTAATCTGCAATTCGAATGACCTATAGGTCATAGATACTCAGATGATCCCTATTAAACGAAATCACAGGAAAGAACTTACACTCTAGTTTTTCCTCCACTTCCAAATGTACTAAAAGGTTTCCCGTCTCTAGCCAATGCATAAAAGCAAGAAGAGAGACCACTTGTTGGGTCTCATTCCTCCAGTCACCATGGTACCTATTAGTAAACAGAGTAAATATTACCAGCTAGAAGCAATGACAGAAAGTAAAAATACAGATTAATACATAAAACATACTTTTAACTGTTGCACTCACCTATAGTATTGACCAGGACTTTCCCGGACGATTTCTGCTAGACGACTGAACAATTGCTTCAGTTCGTCAATCTGAGCCTTGGCCTTTTCTAGAACCTCTAATTTTAACAAAGAAAGGAAAAGCATAAGCCACAACATGGAGAGATACAGTTAGATTCTCAAAATATACATACTTGATACTTCTCTTTAAAAGTGTCGTATAAAAGGCCGATCATATGTACAAAGTCATAAATAATTTCAGTTTTATATAATCCAATTTGTAAGTCCATCCCATATACATTGAATTCATTTACATTTCCCTACGAATGAGAAGAAAAATAACACTAGTAAATGATAACCGAGCCATTCATATGCTCATACATCCGCATTCTTTCTGTCTTTCTTCCTATATCTATATCTATATCTATATGTGTATATATAACATTTTGTTTCCTTTTTATTGTCCCCTTTTCCTCTACGTCTAAGTTCAAGAATGCATAGTCATATTAACCAGCTATTTTCAGCCAATCACTTATTTCAACACAAAACTTACAATCAATATCAATATATATATATATATATAGAGATAGAGAGAGAGAGAGAGAGAGAGAGAAAGTAATAATTTTTATACCGGGAATGGGGCGAGATTGATGAACAAGAAGAAGGCTAGAATGCATCATTCTTGTAACAGATTCGATTTCCGTCGCTACAGCTTTGATTCTGTCACGTAAGCTTCCGGATTCTTCCAACAGGAGACGGAATTCATCGAATTGTTTTCCCACAACAGCGGAAGTAGGTGAGGAGTCGCCGGTGGCTGCCATTGAAGTTGAGAAGATGGTGCGGCGGTTAACGGCGGCGGTGAGATTAAGGTAATATGAAGGGGTAGTGATGATGGGGTGGTTAGGGTTTAAGGAACGGTGGGTTAGTGTGGTGATGTTGTTGGTGGCTATTAATGCGGTCCGGAAAATTGACTTCATTGTTTTGAATTTTGATGTTTGTTTTGTTAAATGTGCGTTATTCATTTTTACTATCCATTGTGTTTATGTATTAGATACTTGTAAGATGTGCCTTGGACATGATTTTAGCTTATTAAAGACGAGAGAAAGTTACTCGCGCGTTGCGGCGGTGATGGAGAGGTGTTGATGTAATGGCGGTGGCGGTGATGGGGTGATCTACCTGACGGGCTCCGCCCATAGCCATACGGGCTCCGCCTTCGGATTTAAAAGTTCGTCGAAAGTATATCGAATGACATCTCTAATGAAAGAGCATGAAATTTTAAGAACACCCATATAGTTTTTATAATTTATCGATGTACGATTTTTGAGATAAAAGATTTTGAATGAATTGGAGGAATAAATGATTTATGAAGGAGAGAGAAAAAAAATGATTGGTTGAGATTTGAGGAGAGAGAAAGGGTAATATAGTTATTTTAGGTAAATATAGAATTGATAAGGGGGCATTTTGGGAAAGTAAATGTTGAAACTTAAAATTTAGACATGGGCTTTTTGCTTTTTTAGCTTATTAAAGATATCTGGGTTTACGTTCAGATAAAGTAAGTATTAAAATAAAGCAAATAAAATTATTTGAGAGAGAGAGAGAGAGAGAGAGAGAGAGAGAGAGAGAGAGAGAGAGAGAAGAGAGAGAGAGAAGAGAGACAGAGAGAAGAGAGAAAGAGAGAGAGAGAGAGAGAGAGAGAGAGAGAGAGAGATAGAGAGAGAGAGAGAGAGAGTGTGTGTGTGAGAGTGTGTGTGTGTGCGAGAGAGAGAGAGAGAGAGAGAGAGAGAGAGAGAGAGAGAGAGAGAGAGAGAGAGAGAGAGAGAGAGAGAGAGAGAGAGAGAGAGAGAGAGAGAGAGAGAGAGAGAGAGAGAGAGAGAGAGAGAGAGAGAGAGAGAGAGAGAGAGAGAGAGAGAGAGAGAGAGAGAGAGAGAGAGAGAGAGAGAGAGAGAGAGAGAGAGAGAGAGAGAGAGAGAGAGAGAGAGAGAGAGAGAGAGAGAGAGAGAGAGAGAGAGAGAGAGAGAGAGAGAGAGAGAGAGAGAGAGAGAGAGAGAGAGAGAGAGAGAGAGAGAGAGAGAGAGAGAGAGAGAGAGAGAGAGAGAGAGAGAGAGAGAGAGAGAGAGAGAGAGAGAGAGAGAGAGAGAGAGAGAGAGAGAGAGAGAGAGAGAGAGAGAGAGAGAGAGAGAGAGAGAGAGAGAGAGAGAGAGAGAGAGAGAGAGAGAGAGAGAGAGAGAGAGAGAGAGAGAGAGAGAGAGAGAGAGAGAGAGAGAGAGAGAGAGAGAGAGAGAGAGAGAGAGAGAGAGAGAGAGAGAGAGAGAGAGAGAGAGAGAGAGAGAGAGAGAGAGAGAGAGAGAGAGAGAGAGAGAGAGAGAGAGAGAGAGAGAGAGAGAGAGAGAGAGAGAGAGAGCGAGAGAGAGAGAGAGAGAGAGAGAGAGAGAGAGAGAGAGAGAAAAAAAATGATTGGTTGAGATTTGAGGAGAGAGAAAGGGTAATATAGTTATTTTAGGTAAATATAGAATTGATAGGAGGGGGGCATTTTGGGAAAGTAAATGTTGAAACTTAAAATTTAGACATGGGCTTTTTGCTTTTTTAGCTTATTAAAGATATCTGGGTTTACGTTCAGATAAAGTAAGTATTAAAATAAAGCAAATAAAATTATGGTTTTCGTTGTGGATCATGATTCGTGAAAGTTTTCACGCATCAGTCTATATTCGTGTGCTTCATGATTCCTCATATATCGGTTTTATCATTGATCTAGTGGTCAATATTTTATCTTATTAATTTTGTTTTAATACTTATTTTACATTAACTTATATGATTTTGTTAACAGTAGAACGTTGTATTAACTAGCATGATACTCGCGTGTTGCGACGGATACCATTGACATGACGTCTAATGTTGTGATTACGTTATAATGTTGTGATTACGTTATTACTGAAAACAGTATAAGATACTTCAATGGATAACGTAGCTGCAATAACAGTCAATGTTACAAAAAAAATACCATGATCCAACAAATATGTAACAAATATCTGCATACACATTTTGAAACTTTAAGTAAAATTAAACATGTACTGAAAACATAACCAGCTCCATGAGATTGATGACACTAACAATCCTTTCAAAGTTTCAATAAGTAACATTTTAATGGGCCAGGTCAAAGTTTTTCTTTGGGATGACAGCAAAGCAGCTGAGGGACGGAAGGAAGTTGAAACAAAATAGTTAGAAGCTGCCCAATGCCTTCGTTCGGGTGCTCGTCCGCCATGGACGGACGAGTCCACACCATTGGGTGGGACTCGTCCATGGCTCGTTCGGTGGACTCGTCTGTGCGGTTCGTTCCTGGAGGGACGAGCTGCTACGTTTGTTTCTTTTTTCTTTTTTTTTGAATCTCAACGGCTACTAGGGGAAGAAGACAAAAAATTGAAGTTTCAAAACTTGGCAAAACAGATCCCTGTAACGGCCTTTTTGACCAAAAGGAGTATGACACTTTTAGTCCTTTAACGGCTAGTTTTTCTAAAATCCTATATATACACTTCCATTCCATTAAAATTCATACTAGTCTTTCATATATTCATAAATTCTTCCCTTTCTGCTATACACAAACACATTTTCGATGGCAAACATGACTGTCCATGATGCAAAAATGGGCATGCAGAGTCACATGCTTGACGATGACAGACACAAGACTGAAGTTAGCAATGTGATTCAGAGCATCACATCCAACAAGGCGGCTTACACAGCCGAAATAGGACGACTTGAAGGTCGGATTCGCAACGCTGTCGAAGATGAGTATCTTATTTATCTTCGACAGAAAATCGATTGGCTGAATCAAACCATTTTCCAGCTTACCGCTGCCACTACCACTTTAACCGCCACTCTAGACCACGCGTTATTCTGGCAAGGCGCTGTCGGTGGTGGTTGTCCTGATGATTACGAGACTGACCCTGGGGATGAGTACGCATCTCCTCAACCCGGTGACGCTGTCGGGTATCCTGAACCATACCGGTACATTCATCGCAACGACGGCGACAGTACGGTGGACTCGGACTATTCCGAGTGTTAGTATTATGTTTTTATTGTCTTTATGTAATGTTGTATTATGTGTTTAATTATTATTTAGTGTGTCTTTTAGTCTTTATTAATATTCTAGTATGTATGTTTTAGTTTGTAAAATAAAGTGAAGTATGTGTTTTAATGAAGTATGTGTTTTTTATATGGATTTTGTTATAATTTTAAAGGGTTAAAAGTGTAAAGTTTAGATAAAAGGGTAGAATTAAATAATTGGTGAGTCCAAGACTAGTCCTTGAGGGATGAGTGTATTGGGTATGTTTTGGGGGGATTAGTCCTTGGAGTGTTTGGTGGCGGGGGGGGGGGGGGGGGGGGGGGGGGGGGGGGGGGGGGGGGGGGGGGGGGGGGGGGGGGGGGGGGGGGGGGGGGGGGGGGGGGGGGGGGGGGGGGGGGGGGGGGGGGGGGGGGGGGGGGGGGGGGGGGGGGGGGGGGGGGGGGGGGGGGGGGGGGGGGGGGGGGGGGGGGGGGGGGGGGGGGGGGGGGGGGGGGGGGGGGGGGGGGGGGGGGGGGGGGGGGGGGGGGGGGGGGGGGGGGGGGGGGGGGGGGGGGGGGGGGGGGGGGGGGGGGGGGGGGGGGGGGGGGGGGGGGGGGGGGGGGGGGGGGGGGGGGGGGGGGGGGGGGGGGGGGGGGGGGGGGGGGGGGGGGGGGGGGGGGGGGGGGGGGGGGGGGGGGGGGGGGGGGGGGGGGGGGGGGGGGGGGGGGGGGGGGGGGGGGGGGGGGGGGGGGGGGGGGGGGGGGGGGGGGGGGGGGGGGGGGGGGGGGGGGGGGGGGGGGGGGGGGGGGGGGGGGGGGGGGGGGGGGGGGGGGGGGGGGGGGGGGGGGGGGGGGGGGGGGGGGGGGGGGGGGGGGGGGGGGGGGGGGGGGGGGGGGGGGGGGGGGGGGGGGGGGGGGGGGGGGGGGGGGGGGGGGGGGGGGGGGGGGGGGGGGGGGGGGGGGGGGGGGGGGGGGGGGGGGGGGGGGGGGGGGGGGGGGGGGGGGGGGGGGGGGGGGGGGGGGGGGGGGGGGGGGGGGGGGGGGGGGGGGGGGGGGGGGGGGGGGGGGGGGGGGGGGGGGGGGGGGGGGGGGGGGGGGGGGGGGGGGGGGGGGGGGGGGGGGGGGGGGGGGGGGGGGGGGGGGGGGGGGGGGGGGGGGGGGGGGGGGGGGGGGGGGGGGGGGGGGGGGGGGGGGGGGGGGGGGGGGGGGGGGGGGGGGGGGGGGGGGGGGGGGGGGGGGGGGGGGGGGGGGGGGGGGGGGGGGGGGGGGGGGGGGGGGGGGGGGGGGGGGGGGGGGGGGGGGGGGGGGGGGGGGGGGGGGGGGGGGGGGGGGGGGGGGGGGGGGGGGGGGGGGGGGGGGGGGGGGGGGGGGGGGGGGGGGGGGGGGGGGGGGGGGGGGGGGGGGGGGGGGGGGGGGGGGGGGGGGGGGGGGGGGGGGGGGGGGGGGGGGGGGGGGGGGGGGGGGGGGGGGGGGGGGGGGGGGGGGGGGGGGGGGGGGGGGGGGGGGGGGGGGGGGGGGGGGGGGGGGGGGGGGGGGGGGGGGGGGGGGGGGGGGGGGGGGGGGGGGGGGGGGGGGGGGGGGGGGGGGGGGGGGGGGGGGGGGGGGGGGGGGGGGGGGGGGGGGGGGGGGGGGGGGGGGGGGGGGGGGGGGGGGGGGGGGGGGGGGGGGGGGGGGGGGGGGGGTGACATGCTTAGCGATATTTGAATATTACCAAATATAATATGTACATGAAAGTTGTAAATTATGACATACTTAGCGATATTGGGTAAAAAGTGTAAATTTGTGATGGAAAAGAAAAAAGTGTCAATTAAAGTCAATATTGAAAACAAAAGTCAACGTTAGAAAATCAAGAGATGTGATTGGTCGATAAGTTATTAGAGCAACTGTGTTTAGTACAATAAAATATAGGAAATTTTTTGTTTCTATGTATGCAAGAGTATGCTGTTTCAACTTGTCAAATTTAAACTATAAGTGCACATCTACGTCAATAGCAGTCTAGATTGTTTGGGCTTATATTGTTATATGTCTTTGTAATGTGATTGTCATTAATGAACTTAGTATTATGCATAGAATACTAGATTAAGTTGAAATATTGAATGTGTAATAAATCTGCTAAGGGTGAAATGCGACCTCGCATTTCACATAGGAATACGACTCCGTATTTGCAGGGTCAAATACGAGGCCAATCACATAATGCGACCTCGCATTAGTGACGGGCTGGGCTGGATTTGCGAGGCCGACTCGCTGAAGCCCATGTCAGGTGTTACCTATATAAACCGAACCCTAACAGAGTTTAGGGTTGAACATTTGTCGAAATATCAAGCATTTTTGTGCAGGTTAAGTCGTCAAAGGTTGTTCCGCTAGCCCGAAGAAGATCTGCGAGGCAGCAGGTGATCTAGGGGCTTTTTGTTGATCACCAAGTTATTGTGAGGGATTCCGCACCTCAAGATAACTGGATCAAGCTATTGACGATCCGTACCAGGGGACTTACAATTGGTATCAGAGCCTCTTGGTTTTATACCGGAAGGTTATAGCTTGTTGGTGATAGATAACGTATCGTTTAGGGTCGTCTAGCCGTGATTCTTTCACGGAGTTCTCGACCAAAAACATTAGTATTGAGATCTGGTCGTCTAGCCGTGATTTTTTCATGGAGTTTACGACCGAAATCTTTATTTTTGAGATCTGATCGTGTGAAACTATATCAGATTGTGTTTTCCTCCTTACACGCTTTATAGTGTTAAAGCCTTGTAACAATGAAAACAAGATCTGATTAGTTTTGCATGTTGAGGCAGACCCAGATTCGTGGCTTTTCAGGTTGGGGACGAATTAGGGTTTCTGGAAAAGAAGAGCTGCTGTCGTTCAATGAAGATGCTGATCAGGATGTTTTGCTACCTGGTAGAATTACGACCTCGCAATTGGTCTTCAGAATTGCGACTTCGTAATTAGTCATCTAGTTTACGACCTCGCAATTGTTTTTTTATTGCGACCTCGTAAAGAACAAGTAAGTTGCGACCTCGCATATACAAGCAGCAGCAGTTCTAGTCCACACACTAAAGAGGAGTTCTTATGCGTTTCAAGTTGTTTAATCAGAAGACTTTAATCACAGAGTTGAAAAAGGTTATCTGAAGAAACATAGGGTAAGTTCCCGAGAGAAGACTCTTATGTTGTTGTTGTTAAAGACTCTTATTTGTTGTTGTTGTAAAAAAAAAAAAAAGTCTTTTGGCGGGAAAAATAATTTTTGCCCAGGGTCTTAAAATGGGATGAATCATGAAGATTTGAAGTTTGGTAGCATTCGAAAAATTTTAGGTCAATTTTCATCCGTTGTCGACGCGGATTTGGCGAAAATTTTTAGGAATTATCAAATTTTTCCTATGATCATGATATCCAAAGTTTACATGGAATTCAAAGTTTCATGAGAACATATTTTGGCGGCAAAAATTTGGAGGGAAATCAGGAGTACCTTCTATACCCTATCTTGGCATAAGAAGATCTCATCAGATTTACAGAAAGGAGAGAGTAGTAGTCTGACAATTACAGCAGTCGAAGGTGTTTTGGGTATTAGGGTTTCGAATTCAAGAGTATTAAAGGTTTCATCATCGTTTGCGACCCCGCGGGCTCGTATTACCTCATCCAGCTCTATTTACGACCTGGGTAGCTAATTACGACCTCGCCAGTTCAATTGCGACCTCGTATTTTGTTTGCGACCTCGTGAGCTCTTTAAAACCTCACCAGTTCAATTACGACCTCGAGTAACTAATTGCGACTTCGTTTTTCTTTGCGACCTCGTAAACTTTTACGACCTCGTTTATTTTTTGAACAGTTCGTGAACTTTACTAGCTCGAAGAAAATGACGTCTCAGTTACCCGCAAACTATCAAGCTTTGCTGAATCAATTAATTCTGATGGATCATGAAACTGGAAAGGCCAATTCACCGCCCAAAGTTGATAAGCCTAGTATTGCTTCTGGAAAATCTCCAAGTGGAAGGATTACTGCCTTCTATAGTGGAGAGAATAACAAGATGAAGATGTCAATGGATTCTGACAGCAACTTGATGTATGTAATTTCTCCGGAATCAGCCATGGTAGTGCAAAATGGGGTTCAGAGTAGTAGTTCTCCAAGCTCTGGTTACACAGGGATGCCGATGAGCATAAGATCTGCTGAGGGACATTTGGGCATGCTCGCTTCATTTGTGTCTGCTCATGAGAAGTTAATTGGAGGAAAACTGTCTGATCCTGATTTGGTTAGGGAGGATTACAAGCAAGTTGATCCAGATGACTTGGAAGAAATGGATCTGAACTGGCAATTAGCTATGTTAACATTGAGAGTTCAGCGTTTCACATATAGAACCGGAAGGAAGGTTGTGAATGGCAAAGTAGGGTTTGACAAGACCAAGGTGAAGTGTTATAACTGTGATGGTTTTGGACATTTTGCAAAAGAGTGTCAGAGGCCAAGACGGGACAACAATTCAGCTACAGGCCGTCAGAACTTCAATCAAAGTGGTTCTATAGTGAGTCAGAATTCCGGACATCAAGATGCTAATACTGGGAACCGAAGCTCAAGAGATACGGACAACTCGAGAGATTTAGTTGTTCAATCTGATGGTACTTATAATTGGGGTTCGACTAGTACCGATGATCAGAATCATGCATTCATGGCAATAATTCACGACCTTGATGAAGAAATGAACGATCTTGCTGATAATTCATTTGATCCTATGGTATGTGCCAATGTTCATGGTAGTGTTCATCAGAGGGTAGAAGAGGAACCTGAATCATCAGAACCAGTAAGAGCCGAGAACGAAGATGTCACCGAAGCTGAGACGAGCTTGATGGCACATCTTGATGTTGTTGAACATAAGGAGCCACTAAGGAGAACTAAAGGGTTGTGGTTTGTCGATAGTGGATGTTCAAGACATATGACTGGTGACAAGAGACTATTAACGGAGTTTACACCTGTTAAAGGGTCTTATGTTAGTTTTGCCGGTCCCAAGGGCGGAAGTATTTCTGGTATTGGAAAAGTCGTCAATGGGAAAATTAAAATGGAAAATGATCGACCCAAAGCCAATAAGGCTAGGGGTCCTTTGAAAAACTAACTGTTTATGAATGTGCAGGAGCTGCTAAGGAAGACCGCAGGTTTATGGTTTGTCAATAGCGGAAGCTCCGGACACATTATGGAAGACAAGGGATTATTAAACAGAGTTTACTTCTGTTAAAGGATCCTATGTCTGTTTTGTAAATTTATTTTGTAATAAACAAAGTACTATGGAAGATCATGTTTAGATGATTATCTATAGTACAGATTCTCATATTTTATGCTTTGTTATTTTTGTTGTTGGTTATGTTATATGTCAGTTCCAGAAGTGCACTAGTTTAATCACAGGGATGAAGAAATTGGTGTTCTTGAGGAAGTAGATATCAGTGGATGTTTGTCTTAGGGGAGAGATCGGATTACATAACAGCAAGTGAATACTCATTTACCGGCTCTGGCTATCACGGAAAAATCAGAAAAATCAGAAAAGAAAAAGAAATATAATAAAAGGAGTAAGGTCACTGCATCAAGACGATTAGACGTGACGATACTTTAGCTTTTAAGCCTACTTAATTGTACCTTAAAAATGATCAGTTCAGTGATACCATTATATGATGTATCGGTAGGCACAAAGTACCAAAGTTTCCTTATAATCTGAACTTAATGTATACAATGTTCTTATGGGAAACGTATTCAGATATATGGCTGAGAATGCTTGTTCTTAAAATAGACAAGTCCTTTAAATCTTATGAAAGATCTTGCATTGTAATTATGTATATTTGGTCTTTATATAGAAGGTCTCGGGTACATATATGTGTATGTATTGCTTTTTCGGATGTATATTTGTGACAAGATATGCAAATATCTAATAAATCTGTTGAAAATATGAAGCTAATGTGGCCTTTGAGATTCGAACAAGTAAGTCCATGGGGTGTCTTTGTATACCTAGCCTACCTCAAGCTTCCAACTTGGGATAGGTTGTCAGAAAGTTCGCTACACGGGTCTCATCGAAAGTCACGGGTTTTCATAAGTGCTTAAAATAATGTCACAAATATGCAAGTACTTAGCATTATGAAATGTTGAGTATATTTCCGTACGTGAGTCAAGTTAAGTCGCTTTGCGCGTGAGGAATCACCGACCTGTCACCGCTGACTTGATTCTTAAAGACTTTCTCACTTTACTCACCAAATGTCTTAATTTTAGTGCTTGTGTCGATTGTGAGAGTGTATCTGAATATGGGGCACATAAGTTCGCAAACGTGATTAAGTGACATATTAGGCTACTCGGGTTGCATGGTGACTGTCCTTGGCCAGGGTATGTCGAAAGTGTCACAAACCAAAAAGGAGACTGGAAGTACCGAGTGTTTAAGAGGACAAACATATTGGTAATCGTTGATGGATCACTGTTCATAACTAATAATAAGAGAATTATTTCTCGCTAGTAGGCTTATGTAACATGCTAATCTGATCTAATCAGCAGTAACTTTAGCTCTTGTAATTATGTTATTCGTTTATGTTTAGTGTATGTGTGTGTGTGTTATGTTTTTCGTGAAATGTTTAAATTTTTATTTGTATTGTATTGTTTAAATAAAAGTTCCTATTGCACGAGAGACAGAGTCAAAATAGAATCTAGTTTCCAAGAGGACTCAACTACGTTCTATGGAACACTGAATAAACGAGTAGGGTAGTTAAGCGATAGTGTTGTGATCAAAAGCTAAAAGAAAGTATGTCATAGTAACAGAATATGGGTTTAAGGAAAAGAACACAGAGTTGTTCATAGTTTTGAATTTTATCTTTAAAAGAATCATTTTATATCTTAGAAAGAAGATTTTCATTAGAATGGACACAGAGTTGTTCATAGTTTTGAATTTTATCTTTAAAAGAATCATTTTATATCTTAGAAAGAAGATTTTCATTAGAATGGACACAGAGTTGTTCATAGTTTTGAATTTGATCTTTGAAAGATTTTTGAATCAAAAAGATTTGGAACAGAAATTCTAAATAATTTTGATAAACTATGTGCGTAATTTGAAAGTGTTTGTAGTGAATTATTAGCCTAAATCACTCTAATAATAGATTGCTAAGTATATTCATTTTTATCTTACTACTTTATTCAATTCTTCAGATTGTATGATTTTACTTTGAGAAGATTTGATGTGTATGTGTTGAGATGTGCAGGACAGCGGACAAATATTCGTTTTTGTAGGTTGTCGATCAAGATCTCACCATGGAAGCAAGATATGGATCATGCAAATATATCCGGAACAAAGATAAATACTAGTTTGATAAGGCAAACATAGGAGTATTTATAATTGTTTAACCAAGATGAATACTAGTTTGATGAGGCAATCATAGGAGTATTTCATATGGTTTTAAGATCTTGCATTATCAAATTTCGTTTGCAAAAATATAAGAGATTAGGTTTCAGTTAGATGTTTTTACAAAGTTAAAAACAAGTGACTTTAGAAACGAAATCTATATAAGTTTGCGATGGAAGACCTTAGTTTAGGTTATCCATAGAATGATAAGACAGAGATCTTAAGATTCTAGAATTTGTGATATGTATCCGTAGAATAATAAGACAGAGATCTTAAGATTCTAGAATTTGTGATAAGTATCCGTAGAATAATAAGACAGAGATCTTAAGATTCTAGAATTTGTGATAAGTATCCGTAGAATAATAAGACAGAGATCTTAAGATTCTAGAATTTGTGATAAGTATCCGTAGAATAATAAGACAGAGATCTTAAGATTCTAGAATTTGTGATAAGTATCCGTAGAATAATAAGACAGAGATCTTAAGATTCTAGAATTTGTGATAAGTATCCGTAGAATAATAAGACAGAGATCTTAAGATTCTAGAATTTGTGATAAGTATCCGTAGAATAATAAGACAGAGATCTTAAGATTCTAGAATTTTTCTGATAAGTTGACGGATAAACAAGGAGTTTATAGGTCAATGATTTTGAACAATAAGACAGAGATCTTACGGTTTGGATTTTTGAACAATAAGAAGTTTAAGGTTCTTGAAGATTTGTAGTTCTAGACTAAGATAATGTCATATGTTTATGACTTATGATAGTGAAGAATAACAAATTTGGAGAAGAAAATGAAGAATGTAGTTCTAGATTAAGTCGTTACTATCATATATTATAGTAATGAAATAATGAAGAATAACATTTTTATTTTGATCTCGTTGTGTATTTTGTTTAAGCTTGTATGTGCAGGTATTAGCACAAGGAAGCACAATGATTTATATATGTCTCCATATCTTCAAGACATTGAGACTTCGAGACATGGTTTAGATTGCTTTTGAAACAGGTTCCATGTTCCTGAAGTTTGTGATTCAAGTTTCAAAGTTTCTGGTTTTCATGAGAGTTAACTAGTTCAGGATTGATTGTTGGAAATTCTACCTCTCTATTACATGCCGGTTATGCAAGGCGAGCAGGGACTCGAGCAATATATCCAAGAAGGAAGATTGCATATGCTTAATTCAGAGGGATTTATCGTTGAGGGGGAGAACTACAACAAGCTATGGTGCATTAGTTAATTATTATGACGATACAGAGAGTTTGAAGTTTGTCTTTCAAATCTGAAGTTTCAGAAGATCGAGTTTCGGGTATAGCAATTAAAGTTTTGTTGTCTCGAAATTCTTTTTCAGTATATTTGCAGAGAAGTCAATCCAAAGGAAGGGTTTCTAAGCAAAAGACTGAAGTATTCAAGACAATGCTAAGAACATCAGGTTTTTATAATATATTATTTATATAGTAATTACAGATGTTGATAGCAAGATCATTATTAGTTGAAGATCTTAGATATAGAAATAATTTTATTTTAATATGAAAGATTATCAACTATGTTAGTAAAACCTTAGACATAGACATTAAGTGAATGTAGAAGATTATAAAAATCCTAGACATAGACATAATGTGAATGTAGAAGGTTAAATAAATCCTTAGATATAGACTTAATGTGAATGAAGAAGATTAAGAAATCTTAGTCATAGACGTTAAGTGAATATGAAAGGTTATTGACTATATTATGCCTTAGACATAGAAATGTCATGTTTAATGTGAAAGGCTACATAGTTAATATTTTATGCCTTAGACATAGATATATTGTTTGAATATGAAAGGTCTTTGCTACCTTAGATATAGAAACATATATGAATGTGAAGGTTTAAGCATTGATTATTTAGATCATATAGTTATGAAAACATGTCATAAATTGAGGAGGAGTACCTAGTCAATTGTGTTTTCATAAGAATATGAAGTATTTAATCAATATTTTGTTCTATCATAGTTATGTATCCCAGTCATAAATTGAGGGGGAGTACATAAGAATGATGGTTGTTTTAATGATTAGTCATCGTTATACTTCCTAGTCATAAAATTGAGGGGGAGGTATAAGAATGAAGAATCAATTTTATAACTGGTTAGAAATATGAATTGTTGCAAGTGGTACAGATTCGGGAAAGCTAAATTCGAGAAAGTTTTGGAAAGATTGATCGTTGAAAAGTTAAAGAATTTTGTGAAAGTTTATTAACTTTTCAGGTTAAGACGAAGATCGAGGAAAAGATGAAAATTGGAAGTCTACAGGTTTGATCTTTTAAATTTTCATATTTCCAGGAAGTTCGTGGTAATCGTTGATCAATTATTCAGAAACTTTGACGAAATTTTGATTTTAAAGTGTGCAGGAGGTAATTACGACCTCGTAATTAGCAAGAGGCAGAATACGACCTCGTAATTGGTCGATTGGGCCTTGTGCAGATACGACCTCGTAATTGGGCCGGGTTGACCCAGATCCATTCGGGTCAAGTGGGTATATAAACCCATTTTAGCCAAACACGACCTCACATTTTATTTTATCAAAATTGAGCTTTACGACCCCGAAATACTACTTTGCTACCCCGATTTTGATTTGATAGATACAATTAGATCGAGAGTTTTTGATTGATATTTTTTTGTTCATCTCGAAATTCTGAATCTAGGTATACTATCTAATCGTAATATAGTTAACCATGCAACAAGAAAATCAAGAAAATAGAGTTCGAAATTTTCGAACTAGGTTTTTAAACTTTCATTCGATTTTGATGTTTTTGGTTAAAAATAAGGGTTGGGGTATCTTTATCGTTTGAATACGAGTATAAAGAAACAATTTTTACCAGTTTTGGTTGGGTAAATCGCGAAATCGCGTTGGGGAAGATGAACAGTGCGACAGACTCGCATTTGGGGTTTTTGCTAGCCCAGATTTGCGACCTCGTAAATGTCAATTTATTTTGACTGGTTTGACTTTCGAAATACGATGCCGATTTACGACCTGGACTAATACGTTGCCAAATTGGAAAATACGACTTCGTATTTTAGAGTTTGGTTGACCGTATTTTGACCTTGAAATACGACCTCGTACAGGGATACGACCTCGTATTTTTGACTTAACAGATTTTCAAAAGTTTATGTTAATAAAGATTTGAAAATGAGTTAATCTATCTATAACTAAATTACAGAGATAATTTATGTTATGTTGTAAATTACAGGGATAATTTATGCCTTTGACTAAATTACCGGGATAATTTTAGTTGTGTATGTTATGCATATGAATTTTTATGTCTATTTGAGTAATTAATTATTTGTTATTGATTACAGAAATGGCAAGAAATTTCATAGCATGTCATATATATGTGATGAACTTCGATGATAATCAGGAAGGAACGGCTTATTATCACGAGATATTTGCCTTTTTCCGAAGATCAAGGATTCGTAATGTTCTTACACATTCTCCAGTCATATATTTAGAATATCTCAGAGATTTCTGGAATAATGCTGACTGTGTGAAGGCGGGAGATGTGTATATCTTTCATACCATAGTTGCTGGGCAGCAGATACAGTTCACAGCTGCTGACCTCGTTAACATTCTTAATCTGGACACAGTTGAACAAGAAGGTGGTGCTACAGGTCTCACCAAGTTCAGACATGAAGTCATTCAAGGTGCTTTCAGAAGAATGGGGTTTGCTGCAAATATGTCAAGTAAAACTCTATTCAAGAAGGGTTTTTATGGCAGGTGGAGGTATCTTGCGCATGTGTTGCTGGTTAGTTTAAGCAACAAGAAGTCTGGTTATGATACGTTGAACCAGGAAGCCCAAGCACAAATGGTGGGCTTGGTATTTAACAAGCCGTATAGTTTCTCGAAATTCTTCTTCGATGAGATGAAGAAACAGATCACAGCCACAGGAAAGAGGAGGTTTTTGATATATCCTCGGTTCGTGATGATGATAATCAATGCTCGACTTCCAAATCTACCTGCTGTAGGAGAAGTGAAGCAAGTGAGCTCGATCATCCGACGTGGTTATGATGAGTTTGTGTCTCGATATCAATGATCCAAATGCACAAGATGTTGCATTGTTCGGTGCCATCATCAATGCCAACTACTTAGCACCTACTGATGGGGTCATATCAGCTTATGAAGGGCCTCAGCCAGAGGGTGGTGAAGCTGCTGAGAATGTTGAGCAGTTACATGACGTAGTGGTTCAGGTAAGATGCACCAGAAGAGCCTGAAGTTGTTGTACAGGTTGCAGATGATGTGATAAACCAACCTGGAGCCAATCCTGAGATTATAGATGATCTATTAGAGCAAATGGCTGATCCAGAGGGTGATATTGCTCAAGTGCAAAGGTACAATGCTAATGTTGATGACCTAGTAGATGTGGACCTTGACCGAGACATAGATGATTATGTAGCTGAAGCTGCAGTTGGTTCTGAAGCAGTTAGAGCTAGTGGGTCAGGTACTGAAGAAGCTAGTAGGTCAGGAGCAAGTCAGGCTAGTGGATCGGGTGTAAATGCTGAAGGTAGAGGAAAGGCTGTTGCTAATGTTCAAGCAGACAGAGAGCCTTCTATCCATTCTGATGATGATTCCAGCAGTGATGGTGATGAAGATCCTTACATATCTCATGCATTCATCAGAGTTGGATCTAAGATGGTTCCTAAACCTACTGAGGCAGCTCAAGGAAGAAGAAGGAGAGAAACGGATGAAGATTGGGTGCCAGAGCAGCCTATGCCAAAGAGAACTAGACTTGTCAGGGAACAAGAGACTTCTGCTGCTGCTGGTGGTTCACAAAGTGTGCCTATTGTTACTGTTCTTGAGACTACACAGCCACAACCACAAGGACAAACAAGTGAAGAAACTAATCTTGGTGATCTGCAGAGACAGATGAATGAGATGAGAGGTTTGATCACTCGTTTAGCTGGTGATTTTAAGGTTGTTAGTGACAAGAATAAGTTTTTAGAAGACAAGTTGGGCAAGGCCGAGGTGGTAGTGTCCAGTATGTATAAGAAGTATTTGGCTCTAGATGAGAAGGTTATCAGGATGGAAGATGCATTGAAGAAGGGAGTCAAGATCTCCGACGAAAAACTGCATAAGCTCATCGATAACTATCTCAAGGTTAGAGCTGAGAGAGATAGCTTAGGTTGCAGAGGTGATGAGCTGGCTAAAGCTGGGCATGATGATGATCAGAATGAAGATCCAGATGCTGCTAGAGCTACTCAAGAGCTAGGAGGGAGTTCTTTTTTAAGAACAGAGACTCAAAGAGAGTCTAGCCAGGCTGGTATTGCTGGCAAGGCAACCTCAGAAGCTCCACAAGCTCAAGAACAGATGTCTACAGAGATAAACATGGTAGTTGAGCTTGCGGCACCTCAAACCAAACTCCTTACAAGAGATGTTGACAGTGTTCAATTAAACAAGGGTAAGGATTTGGTAGGGCAATCTGATGCTATTCCTCTTGAAACTGTTAATGCTAGTGCTCAGGATAGTGAGTCTACCAAGACCGACTCTACCAATAATACTTCTACCGAGTGAGATTTGCATCCAATTATTGTGCATAGACTAGAGAAGAGGTTGGGATATGATCCACAAGCTCATATGAGAGCTAGAGCAGAGATTGTGGATTATTATTATGATCCAGGATCTTTGAGGGATCAAGAGAAGAGAAGGTTAGGGTTAACTCATACTCCTTCAGAGTCAGAGTCAGAGTCAGATTCTGATTTCGAGACTGAGACTGAGACTAAGAAGGAGCAGAGCAGGAGCAAGAAGAAAAAGCAGAGGAAGTAGATTGATGACAAAGACAAGACAAAGACATAGGTATGTTAACGTCTAGAAGCTATTGCCAAGGGGGAGTCTGTAAGTGCACATCTATGTCAATAGCAGTCTAGATTGTTTGGGCTTATATTGTTATATGTCTTTGTAATGTGTCATTAATGAACTTAGTATTATGCATAGAATACTAGATTAAGTTGAAGTACTGAATGTGTAATAAATCTGCTAAGGGTGAAATGCGACCTCACATTTCACATAGGGAATACGACTCCGTATTTGCAGGGTCAAATACGAGGCCAATCACAGAATGCGACCTCGCATTAGTGACGGGCTGGGCTGGATTTGCGAGGCCGACTCGCTGAAGCCCATGTCAGGTGTTACCTATATAAACCGAACCCTAACAGAGTTTAGGGTTGAACATTTGTCGAAATATCAAGCATTCTTGTGCAGGTTAAGTCGTCAAAGGTTGTTCCGCTAGCCCGAAGAAGATCTGCGAGGCAGCAGGTGATCTAGGGGCTTTTTGTTGATCACCAAGTTATTGTGAGAGATTCCGCACCTCAAGATAACTGGATCAAGCTATTGACGATCCGTACCAGGGGACTTACATAAACCATATCCATGTCTTAGTTAGATATCCCATCTTTTATGCCTAACATGAATTTTGTCCTTTTTACTATGCATTTGAGTAATGATTTTACTAGTGTTTCTGCTACTCAGGTTGAAAAAGAGGAGGGGGATGCGCGTCCAATATATGTTGCCATGTTAGTAGTGAGGCTTTTTGTCTTTTCACTTTATTTTAATCAAATTTAATGTATTTAGCACTTGTTATAGTCTACAAAAACTAAAGAGTATTGTTGTGTTCTATATGATTAGTTACATGGATTGGAAAACTATGAGAGTAAAATTTGGTTTTGTTTAGATCTTGTATCAAAATGGAAAATGTGGTTTTTTTCTAATGGGTTTGATCTAAAAAGGTACATAAAAAGCTTATTAACTCTAAGCAGATGCCAGAAGCAAGTCAATTACATTTATTTCACTATTCAGTCATACACATAATCACTAATGTACCATTGTATATATGTTTGCTATATCATCAAACAGAATATAGTATCAAGCAACAATGGTAAACATTACAATATAGTGAAACACTCAAACACACAACAAAAGATAAAAATCCTAACTACTCTATACCTTAGATTACCACACAATAAAAAAAACTGCGGAAGTGAAGAGGTAGATGCACTCATGCACCCAAAGGAGCAGCTGTGTGAATCCATAATTACATTTTTCATTTGCAATGTCAAGCCAAATACAGTAATTAACAAACAACATTCAGCCTTTACATATACAAATATATCAAAAATATCAAGTGAGACATAATTATATGCGGAACGAACAGCTTGTAAGAAATCTTTGTGAGAAATAAAGTTTTGTAAGAAATCATACAAGCTTTGCATAGGATGAGGATTGAATCCTTGACCTCTATCTCCAGCGGTAAGGGTGTTTAACAATGATCCAAACCTTGCTGCTTTGAAAATTAATATAATATCAAATAACATAATTAAACCCATTCATTCGCTCTTCCAATTCTTTCCTCAAAATCTGTTCACGTCTAAGTTCTTCCTCTGTTAATTCCATCTGGGCCTGCATCTTCTTTTCCTTCTCCACGGCAACTTTTTCCCGCTCCTCTGCATCTTTTGCCCGCTCCTCTGCAGCATCTGCACGCTCCTCTGCATCTTTTGCCCGCTCCTCTGCAGCATCTGCACGCTCCTCTGCAGCTTTTGCATGCTCCCGTAGTTCTTTGCCTGGCTTCTCAAATACCACCTCGATACTCAATAACTCTTCAAGCTCTTTTATGACGGCATCCATAGTAGGACGTTGTTGTGGATCATCCAACAAGCATCTATATGCAATTGCTGAATATTTGTCCACGAAGTATGCACCGATCATTTGTGCTCTTAAAACAGGATCAACAATCTCGTCAAGTTTCTTCTTTTCATACAACTCTTTGACGAGTTGGGCTGATAACATGTATCCATCCACCTCTTCGATGCACAACCTTCCACACAGAACTTCAAATAATACTATGCCGAAAGAATATACATCTGCTTCACTCGAAATTTTACCACTAAGAATGTATTCTGGTGCACTATAAACATGTTTAGCAGCAACCACATCTAAACGTGTTGAACTTGATATCATAAAATCACAAACTTTAGCAACCCACTTGTTATCTAGCAAAATATTTGCACTTCTTAATGCTTTCTGGAAGATGTGTTGATTATGGAGTTGATATAATCCATGAGCTGCACCGACACATATTTGAAGTCTTTGGAGCCACGTAAGAGTTATACAAGTGGTATTGCTATGCCTGCTTATATACTGGTCTAAGCTTCCACGCTCTGCATATTCGTGAACAATAATTTTTCTCCTTTCCTCATCACAATAACCATGAACAGAGATCGTGTTTGGGGGCAATTGACAAGAGCGGTAAATAAGTTGACACAAAAAATCATGTATGTCTCGTGAACGGTCACGAAACCTCTTTATAAAGACCATTGTGGGTTTTCCTCCTGAAATGGAAAGTTCCCCTTTGTAAAACTGATATTGATGAGTTTCCCAAAGACACATTTTAAAGTTATCGGTTGCTACTTCTATCTCTTTCATTGGCACTTCTGGTAGTGGTATGTCGGTGAGTTCCTATCAATTTGAGAAATGATTGTCAGAAAAAAGATATAAAAAACTAGGCTTATGAATTTAATTATCTTTCCATTTGAATGAACTAGATATAAATACTTATTAAAAAAAAAACCTATATGTATGGAAAGAATTTCAACAATAAATACATACTTGATATCTGTATGCAAGGTCAATCTCTTCCGCGATTTTAGCCATTGATGGTCGTTCTTCACGATTTATGTGCAAACATTGATAAGCTATTGTTGAAAACCTTTCTAAAGACTTCGGTGATATTGCTTCTTTAATACCAGAGTGAATGATTGTATCCAATTTCTTTTCTTCATAGCACTTTCGTGCCAATGCCACCAACGATTTGCGAATATCAATGTAATCTTCTACACATGCAAGTCTTCCACAAAGAACTTCGAACAAAACAACACCAAACGAATAGACATCGGATTCTTTGGTCAAGAAGCCTGTACGCACATATAGTGGATCACAATATCCTGGCGTGCCTACTGCATTTGAAATAACAAAAGTAAATTGTTGGTTAGCAGGACCAACTTTGGACAAACCAAAGTCTGCTATCTTAGGTGTCCAATCGCGATCCAACAATATATTTGCACTTTTGATATCACGATGCAAGATTCTTTGATGACTCCCCTCTAAAGGTTCATGAAGATACTGTAGTCCCCTTGCAACTCCATGGCATATAAAAAGGCGGTTATGCCAAGAGAGATTGGTGCTACTTAGGTATAAGTCAAGACTTTTCTTAGATAGATACTCGTAGACAAGTATTTTCTCACCCCCCTCATCACAAAAGCCTAGGAGGGAGACAATATTATGATGTTTGTATTGACAAAGCATCATTATCTCTTTCAAAAACTCAGGAGTTCCTTGTCCAAATGATCTATCTAAACGCTTTATAGCAACTGTGGTGAGCACACTAGTTAGGAGAATTTTTCCTTTATAAACTTTTCCAAATCCTCCCTGCCCGATTAAGTTGGCGTCACTAAAATTGTTGGTGGCATCTTCTAAAACTTCGAGTGAAATTTTGAGATGCTGGAACTCTTTAGGGAAATACATTATTTTAGTGATTAGAACAAACAAAAGAAGAGAAGGAATATAAGCTAGATGAAAGCAAATCGACTCACAGAGCTTGACAAGATTGAGATCGAAATTAAATGTGTTTTCTATCTTGAAACAAACGAAACGCTCGAAATATAATAAAATGGAGATAAGACCAAGTAATTGCAAATTAAAGAGCTTGAAATGATTAAGATATGTAGTGATCTCGATCGATATCCCAAGCCAGCCTACTTTTGATCTCTGTATCTCAAAGTCAATTCTTTATTTTATTGTTTTACTAGCACGGTACCCGCGCAATGCGCCGGCGGCGGCGGGGACGATGGTCTAGTGGTGTCGATGACGGTATTATTGGTGGTGGCGGTGTCAAGTGGTGTAGGTTGATGTAAAGGTGATAGTATAATATTTTAGAATATAAGGGCTTAAAGTGTTAATTATTAAAATAAAGGTTTAGAGTGTAAATTAATTCATTAAGGGCAAATTTGATAATTTATAAAAACTATTTCCATAGTGGGTATTTATTAAGGGTAATTTAGTACTTTTACATCTAACCATTTTCTAACACTTTCCAAAAATAGGGGATTGATAATTATTATAAAGGAGTATAGATGAGTTGCTTCCATGGGTGGTGCATCAGACTTTTATATGTAACCAAACGTTCGTTAGAAAGGTTCGTTAATAGTTGGCATGCATGTGAATTAGTCAAACAATGGAAAGATAAGCACTGAAAGTTAAAGGAGTATATATGCTATCCTTGTATAGTTGTATGCACATTAGGGCTAACGGTTTCTTAAACAAATAATTCAGAAAAGACGACTTTTCATATCTTTTGACTCAGATTTATACGACCTAATCAAAAACTTTGGATATACTCATGACCATGTTCAAACATTTCACTAAGCTTCCAAGATATTGTTACTTACCTAGTGATTTATAAACCGTTGTTGCTGCAACGTGCGGGTACCCTTCTAGTAAGTAATAAATAAAAACAAAATTTTAAATTTTAAACCCCTTTACCAACGACTATTTCACCATTTTTTTAAAAAATTCAAGCTTTTTGAACATTAATTCCTTTATTTAAACAACTCATATTATCCATTCAAGCAAATATCAAAAACATACTCTCTAAAACAATTACCAACTTCAAAAATGATCATTTTTTTTACCAACACCATCGAAAATGGCTTCCTCTTCTTCGTCGTTGATCCCTAAGAACACTCATAGGCCAGAAATGGCACTCTTCGAGAACAAGAACGAGATGCAATTGCACATGCTCAACAACTCTAACACAAAAGACGAGCTGTGGGCCGTGATCAGGAAACTATCAGCGCAAAAGGACCGTTGCAAACGAGAAATAGAAGAAATACGAGCACCGAGGCGAAGGCTACCAACCTAAAAAACCTTTATTTGAGCTATTTGTCAAACAAGATCCCAACATGGACGATATAATCAGTTATGTTTATGATACACACTTCTTGTTGCGACACGCAATTCATCACACTAAAATGTGGCAAGGACATATCAGATCGGAGAAGACAGTTGACGAAGTCCGATGTCCACAGGGTACAACCCACTGGATTTCGATGCTCAAGGACGTTTCATAAACTAGTAATGTAGTATGTTTTGTGTTTTAAGTATGTTATATTTTTAACTAGGAATTTCTGGCCCCGCGTTGCGGGGCATTAATTGTCGTGTTGAAACGATTGTGTTATTTAATATTACTTGCATTGAATGAACAAACATTCTGTCATGGATAGGTTTGTTTAAAAGTTTATCATATCAAATATATATTTAATATATTTATTTAAAGGCAAAAGCACAATAGTTTCCGTCTGCGTGTTGCGTGGTTTCAATTAGTTCAATTGGTTTTGTTATTGATGATTTATGTTTCTAAAAAACTTTGACATATAAAACATATACTTATTCAAAGACAATACCACAAAAAAACTAATAAAAGTTTTTAATATATTTATTTAAAGGCAAAAGCACAATAGTTTCCGTCTGCGTGTTGCGTGGTTTCAATTAGTTCGATTGGTTTTGTTATTGATGATTTATGTTTCTAAAAAACTTTGACATATAAAACATATACTTATTCAAAGACAATACCACAAAAAAACTAATAAAAGTTTTTAATATATTGTTTGAAAACCTGAAAACGATTATGTTTTGTTATTGATGATGTGTCGTTATATATGTTTGTTAAAATATTTGACATATGAAATGATATTTATTCAAAGGCAATAGCACAAAAAAGTAATTTTGATATATTATTTGAAACCCAAAAGAAAAAAAAAGTAAGAAACCAAGAAGTAACCCATAATTTTAAACCTCAAAGGGATCTAATGTGGTAAAATCTGAATATTGTTAAAAAAAGAATAAACGTTTTCAATATAATTACAAAAAAGTAGTTTTGATATATTATTTGAAAACCGAAAAGAAAAAAAAATGTATGGAACCAAGAAGTAACCCGTAATTTTAAACTTGAAAGGGATCTAATAAAATCTGAATATTGTTACAAAAAAAGAATACACGTTTTCAATATATATATTTGAAAACCCGAAAGGAAAAACATATGGAAAAACCAGGAAGTAACTCATATTAGAAAACCCGAACCGGATGCGATTTGGCAAAATAAAATGTATTGAAACGTACTGTATGTATTAAGTATTGGTGTGAATAATAGGAAATGTATTGAAACGTACTGTATGTATTAAGTATTGGTGTGAATAATAGGAAATGTATTGAAACGTACTGTATGTATTAAGTATTGGTGTGAATAATAGGAAATGTATTGAAACGTACTGTATGTATTAAGTATTGGTGTGAATAATAGGAAATGTATTGAAACGTACTGTATGTATTAAGTATTGGTGTGAATAATAGGAAATGTATTGAAACGTACTGTATGTATTAAGTATTGGTGTGAATAATAGGAAATGTATTGAAACGTACTGTATGTATTAAGTATTGGTGTGAATAATAGGAAATGTATTGAAACGTACTGTATGTATTAAGTATTGGTGTGAATAATAGGAAATGTATTGAAACGTACTGTATGTATTAAGTATTGGTGTGAATAATAGGAAATGTATTGAAACGTACTGTATGTATTAAGTATTGGTGTGAATAATAGGAAATGTATTGAAACGTACTGTATGTATTAAGTATTGGTGTGAATAATAGGAAATGTATTGAAACGTACTGTATGTATTAAGTATTGGTGTGAATAATAGGAAATGTATTGAAACGTACTGTATGTATTAAGTATTGGTGTGAATAATAGGAAATGTATTGAAACGTACTGTATGTATTAAGTATTGGTGTGAATAATAAGAAATGTATTGAAACGTACTGTATGTATTAAGTATTGGTGTGAATAATAGGAAATGTATTGAAAAGGGATTTTATTGATGTAGCACTGAGAATATGATAGCTTTCAAAGAAAGTAGTAATGTCAAGGAGACGAATCCCAATAGTCTTTTCTTGGATGTCACCGATTGGGAGTGCTATAAGGCCTTTCCCAATAGTGAATTCTTTCCCACCTGTTCTTCGTCGTCACATCAGCACCACGTCACATATCCCTTACTTTCTCATCTCATGACGCATTCCTGCCAACTAACATCTTTTCCTAATCTTTTCCTTACTCTTCCTCAACATTTTACTATATCCAATTAGCTAAACATAAAAAATAAAATAAAAAACTTATAAAACCTTACATTTATAAGAAAAACATTACGTAGGGAAAAATTACATTAAAAAACATTAAATTTAAAGAAAACTACTTGGCGACAGGTTTGCTCGTTTACGGTGCAGACGAAGAATTAACAGGTGACGAAAACGGAGTATCGAGTA
>CM067172.1:100462305-100482305 GCA_034093135.1 Erigeron breviscapus | reverse complement strand
ATAATGTATATAATCTTTGTACTTATATAGAAAATCAAAATAGAAAAATAAATATTATGATTGATGATTAGGATTAAAATTGATGATTAAGATCATACATGGCAACATAGATATAACAATTTAAATGGAAAAAGTTACACCTCATTAAAAATCCAATGTGGCAAAAAACTAAAAATGTCACATAAGAAAAAACATATCCTCTCTTAGTTATATAGAGAGCGGGTAAGAGGTCATGACACAATTCTATGTATTCACATATGTGTGTATGAGGCCATGACACAATTTTACACGTTTTGATACGTTTTTGCCAATATATAAACAAGTTTTCATCCTGAATTGCTCCTAAAACACTATACATGAAAAAAATGAAAAACAAATCATATTAACACAAAACATATTATATTAAAAGTAAAAGAAAATACTGAAATGGCAGGACATCTAGTCTCCACAAGTTCTCCGTAAAGACATCTTTGTTCGTGACACTTCATGACGTACCACTACCAACGGTGTCATGGCGTGACACAACTGTGACACGCGTGACACAACCGTTGGGAGCGGTAAGGACATTATATTTTGTGACAACTAGACCATCTTTTAAGCAAAATCAGACTATTGGATTTGGGGCACACATGAAATAAAGTATAAATTACCCAAGTTGGCGAAAGCTTAATTGAATAATTCGGTTGACCCTCATCCACAACTATTCGATGTGGTAATGTTAGTCACATGGCCACCCCTAAACCATCCGCGACACATTAATCATGAAGTGATTACGGTTTAATAATAACTAATAAGTTGACTTTAATTCTCATCTCAATTAACGTAATACATTTGGAGACGTTGGAAGTTAATTATGGACAAGTAGATCATTGCATATTAAAGATTTAGAAAAGTGTTTTGTTTTAGTCCCACTAGTCCGTAAAATATTACGAGTACATAATTGATAAACGTAGTTGTTTGGTTTGAAATAGTCAGGCAGTCAGCGACTCAGCGCATACACATTTCACTAACACCTTTAACAAACAAAAATTCTCTTTACCCACTGAATAGCAAAGTCAACTGGCCTATGCATTTGGTGATATTTCATTATTGTAACAAATAGATTGTAGAATAGTAGCATATTAACACAATGTTTTAACTTTAAAGAAAAAAACATTATTTCATTTTATTCCAAAGCTGTTTTTTAATATTATAAGAAAACTTGCGTCATGTGTGATTCCCGGTATGGTATTGAATCAGATCAAGGACAAAATAATTTAACACTTAATCTGAACTTGAGGCGGAATCCCTTATCGGTAAAGTGGGAGTAGAATTTATGGTTATAGTCTTTGGGTTTACTGACATCATTGCTCCACCAAAAAGAATTCATTGTGGTGACACTATGGTCGACCAATAAGCATGTATAATTAGAAGAGGGATATTTGCGGTAAACATAAATTCAATTTTTTTTCTCATTAGTCGACCATAAATTCAGTTTTATCAAACGCAATTTGTAGCAAGACCATCTTAAATAAATTGAATTTACTTACATTTTCCTTCGAATGAGAAAAAAAAAAAGCACTCGTAAATGATCTTTCCGTCTCTCTCTTGCACTGACCCCATTCATATGCTCATACATTTTGTGCCTTTCTTCCAAAGATCCCAATCAAGAGAATCACACACACACGAAAACCCCCTTCATCATAGCATACAACCTTAATTTACACTCTCACAGCTTGAAGTCAGTACCAGTAGACAACTAGACATACATCTATCGATCAATTATGTAACAAAAAATGGCAAAAACAAAAAAGCCTAGACAGAATGGAGATATCATCTAAGTCAAACATGGAAAAATCTGGTACAATGTGCATATCGATAAATATGAAAAGCACCAAAAAATTCATTTCAATCCCCAAAGATATTAACCAATTTTAACAAACGGTGTGAGCCAAGTCATATACCCAGTCTTCTTTAATGCATTTGTATATATTATATCGATTCATATTCATACATATGAGATATTCCTTTAATTAGCAGCAACAAGACAACAACAAAAGAAGACTAGTAAGGTTAGCCCTAAGAACTAGTTCGAAATTAAACAAATGTCGAGCAAAAACTAATTCGAAATGTGAATAAATTACCAATTAACTGCCCTGAACTATTATCCTTAACTGTTCCCGATAACGGAAATACCTATAGATTAACTTAAGTAAGATTCCCTCATTTTATATGAACATGTTTCACATACATCATTTGTCCATTTTTAAGTCATCAAACTTTTATACTTCCTAATTAGGCCATCTGGTAACCTAAAAGCATGTAGTAACTTTTTATTTACTTTGATTTTTCACACTATATAATGACTTCTAATTTTTCCTCTTTTCCTCTACGTCTAAGCTCGAGAATACATAGTCATATTAAACAATAATTTTGATGTACGCCCAAGTATTGAAGCCCAAGCCCTTTGGTATTTAGAAGGTCAAGACATGATGAAAAAGAGGCCTTCACTCAAATGGCCATAACTTTTGCTACAGGGCTCCGTTTTGGGCGTATGACCAGTCAAAACGACCGCAGAAACAAGACGAATCAAGTTGCAAATGGCCTACGGCGGTTTGGGTCTGTTGGAATATATAACTAAATATCATTATTCACGAGTACGCAACGGAAGCAAATCAAACCATGTAATCAAATAATTAACCTTGAAATAGGATTAAGGAATACCTCTTAATGTAGATGATAAAGTAAAGAAACTTTAAAAGGATTTGAAGTAAATCCCTCTACGATTGCACACACGATCCACCGATATAGGTGTGCTATCACTTGATCACGAACCGAACAACCTTTGGCTTGATCTCCTTCTTCAAAACCGAAAACCAAAAACCCAAAGGGTTTTCCCTTGGTTTGGCCGTCCAAAAGAATGAGAGAAGAGAAGGAGATGAAAGGTTTTAGGAGTTATAACTTTGTGGTTTGTTGTAGAAAACCATAAGGCTACCTTTAGTATTTATAGGTAGGATTAAACTTGGCCATCAAGTTTAGGGTTTCACTAGGAAACCTAGTAGGGAGGCCGGCCCCCTATATGCTTTTCTAGAACCTTCCCTAATCGTTTTAATTACAATTATCTCCTTACTTTAACGACCGTTAGCTAGTAACCGTTAAATATTAACGACCGTTCGTTAACTTATTCGTGATCCATATTAATTAATAAATCAATTAATATTAACTATATTTGAATCGAGACGTGTGACTCCATAGGCTCAAATCATTTCCGGACATACGTTCATTTTACGTGATCACATACTAACAGCTCCCACTTGAGCTCGTAACAAATGAAGGTAATAACATTGGTTAGCGTCTAGCAACACGCCAATGCTCCCAGAAATATTTAAGTATAGTTTCTTAAAGTATATTTAGTAAGTGCAATCCATACATGCTGACCTTCTTGTATCTCAAGTCAAAGGATCAATAAAGTAACCATTTACGAATTTCACTTAATGACGCCGATCCATAAAGTGATAAATTCGTTAGTGGGGTAGTCCGATATGCATCATATGGATACCATGTGAGTTTGGTGGGACCAGCCATTATATATTCAAAGAATATAACCAATCGCTCAGATTTGTCTTAGTTTAATTATATTCCCATATAATTAATCGACAATGGACAATTTAGAATATTTAATAAAATATTCAAGGATTAAACATGCAAATATAGGATACAATTAATATTAAATGAAATCAAACATATCAAGTACTTTATTTCATTATGAAAAATATAAATTGTTTAACATCCCTTATCCAAATACCGAAACAACAGATTTACATGAAATAACTAGCTAATTTAAGTCCTATGCCCTCGGCATGCCTTTTAAGCTTGGGCCTAGCCAAAGCTTTTGTGAAAGGATCAGCTAAGTTAAAATCTGTGTGAACTTTGAGTAATTTGATCTCTCCTAGTTCGATCTGCTCACGAACATAGTGATATCTTCTAGCATAATGTCTGGCACCTTTCTGAGCTCCGGGCTCGTTGGCAATGATTAATGCACCAGTGTTATCACAGTACATATCAGTGGGTAAGTCACTCGAGGGGATCACGTCAAGCCCGTTAATGAACTTCCTTATCTAGACTGCTTTCATTGCAGCTTCTGAGGCGGCAATGTACTCAGACTCTGTTGCAGACATGGCAACTGTGGTTTGCTTTTAGCTCATAGCATTCCACCGTGCCTTCATTTAAATAATGAAGACGTATCCCGACTGATATTATGAATCATCTTTATCAGTCTGAAATCCAACATCACAGTATCTATTCACTTTGAATTCTGGATCAGAATTTCTTCCATACACCAAGAATAATTCTTTAGTAGCACACATGTACTTAAGAATATTCTTTACAGAAATCCAATGATCCTCTCCAGGATTTTGCTGATAATGGTTAACTATATTTTGCGCGAACGCAATATTAGGTCTAGTGCATCTTACCGCATACATGATAGATCCCACCGTCGAAGCATAAGGAACTCTTTGCATACGTTCCACCTCATTAGGTGTAGAAGCACCGTTCTTGCTAGATAAATTAAGTCCTTGCATGAGTGACCTTATCAATATAAGCACTTTGACTTAGTCCAATTAACCGCTTTGATCTATCTCGGTAGATCTTGATTCCAAGAATAAATGCCGCTTCTCCTAAATCTTTCATGGCAAAACACTTTCCAAGATGGGATTTAACATCTTGCAACATTGGAATGTGTTTTCCTATGATGACATCAACATATAAGACAAGGAAAGTAACATTACTCCCACTAGCTTTGCGATATACACATGGCTCATCGGGATTTTGAACGAAACCAAACTTTTTGATTTCTTCATCAAACCGCTTGTTCCAACTCCTTGATGCTTGCTTTAGTCCATAAATGGACCTTTGAAGCTTGCATAATTTGTTGGGATGTTTTTGATCAATAAAACCTTCAGGTTGATCCATATAGACTTCTTCATCCAAGTAACCATTTAAGAAGGCATTCTTAACATCCATTTGCCATATCTCAAAGTCATAGTACGCAGCTATGGCTAAGAGTATCCTAATAGCTATAATGTCCGCAACTGGAGAAAAGGTCTCATCATAGTCAACACCGAAACGTTGAGTATAACCTTTCGCCACGAGATGAGCTTTATAGGTGTGTACATTTCCATCCATGTCCGTCTTCTTCTTGAAGATCCACTTACACCCAACAGTTTGAGCCTTTTGTGGAAGATCAACCAAGCTCCAGACTTGATTGTCTTTCATGGATTTCATTTCCACCTTCGTAGCTTCAAGCCGTTTGTCAGATTTTGGATCTGATAATGCAGCTTTGAAATTCGGAGGCTCATCGAGATCTCCTAAAACGTTTTCTTCTACCATCAGACATAATCTGTCAGTAGGACGTCTTGTCCTTTCGGACCTACGAAGTGGAATCACTTCATTATCATCGACTTGAGGTTCATCACTTTGAACATTCCCCCCCCCAAGTTGATGATTGCTAGGAGCTTCAGAAGGTGACACATCTTCCTCTTGAGTCTCATCAAGTTCTACAACCCTCCCACTGTTCTCTTGAGCTAATTTCTTTTCAAAGAATTCAGCATATCGAGCAACGCGAACAGTGTTTTTGACAGGATCATAGAAGTCGTAACCCATCGTTTTCTTAGGGTATCCGACAAAGATGTACTTAGTAGTTCTGGATTCAAGTTTGTCAGGCGTATCGCACTTCACAAGTGCCTCACATCTCCAGACTCTTAAGTAAGACAGATTAGGGACATCTCCATGCCATAATTCATATGGTGTCTTGTCAACCTTCTTGGTTGGAACCATATTGAGAATGCGTACAGCAGTCTCTAGAGCATAATCCCAAAACGAAAATGGGAGAGTCGTAAGGGTCATCATAGATCTCACCATGTCTAGCAAGGTTCGATTTCTCCTTTCAGACACTCCATTATGTTGAGGAGTGTATGGAGGAGTAAGCTGTTGGACAATTCCACACGCTTTTAGATAATCCTTAAACTCTTGGCTTAAGTATTCACCACCTCGATCCGAACGAAGAATCTTGATGGTTTTGCCGAGTTGATTTTCTACTTCATTTTTAAACTCTTTGAATGTTTCAAACACTTCATGTTTATGTTTAAGCAAGTAAACATAACCATAACGACTGAAATCATTCATAAAAATGATAAAGTAGCTAGCATCTTTCCTTGACTCATGTCTAAATCGGCTACATACATCCGAATGTATTAGTCAAAGTAGTTCCTTAGCCTTTTCTGATTTTATGCGAAAAAGGTATTCTTGTCATCTTGCCGAAAACACAAGACATGCATTTTTTCAAATGATTCATCATTTGATTGTAAGATCCCTTTACGTTGAAGTCTTTCAATGCTTTTCTTGCTAACGACAATTCAAAAGACACGCATTTATCAAATGATTCATCATTTGATTTGTAAGATTTTTTCACATTGAAGACTTTTAATGCGTTTCTTGTCAAAACCACGCATTTTTCAAATGATTCATCATTTGATTTGTAAGATTTTTTCACATTGAAGACTTTTAATGCGTTTCTTGTCAAAACCACGCATTTTTCAAATGATTCATCATTTGATTTGTAAGAATTCTTCACATTGAAGACTTTTAATGCGTTTCTTGTCAAAACCACGCATTTTTCAAATGATTCATCATTTGATTTGTAAGAATTCTTCACATTGAAGACTTTTAATGCGTTTCTTGTCAAAACCACGCATTTTTCAAATGATTCATCATTTGATTTGTAAGATTTTTTCACATTGAAGACTTTTAATGCGTTTCTTGACAAAATTAAACAAGATGACAATGTCAAAGATAGATAGAGTCCAAGTTAACTTGACTCTTTTGCTAATGAATTATCATTTGAATCTCATCAACACTTATAATTCAGTTAAGAAGATACTTGAAGAACTGGTTAAACCAACTTGCTTCTTCTTCTTGTTCAACTCAGCTAGATACTTAGGACAATTCCTTTTCCAGTGTCTCACTTTAGCATAGTGATGACAAGATTGGTCTTTAGCCGTATGCTCCTTTTTCCAAGGGGTCTTTTAAGGTTTTGAGACTAAATACTTTGTTTTCTCTTACCAAAGTTCTTGCCCTTAGCTTTACGGTTGTTTTGCTTTCTAAACCATTCCCCCCTTGATCATAAGAACTTGGGGTATCTCAGATTTCTTAGGAAGGTTTTCCTCATACTCAATCAACTTGATTATGAAGTCCAACTTATGCTATGCAAATTGTAATTGTTCACAAACTTCTCAAAGTCTCTTATGCCAATAACAATCGGCAGAAGATACGCATAGTTTAACCTTTCCAAAATGCTCAAAGTAACTCTTCATCTTGAGTACACGAGCATTCACCGGTTTTCCATACTCGTGTTCAAGTTATGGAGTGACTCAATTAGCTCAAGTAATTTCAACTCCAACTTGTTTTCCGTACATAGACTTGAGTTATTTGATCATATCACACGGATTTTGCAATCCGAATTGCTTTTTGAAGCTCGGGAGACATGCTTCTAGCATCAAATAAGCAACCTCAATATGTCTATAGTACTGAGTATTTTATGCTTCCAACTGCAAAGCAGTGGCATTCGCATTAGGAATAGCGATATCTGAGTTTCAATGACACGGGTTTTCTTTTCAACTTTTAGAACAATTCTCTATTGATAAAACAACCATTGAAATTGGTTTTAGAAAGTTTTTCCTTTCTAGCATCGACCTAAAAGCCGATTGGTGTATGTTTTGTGATGGATTTGTTGCCTTTTACAAAACAGATTCAAGTTCAATTATCGGTATTTTCGATAATTAATCCTTAAGAAATCAATTACCCAATGTTTACAAAATAAACAATTAATTTCATTAAGGCTAGGATCCAATTGACATACAATCATTTCATCAGTTGATCTGCTAGAAATGATTGTACTCAAAAGGTAAGTGACGAGCAGTAATTGCATTACATGTGCAATTCCTAGTAAGAATGGGACCTACAAATGACACTTGATTCATCAAGTGATTTGTAGTCATGTTTTGTCCCATCTTTTGCCACGGGTCAAGGTCTCACCGCTTAACTCGCTTTAAGTCGTCCAACCAAGAACGCACAAATTTGTCCACCACTGTGTACCAGTGAGTGGGATCTGCCATGCAACTGCCATTTCACCACTGTGTACCAGTGAGTAAAACAACAGCCACAAGTGTCCTTTACGAGTTGGATGACAATGACTTAAGTTTATTGGGTCAATCAATTTGATGTGTGATCAAAAAGTTATGTTTGAAGATTCATGCATATCTTCTAAACATAATATGTTTATAAAACTCATTTTTATTGCCTTTAAATACAAAAGAGCTTGGTAGCTCCATTTGAACGCACAAAGAAGCGCAAGGGCAAAGGTTTGCGATGGACGCAATTAAAAACCCGCCCTTTTAGGAGGCTAACGCACTCCGACTTATACCTCTCTTAAAGTTTGTTCAAATGGGTGAGCCGGTGTATCTTTTGATTTTAGGGCACCAATTTTATAAACAAAATCATTATTTCAATGTAATTTAGTCAAGTTTAATTTTCGAAAAACAATTTTGCACACAATTTTCTTAAAGGGCAAAACTAAACATACTAAATATAATCACGTAACAATTAGGTATCCATCCTCGGTTAGGCCACTATGGTTTAAGATTGGCTCCCTTTCTCAAGGAAAAGGACCACATACATCAAGTAAACTTGATTGCGTAAGCCAAAATTTAATAACAAATTTATCACATAAACACATAAGGTGCTGATTTGAAAAATCCAGCAGCTTCACGACCTATTTAGGCCTAGAGGATGGCCGAACTGGACTTAGCACAGAACTACAAAGTTGTAGCCCTATGAGTCAAGTATCTACTGTTCAAAGGACGACTTCTAACTCCTTACGGATTAAAAGATATGATCGTTTTAGTGGACTGGTGTCAAGCAGCAACATTAATATATAATTATCACATTGTCAAACAATTAATTATTTTAATTATCCACCTAAAAGACCTAGTGATCAAGTAATTTTATCATTATAACTAAGTAATAATCATGAATCAATTGCATGTAAAAACTCATGATTATTACTTCTTTTTAACAATTAAAATAGAGGTAATCCATAAACGCATGCAATTAACACATTAATCATGCAATAAATCAAAACTTGCAATTTGGGTTTCCTAAAAAAAAAAAAATTTATTTCCAGATTTTCGAATTGGGGTTTATCAAAAAAAAAAAATTTTTTATTGTTTATTTCATTATTTTATTACAATTAAACCAATTAATTAATAAAATAATCAAATAATTACATAAAAAATTCGAAAAATATGAAACCTTAACCCCCCTTCAAGTTTTGATTTTTAGGTAATTAAAAATCACATGGGTGGCTCTGATACCACTGTTGGAATATATAACTAAATATCATTATTCACGAGTACGCAACGGAAGCAAATCAAATCATGTAATCAAATAATTAACCTTGAAATAGGATTAAGGAATACCTCTTAATGTAGATGATAAAGTAAAGAAACTTTAAAAGGATTTGAAGTAAATCCCTCTACGATTGCACACACGATCCACCGATATAGGTGTGCTAGCACTTGATCACGAACCGAACAACCTTTGGCTTGATCTCCTTCTTCAAAACCGAAAACCAAAAACCCAAAGGGTTTTCCCTTGGTTTGGCCGTCCAAAAGAATGAGAGAAGAGAAGGAGATGAAAGGTTTTAGGAGTTATAACTTTGTAGTTTGTTGTAGAAAACCATAAGGCTACCTTTAGTATTTATAGGTAGGATTAAACTTGGCCATCAAGTTTAGGGTTTCACTAGGAAACCTAGTAGGGAGGTCGGCCCCCTATATGCTTTTCTAGAACCTTCCCTAATCGTTTTAATTACAATTATCTCCTTACTTTAACGACCGTTAGCTAGTAACCGTTAAATATTAACGATCGTTCGTTAACTTATTCGTGATCCATATTAATTAATAAATCAATTAATATTAACTATATTTGAATCGAGACGTGTGACCCCGTAGGCTCAAATCATTTCTGGACATACGTTCATTTTACGTGATCACATACTAACAGGTCGACCTTCGATCCCCGAAACGGCCTTTTTCTATGAGTCTTGGACATTTTTATGTTTTTTCGGGTTTTTATGGACCTTTATTTTGTTATAACTTTCGGCCCACTAATGTTTTTAGGCCCGTTCGAAATTTGCTTGCTTATTTATATGTATCACATCATGGGGAAATGATCAGTTTTCAGATAATCAAAAAATCATTTTTCCCTAATCACATATGTGTGTGTTTTAGTGTGAAATTCCTAATTTTCGGTATTCTCTTTTGAATCAACGAATTTTAGAAGGATTTGTTTCTGGGTATTCTTAGAATCAACAGAATCAATCATTTATCTTTATTCCGTCTGCGTCAATTGGTATCAAAGCCTAAATTCCTGGTCGATATGCCTCCCAGGAGAACAAGAAATGTTAATGATGTCCATGAACAGGATTTGGAGGAGCGAATTACAGAAAGATTGGAGGGACGATTGGAGGAGCGGTTGGATCGATTTGCTGATGATTTGATTAATCAGATGAATGCCTTGATGAATCAAAGAGGGCGTCATAATCGTAATTATCATGAAGATGAGGATGAAAATCCGTTTGCTGGTGGTGGTGACCGTTCATCTTCTGATGAAGATCCAGAGCCAAATCAACGGGGTAATAACAGCCGTTGGGAGTCTGGAATAAGAACCAGTATTCCTGAGTTTGATGGTGATACTTTGAACCCAGAAAATTTCATTGATTGGCTTGCTGTTGTTGAAGAAGTTTTCGAATTCAAGGGGGTTCCAGAAGACAAGAAAGTCTCACTAATCGCTACTAGGCTTCGTGGTAGGGCATCTGCTTGGTGGCAACAATTGAAACTTACACGGGTGAGAGTTGGAAAGTCAAAAGTCAGAACCTGGCAGAAGATGAAAAAGTGTATGAGGGCCAACTTTATTCCTCATAATTATCAACGTTTAATGTACCAGCGGTTGCAGAATCTGAAACAGGGTTCCAAATCTGTTGAAGATTACACCACTGAATTCTATCAATTAATTGCAAGAAATGATATTCAAGAGACAGAAGAACAGCTTGTCTCTCGTTACATTGGCGGGTTGAGGGTCCAGATTATGGACTTTGTTAACATGTTTGATCCTGTAAAACTTTCTGAAGCACATCAACGTGCCCTAGCATATGAGAAACAGAACCGACGGGTTGGTGGTTCATCTTCTGCCATGACGGGGGGAAGTTCAGGTTCGGGCCCCACGACATCTCGTTTTATCCCTAACCAAGCAAAACAGGTTGGTGGAACCTCTGGTACAGTTTCAAAAGGGGCAAGTTCTAGTGGCTTGAAATGTTTTAATTGTGGTGAATCTGGTCACCGTCAGTCAGATTGCAAAAAGCCTGGTAAGAGACACTTGTATGTTGATCCGAATGACGGGGAAGACGATGAGGAGGCCGATGGAGAATATGAAGAGGCCCCAGTGTTTGATGAAGAGCCCGAGTATGACGAAGAAGAGGTGGCCGGAGATGTGGGAGTGAATTTGGTGGTTAGGAGATCGTGTTATACACCAAAGGCTAATGAAGATGACTGGCTTAGACATAACATCTTCCATTCAACATGTACCGTGTTGGGGAAGGTTTGCTCTTTTGTTGTTGATCCAGGAAGTTGTGATAATTTGGTTTCCGACGAGGCTGTCAAGAAGTTGGCCTTGAAAACAGAAAATCACCCTAAGCCCTACAAGCTTCAGTGGCTTAAGAAAGAAGGCGAGGTAACAGTATCTAAATGTTCAATTGAGTCGTTAGTTTCTTTACCTTTAAAGTCTCATATGTTTGTGCATAAAATTATGTTAATTCATAAAACGAAGATATAATGATCCAAAATATGATTTTAAATGGTTTAGTTAGTATTTTTAAAAAAAAATTAATTTAAAAGACTTAGCCCGTTCAGAAATAAAAAGACTTACATTAGAAAAATATATAAATCATACAAAATGCATATTTTGAAAAGTATGTTACCTACACTACATGACTTTAACCTAAATTATATTTAGTAATTTGTGATTATTAGTAGTAGCAAATATTTAGTAGTAATTAGTAATCTAAATATGGTTAGTGATGTCAGCAAAACAATCCAAAGGTTAAAATTTAAAATTGCTTTCCATCCAAGGGTTAAGGTTTTTTTAAAAAGTATTTTAAGATGTTCTTTTATACTTATTGTTAGATACAATATTATGTAGTATATAGAAATGTCCACACTCTTACGAGTCGAGTCACGTTTCGAGTCACGAGTCAAAAATCATGTTTTCTAGTCGAGTCAAAAGTTACGAGCCGACAGCTATGGACGGACAACGAAAAGAACAACTATCAGCTACATATGTTCTAAATACACAATATAAAAAAATTACATTATTAAAAGTTTGAAACATATAAACTATTTCATCTTTGATTTCACTCCACATAGTTTTGAAGTAATTATTTGTTGGCATTACAAATTGTTAACACCACCATAAAAAATGACGGAATATCCAAAATTTAACTGAGAAAATGCATAAGAAAAATATAGCTATGGGGATTGGGGGTGTAAGTTTTGTGAGCTCGATTTGAATCTCCATCCTTTTAACCGCACTTCTGTTACTTTAATCAAAGTGAAATCCTGTTACGTTGTAGTTGTCGTATGACATCATGAATAGGAATTTGTAGATCGGATGCTTACTCGTTCATATTCCAGCATTCCAAAAGACGATGCAATGGAGCTTCTTTGAAATTCTAAAGCTGAAGCTAAGATTAATGGGGGATAACATATATGCTTCTAGTAGCAATATAACTAGGTGCTTCCAAAGCAATTTTTAAAAACAAATTTACATTTTTGGACCTCTAACTATTATAAATATACACATATAATCTTTTATTTACCTTTGGAAACATCTAACTTATATGATTCTAGAAGCATATTGGTTATACAACGAAAAACAGGACTTTATTTGTTCTTATTATGAAATACACACACATGAATGAACAAAGATGTTTGATGTTGTACCAAGAGCCGACCCAATAGTAATAGCGGGCTAGGCGGTTGTTTAAGGCCTCCAAATGTTAAAAGGCCTCTAAAATTATCAGGTTTCACGCTTAGGTTTCAGCCTTTACTCTTGTTTTGGCCTTATAATTTAATAAACTATAAAGGTGCAAACGTTGACCAAGTGAAAATTTTGTGTTCAACACTTAGGCTATCCGGAGCAATAACACGCTCTTGAGCGTTTCCTGGTCCCACCACAAGCACGCCTACTTTCCTCCTTCAATTTTCTCACGCCCTACGCTTGTTTTTGACCAAGAACGCCCCTCGGGGCACTGTTCCGGGCGTTCCCGGGGCGTTCCGAGGGGAAAAAGTGAAATTGAAGGCTTAAGAAACGCTTTGGTCCTGATAGTCTTAGACGTGCTTCTGGCCGCCTTTTAGTTAAAGTGAAAATTTTGTATTTTAGTTTAATAGATTTATTAGTTTTTTGCAACTTTTTCTCTTAAGTTTGGTACAAAAATTAGTGTTGTGTTTTAAACTAATAGAATAAATTTTTTAAAGTTTATTTCTATAATACACAACATAAGTTTTGCTAAGTATTTTCTTGCAATTATTTTTTATTATACTTTATTACTTGTTAAATTCAGTATAATTCTAAAGAAGATATGATTTAGTGAAATTTTTTTTTAAAAAAAGGAAAAAACAGGACTTTATTTGTTCTTATTATGAAATACACACACATGAATGAACAAAGATGTTTGATGTTGTACCAAGAGCCGACCCAATAGTAATAGCGGGCTAGGCGGTTGTTTAAGGCCTCCAAATGTTAAAAGGCATCCAAAATTATCAGGTTTCACGCTTAGGTTTCAGCCTTTACTCTTGTTTTGGCCTTATAATTTAATAAACTATAAAGGTGCAAACGTTAAAGTGAAAATTTTGTATTTTAGTTTAATAGATTTATTAGTTTTTTGCAACTTTTTCTCTTAAGTTTGGTACAAAAATTAGTGTTGTGTTTTAAACTAATAGAATAAATTTTTTAAAGTTTATTTCTATAATACACAACATAAGTTTTGCTAAGTATTTTCTTGCAATTATTTTTTATTATACTTTATTACTTGTTAAATTCAGTATAATTCTAAAGAAGATATGATTTAGTGAAATTTTTTTTTAAAAAAAGGAAAAAACAGGACTTTATTTGTTCTTATTATGAAATACACACACATGAATGAACAAAGATGTTTGATGTTGTACCAAGAGCCGACCCAATAGTAATAGCGGGCTAGGCGGTTGTTTAAGGCCTCCAAATGTTAAAAGGCATCTAAAATTATCAGGTTTCACGCTTAGGTTTCAGCCTTTACTCTTGTTTTGGCCTTATAATTTAATAAACTATAAAGGTGCAAACGTTGACCAAGTGAAAATTTTGTGTTCAACACTTTGACATGCTTTTGGCCCCTCTTAGTTAAAGTGAAAATTTTGTATTTGACACTTTGACGTGCTTTTGGCCCCTTTTAGTTAAAGTGAAAATTTTGTGTTCGACACTTTGACGTGCTTTTGGCCCCTTTTAGTTAAAGTGAAAATTTTGTATTTTAGTTTAATAGATTTATTAGTTTTTTGCAACTTTTTCTCTTAAGTTTGGTACAAAAATTAGTGTTGTGTTTTAAACTAATAGAATAAATTTTTTAAAGTTTATTTCTATAATACACAACATAAGTTTTGCTAAGTATTTTCTTGCAATTATTTTTTATTATACTTTATTACTTGTTAAATTCAGTATAATTCTAAAGAAGATATGATTTAGTGAAATTCTTTTTTTTTTTTAAAAGAAAAAACAGGACTTTATTTGTTCTTATTATGAAATACACACACATGAATGAACAAAGATGTTTGATGTTGTACCAAGAGCCGACCCAATAGTAATAGCGGGCTAGGCGGTTGTTTAAGGCCTCCAAATGTTAAAAGGCCTCTAAAATTATCAGGTTTCACGTTTTAGGTTTCAGCGTTTACTCTTGTTTTGGCCTTATAATTTAATAAACTATAATGGTAAACGTTAAAGTGAAAATTTTGTATTTTAGTTTAATAGATTTATTAGTTTTTTGCAACTTTTTCTCTTAAGTTTGGTACAAAAATTAGTGTTGTGTTTTAAACTAATAGAATAAATTTTTTAAAGTTTATTTCTATAATACACAACATAAGTTTTGCTAAGTATTTTCTTGCAATTATTTTTTATTATACTTTATTACTTGTTAAATTCAGTATAATTCTAAAGAAGATATGATTTAGTGAAATTCTTTTTTTTTTTTAAAAGAAAAAACAGGACTTTATTTGTTCTTATTATGAAATACACACACATGAATGAACAAAGATGTTTGATGTTGTACCAAGAGCCGACCCAATAGTAATAGCGGGCTAGGCGGTTGTTTAAGGCCTCCAAATGTTAAAAGGCCTCTAAAATTATCAGGTTTCACGTTTTGGTTTCAGCGTTTACTCTTGTTTTGGCCTTATAATTTAATAAACTATAATGGTAAACGTTTACCAAGTGAAAATTTTGTGTTCGACACTTTGACGTGCTTTTGGCCCCTTTTAGTTAAAGTGAAAATTTTGTATTTTAGTTTAATAGATTTATTAGTTTTTTGCAACTTTTTCTCTTAAGTTTGGTACAAAAATTAGTGTTGTGTTTTAAACTAATAGAATAAATTTTTTAAAGTTTATTTCTATAATACACAACATAAGTTTTGCTAAGTATTTTCTTGCAATTATTTTTTATTATACTTTATTACTTGTTAAATTCAGTATAATTCTAAAGAAGATATGATTTAGTGAAATTCTTTTTTTTTTTTTAAAAGAAAAAACAGGACTTTATTTGTTCTTATTATGAAATACACACACATGAATGAACAAAGATGTTTGATGTTGTACCAAGAGCCGACCCAATAGTAATAGCGGGCTAGGCGGTTGTTTAAGGCCTCCAAATGTTAAAAGGCCTCTAAAATTATCAGGTTTCACGTTTTGGTTTCAGCGTTTACTCTTGTTTTGGCCTTATAATTTAATAAACTATAATGGTAAACGTTTACCAAGTGAAAATTTTGTGTTCGACACTTTGACGTGCTTTTGGCCCCTTTTAGTTAAAGTGAAAATTTTGTATTTTAGTTTAATAGATTTATTAGTTTTTTGCAACTTTTTCTCTTAAGTTTGGTACAAAAATTAGTGTTGTGTTTTAAACTAATAGAATAAATTTTTGTGTTCGACACTTTGACGTGCTTTTGGCCCCTTTTAGTTAAAGTGAAAATTTTGTATTTTAGTTTAATAGATTTATTAGTTTTTTGCAACTTTTTCTCTTAAGTTTGGTACAAAAATTAGTGTTGTGTTTTAAACTAATAGAATAAATTTTTTAAAGTTTATTTCTATAATACACAACATAAGTTTTGCTAAGTATTTTCTTGCAATTATTTTTTATTATACTTTATTACTTGTTAAATTCAGTATAATTTTAAAGAAGATATGATTTAGTGAAATTCTTTTTTTTTTTTAAAAGAAAAAACAGGACTTTATTTGTTCTTATTATGAAATACACACACATGAATGAACAAAGATGTTTGATGTTGTACCAAGAGCCGACCCAATAGTAATAGCGGGCTAGGCGGTTGTTTAAGGCCTCCAAATGTTAAAAGGCATCCAAAATTATCAGGTTTCACGTTTAGGTTTCAGCGTTTACTCTTGTTTTGGCCTTATAATTTAATAAACTATAATGGTAAACGTTTACCAAGTGAAAATTTTGTGTTCGACACTTTGACGTGCTTTTGGCCCCTTTTAGTTAAAGTGAAAATTTTGTATTTTAGTTTAATAGATTTATTAGTTTTTTGCAACTTTTTCTCTTAAGTTTGGTACAAAAATTAGTGTTGTGTTTTAAACTAATAGAATAAATTTTTTAAAGTTTATTTCTATAATACACAACATAAGTTTTGCTAAGTATTTTCTTGCAATTATTTTTTATTATACTTTATTACTTGTTAAATTCAGTATAATTTTAAAGAAGATATGATTTAGTGAAATTCTTTTTTTTTTTTAAAAGAAAAAACAGGACTTTATTTGTTCTTATTATGAAATACACACACATGAATGAACAAAGATGTTTGATGTTGTACCAAGAGCCGACCCAATAGTAATAGCGGGCTAGGCGGTTGTTTAAGGCCTCCAAATGTTAAAAGGCATCCAAAATTATCAGGTTTCACGCTTAGGTTTCAGCCTTTACTCTTGTTTTGGCCTTATAATTTAATAAACTATAATGGTGCAAACGTTGACCAAGTGAAAATTTTGTGTTCGACACTTTGACATGCTTTTGGCCCCTCTTAGTTAAAGTGAAAATTTTGTATTTTAGTTTAATAGATTTATTAGTTTTTTGCAACTTTTTCTCTTAAGTTTGGTACAAAAATTAGTGTTGTGTTTTAAACTAATAGAATAAATTTTTTAAAGTTTATTTCTATAATACACAACATAAGTTTTGCTAAGTATTTTCTTGCAATTATTTTTTATTATACTTTATTACTTGTTAAATTCAGTATAATTCTAAAGAAAATATGATTTAGTGAAATTCTTTTTTTTTTAAAAAGGAAAAAACGGGACTTTATGCTCGTCTCAGAAATGAAAAATAACAATAACATAAAAATTCAATATCAAATAATAAACAAACACGAACAAAATACCAAAAATAAAATTAAAGTGATATTAAAAAAACCGTATGTTTTTTTTTTTTGAGAAATTTACTAACTTGATTTGTTTATTAAATATAGGATGGAGAGTAATAATATGAATGAGAATGATTAATAAAAATTTAGTTTGTATATATATAAACTTATTGAAAGAGTTTTAAGGATATTATATATATCTTTAAAATTTAAAATTTGTTTTGATAGAAAAAGATTTATGATAGAGTTTTAAATACAATTATCTACTTAATAAGCAAATAAAATATAAAAAAATCTAGGAAAAACAAAAAGAGAGCTCTAGAGTAATCAGAAGAGAGTTTTAGACCTAAAAAGTGTTTTAAAGGGTGCTAAGTGTACCCTCAACCTTCTCTTTTAATCATATTGTTTTATTTGGATAATCATGGAAAGGATCTATATCCGATCTTCTTGATATGTTTCTTCGGAGCTGGGTTTTTATTACCTTTGGGAGCTCCGGAAAGGTTATGGCAAACGAAGGTTGAGCTCCGTTCTAGGTACGTATAATAAGTGATTTTTACTTGTACGAAGATGCCTTCGTATCTGCTTTGGGTAGAGGTAAGGCTCCGTATAGGGTAATTCTAACTTTAATTCTAGTTATGCTAGAAATAACTTTGGTTCTTTTCAAAATAGGTGGCAAAGGAGCAATGTGGAACAAGAGCAACCAAGAACCGAGAGTGAAACCAAGGAGGATCCAATCGCCAAGCTCACGACCATGATGGAGAAGTACATGGAGATGAATGACCAGAGGCACGATTCCTTGGACAAGTACACGAGGTTCCTAAATGAGAAAATTGCCAATCTTGACCATAAAGTTGATGCCGTGGTGAGAGATCAACAATCCGATCAAGGGATGTAACACCCCAAGCCGAGGCTCGAAATATTACGGAAATCATATAGCACAAGGTGGGATTAATGTAGAACATGAACTATATGCAGACAAGGGATTCAGTGAATCCATACAATAAGATAAACCAGTGTTGAATACAAGAGAAGTAAGTTATCATCAAGGATTACAATAGTACATCAAAGACGATTAACAGTTCTAAGTACGATGCAAAAGAGAAGGCAAAATTTTGTGTTCGACACTTTGACGTGCTTTTGGCCCCTTTTAGTTAAAGTGAAAATTTTGTATTTTAGTTTAATAGATTTATTAGTTTTTTGCAACTTTTTCTCTTAAGTTTGGTACAAAAATTAGTGTTGTGTTTTAAACTAATAGAATAAATTTTTTAAAGTTTATTTCTATAATACACAACATAAGTTTTGCTAAGTATTTTCTTGCAATTATTTTTTATTATACTTTATTACTTGTTAAATTCAGTATAATTCTAAAGAAGATATGATTTAGTGAAATTCTTTTTTTTTTTTAAAAGAAAAAACAGGACTTTATTTGTTCTTATTATGAAATACACACACATGAATGAACAAAGATGTTTGATGTTGTACCAAGAGCCGACCCAATAGTAATAGCGGGCTAGGCGGTTGTTTAAGGCCTCCAAATGTTAAAAGGCCTCTAAAATTATCAGGTTTCACGCTTAGGTTTCAGCCTTTACTCTTGTTTTGGCCTTATAATTTAATAAACTATAATGGTGCAAACGTTGACCAAGTGAAAATTTTGTGTTCGACACTTTGACATGCTTTTGGCCCCTCTTAGTTAAAGTGAAAATTTTGTATTTTAGTTTAATAGATTTATTAGTTTTTTGCAACTTTTTCGCTTAAGGTTGGTACAAAAATTAGTGTTGTGTTTTAAACTAATAGAATAAATTTTTTAAAGTTTATTTCTATAATACACAACATAAGTTTTGCTAAGTATTTTCTTGCAATTATTTTTTATTATACTTTATTACTTGTTAAATTCAGTATAATTCTAAAGAAAATATGATTTAGTGAAATTCTTTTTTTTTTAAAAAGGAAAAAACGGACTTTATGCTCGTCTCAGAGATGAAAAATAACAATAACATAACAATTCAATATCAAATAATAAACAAACACGAACAAAATACCAAAAATAAAATTAAAGTGATATAAAAAAAACCGTATGTTTTTTTTTTTTTGAGAAATTTACTGAACTTGATTTGTTTATTCAAGATATGAAGAAAAGGAATAATATGAATGAGAATAATTAATAAAAATTTAGGTTGTATATATAATAAATTTATTGAGAGTTTTAAGGATATTATATTATATCTTTAAAATTTTAAAAAAATTTGTTTTGATA
>CM067172.1:100314632-100461305 GCA_034093135.1 Erigeron breviscapus | reverse complement strand
TCAGACTTGGAAAAATTCTTCAAATAAGATATCCAAGTCTTGTGTGGTTGGAGTAGAGAATGATGATTTGACATTTGAAGCAGTCTTTGTTGCGGAAGCTTGTGGACTTTGAAGTTCGGGTCATGAACTGTGTTGTTCAAGAACCATTCCCGAGAGTTCATCAAATCTAACATTCATACTCTCTTCGATTCTCTTGGTTCTTCGGTTATATACTCGATATGCAATGGATTCTCTTGAATAACCGATGAAATATGCCTCATCGCCTTTTGGTTCAAATTTGCCCAGATTTTCTCGATCATTGAGAACATAACATACACATCCAAAAATGTGCAAAAAGTTCACATTGGGCTTTCTTTTGTTGATCACCTCATACGGAGTTTCATCAAACCTCTTGTTTATTATGGATCTGTTTTGAGTAAAACAAGCAGTAGCAACAGCTTCAGCCCATAATTCGGTGGCAACTTCGAATAGGCAAGCATTGTTCTAGCTGCTTCAACAAGAGTTCGATTACGTTCAACTACTCCATTCTGTTGAGGTGTCCTGACAGCAGAAAATTGATGAGTAATACCCATGGACTTGAAGAAACAATCAATCGTTGAATTCTTGAATTCAATGCCATTGTCTGAGCGAACAATTCTAACTGATGATTTAAGATTTACTTGGGTCTTCTTTATGAAATCAATAATTGCAGTCGGTGTCACTCTTTGCATGAAGAAAGAATACCCAAGTGTAACGAGAATAATCATCGACAACCACAAGAATATATCGCTTGCCATGGATACTTTGAACCTTCATTGGGCCACACAAATCCATATGTATAAGGTGCAAAGGACCTTCTGTACTTAGAAACTTTTTTGGTTTGTGTGAAGCTTTCTTCATCTTTCAATTGCACAAGCTGGACAAACATGTTCACTTTCATACTTGTAGTCCGGAAGACCTTCAACAAGTTGTTTATCCACGAGCGCATTAATCGTTTGAAAATTAAGATGAGAAAGACGGCTATGCCATAACCAAGAATTTTGTGCAGTTGCTTTAGAAAGAAGACAAATCTCTGAAGAATTGGATGGAATGTTGTTGAGATCAATAGTGAACAAGTTATTGTCTCTTGTTCCAGTAAGAATATCCACACCATCTTCAGTCTGCACTTTGCATTCATATCTCCTGAATAATACTTGAAGATCATTGTCACAAATTGTCCAACACTGAAAAGATTGTGTCCTAATCCTTCAACATAGGAAACTCTCTTTATAGTGACACCATTTTTAACAATGTCTCCGTAACCAAGAATAGGAGCGATATGATCATTTCCGAATCTGACGGTTCCCATAAACTTTTCAACAAAGTTCGAAAGAATGGACTTGTTTCCAGTCATATGACGTGAACATCCCGAGTCAACATACCAAACACAAATGAGGTATTCCTGCAAGGACAAGAAATATGTTTTAGGTACCCATGTAGATTGGGTCCTTGCAGGTTAGAAGGATAACATGCAAGTACACATTAAAATAAACATCAAGCAAAATAACACACAAGGAAACTTTTTATTCAAACAATAAACAAACACACAAAATTGTTCAAAACACACATACGAATTACAGACAAAGAAATGTAATGGGTTATACACAAGTTTTGATACAAGCAGGACTAGTCCTAGATGTAGTAACATTATCTAATGTATTTGATCTACGGACAATCCATACTTGTTTGACATGGGTAGTGTTTCCATCAAGTTTGAGTTTTCTAGTAGCATGCAAGAATCTATCTTTTGGAATCCATTTACTGCTACTTTTCATGCACAAGTCACCTGAAACACGAACATTTTTAGAGTTAGAAACTAATTTAGCTTTTATGTTCTGAACAGGTTTCTTCTTGATGGTTTGTGATCTTATTCACTTTCTTAATGTTATTAGGTGACAACCATCCATACTGGTCTTTGTATTTAGTCATGCCTGTAAAGTATCTCTAACCCTCTGTAAAGTGCACTTAGGATTCTTCTGAGAATACCTAGGGAAACTAGAATACCTAACCTGCTGAGGTTGTTTGTTACTGAATGAGAAAGTTTCATTTTTAACAATCTTTGGACCACTTCTTGTTTTGACTTCTTTTTGGGACTGAGGTTCAGATTTAACCTTGTACATCTTTGGTTGCCTAGAAGTCTTTTGAACTGTGGGAACTTTCTTTGAATTATGACCTGAATCCTTCTTTGATGATTGATTGAACTTCGGTTTCGAAACATTCTTTGGTGATGGTTTAGTTGTTGGTTTTGAATCAGTCTTGGGTGAAGGATTGGTCTTTGATTGTTGGTCGGTCTTTGGTCTTTGGAACTTATCGAATGATGAAAGTTTTGAAGAGTGTGACTTTGGATTCTTCTTTAGATTCAAATCAAGTTTTTCCTCCTTTTGAACAAAAAGTTTCTCAAATTCAGGATTAAAATCATGATTTTCTTCCAAAAATGTTGACATTTCATCAGTTTCCAATTTCACACTGACTTCACTTTTCTTCATTGGACATGGACTTCTCTTGAGTGGAATTGATGCTTTTTCTTTTTCTTTGTGAAATTGAAGTGCTATTTTCTGAAATTCGAATTCAACTTTTAAATCATTAAGTTCCTTTAGCATATTCAATCTCTGTTCTCTTTCTTTTTCAAACTTTTGTTTGAAAGCATCAATGTCATTCAAGTACGATAAAGTTCCCTTAGAAAACTTGGTAAAGGTCTCAATTTCAGAAGTAATCGGGAAGAAATAATCATCAACATCATGAACATCATCTAAATCACCATCAGTTTGAACAGAGACATGTACAACTAGACTCTCAGGTTGCACAGATGCATTCATGATTTCACAAATTGAACATGCAGTTTGTGAAGTTTTCTCATTTTGACACATAGATTGGTTTGGTGTAGATGGAGTGGCCATAACTTCACAAACAGGACAATCGGGGTGATCACAATCATTTTCATGATTCTTGGGTGGGTCTTTGACATAGTGATTTTGAGTTCGCAGATTATCTATCAAAGATTGCTTTTCATCAAGTGACTTTTGCAAATCCTCTATTACCTTTTCCAAAACTATTTGTGGAACATAAGGTCTCAAATTTTCAGGTTTTGGAATAGGAATAGAATTTTCCAAAGGTTTTTCAGTAAAACACTCAAGAATTTCAGGTATGACAGCCTCATGATTGTCTTTGATTGTTTTCTGTGTAGAGTTAGCGAAGAAATCATATGACTCATCCATTAACTCATAGTTAAAATAGACTTTTGCACCCTTTTCTAGAAAATCATCAGCCTCATAATCACTATCAGTCGGTCTCACAAATTGGTCTGTCATCCCACATCTCAAATAAGACTCGTTGTATAATGTTGGGAACTTCTTCTTGTGCTTCGAGCAAACATTTTGGATTGTCATAACCCAACCCTGATGTGAATATTGTTCCTGAATTTCTTGGCCTATTTAAAAAGACTTGTTGATATGAACGATTGATCTTATACAACTTTTCTTGATAAGACTTGATTTCAGCTTTCAGCTCATCATTTTCTTTATCAAGTTTTTGTTTAAGAGAATCTTTTATGCAACATTCATATTTTAGGTCAGAAATTTTGTTTTCAAATTCCGTCACATCCGGGATAGATTCTTTCAATTGCACATTTAAAGACTCAATGTCCTCAGCCAATGCATTTGCTCGAAACATCTCATTGGTCTTTTCAACTTGAAGTTGTCTGACAGTCTTGCTCAGTTCAAGAACTTTGGTCTCAAGTTCTTGTTTCTCAAGATGCAGTTTGGAGTTTTGAGTAAAAGAGACTGCTGCTTTTTCAGATTTCAAATTATCAACATCTTTTTGAAGTGAATCAATTTTAATTTGAAAATCTTTTTCTTTGTCCTCCAAATCTTTCTTTAACTTTAAATTCTTTTTACTCAACTCCCTGCAATCTTTCCTTGCAGTATCAGACATATCCATATAATGTTTTAACATTGATTTGGGAAAAGAGATTACCTCATCCTCGACTTCAGAAGAGCTTTCTTTATTTTCCTCCAACTCCTTTGACTTCTTGATCCTTGTCATAAAGCACACATTTGCTGCAAGTTCGTCTGTCTCCTCGTCAGAAAGATGTAACCATTTGTCATCCTCAGCGAGAAGAGCAATTCCGCTTTCCTCCTGTCTTGCCAGCAAAAGTTTGTATTTGTAGTACTCGGAGTTCTTCTGTCGAGGTTTGGTGCAGTTGATTGCAAAATGTCCAGTCAAGCCACAGTTATAACACTTCTTGTCTTCATTTCTTCTGTCCATTACCTTCTTCTCAAACTTCCTCTGATTTTCATATTTCTTCTCACCACCAACAAACTCTTTCTTCTGATCAAACTTAGGAGCATTCGCATTTTTAGCATACGAAGAGACTGATGAAGTCCTAAGTTGATTGTTTGTTGGTTTCTTCTTGAAGAATTTCTTCTTGAAAGCCTTGGTGAAATAAGCGAGTTCCTTGTACATCTCTTTTTGCTTCTCATCCAGATCAGAATCACTCATCTCACTCGAATCAGAATCAGTTTGAACTTCAACAAAACTGTGTCTTGACAGTCTTCTTCTTTTCAGCAACCAAAGCCAATGGATCTGAATGTTCACTCTCTTCTTTCTTCTTCTGAATTCTTTTAACATCTTCCACATTCAGTTGTAGTTTTTCAAACAGAGTGTGAATGGTGAGTTTTCCGAAGTCTGATTGTTGGTTGAGTTGGGTTCCATACACTTGCCATTCCTCTTCCAGATTCTTGATAAATTTGATGTTCAGTTCCATATTGGTTCTCTTCACATCATTCTTTCTCAGCTCATTGATGACATTGCAGAATCTGATGTACACCTCATTCAATGGTTCACCTTTTTGTTGTTTGAATGTTTCATACATGTTTAGAACAGTCGACAACCTAATGGTGGTTGATACATCTGATTCTTCCATCTGCTTTTCCACTTCATCCCAAATGTCTTTTCCTGTCTCATAGGAATCAACATTGCAATATATGTCATCTGGAAGTGCTTGATAAAGAAAGGCAATTGCAATCTGATCAGCCTCAACTCTGCTTCTATGATCAGTATTCCAACTCTCTTCAGGTAAAACTTCTCCATTAACTGGTTCTTTGGAATTTCAGGACCATCTTTGTAAGACTTTCTCAGCAGTTTTCCATTCTTCTGCCTGTCTATCCAGTTCAGAAACCTTTTCTTCCATTGAGGATAAGATCCTCTAAACAAGACAGGTGGTCTTCCTTCAGAACCAAGTGCTAAAGCTTCCCTTGAAGCCATTTCAATCAATTAAAAGACTTGGACAAAATTTGAGATTTTTCAATTTCAACTAAATGCAGAGCTTAAACCTCTGCAAATAGAACAAGTAAGAAGTTTCAAAATTTCAAAATCTTGATTTTTCAACCCACGTGAAGACTATTGATGAAAAATGGTTTTGAGAAATTTTCTTGAAAAATTTTGATTTGAGATTCTTAAAAACAACTAAGTGCCGAGCTTAATTCTCTGCAAATGTATAAGTGCAATCAACTTCAACACAAAAACAACTGAATGCCGAGCTTAAATCTCTGCAAACAGTACAACTTATAAAGTCACTTGGTCGAAGAATCAATTTCAACTATTTGCCGAGCAAATAACTCTGCAAACAGTACAAAACTTGTTTGCCGAGCTTAAACTTCTGCAAACACACTGCAATACTTCAGTCTCAAATCAAGAATTCTCAAAAACAACTATTTGCCGAGCAAAAATCCTTGAAACACCTATTTGCCGAGCAAAAATCTCTGCAAATAGAACAAGTGACCAGAACACTTAACCAAATTTCTTGAAACAACTATTTGCCGAGCAATAAGCTCTGCAAATAGTACAAGTGAATTTCTAGTACTTAGTCAAATTTCTGAAACACGTATTTGCCGAGCAACTTGCTCTGCAAATAGTACAAGTAAGAATCACACTTTAGCCAAAGACTTCTGCAAATGCGAGTAACCACAACACGACAAAATAGTCGGTTAGGTTATCTTCTATGTTCAGCCAACCCCTTATTTGCAGAGAAGACTGAAAATCTTCGATATCTTCTTCATTTTTGCGAATTAGAACTCGAATTTTATATCAAAATGTTCAGAAAATCAATGCGCACAAATCCTCAAACAAATTAGATGCTAATTTCAACTGGAAATCAAACCCTCACGAAACAGCGATTTGTAGAGCTCGATCAAAAACAACTCAAATGATGAAATTAGCTTCTGAAATTGATAGCGAAGGAAGATATACTGATATTGAATCGATCGGTGAACAAAATTAGAACAGAAACACACTTAATTTGCAGAATCACTGAAACAGTGAGCTCTGCAAATGAACCTTTCAGAAAAATGCTCAAATTCTGAAATTAAGCACAAATTAAGCTTGTAATAAGCTTTTGGATCGTTCAGATACTCTGATTGATCTCTGATACCAATTGTTAAATTTAGAATTCGAGCTTTTGTGTGTGTTTAAGTGTGTGTTAATGGTGGTTTCTAGTGAGAGAATGTAGAGAGAGAGTAGAGAGATATCAGGGAAGGATTGGTTTGTATTATGTGATCAAAAGTTACAATTAACATAATGGAGGGGGTTTATATACATATGAGCTATTTACACTATGCCCCCTTCCATTGTAACAAGTTTACATTCTAAGTACAAAACAACATAAGGTACACAAATCAACTACTACATTTATATTTCTAACAACAAAGCCAAAATTTAATAACAAATTTTTCACATAAACACATAAGGTGCTGATTGGAAACTTCCAGCAGCTTCACAACCCATTTAGGCCTAGAGGATGGCCGAACTGGACTTAGCACAGAACTACAAAGTTGTAGCCCTATGAGTCAAGTATCTACTGTTCAAAGGACGACTTCTAAATCCTTACGGATTAAAAGATATGATCGTTTTAGTGGACTGGTGTCAAGCAGCAACATTAATATAATTATCACATTGTCAAACAATTAATTATTTTAATTATCCCTAAAAGACCTAGTGATCAAGTAATTTTATCATTATAACTAAGTAATAATCATGAATCAATTGCATGTAAAAACTCATGATTATTACTTCTTTTTAACAATTAAAATAGAGGTAATCCATAAACGCATGCAATTAACACATTAATCATGCAATAAATCAAAACTTGCAATTTGGGTTTCCTAAAAAAAAAATTTATTTCCAGATTTTCGAATTGGGGTTTATCAAAAAAAAAAAATTTATTGTTTATTTCATTATTTTATTACAATTAAACCAATTAATTAATAAAATAATCAAAAAAAATTCATAAAAAATTCGAAAAATATGAAACCTTAACCCCCCTTCAAGTTTTGATTTTAGGTAATTAAAAATCACATGGGTGGCTCTGATACCACTGTTGGAATATATAACTAAATATCATTATTCACGAGTACGCAACGGAAGCAAATCAAACCATGTAATCAAATAATTAACCTTGAAATAGGATTAAGGAATACCTCTTAATGTAAATGATAAAGTAAAGAAACTTTAAAAGGATTTGAAGTAAATCCCTCTACGATTGCACACACGATCCACCGATATAGGTGTGCTAGCACTTGATCACGAACCGAACAACCTTTGGCTTGATCTCCTTCTTCAAAACCGAAAACCAAAAACCCAAAGGGTTTTCCCTTGGTTTGGCCGTCCAAAAGAATGAGAGGAGAGAAGGAGATGAAAGGTTTTAGGAGTTATAACTTTTTAGTTTGTTGTAGAAAACCATAAGGCTACCTTTAGTATTTATAGGTAGGATTAAACTTGGCCATCAAGTTTAGGGTTTCACTATGAAACCTAGTAGGGAGGCCGGCCCCCTATATGCTTTTCTAGAACCTTCCCTAATCGTTTTAATTACAATTATCTCCTTACTTTAATGACCGTTAGCTAGTAACCGTTAAATATTAACGACCGTTCGTTAACTTATTCGTGATCCATATTAATTAATAAATCAATTAATATTAACTATATTTGAATCGAGACGTGTGACCCCGTAGGCTCAAATCATTTCCGGACATACGTTCATTTTACGTCTCGCAGAAACGAGACGAATCAAGCCTTCGCCCGAAACGGCCTTTTTCTATGAGTTTTGGACATTTTTATGTTTTTTTCAGGTTTTTATGGACCTTTATTTTGTTATAACTTTCGGCCCACTAATGTTTTTAGGCCCGTTCGAAATTTGCTTGCTTATTTATATGTATCACATCATGGGGAAATGATCAGTTTTCAGATAATAAAAAAATCATTTTTCCCTAATCACATATGTGTGTGTTTTAGTGTGAAATTCCTAATTTTCGGTATTCTCTTTTGAATCAACGAATTTTAGAAGGATTGTTTCTGGGTATTCTTAGAATCAATAGAATCAATTATTTATCTTTATTCCGTCTGCGTCAATTGGTATCAAAGCCTAAATTCCTGGTCGATATGCCTCCCAGGAGAACAAGAAATGTTAATGATGTGCATGAGCAGGATTTGGAGGAGCGAATTACAGAAAGATTGGAGGGGCGATTGGAGGAGCGATTGGATCGATTTGCTGATGATTTCATTAATCAGATGAATGCCTTGATGAATCAAAGAGGGCGTCATAATCGTAATTATCATGAAGATGAGGATGAAAATCCATTTGCTGGTGGTGGTGACTGTTCATCTTCTGATGAAGATCCAGAGCCAAATCAACGGGGTAATAACAGTCGTTGGGAGTCTGGAATAAGAACCAGTATTCCTGAGTTTGATGGTGATACTTTGAACCCAAAAAATTTCATTGATTGGATTGCTGTTGTTGAAGAAGTTTTCAAATTCAAGGGGGTTCCAGAAGACAAGAAAGTCTCGCTAATCGCTACTAGGCTTCGTGGTAGGGCATCTGCTTGGTGGCAACAATTGAAACTTACACGGGTGAGAGTTGGAAAGTCAAAAGTCAGAACCTGGCAGAAGATGAAGAAGTGTATGAGGGCCAACTTTATTCCTCATAATTATCAACGTTTAATGTACCAGCGGTTGCAGAATCTGAAACAGGGTTCCAAATCTGTTGAAGATTACATCACTGAATTCTATCAATTAATTACAAGAAAAGATATTCAAGAGACAGAAGAACAGCTTGTCTCTCGTTACATTGGCGGGTTGAGGGTCCAGATTATGGACTTTGTTAACATGTTTGATCCTGTAAAACTTTCTGAAGCACATCAACGTGCCCTAGCATATGAGAAACAGAACCGACGGGTTGGTGGTTCATCTTCTGCCATGACAGGGGGAAGTTCAGGTTCGGGCCCCACGACATCTCGTTTTATTCCTAACCAAGCAAAATAGGTTGGTGGAACCTCTGGTACAGTTTCAAAAGGGGCAAGTTCTAGTGGCTTGAAATGTTTTAATTGTGGTGAATCTGGTCACCGTCAGTCAGATTGCAAAAAGCCTGGTAAGAGACACTTGTATGTTGATCCGAATGATGGGGAAGACGATGAGGAGGCCGATGGAGAATATGAAGAGGCCCCAGTGTTTGATGAAGAGCCCGAGTATGACGAAGAAAAGGTGGTCGGAGATGTGGGAGTGAATTTGGTGGTTAGGAGATCGTGTTATACACCAAAGGCTAATGAAGATGACGCTTAGACATAACATCTTCCATTCAACATGTACCGTGTTGGGGAAGGTTTGCTCTTTTGTTGTTGATCCAGGAAGTTGTGATAATTTGGTTTCCGACGAGGCTGTCAAGAAGTTGGCCTTGAAAACAGAAAATCACCCTAAGCCCTACAAGCTTCAGTGGCTTAAGAAAGGAGGCGAGGTAACAGTATCTAAATGTTCAATTGAGTCGTTAGTTTCTTTACCTTTAAAGTCTCATATGTTTGTGCATAAAATTATGTTAATTCATAAAACGAAGATATAATGATCCAAAATATGATTTTAAATGGTTTAGTTAGTATTTTTAAAAAAAAATTAATTTAAAAGACTTAGCCCGTTCAGAAATAAAAAGACTTACATTAGAAAAATATATAAATCATACAAAATGCATATTTTGAAAAGTATGTTACCTACACTACATGACTTTAACCTAAATTATATTTAGTAATTTGTGATTATTAGTAGTAGCAAATATTTAGTAGTAATTAGTAATCTAAATATGGTTAGTGATGTCAGCAAAACAATCCAAAGGTTAAAATTTAAAATTGCTTTCCATCCAAGGGTTAAGGTTTTTTTAAAAAGTATTTTAAGATGTTCTTTTATACTTATTGTTAGATACAATATTATGTAGTATATAGAAATGTCCACACTCTTACGAGTCGAGTCACGTTTCGAGTCACGAGTCAAAAATCATGTTTTCTAGTCGAGTCAAAAGTTACGAGCCGACAGCTATGGACGGACAACGAAAAGAACAACTATCAGCTACATATGTTCTAAATACACAATATAAAAAAATTACATTATTAAAAGTTTGAAACATATAAACTATTTCATCTTTGATTTCACTCCACATAGTTTTGAAGTAATTATTTGTTGGCATTACAAATTGTTAACACCACCATAAAAAATGACGGAATATCCAAAATTTAACTGAGAAAATGCATAAGAAAAATATAGCTATGGGGATTGGGGGTGTAAGTTTTGTGAGCTCGATTTGAATCTCCATCCTTTTAACCGCACTTCTGTTACTTTAATCAAAGTGAAATCCTGTTACGTTGTAGTTGTCGTATGACATCATGAATAGGAATTTGTAGATCGGATGCTTACTCGTTCATATTCCAGCATTCCAAAAGACGATGCAATGGAGCTTCTTTGAAATTCTAAAGCTGAAGCTAAGATTAATGGGGGATAACATATATGCTTCTAGTAGCAATATAACTAGGTGCTTCCAAAGCAATTTTTAAAAACAAATTTACATTTTTGGACCTCTAACTATTATAAATATACACATATAATCTTTTATTTACCTTTGGAAACATCTAACTTATATGTTCTAGAAGCATATTGGTTATACAACATGCATATCAACAGGACTTTATTTGTTCTTATTATGAAATACACACACATGAATGAACAAAGATGTTTGATGTTGTACCAAGAGCCGACCCAATAGTAATAGCGGGCTAGGCGGTTGTTTAAGGCCTCCAAATGTTAAAAGGCATCCAAAATTATCAGGTTTCACGCTTAGGTTTCAGCCTTTACTCTTGTTTTGGCCTTATAATTTAATAAACTATAAAGGTGCAAACGTTGACCAAGTGAAAATTTTGTGTTCAACACTTAGGCTATCCGGAGCAATAACACGCTCTTGAGCGTTTCCTGGTCCCACCACAAGCACGCCTGCTTTCCTCCTTCAATTTTCTCACGCCCTACCCTTGTTTTTGACCAAGAACGCCCCTCGGAGCACTGTTCCGGGCGTTCCCGGGGCGTTCCGAGGGGAAAAAGTGAAATTGAAGGCTTAAGAAACGCTTTGGTCCTGATAGTCTTAGACGTGCTTCTGGCCGCCTTTTAGTTAAAGTGAAAATTTTGTATTTTAGTTTAATAGATTTATTAGTTTTTTGCAACTTTTTCTCTTAAGTTTGGTACAAAAATTAGTGTTGTGTTTTAAACTAATAGAATAAATTTTTTAAAGTTTATTTCTATAATACACAACATAAGTTTTGCTAAGTATTTTCTTGCAATTATTTTTTATTATACTTTATTACTTGTTAAATTCAGTATAATTCTAAAGAAGATATGATTTAGTGAAATTTTTTTTTAAAAAAATTAATTTAAAAGACTTAGCCCGTTCAGAAATAAAAAGACTTACATTAGAAAAATATATAAATCATACAAAATGCATATTTTGAAAAGTATGTTACCTACACTACATGACTTTAACCTAAATTATATTTAGTAATTTGTGATTATTAGTAGTAGCAAATATTTAGTAGTAATTAGTAATCTAAATATGGTTAGTGATGTCAGCAAAACAATCCAAAGGTTAAAATTTAAAATTGTTTTCCATCCAAGGGTTAAGGTTTTTTTAAAAAGTATTTTAAGATGTTCTTTTATACTTATTGTTAGATACAATATTATGTAGTATATAGAAATGTCCACACTCTTACGAGTCGAGTCACGTTTCGAGTCACGAGTCAAAAATCATGTTTTCTAGTCGAGTCAAAAGTTACGAGCCGACAGCTATGGACGGACAACGAAAAGAACAACTATCAGCTACATATGTTCTAAATACACAATATAAAAAAATTACATTATTAAAAGTTTGAAACATATAAACTATTTCATCTTTGATTTCACTCCACATAGTTTTGAAGTAATTATTTGTTGGCATTACAAATTGTTAACACCACCATAAAAAATGACGGAATATCCAAAATTTAACTGAGAAAATGCATAAGAAAAATATAGCTATGGGGATTGGGGGTGTAAGTTTTGTGAGCTCGATTTGAATCTCCATCCTTTTAACCGCACTTCTGTTACTTTAATCAAAGTGAAATCCTGTTACGTTGTAGTTGTCGTATGACATCATGAATAGGAATTTGTAGATCGGATGCTTACTCGTTCATATTCCAGCATTCCAAAAGACGATGCAATGGAGCTTCTTTGAAATTCTAAAGCTGAAGCTAAGATTAATGGGGGATAACATATATGCTTCTAGTAGCAATATAACTAGGTGCTTCCAAAGCAATTTTTAAAAACAAATTTACATTTTTGGACCTCTAACTATTATAAATATACACATATAATCTTTTATTTACCTTTGGAAACACTAACTTATATGCTTCTAGAAGCATATTGGTTATACAACATGCATAAAAACAGGACTTTATTTGTTCTTATTATGAAATACACACACATGAATGAACAAAGATGTTTGATGTTGTACCAAGAGCCGACCCAATAGTAATAGCGGGCTAGGCGGTTGTTTAAGGCCTCCAAATGTTAAAAGGCCTCTAAAATTATCAGGTTTCACGCTTAGGTTTCAGCCTTTACTCTTGTTTTGGCCTTATAATTTAATAAACTATAAAGGTGCAAACGTTGACCAAGTGAAAATTTTGTGTTCAACACTTAGGCTATCCGGAGCAATAACACGCTCTTGAGCGTTTCCTGGTCCCACCACAAGCACGCCTACTTTCCTCCTTCAATTTTCTCACGCCCTACGCTTGTTTTTGACCAAGAACGCCCCTCGGAGCACTGTTCCGGGCGTTCCCGGGGCGTTCCGAGGGGAAAAAGTGAAATTGAAGGCTTAAGAAACGCTTTGGTCCTGATAGTCTTAGACGTGCTTCTGGCCGCCTTTTAGTTAAAGTGAAAATTTTGTATTTTAGTTTAATAGATTTATTAGTTTTTTGCAACTTTTTCTCTTAAGTTTGGTACAAAAATTAGTGTTGTGTTTTAAACTAATAGAATAAATTTTTTAAAGTTTATTTCTATAATACACAACATAAGTTTTGCTAAGTATTTTCTTGCAATTATTTTTTATTATACTTTATTACTTGTTAAATTCAGTATAATTCTAAAGAAGATATGATTTAGTGAAATTTTTTTTTAAAAAAAGGAAAAAACAGGACTTTATTTGTTCTTATTATGAAATACACACACATGAATGAACAAAGATGTTTGATGTTGTACCAAGAGCCGACCCAATAGTAATAGCGGGCTAGGCGGTTGTTTAAGGCCTCCAAATGTTAAAAGGCCTCTAAAATTATCAGGTTTCACGTTTAGGTTTCAGCGTTTACTCTTGTTTTGGCCTTATAATTTAATAAACTATAATGGTAAACGTTTACCAAGTGAAAATTTTGTGTTCGACACTTTGACGTGCTTTTGGCCCCTTTTAGTTAAAGTGAAAATTTTGTATTTTAGTTTAATAGATTTATTAGTTTTTTGCAACTTTTTCTCTTAAGTTTGGTACAAAAATTAGTGTTGTGTTTTAAACTAATAGAATAAATTTTTTAAAGTTTATTTCTATAATACACAACATAAGTTTTGCTAAGTATTTTCTTGCAATTATTTTTTATTATACTTTATTACTTGTTAAATTCAGTATAATTCTAAAGAAGATATGATTTAGTGAAATTTTTTTTTAAAAAAAGGAAAAAACAGGACTTTATTTGTTCTTATTATGAAATACACACACATGAATGAACAAAGATGTTTGATGTTGTACCAAGAGCCGACCCAATAGTAATAGCGGGCTAGGCGGTTGTTTAAGGCCTCCAAATGTTAAAAGGCCTCTAAAATTATCAGGTTTCACGCTTAGGTTTCAGCCTTTACTCTTGTTTTGGCCTTATAATTTAATAAACTATAAAGGTGCAAACGTTGACCAAGTGAAAATTTTGTGTTCAACACTTAGGCTATCCGGAGCAATAACACGCTCTTGAGCGTTTCCTGGTCCCACCACAAGCACGCCTGCTTTCCTCCTTCAATTTTCTCACGCCCTACCCTTGTTTTTGACCAAGAACGCCCCTCGGAGCACTGTTCCGGGCGTTCCGGGCGTTCCGAGGGGAAAAAGTGAAATTGAAGGCTTAAGAAACGCTTTGGTCCTGATAGTCTTAGACGTGCTTCTGGCCGCCTTTTAGTTAAAGTGAAAATTTTGTATTTTAGTTTAATAGATTTATTAGTTTTTTGCAACTTTTTCTCTTAAGTTTGGTACAAAAATTAGTGTTGTGTTTTAAACTAATAGAATAAATTTTTTAAAGTTTATTTCTATAATACACAACATAAGTTTTGCTAAGTATTTTCTTGCAATTATTTTTTATTATACTTTATTACTTGTTAAATTCAGTATAATTTTAAAGAAGATATGATTTAGTGAAATTCTTTTTTTTTTAAAAAAGAAAAAACAGGACTTTATTTGTTCTTATTATGAAATACACACACATGAATGAACAAAGATGTTTGATGTTGTACCAAGAGCCGACCCAATAGTAATAGCGGGCTAGGCGGTTGTTTAAGGCCTCCAAATGTTAAAAGGCCTCTAAAATTATCAGGTTTCACGTTTTGGTTTCAGCGTTTACTCTTGTTTTGGCCTTATAATTTAATAAACTATAATGGTAAACGTTTACCAAGTGAAAATTTTGTGTTCGACACTTTGACGTGCTTTTGGCCCCTTTTAGTTAAAGTGAAAATTTTGTATTTTAGTTTAATAGATTTATTAGTTTTTTGCAACTTTTTCTCTTAAGTTTGGTACAAAAATTAGTGTTGTGTTTTAAACTAATAGAATAAATTTTTTAAAGTTTATTTCTATAATACACAACATAAGTTTTGCTAAGTATTTTCTTGCAATTATTTTTTATTATACTTTATTACTTGTTAAATTCAGTATAATTCTAAAGAAGATATGATTTAGTGAAATTCTTTTTTTTTTTTTAAAAGAAAAAACAGGACTTTATTTGTTCTTATTATGAAATACACACACATGAATGAACAAAGATGTTTGATGTTGTACCAAGAGCCGACCCAATAGTAATAGCGGGCTAGGCGGTTGTTTAAGGCCTCCAAATGTTAAAAGGCCTCTAAAATTATCAGGTTTCACGTTTAGGTTTCAGCCTTTACTCTTGTTTTGGCCTTATAATTTAATAAACTATAATGGTGCAAACGTTGACCAAGTGAAAATTTTGTGTTCGACACTTTGACATGCTTTTGGCCCCTCTTAGTTAAAGTGAAAATTTTGTATTTTAGTTTAATAGATTTATTAGTTTTTTGCAACTTTTTCTCTTAAGTTTGGTACAAAAATTAGTGTTGTGTTTTAAACTAATAGAATAAATTTTTTAAAGTTTATTTCTATAATACACAACATAAGTTTTGCTAAGTATTTTCTTGCAATTATTTTTTATTATACTTTATTACTTGTTAAATTCAGTATAATTTTAAAGAAGATATGATTTAGTGAAATTCTTTTTTTTTTTTAAAAGAAAAAACAGGACTTTATTTGTTCTTATTATGAAATACACACACATGAATGAACAAAGATGTTTGATGTTGTACCAAGAGCCGACCCAATAGTAATAGCGGGCTAGGCGGTTGTTTAAGGCCTCCAAATGTTAAAAGGCCTCTAAAATTATCAGGTTTCACGCTTAGGTTTCAGCCTTTACTCTTGTTTTGGCCTTATAATTTAATAAACTATAATGGTGCAAACGTTGACCAAGTGAAAATTTTGTGTTCGACACTTTGACATGCTTTTGGCCCCTCTTAGTTAAAGTGAAAATTTTGTGTTCGACACTTTGACATGCTTTTGGCCCCTCTTAGTTAAAGTGAAAATTTTGTATTTTAGTTTAATAGATTTATTAGTTTTTTGCAACTTTTTCTCTTAAGTTTGGTACAAAAATTAGTGTTGTGTTTTAAACTAATAGAATAAATTTTTTAAAGTTTATTTCTATAATACACAACATAAGTTTTGCTAAGTATTTTCTTGCAATTATTTTTTATTATACTTTATTACTTGTTAAATTCAGTATAATTTTAAAGAAGATATGATTTAGTGAAATTCTTTTTTTTTTTTAAAAGAAAAAACAGGACTTTATTTGTTCTTATTATGAAATACACACACATGAATGAACAAAGATGTTTGATGTTGTACCAAGAGCCGACCCAATAGTAATAGCGGGCTAGGCGGTTGTTTAAGGCCTCCAAATGTTAAAAGGCATCTAAAATTATCAGGTTTCACGCTTAGGTTTCAGCCTTTACTCTTGTTTTGGCCTTATAATTTAATAAACTATAATGGTGCAAACGTTGACCAAGTGAAAATTTTGTGTTCGACACTTTGACATGCTTTTGGCCCCTCTTAGTTAAAGTGAAAATTTTGTATTTTAGTTTAATAGATTTATTAGTTTTTTGCAACTTTTTCTCTTAAGTTTGGTACAAAAATTAGTGTTGTGTTTTAAACTAATAGAATAAATTTTTTAAAGTTTATTTCTATAATACACAACATAAGTTTTGCTAAGTATTTTCTTGCAATTATTTTTTATTATACTTTATTACTTGTTAAATTCAGTATAATTCTAAAGAAGATATGATTTAGTGAAATTCTTTTTTTTTTAAAGGAAAAAACGGGACTTTATGCTCGTCTCAGAAATGAAAAATAACAATAACATAAAAATTCAATATCAAATAATAAACAAACACGAACAAAATACCAAAAATAAAATTAAAGTGATATTAAAAAAACCGTATGTTTTTTTTTTTTTGAGAAATTTACTAGACTTGATTTGTTTATTAAATATAGGATGGAGAGTAATAATATGAATGAGAATGATTAATAAAAATTTAGTTTGTATATATATAATTTATTGAGAGTTTTAAGGATATTATATATATCTTTAAAATTTAAAACGATTTGTTTTGATAGAAAAAGATTTATGATAAAGTTTTAAATATAATTATCTATTTAATAAAAAAAAAAAAAAAAAAAAAAAAAAAAAAAAAAAAAAAAAAAAAAAAAAAAAAAAAAAAAAAAAAAAAAAAAAAAAAAAAAAAAAAAAAAAAAAAAAAAAAAAAAAAAAAAAAAAAAAAAAAAAAAAAAAAAAAAAAAAAAAAAAAAAAAAAAAAAAAAAAAAAAAAAAAAAAAAAAAAAAAAAAAAAAAAAAAAAAAAAAAAAAAAAAAAAAAAAAAAAAAAAAAAAAAAAAAAAAAAAAAAAAAAAAAAAAAAAAAAAAAAAAAAAAAAAAAAAAAAAAAAAAAAAAAAAAAAAAAAAAAAAAAAAAAAAAAAAAAAAAAAAAAAAAAAAAAAAAAAAAAAAAAAAAAAAAAAAAAAAAAAAAAAAAAAAAAAAAAAAAAAAAAAAAAAAAAAAAAAAAAAAAAAAAAAAAAAAAAAAAAAAAAAAAAAAAAAAAAAAAAAAAAAAAAAAAAAAAAAAAAAAAAAAAAAAAAAAAAAAAAAAAAAAAAAAAAAAAAAAAAAAAAAAAAAAAAAAAAAAAAAAAAAAAAAAAAAAAAAAAAAAAAAAAAAAAAAAAAAAAAAAAAAAAAAAAAAAAAAAAAAAAAAAAAAAAAAAAAAAAAAAAAAAAAAAAAAAAAAAAAAAAAAAAAAAAAAAAAAAAAAAAAAAAAAAAAAAAAAAAAAAAAAAAAAAAAAAAAAAAAAAAAAAAAAAAAAAAAAAAAAAAAAAAAAAAAAAAAAAAAAAAAAAAAAAAAAAAAAAAAAAAAAAAAAAAAAAAAAAAAAAAAAAAAAAAAAAAAAAAAAAAAAAAAAAAAAAAAAAAAAAAAAAAAAAAAAAAAAAAAAAAAAAAAAAAAAAAAAAAAAAAAAAAAAAAAAAAAAAAAAAAAAAAAAAAAAAAAAAAAAAAAAAAAAAAAAAAAAAAAAAAAAAAAAAAAAAAAAAAAAAAAAAAAAAAAAAAAAAAAAAAAAAAAAAAAAAAAAAAAAAAAAAAAAAAAAAAAAAAAAAAAAAAAAAAAAAAAAAAAAAAAAAAAAAAAAAAAAAAAAAAAAAAAAAAAAAAAAAAAAAAAAAAAAAAAAAAAAAAAAAAAAAAAAAAAAAAAAAAAAAAAAAAAAAAAAAAAAAAAAAAAAAAAAAAAAAAAAAAAAAAAAAAAAAAAAAAAAAAAAAAAAAAAAAAAAAAAAAAAAAAAAAAAAAAAAAAAAAAAAAAAAAAAAAAAAAAAAAAAAAAAAAAAAAAAAAAAAAAAAAAAAAAAAAAAAAAAAAAAAAAAAAAAAAAAAAAAAAAAAAAAAAAAAAAAAAAAAAAAAAAAAAAAAAAAAAAAAAAAAAAAAAAAAAAAAAAAAAAAAAAAAAAAAAAAAAAAAAAAAAAAAAAAAAAAAAAAAAAAAAAAAAAAAAAAAAAAAAAAAAAAAAAAAAAAAAAAAAAAAAAAAAAAAAAAAAAAAAAAAAAAAAAAAAAAAAAAAAAAAAAAAAAAAAAAAAAAAAAAAAAAAAAAAAAAAAAAAAAAAAAAAAAAAAAAAAAAAAAAAAAAAAAAAAAAAAAAAAAAAAAAAAAAAAAAAAAAAAAAAAAAAAAAAAAAAAAAAAAAAAAAAAAAAAAAAAAAAAAAAAAAAAAAAAAAAAAAAAAAAAAAAAAAAAAAAAAAAAAAAAAAAAAAAAAAAAAAAAAAAAAAAAAAAAAAAAAAAAAAAAAAAAAAAAAAAAAAAAAAAAAAAAAAAAAAAAAAAAAAAAAAAAAAAAAAAAAAAAAAAAAAAAAAAAAAAAAAAAAAAAAAAAAAAAAAAAAAAAAAAAAAAAAAAAAAAGATAAACCAGTGTTGAATACAAGCAAAGTAAGCTATCATCAAGGATTACAATAGTACATCTAAGACGATTAACAGTTCTAAGTACGATGCAAAAGAGAAGGCAAATGGATCCTTGATCCATGAAGTCCATAGTCCGGGTGTACAACAAGCAAGCAACTAAACTCCATGTTCCGGATTATCCTGATTACCTGAAAAGTGTACTAAGCATAGTCAACACAAGGTTGGTGAGTTCGTAGTAATGGTCCACAAGGAACCATAGACAGAAATCATAAAGTACGAGTGGAGGCTAAACATGACTTACAGTGAGCCTCAAGAAACACAATAATGTCCAACAACAAGATTACACAAAACAAATGAGAGTGTAATGAGGATGCGCAAATGATGTATGTATCAATGCAAATGCCGAATGAATGAATAAGCAAATATGCCTATCCCAAGCGTGACCTTCAATCACGTATGCAACGATACCCCTCTGCCATCGCCATGGTCAGGGCTGTATCTCAAAATCATCGAGATATATATGTCTATATACTCGGGGTCAGGAACTACATCCAAAATGGGTGCATACATCTATGCACCAGGATGTCGGCAATCCCCTGCCGAGGGCTCATCAACAATGTATGCAATGCTTACAATCAAATGTAAATGCATGCTCATGAACCAACAATCAATGTACAATGAACCTGTGCCACCAATCAATATTCCTCAAACATAACCCAACAATCCAAATACGACAATCATACGCCAACGATCAATAATCAACAACATAAGCCACTAATCACAATTTAAACCGACTATACGTACATATACTTCAGAGGATTCTACTTTCTTCAAGTCCCAGATGCTTATATATAGGGTCACCCGCAGCCTTCCCACCACATCTAAAACCCAATGAAGGCATAACCGACTTCCATGTATGTACGTCTATCCTAACAGTAATAATAATAATAACGATAAATAACTATCACAATCCTTTACTAAATCAATCAATAATCAGTTGAACAATAAGACAATTCGTGATTTAAGCCTATAAATCAATAAGTACGAGTTATGTTCTCAAGTGTAAAACACTTGGAAGCCTGTATACCAGTCAGTAGGTACAAGGTCATATCATCAAGTGTAAAGACACTTGGAAGTCTGCCAACAAGTCAAATGAGAACAACACAATCATTTCGATCACGAGTCTGCCTATTTACACTAAACAACACGTACCTACACTTCGGAGGATTTTATTTTCATCAAGTTCTAGATGCTTATGTATAGGGTCGTCCGCAGCCTTCCCACCACATCTAGAACCCTTTGGAAAGAAAACCGACCTCCCTGTAAGCACTTCTATCCTAAGGATTACGATGGTACCAATACATTCATGAAGCATCACGCGAAACAAACAAAATAGTCTACCAATCGGAAATCAAACAGAAATCAACTAGACAGGCAATAAGTCCACCAAACAGCACACAACACGTACAAGGTAAACACATAAGTCTTACACTTTTCAGCCCGAATCCCGAAGGAGTGGGGATAAACGAAACTCACCTTGATCGGCAAAGAAGCTAGTAAAGGATTACAACCGAGTAACGGGTTCCACACGTCCACAACCTATAATTATTCATCGCAATACCGCCACGTCAACTATACAAACTCAAACAAGTTGAAAAGCGACACACATAAAAACACAGTGACTATCCACTGCGCCGCAGTGGACCAGAACTATGTCCACTGCGCCGCAGTGGCCCAAACTGAACCAGGATCCGAGACAAAGCACTGCGCCGCAGTGAGCAAGGACTATGCCCACTGCGCCGCAGTGGGCTAAGAAGCAAAAGTGGCCGAGGAAATCCACTGCGCCGCAGTGGAGACTATGCCCTTCCACTGCGCCGCAGTGGGACAACCTGCACCCCAGGACCAGCAGCAGCAGCAGTTTTCATGAACCAAAACCCTATAACTCGACCCAAATCGATCCAAAACAACTTGCAGGGACTTGTGACTCGATTTGAAGCTTAAATAAGTATTAATGAACATAAATGAACATAACCCAATCCATAAATCCGTCCAAAACATCACCAAATCATCAATTCGATCCAAACCCTAATTAAAACCCTAATTGACCCAAAACTCGATTTAAGCCGATTTAGGACTTGTAAATACTCGAAATGACCGGAATAGCATACACTAACATAAATAGGAGTAAATGGGATGAATTAGACTTACCAAAACGTTCTCCCCGAGCTAAAACCCGAATTTGGGTAAAATGGCCAAAATGGTAAGAATGCTTGAACTTCAACTTGTGATTCTTCGAGTAGACGATAATGAGGTAACGATGATTATGATTCTAGCTTAAATTTAGTTATAAGAACACCAAATGATTGCTAGAAGAAGAAAAGAAGAAGATGGATGGTCTTGTGTTCTTGAGAGAAAAAGAGAAAGAAAAGAAAGAAGAAAAAGATAGATAAAGATATTTATGAAAATATCTTGGACCTTAAAGGGCAGCCGGGTCGGGTACGACCCACGGGTCGACCCATTTCTCTTTTCAAGCCAAAATTACAATCGTTTTACATTTAAACACCGGGTAAACACATTATCGACTCAAATATATAACACTTAGTCATTTAGTTCACAAAACGACCCAATTAACCCACATTGTCATATTATCATCAAAATGACCCAAAACTTCATTTAACTTATTTGTTAGTCACATTTCACGTGAAGTCAATGGGTCAAAATCCGCGGATGTTACATTATCCCCCCGTTGAAAGAATTTCGTCCCGAAATTCAACGAAAACCCTAATTAGCAAATAAAGGCGGATAATTAGACTTCGCTTGATTCTCTCAATCCCAACTGAGCTCGGTTCCAAGTCTAACATTCCATCTAACCTCATGAATCATGTAACGCTCATTCTTGAGCTTCTTGACTTCACGGTCCAAATTCTCTACCGATTCACCAATAACTTCAGCTTCGAATTAACTTAAATTTCGTCCGTAGGCACATGATGTGTAGGATCCGCCAAACACTTGCGTGGGTTACCATTATGAAACACATCTTGTATGTTGCTAAGTTCTCGTGGTAATTCAATTCGACAAACAACCTTCCCAAACTTGTTCAACCTTCTTGAAAGGACCAATGTATCTTGGCTCAAGCTTTCCTCATTTCACAAATCGGACAACGCTTCTCTACGCTGATACTTTCAGGGCACAAAATCACCTACTTCAACTCTAACAGTTTCCGTTTCACATTGGCATACTCCTTTTCTTAGCTTGCGAGCTAGTTGGACTATTCTCTTAGCTTGAGAAATCGTCCTTGTCATTCCAATTAATATCCCTGTCCCGCTGCATTGGCTTTATTCGATCCTTGGTTTATCCGGTGGGGAGTGACATCTCCACTACTCAGTGCTTTGGTTGATGACATTCAATACTCATTTTACCCTTGTTATTGCATAAGATCTCCGTTTTGGTCATTAGCACATACTCTTTACGCGCGATCAAGTCTCAAGTCGGTTCGAATGCCCGTCGTCCATTAGATGGCTCCCTGAATAGGAGTTAAGCGACTTTCTTTCTCTGAAATAATAGAAATCAATTCTCCGTGCACCTACCCACTTTTCTACATGCTAACGTGCCCAGTTGTCAAATTTCATTGGTTTCGTCGTATCGTGATCGCTTCTTGTCGTCAACGGCTTCATGGCGAAGTCCATTCCAATTCGTTTTCCTTCCAATCTTCCTTCTGGTCCTTCACTACTCGCTTATTTACATCCCTAAAAGTCTATAAGGGTTTTGACTACGCGCGCGATGTTAGAAAGTTAAGTATATACGAAATTTAGGACATCGAGATGGAACAAGCCCGATGAGTCGTCCGGAAAAGCCTCGGGAGACTCAAGGTTGACAGCGACGGCGTTAGTTTTTCAGATTCTTAAGAAGGTAGCTCTAAAGACGCTCAAGTTTGAAGACTTACTCGGAACCTAAGAATTTTACTGTTACATGAGGACGTTTTCAGATAACCCTTTACCATTACCATTACCCGTATATACTACTGTCATTCAATCTATATTTTTAAAATTTCCAAGGTTCTAATTTTTTTCCAGAAACATAGAGCTAAGGAAGATCTTAATATCATTTATAGTCAACCCTCATTACCAATTTGTTCAACTAGACCCATATAACACGTCACAATTCATTTGAGGATCGAGATCTAGATCTAAGCCTACGGATATTCATTAATGAAAGAAGTCTAGTAAGAGAAGGCAGACTGAAATCGGCCCTAGAATCGAGTAACATTGAGTTGTAGTGGTCGAGGAAGAAGAATTGTACCTGTCGCCGCTTCCGAGTCGTTGTGGGCTGAAGGATAAATGATTTGAAGGGGTACCAGATCCAATGGCGCCGCTTTCGGTGTTTTACAATTCCTGGACATATGCCCAACTTGGTTGCACTTGAAACACGCCCTACATGGAACGTTGGTGGAGTGATGACTGTTGCATCTTCCACATAACGGGTGAGGTCCCAAATAAGTTTTCCTTGCCCCGCTAGATTCTCCAATTTCTTTCCTTTTTGATGAGGCTCTACTTGACACCCTCTCATCGTCCATATTTATTCCGGCTTCAAGCGTTTCATTGCCTCTCTGAAGGCTTGACGTGACTTGGGCTACAATAGTAGGTATGGCGTCTATCACCGCTTGGGCAATCACGGTTGCTAGATCCGGTTCGTCGCTGTGGCTAGCCGCATTCCTTCTTGGTCTCACCATTATCTATAGGATAAGTAACGCGTCGATTCGAAAGTTAGCCACACAATGCTCACATATTAGTCACATAATTAGTTAATGCTTTCATACCGATATAATATACTCGTTTTATACCATTAAGCTAAGGTAGGAGTGCTAGAATTCTATGGGATTGTTACTTATTATTTTAATATGTCAAGTCCACTACAGTTGTTTATCGTTACTTCAAATAATCATGTTGATACATCCTTCAATAAAACTATGTTGTTAACTTCATTCATACAATCGTTTATCTATTAACACATTTTTACACATGTAATACCAACTACGTGTTATCAACACGTTTAAGTTGGACAACGGCGAAACCATGTACAACATCAATGTGACTACTACAGAGCATACATACATACAGACACATTACACATGCATAACATATCTGTTACTAAATCATACTAGTCAACACATCGTTCAATTACTAAATTCAACTATAGTAATAGTTCTTAAGCTTATATCCCGGGGGTTTGTTTTCTCAAATTTTTTTTTTTTTTTTTTTTTTTTTTTTTTTTTTTTTTTTTTTTTTTTTTTTTTTTTTTTTTTTTTTTTTTTTTTTTTTTTTTTTTTTTTTTTTTTTTTTTTTTTTTTTTTTTTTTTTTTTTTTTTTTTTTTTTTTTTTTTTTTTTTTTTTTTTTTTTTTTTTTTTTTTTTTTTTTTGTTTTTTTTTTTTTTTTTTTTGGTTTTTTTTTTTTTTTTTTTTTTTTTTTTTTTTTTTTTTTTTTTTTTTTTTTTTTTTTTATTTTATTTTTTACACATGTAATACCAACTATGTGTTATCAACATGTTTAAGTTGGACAACGGCGAAACCATGTACAACATCAATGTGACTACTACAGAGCATACATACATACAGACACATTACACATGCATAACATATCTGTTACTAAATCATACTAGTCAACACATCGTTCAATTACTAAATTCAACTATAGTAATAGTTCTTAAGCTTATATCCCGGGGGTTTGTTTTCTCAAATTTTTTTTTTTTTTTTTTTTTTGTTTTTTTTTTTTTTTTTTTTTTTTTTTTTTTTTTTTTTTTTTTTTTTTTTTTTTTTTTTTTTTTTTTTTTTTTTTTTTTTTTTTTTTTTTTTTTTTTTTTTTTTTTTTTTTTTTTTTTTTTTTTTTTTTTTTTTTTTTTTTTTTTTTTTTTTTTTTTTTTTTTTTTTTTTTTTTTTTTTTTTTTTTTTTTTTTTTTTTTTTTTTTTTTTTTTTTTTTTTTTTTTTTTTTTTTTTTTTTTTTTTTTTTTTTTTTTTTTTTTTTTTTTTTTTTTTTTTTTTTTTTTTTTTTTTTTTTTTTTTTTTTTTTTTTTTTTTTTTTTTTTTTTTTTTTTTTTTTTTTTTTTTTTTTTTTTTTTTTTTTTTTTTTTTTTTTTTTTTTTTTTTTTTTTTTTCATACCGCTTGGGCAATCACGGTTGCTAGATCCGGTTCGTCGCTGTGGCTAGCCGCATTCCTTCTTGGTCTCACCATTATCTATAGGATAAGTAACGCGTCGATTCGAAAGTTAGCCACACAATGCTCACATATTAGTCACATAATTAGTTAATGCTTTCATACCGATATAATATACTCATTTTATACCATTAAGCTAAGGTAGGAGTGCTAGAATTCTATGGGATTGTTACTTATTATTTTAATATGTCAAGTCCACTACAGTTGTTTATCGTTACTTCAAATAATCATGTTGATACATCCTTCAATAAAACTATGTTGTTAACTTCATTCATACAATCGTTTATCTATTAACACATTTTTACACATGTAATACCAACTACGTGTTATCAACACGTTTAAGTTGGACAACGGCGAAACCATGTACAACATCAATGTGACTACTACAGAGCATACATACATACAGACACATTACACATGTTCTATGTCTTTTACTAAGGCCAACATATAAATATTCTCAATTAACTGTCATATATCATGTTATCATACCAACATACCCTACGTGTTTCACATTACTACACTAAGGACGGTATATCAAAGTTCTCAAGTAATCGTTATCTATCATTTTCTCATGCTAAGTTCACAACAATTAGCCATCGTCAAAACCAAATACTCGCATTAAACACATCTCATTACAAGCAGCTAAAACAAGTCACTAACACGAGTGGTTTAAAGTATAATCCGAATTCGATATGCTCTCTAGTTATTGACCAGGTATGTATACAGGGTGTACCAACGGCTAACCCTCCACCTAATCAACTCCCATTAAGCATATCGGTTCCTTATTATACTCTAAGCCAAGCATGCGCAATCCATGATGTCATTAACTTGTTATAATATTGGATAACCATAAAAGAGTTGATCGGGTTCTTTTAGGGTTGCCACAATATCATACTAAGTTAATAACATAACTTCATTTTGCTCTAAATCACCAAATTAGCACCAATCAATAATAACAAATCCACATTAACGACAGTCAAAACCCAATCAATGCCAAGCGTCAATCAGTGACAACAATTCATATCAATGACAATCAATTTCAATCAACACACACATTAACCACATTGTACTCATACCACATTCATCACATTGAATTCAAGCCATCACATAAGTGGTCTTAACTACGAACTCACACGGGGATTCACATAATTCACATTGCACACGAATTTCCTAACCATGCATGCTATATGAAGAGTTTTAACTTAAGCCGTAGTCTAGGTCAAACCGCCTAATTCTCTACGACCACGCATGGGCCACCATTCTGTAACACCCCAAGCCGAGGCTCGAAATATTACGGAAATCATATAGCACAAGGTGGGATTAATGTAGAACATGAACTATATGCAGACAAGGGATTCAGTGAATCCATACAATAAGATAAACCAGTGTTGAATACAAGAGAAGTAAGTTATCATCAAGGATTACAATAGTACATCTAAGACGATTAACAGTTCTAAGTACGATGCAAAAGAGAAGGCAAATGGATCCTTGATCCATGAAGTCCATAGTCCGGGTGTACAACAAGCAAGCAACTAAACTCCATGTTCCGGATTATCCTGATTACCTGAAAAGTGTACTAAGCATAGTCAACACAAGGTTGGTGAGTTCGTAGTAATGGTCCACAAGGAACCATAGACAGAAATCATAAAGTACGAGTGGAGGCTAAACATGACTTACAGTGAGCCTCAAGAAACACAATAATGTCCAACAACAAGATTACACAAGACAAATGAGAGTGTAATGAGGATGCGCAAATGATGTATGTATCAATGCAAATGCCGAATGAATGAATAAGCAAATATGCCTATCCCAAGCGTGACCTTCAATCACGTATGCAACGATACCCCTCTGCCATCGCCATGGTCAGGGCTGTATCTCAAAAACATCGAGATATATATGTCTATATACTCGGGGTCAGGACTACATCCAAAATGGGTGCATACATCTATGCACCAGGATGTCGGCAATCCCCTGCCGAGGGCTCATCAACAATGTATGCAATGCTTACAATCAAATGTAAATGCATGCTCATGAACCAACAATCAATGTACAATGAACCTGTGCCACCAATCAATATTCCTCAAACATAACCCAACAATCCAAATACGACAATCATACGCCAACGATCAATAATCAACAACATAAGCCACTAATCACAATTTAAACCGACTATACGTACATATACTTCAGAGGATTCTACTTTCTTCAAGTCCCAGATGCTTATATATAGGGTCACCCGCAGCCTTCCCACCACATCTAAAACCCAATGAAGGCATAACCGACTTCCATGTATGTACGTCTATCCTAACAGTAATAATAATAATAACGATAAATAACTATCACAATCCTTTACTAAATCAATCAATAATCAGTTGAACAATAAGACAATTCGTGATTTAAGCCTATAAATCAATAAGTACGAGTTATGTTCTCAAGTGTAAAACACTTGGAAGCCTGTATACCAGTCAATAGGTACAAGGTCATATCATCAAGTGTAAAGACACTTGGAAGTCTGCCAACAAGTCAAATGAGAACAACACAATCATTTCGATCACGAGTCTGCCTATTTACACTAAACAACACGTACCTACACTTCGGAGGATTTTATTTTCATCAAGTTCTAGATGCTTATGTATAGGGTCGTCCGCAGCCTTCCCACCACATCTAGAACCCTTTGGAAAGAAAACCGACCTCCCTGTAAGCACTTCTATCCTAAGGATTACGATGGTACCAATACATTCATGAAGCATCACGCGAAACAAACAAAATAGTCTACCAATCGGAAATCAAACAGAAATCAACTAGACAGGCAATAAGTCCACCAAACAGCACACAACACGTACAAGGTAAACACATAAGTCTTACACTTTTCAGCCCGAATCCCGAAGGAGTGGGGATAAACGAAACTCACCTTGATCGGCAAAGAAGCTAGTAAAGGATTACAACCGAGTAACGGGTTCCACACGTCCACAACCTATAATTATTCATCGCAATACCGCCACGTCAACTATACAAACTCAAACAAGTTGAAAAGCGACACACATAAAAACACAGTGACTATCCACTGCGCCGCAGTGGACCAGAATTATGTCCACTGCGCCGCAGTGGCCCAAACTGAACCAGGATCCGAGACAAAGCACTGCGCCGCAGTGAGCAAGGACTATGCCCACTGCGCCGCAGTGGGCTAAGAAGCAAAAGTGGCCGAGGAAATCCACTGCGCCGCAGTGGAGACTATGCCCTTCCACTGCGCCGCAGTGGGACAACCTGCACCCCAGGACCAGCAGCAGCAGCAGTTTTCATGAACCAAAACCCTATAACTCGACCCAAATCGATCCAAAACAACTTGCAGGGACTTGTGACTCGATTTGAGGCTTAAATAAGTATTAATGAACATAAATGAACATAACCCAATCCATAAATCCGTCCAAAACATCACCAAATCATCAATTCGATCCAAACCCTAATTAAAACCCTAATTGACCCAAAACTCGATTTAAGCCGATTTAGGACTTGTAAATACTCGAAATGACCGGAATAGCATACACTAACATAAATAGGAGTAAATGGGATGAATTAGACTTACCAAAACGTTCTCCCCGAGCTAAAACCCGAATTTGGGTAAAATGGCCAAAATGGTAAGAATGCTTGAGCTTCAACTTGTGATTCTTCGAGTAGACGATAATGAGGTAACGATGATTATGATTCTAGCTTAAATTTAGTTATAAGAACACCAAATGATTGCTAGAAGAAGAAAAGAAGAAGATGGATGGTCTTGTGTTCTTGGGAGAAAAAGAGAAAGAAAAGAAAGAAGAAAAAGATAGATAAAGATATTTATGAAAATATCTTGGACCTAAAAGGGCAGCCGGGTCGGGTACGACCCACGGGTCGACCCATTTCTCTTTTCAAGCCAAAATTACAATCGTTTTACATTTAAACACCGGGTAAACACATTATCGACTCAATATATAACACTTAGTCATTTAGTTCACAAAACGACCCAATTAACCCACATTGTCATATTATCATCAAAATGACCCAAAACTTCATTTAACTTATTTGTTAGTCACATTTCACGTGAAGTCAATGGGTCAAAATCCGCGGATGTTACATAGAAGAAAGCTGGAAAAATGGATGGAGCAGGGTGCTAAGAAGGAAATTGGTCTTCTTGCAAGCAATGCACAAGCCAATCCAAAGCCGAACCCTCAAGGAGGCCCGAGTTCGAGTCAAAAGTACCAACCACCATCCGCGCGAAACGAGAATGTGAATGCAATATTCACAGAAGGTAATGACTCAACTGAGCTTTCTAATGATTTTTGTGAAGTGTCCAATCAGGTACAGGTCATACGGGAGCCAAACGGAGAAGAAACGGGTCCCAGCGCCGCTGAGAGCCCGTCAGCCCAGATTTTTGCGAAACTTCGTTTTCAGCTGCTTTTCAATGAGATATCGAGACCCAATTCGCTTCAAAGTGCAAAATCAAAGATGGGGACGATTCGGGCAGTAAGGATGAAGTTCAAGATCTCAAGGCACCGGATGACGGGACACAACTACCGCAAGCATCTGAAGATCCAGGAAGTTTTCTTATTCCTTGCACTATTAATAATGAATATTTTTCGTGTGCATTAGCTGATTTAGGGTCAAGTATTAATGTTATGCCTACTGTGATTTTTGAGAAACTTACCCTTTGTTTGCTAAAACCCGTTAACATGAGCATTCGGTTAGCCGATCAGACTTACCATCCCAAGGGGATTGTCGAACGAGTCCATGTCAGGGTTAAGGAATTAGAATTTTGGACTGAGTTTGTTGTGCTTGATTCGGTAAGTGAAGTAGTGACACCCCTAATTTTAGGCCGACCATTTTTTAGTTATAAGATAAATTATAATATTTCAAATCTAAGTTTTTTTTCCTAGTGTTTAACATGAAAGCCTAATTGTTCTGTCATATAGAGCAAAAAGTTGCAGTTTTTACATTACTTGATGTGATCAAGATTGACTTTGTTTGAAAATTAAAGGTTGTTTTAAACGTATGAAACGGTTTTTGTTGGGGAAAAGGTGCCCTGGTTGTACCATTGAAATGATTCATGTGTGCTTTTAAAAGTTAGGAAAGATTTTAAATGAGAGAATTGATATTCGTACCAATAGTTTTGATTAATTTACCACAGTGTGGAAGTAATATAACAGACTGTACAAGTATATGATATATGGATGTGGTAAATTCATTAAAAGCTGTGATACTAATATCACCTCCCTTTGAATAAAGCAAAAGCGTAAAAGCATTTTTTAAGTTGGGCCGTAGAAAACGATATGGGCTAAAAGTATTTAACAGTTGGGCCTGGTATAGATTCATATGGACCAAAAAATGGATGCAAAATACGTTCTAATTCGTCGGCCTTCTGGCCCAGTAGCAGGGACACGCTTGCTCAGCTGCTCCCACGGTCCTACCTGTCCCACCACGCCAAGTCGCCAACTTTGAAGACCACGCAGGTTTTCCCAACATGAAGAGTGACCTGTTAGGGGCAAGGGTGCGGTTCTCACAAATTGGCATTTGGTTAGTTTTTGGCTCTTTTTTAGCCAATAAGAAGCCGTCACGTGTTTTTGCCAAAAAGTAGTCAAACTTTGCCAAAAATTAGCCAAATGTGATGGTGTAGTGCAAAAAAAGTAGCCAAAAAGCCAATGTCGGAAAACTAAAAGGTTGCCGGAAAATATATAAAAGTGACCGATTTTTTTATAAAATATAATACTTGGGCTCAGAATTTGGGGGTCGGGAATTCGGAAGTCGAAGACGCCATGGCTGCCAACCCGAAGGTTTACCCCGCCAAGATACGCCCCGGATCATCCGAGTCCCATTTTTACGAACAATTTGTATCATCATCGCCCATATAAACGTAACACCGACAACCTAACTGTTCAACGATATCATCACCGCCATAATACTATTTTTCCGGCTACCTATTTCTTTAATGGAACAAAAGACGACCATTACCAAGGAAAAAATCCGGCAACGCTACCGCTAAGTTAACACTACCAAGCTAATTACAAACATGCAATTAACGACAATGTAATAAAGATAAATATACATATAATCAAGCATAAGCAGCAGCAGTTAACCGGAAAACCCAAAAAGGGCTCGCCGGAAACTCGAATAAACCAGAAGCAACACCACCAGAAACCCCAAAAAGGGGTCACCGGAACACATGCAGCAACGGATTAAACCAAAAACCCCAAATAAGAGTCACCGGAAAATTGTGTACCAACCAGAAACCACAAAAAAGGGGTCACCGGAAAAGTAGCCATACAAAGAGCCAAAGAAGAGCCAATGAAAAGTGCCAACTACACCCTTGCCAAACAACTATTTGGCCTTAAAAAGTGAACGTTTTTGGCCGGCGACCACCGAAAACCCCAAAAAGGGGTTTCAGATCTCGCCGGAATAAGGGTATTGTACGTTAGGAGCATCGGCAAGTCGTTTCCGGCAATAGAAGCCAAGAAAACCATAGTATTTGCCTCAAAATCGAAAACCCCCAAATAAAAAATTAGGTTTCCGGTGAGAGAGTATTTTGGCACAAGAACCAAAAAAAAAACGGTCACATAGCACGTTCCCAACGTTCACAAGGATCGGCCAAATATGACCGATTTATATAGCCAATGGAATGTGCCGATGCTTGCCGATACAATGGGTACAATGAAGCCAAAGAGACGATGCAAGCCAAAGAAAAGAGCCGATGTTTTTTGCCGACTACACCCTTGCCCCTTAGGGGTACAATGCCGATATACCAATTTTTGGCAAAATAATGAGCCATACAAAATTTGCCATGCAGCCTGTTAATGAAAATGCCAAAAGTTACTAAATGGTAAGGTGTAATCGGCTCCATCAGTACCATCTATATTTTATATTCTTTATATTTTTTTTTTTGCACAACCAATCAAATTCTCCCAATGTTCACTTTAATATTTTCAATGATCACATGCATCGGCCCCATATGGCCGATGTTGTTTGACGATGCCCCTTGCCAAAAAATTTCGATGTGAAAGGTGTAATGAAGCCGGCTTGCCGCTTTTTGCCGATGTTACTTGCCGATGGTTTTTGCCGACTGCACTCTTGTCTCTTAATACAAATAAATAAAAATAAATTACGACATTAAAACATACAAAAACTTTCATCTTTAATTACGCATCTCATTCCTCTTATTTTTGAAGTAATTATTTGGCGGAGTATGTAGTGAAATAAAAATAAATTACGACATTAAAACACCAAACTAGTGAAATTAAAATTTTTCGTTTAATTTATACTTATTAGTATCATAAAAACTATTCGACATTCCTAGATTGAAAATCCTGACTACGCCACCCACTATTTGTTAAAAATACAAATTTTTAGCACCATACAATGGCGGAAGTTTAAGTGACCACAATACCACATGCATATGAAAATAAGAATAATTATTATTAATTAAAAAGTTAAAGTATTAAATCAAATTTCATGTTTCTTTTAACTAAATAAAAAGCAGCTGTTAACTACATATTACTTGATACATACAGATATCATTTATGTATTTAGTCACTTAATACACTCAGCAATTAATGACTAAAAATGGATGTGATCGTGTTCGATTTAAATCTTTCTTTTGTTAAACTCCGTCGAGCAACTGCTCTTCTATGATTTCACACCCAAGCAATAGCCGGTTACGTTGTCCTTTTGTGTGATCAACTTCATCTTGTAATAGTTCCATGTTGGTTGGTTTCTTCTCGGTCGGCTGCAACTTTTTCTCACCCCTATGACAAAGCTCTTTATTTTGTCTCGCTCCTCTGCCGCTAAAAGTACAATATTATTAGAATGTAGGGAAAGAAAATACTCGTATATCACATGCACGTCATTTAGTTATAATGGATCATCTATGGCTGCACCGACAATATTGTTGAACGTTTAATGTTAAGGTGCTTTACTGAACTCAATATTTTTAAAATATCAAAATATACATTTAATGTTCATTAATTTAATCTAATAGTTATCGTTTTTATATGAAGCATACTACATATTTTGATATTTTAAGAAATATTGAGTTCATTAAATGCACATTAACCAATGCCCTCATTTTATGTTTACGATATAATAAAATTCTTAGTTTTTTTACATATTTCATTTAAATTAATTGATAAATAAATAGGAAGATGTAAAAAGTAAAATGTAAAATGAAAATAGAATAAGTGAAAACCTATTATATTAAAATTCTTAGTTTTTTTACATATTTCATTTAAATTAATTGATAAATAAATAGGAAGATGTAAAAAGTAAAATGTAAAATGAAAATAGAATAAGTGAAAACCTATTATATTAATTTAATTCTTATTTTTTTACATATCCATGTATACCGGATAAAAACCTATATAAATAATAAATTAATAATGGTTATAGCCCGAAGTGTATTATTAATTTGACAAGATATTATTATATTGATAATTTAAAAGGTTTTACTTATGAACTTGAGATTTTCAAAAAATAAATTACAAAAACACAGATTACAGACTCAATTCTTTTTCATGTACATTAATCATGATTAGAATTACCAGAAAACAATGTTTTAACTCTTAAGCTCAATGAAGAGATTTAAATATAGATTTTAGTTCAACAAAATACAAGTTATTCTAGATTCATTTTTTACTAGACGAGCAAAAATTTTAAATCTTTTGGTAATTATGAATTTAGTTTCGTTGGTACTAATATATACACTAAGAAAAGGGTAATGGGAGGAACCTAGCCTTGTACCATAATTGGATACCCATCGAGACACTATGGTTTCAAAAAAGTCACAGAGTAAGCACCTAATGCCGTCTTACTCATACTCATTTCAAAAAAACTTTATAATGTTACTGTATTATTTTATCGATTGAGTGTAATTTTGTGCTGGTCTCAAGTTAGGGCTAATTAATTTTATCGAGATTATTAAGTATTAATTTAAATAATCTACAGAACAAACATATATACCTCGATCTCCAACAACTCTTGAAGCTCTATTGCGACATCATCCATGGAAGGTCGTTTTTTTGGATTATTTGACAAACATCGATAAGCAATTGCTGAATATGTCCTCACAGTAGATGAGCCGATCTTCTTTTGTTTCAGAACCGGATCAACAAACTTATTAAGTTTCTTCTTTTCATACAAGTCTTTCATCTGTTTGGCTGACAAAATGTAGCCATCTACCTCTTCGGTGCACAACCTCCCACACAGAGCTTCAAATAGTATATACATTGTTTTCTTTCGTGTTTTCACCATCAATAATGCTTTCGGGTGATTCATAAGCATCATCCTCTGAATCTGAATCTTGGAGCGGTGATATTTTTAGATCACTAATTTTAGCTACCCACTTGTCATTAAGAAGAATCACTACAAGAAAAATCACCTTTTGCAACGAACTTTTTCGTTGCAAAAAAGCTCATTTTCGTTGCAAAATGTTTTTTGCAACGAATTTTGCGACGAAAAAATTCGTTTTAAATAAGTTTTGCGACGAAAAAATTCGTTTTAAATAAGTCGTTATAAAAAAGATTTTGCGACGAATTTTGCAACGAAAACGTTGTGGGCCTCACTTTTTTAAAAAAAATAGAAAAGAAAATAAAAAAAAATTTGCGACGAAAATTTGCAACGAAAATTTCAACTTTTGCAACGAAAATTTCGTTGCAAACGTTTTTTCCAGTTTTTTTTATTTTATTTTTTTTACAAAAATATTCGATGCAAATGTTTTTTGCAACGAAAAATTTGTTGCAAAATTTTATACCAAAAACTTATTTGCAACGAAAATTCGTTGCAAAGTTTTATGCCCAAAACTTTTTTGCAACGAAAATTCGTTGCAAATATTTTGACCAGAATCTTTTTTGCAACGAAAATTCGTTGCAAATTTTTTTTTTTTTTTTGGTTTTTGCTGTTTTTCCAGAAAACCACCCAGATTTTCCTGGGCAATATACATACGAAAAACCTGTCAAAACCTGCTGTTTACACTTTAAATATCAACATCGCTAACGCCAATAAACATCACAACACTAATCAAAAGGTAGAACTAAGATACCAATCTAAAGTTAACATCTTACAACTAAAACTACACGTACATCTACAACTAATGCATAAGTTCAACGATAATAGGAATCCTAAGTTACCATATTACAATAACAAAGTTTACAAATCCTTCCAACAAAATATAAGTTAAAAGTGTTCACATACCTACAAGCACCAAATCTACGGGTCATCTTCATTATCATCACTATCTCTGGAGGTACTAGCATCATTCTGTTGCGAGGCATTGGCTTTCTTTAAGGCATCTTGAACCTGAGATTGGATTTGAGATTGCATCTGTGACTGCATCTGAGACATCATTCTTGTCATCGCTTCTTGTTCCCATTGTGATCGCTCAGCTGCAATTCTTGTTGCCACAATCTCTTCAACTTCTACCTGCGAAACCATGTTACCCTGATTTGGAGGTGGGGGTGGGGGTGGGGCTACATATTGTGAAGCCAACGTAGGAATTGGCCCGATGCCACGTTCCCAAGTTGGTGTCTCCCCCAAAGCCTGTCTCATGATTTGCCTCTCTGATAGATCAGGTCGTTCGCGTTGAAGCCTTTGCATTTCATCCTATATAGTTTACAAAAATCATAATCAATGTAATATATAGTTGGATATTATAATTTACTTTATATATGTTTAAGTAAAACAAGTGTACACTACTTATATAGGTGGATATTATAATTTATTTTATATGTTCAAGTAAAATAAGTGTACACTACTTACATAGGCTGCAGCAACTTCGGGCTCATAGAAATTGCCTTTATCATCGGTATAGTAGTCCTTAAACCCTAATATGGCACTAAACGGATCTGTCCGCTGTAAACACATTAGATAGATATATAATTACATAATTATTAAGTGTGAAAATGCGGGTATGCTTTATAAAGTGAAACTTATACTTTAAATATTAAAACAACTTACAAACTTGAAACGACACTGAGCTAGAGATGTCCGCCCCTTGTGGCCCGTGAACTTATGCTTGCTTTTGTTGGTTGTGTTTGTTTCTGACCGCGCCTTGACCTTAGGAGAAGTGTAGTATTTCACATGATCATCCCATTCTGATTCACTCAAGTGCGGTGGCACAACATCTAATATATCAGGCCGTTCTTCCCCACCTTTCTTGGTAAAGAACTTCTGCTTGAATCGGTGCTTGTGGCCTCGATACAAAGTCCCTGCATATCTCATGATACCTGGTCTGAGATGCTCGTGCTCGTTCATCTTGAAATAACTCTGCAAATTATGAAAGTAGTTAGGTTAGTTTATATTGAATATACTTAAACAACTTTACAATATTAAATTGAATTATGAAATACTTAACCCTTAGCCCCGGCCAGATGGTCGCCTTATACTCTTGTGGTAGTTTTCCCCATGTTGCGTGAAATTGGGGAAATTCATTAATGATGGTGCCAACGAGTGAAGCAAATTGGGCTGCATTTGGACCTACGGGTTTTTGTGTGTTATATGCACCCTCCTCAAACTCAATCTAAATATATATACATATATATCTAAATATATATATATATATATATAACACCTTGTTTATATATATATATATATCAAATCTAAATAATTGAAATATATATATATATATATATATATATATAAATCTGAAAATAGTTCATATATACATAAAAATCTGAAAATAGTTCATACTTTATCAAGTAATCATTGTGGTGGTGGAGGGCGGCAGAAGTGGTGGTGGAGGGCGGCAGAAGTGGTGGTGGACGGTCGACGGCGGAAGGGGGTTCCGGCAGCAAGGAGAAGAAAAAGAGAAGAAAGAGGTGGTGGTGGACGGCGGCAGAAGTGGTGGTGGAGGGCAGCAAGTTCCGGCAGCAAAAAGAGAAGAAAGAGGGGAAAAGAAAGAAACCGGCGGCGGCGGACGGCAGGGGGAAGAAATCCGGCAGGGGGGAGGAAACCGGCAGGGGGGGATGTGTGTGTGTGTTTTTGGGTGGGAATGAAACCGGCGGCGGCGGACGGCAGGGGGAAGAAATCCGGCAGGGGGGAGGAAACCGGCAGGGGGATGTGTGTGTGTGTTTTTGGGTGGGAATGAACAGCAGATCTAGATCTCTCCCGCTATATATTTCCTTTTTTTCTTTTGCAACGAAAATTCGTCACAAATTGATTGGTGCATGGTTGTCCAGAATACAACAAAAGATGCAAGCCAAAGTAGAGATTGAAAGCAGACTGTTTGGAAAGAAGGATCATTCTCCACTGAAAAGGAAACCTACTGAAGCACCTTCTGGTTCAAGGCCTGCCAAGAAGTAGTTCCTCTTTCAGTTTATCATGTACTTGTAATATATTTACATTTGTAACAAACATTTCAGTTTGTATATATATGTTGCAAATTGTAACCAATAAGTAGATGGTAAGTTTTAGTTAGAAAAACCACAAGTAAAATTCTGAGACATTAATGATCTATAAGATGTACTTAGAAAATTTTTACAACTTAAACAAAAACTTGCATTTCAGACTTACAAGCATGTGTAGATAGAAGTCTGAGATGCATGCACTATTTCAGAACAAATAGGGGGAATTTGTTAGGTCGGAAATCGACCAAGTATAATTTGTTCAGAAATAGCTTGAAGTTCAGTGAAAGAGTTTGTACAGAATTCTGAGCCGTATCAGAATTACTTCACTGAAGCTTCACTTCAATTCAGAATAAGATAAATCTGAAGCATTCATTCTGAAGTCAAAGACTGAAGTATGAAGAAGAGAATCATCTCAGAAGCGAGCAAAGAGTGATTCTACCAGATCGAAGACTGAAGCATCTCAGTGTAAAGTATTTACAACACTTTACACTGATTACGAGGAAGACTTTTTACTTTACACACCTTTACCCAGTTAATAGATTTATCTATTAATAAAAGGTACAAGGTAAAAGTATAGGTTTGGAACATAGTACTATAAGTCACATCAACTGACTTATATACTCTTCCAAGTACAAGCATGTAAGGAATTAAGTTTAATTCCTTAAATGCTCACAACCACTTTTATACGATCTTGTCCATGTCATCATGAACTTGGTCTATAAATATAAAGTCTTCTCACAACTTGCAAAGGGCTTGAAACTTTAGCATTGCAACTTGTGAGATATACTCTAAGTAAACTTACGAGTATTTCCAAGTTATTTAGATCACTTGTATTTCGAGATTGTTTAGATACTTACACTTGGGTGTTTATCTTTGTTCCGCAACAATCCTTGTATTTGTTTATATATCAATAAATTAAATACATTAGAAAGAAAACAACGTGTCTCAATGCTACATACTTGATTATACTTATATATATCTTTATATAGTTTCTGCCATTTAGTTCTTGTTATCCATATCTGGATCGTAAACTGAACTTGTCCATCAAGATCAGTTGTACTTGCCAGTCGGGTTTAGTTAATCATCTATATTTGGGACTCACACTTATTTTTTCACGAGATAATTATTATTATTTATCGTTTAATTAAAGTTCTAAAAAGATTTATACATCCCTTATTTATTAGTTAGTTTATTATTATTAATAAGTCTAAGTTATTAAATAAATTATTGCAAAAAATAATAAATAGTATACTATTTATTTTTTTGCAATAATTTATTTAATAACTTAGACTTATTAATAATAATAAACTGATTATCAATAAATATTAAATAATAAAATTTTAAATTTTAACATTTATTTTTATAATCTAAAAATTTAAAATTAAAGAATTATTTATTATATAAAGAAATTCATAAAGTCAATTTTTTTATTTTTTGCAATGAAAATTCGTTGCAAATAAGTTGGCGGGAAACTGAAATGTTAAGAGGAAAAAATGAAAAAATCAAATTTTCATTATGTAGAAAAAGCAAAAAAGGAAAAAACAAATGTGCAACGAAAATTCGTTGCAAAAAAGTTGGTGGGAAACCTGAAATATTAGAGGAAAAATGGAAAAATTTCGTTTGCAACGAATATTCGTTGCAAAGAATTTGGTGGGAAACCTGAAATATTAGAGGGAAAATAGACAAATTCTAATTTTTTGGTTGCAACGAATTTTCGTTGCAAAAAAGTTGGCGGGAAATAAAAACGCATAAAAATTTTCGGGGAAAAATTTGCGACGAAAATTTTTCGTTGCAAAAAAAATAATAATAAAAGAAAATGAAAATTAGTTTTTTATTTATTTTTTGCAACGAATATTCGTTGCAAAAAAGAAATTTGACTAAAAAAGTCAAAAAGAAATTTTTTTTTGTCGTTTAGCGTGTTTTTTGCAACGAAAAAAATTCGTTGCAAAAAAGTTCGTCGCAAAAAATCATTTTTCTTGTTGTGAATACAGCTGCTTTCACCACATACTCGTCTTGACTATGGAGGTAAGCAAATCCATGAGCTGCACCTTTGCATATTTCAAGTCTTTGTTGCCACGTAAGATTAGTAGAAGATCGATTGCTACGCCTTATATACTTATCTAAATTTCCACGCTCGGGATACTCATACACTATAATCTCCTCCCTTTTCTCGTTGCAGTAACAGAGAGCCGAGAAAACATTTGGATGTTGTAGATTAATGGAGTCGTCCAGGTCATCCAAATAAGAACCCGTATGCTCACGATACCTTATTATATATACCCTTGTAGGTTAACCTTTTGCTTTTTTTAAACATAACTCGTCGCCATCCACCACACCGCCGCATTGCGCGGACATGCAACTAGTCCCAAAATAATAGTTTAATTGATAACTTAATGGAATATGTTGGAAAGGAATTTGAATTTTCTTCGATAAAAGTTAGATTACTCCGAATTTTGGAGCAAACTAGTATTTATGATTTTATTCCCGCAATATACAATATCTCTTGGTGTTTTCAATCCAAAGCTAGAGTACCCGGATTCAGGTAGTGAAGCCTCTCAAAATCTTCAAATGAGCGTCAACGGTGAAAACCTCAAGGCAGGTAGTATATGACAAAAACCATTAGCTGATTGACGTAAGCAGATGCATGATCATGTTGGAACTTGGAAGTTTGATTTCATTCATAGAATATTTGAACACAACTTCTATTATAGTGAAATCAGAGGCCCAAACATTGTAAGTGACAAGCTCTATTAGAAAACCAAACAAAAGAGAGACTCTTAATATCTTCACTAAGATATCAGGTTTAGTAGGAAACAAAATAATTTCTTTTTGATTTGCCGTGCTAATACTAGCTAAAAGTCTAAAATGCATCATAGGAAAGCTCGGGGAAGAAACACTACAATTTTTTATATTTTTTTCCATCAGTTAGAAGCTTGGGCCGTGGGACTCGTATCGGGCTTATGATAAGCTTTGCTGAAGGCTGGTCTTGTGTTAATGGGCTTATGATAAGCATCACATATTCACACAATCACATATAATATAGCCATTTATATAGGGCCCATAGGGGATATAAAATCTATGCTCCTTTATAAAAGAAACTAAACCCCCATTCTTTAAATTTAAGAACTTGATATGTCTAATTTACCCTCCATCTTAATACATCCTTATTTCTATTTTATAAACTGTAACTAAAATGCCCTTAAATAAAATTCAGCCTCTATCTCTCCCTCACGCAAAAACACATAACAAAAACCTTAACTCACAATTCGTCCCCCTCCTCCCCCCTTTCACAATCCACCACAAATATTCATCACATCTCCGGTCGCAATGAAATTACTTTTACGTTAATAACCATACCGCCATCGCCGTCACCGCCGCTGCATTACGCGAACAACAATCTAGTTATTAAATATACAAATATACAATCATTTTTTTAGGTTAGGATATTTGCAACTCTCCAGTCTCCACACCAAAAAAAATAGCTGACAACTGTAAAAAACATTTAAGATTCTTAATAATCAACTTAACTATAAAATGATGGCATTTGAAAAAATCAATTAGATTAAATAAAATAATTTTCTTGATTTTTGTTAATGTCACATCCGTTGTAAATAGGGTTAAGTGCACGGAAATGTAATCAACTAAGACCGAAAAGTTATTGTATACATGAACTTACAAAAGGTTTATTGTATACATGAACCCTTAAAAAATGGTTATAGAGTACACGTTTTACCTGCTACTTAAATTATTGTATACATGAACTTACAAAAGGTTTATTGTATACATGAACTTACAAAAGGTTTATTGTATACATGAACTTACAAAAGGTTTATTGTATACATGAACTTACAAAAGGTTTATTGTATACATGAACTTACAAAAGGTTTATTGTATACATGAACTTACAAAAGGTTTATTGTATACATGAACTTACAAAAGGTTTATTGTATACATGAACTTACAAAAGGTTTATTGTATACATGAACTTACAAAAGGTTTATTGTATACATGAACTTACAAAAGGTTTATTGTATACATGAACTTACAAAAGGTTTATTGTATACATGAACTTACAAAAGGTTTATTGTATACATGAACTTACAAAAGGTTTATTGTATACATGAACTTACAAAAGGTTTATTGTATACATGAACTTACAAAAGGTTTATTGTATACATGAACTTACAAAAGGTTTATTGTATACATGAACTTACAAAAGGTTTATTGTATACATGAACTTACAAAAGGTTTATTGTATACATGAACTTACAAAAGGTTTATTGTATACATGAACTTAAAAAAAGGTTTATGTATACATAACTAAGGCCGAAAAGTTATTGTATACATGAACTTACAAAAGGTTTATTGTATACATGAACTTACAAAAGGTTTATTGTATACATGAACTTACAAAAGGTTTATTGTATACATGAACTTACAAAAGGTTTATTGTATACATGAACTTACAAAAGGTTTATTGTATACATGAACTTACAAAAGGTTTATTGTATACATGAACTTACAAAAGGTTTATTGTATACATGAACTTACAAAAGGTTTATTGTATACATGAACTTACAAAAGGTTTATTGTATACATGAACTTACAAAAGGTTTATTGTATACATGAACTTACAAAAGGTTTATTGTATACATGAACTTACAAAAGGTTTATTGTATACATGAACTTACAAAAGGTTTATTGTATACATGAACTTACAAAAGGTTTATTGTATACATGAACTTACAAAAGGTTTATTGTATACATGAACTTACAAAAGGTTTATTGTATACATGAACTTACAAAAGGTTTATTGTATACATGAACTTACAAAAGGTTTATTGTATACATGAACTTACAAAAGGTTTATTGTATACATGAACTTACAAAAGGTTTATTGTATACATGAACTTACAAAAGGTTTATTGTATACATGAACTTACAAAAGGTTTATTGTATACATGAACTTACAAAAGGTTTATTGTATACATGAACTTACAAAAGGTTTATTGTATACATGAACTTACAAAAGGTTTATTGTATACATGAACTTACAAAAGGTTTATTGTATACATGAACTTACAAAAGGTTTATTGTATACATGAACTTACAAAAGGTTTATTGTATACATGAACTTACAAAAGGTTTATTGTATACATGAACTTACAAAAGGTTTATTGTATACATGAACTTACAAAAGGTTTATTGTATACATGAACTTACAAAAGGTTTATTGTATACATGAACTTACAAAAGGTTTATTGTATACATGAACTTACAAAAGGTTTATTGTATACATGAACTTACAAAAGGTTTATTGTATACATGAACTTACAAAAGGTTTATTGTATACATGAACTTACAAAAGGTTTATTGTATACATGAACTTACAAAAGGTTTATTGTATACATGAACTTACAAAAGGTTTATTGTATACATGAACTTACAAAAGGTTTATTGTATACATGAACTTACAAAAGGTTTATTGTATACATGAACTTACAAAAGGTTTATTGTATACATGAACTTACAAAAGGTTTATTGTATACATGAACTTACAAAAGGTTTATTGTATACATGAACTTACAAAAGGTTTATTGTATACATGAACTTACAAAAGGTTTATTGTATACATGAACTTACAAAAGGTTTATTGTATACATGAACTTACAAAAGGTTTATTGTATACATGAACTTACAAAAGGTTTATTGTATACATGAACTTACAAAAGGTTTATTGTATACATGAACTTACAAAAGGTTTATTGTATACATGAACTTACAAAAGGTTTATTGTATACATGAACTTACAAAAGGTTTATTGTATACATGAACTTACAAAAGGTTTATTGTATACATGAACTTACAAAAGGTTTATTGTATACATGAACTTACAAAAGGTTTATTGTATACATGAACTTACAAAAGGTTTATTGTATACATGAACTTACAAAAGGTTTATTGTTACATCTCCTAGCTTTTGTTTTGATGAACTAATGGTCATGTTAAATTGTCAAAGTAATATGCATGTATTTTAGTTACTTTTGTGTTTTAATGGGCTTTGATTAAATAATTGATGGTATCTGTTTGTTTGATTGATTTATAAGTTTGCCAATAGTGTTTGATTGTGTTTTGAATGCAATATAATGGCAGCAGTTTAAGCAATCAAAGAGAAAATACTTACATAAATAAAGGCAAAAGACATGTAAATAAGCTAATAACTGCAACTGCATTACATATCATGGCTTCATCAAACCATGACATACAAAAGATTAGTGTTGTCACATGTTAGGTACATAAAACCCAAAAATTAAGTGTTTTTGTTACCTGCACATATGCAGAAGTACAAGGCAGTTTGTTACAAGATACACAAAAGAGAAGTTACACAAAATGGTAACAAACTGCCCAAACCATCCATCTACACCTACATATTACAGTACAAAGTTACATCAACCAAAGTTACATAATTTAGAACCAAATTACGATATACTAATAACATCATCTTCTGTGAGTCCAGGGCGATCATCATTCTCCTTCCTGCACAGTTTCTTCTCCAATATTCTCTGGCTTGGAATCCTTCTCTTCAAAGGTAGTTGTTGCTTCTTGGGTGTTGCTTTTTTACTTGTGCCTTCATTCACTGACTCCTGTGTCCCCACTTGTGGTTCAGCCATCATGGTTGGTGCAGAAACTTGCTTCCTTGGTTGCATTTTTCTCCTTATTGTAGAAAAAGTGACTTTCTCAGATGTACCCACCCCACTACTTAACCATGGCATTGTCCTTCCAAATGCAACTCTTGGTCCACCCCTTCCTAACCCTAAGGTTCCACCACCCCTCTTAGTTTTTGGAACTCTAGGAGGTAGTTTCTCAACACAATCTATCAAAAAGGTCATTGCATATTAGTAACAATTTTCTTAACTATATTAAACTTTGAAAATGCATATCACATAGCAATTACAGAGTCAAATTGAAGCAATATTAGTTTTGCATACCTGCATTTTCTGCCACAGGAAGAGGAAACCTGTATCCTCCTTTTGTAACTCCCACTCTTCTGCCTGGACTCAGTGGTGGTGAAGACATACTTGCTTTGGTCTGAACAGGTTCTTGTGTCTCTTGAGTTGACTGAACTGGTGCCTTACCATTACTGTTTGATTGACTTTGTTGATTTGGTGGATTTTGACTATCTTGAAACAGTCTCTTTTTGACACTAGAAGTTTGACTTGCATTTTGTGGAACAGCAGTGAAAGTAGTACCCTGAGGTTGTGGTCCCTGGCTAGGTATTTGGTTGTCCTCACTCATTACTTGTGCACTTGGTCTCTGACTTGGACCAGCATTGCCACAACTCATGGTTTCACTAGCTTTCTGCTTTGGTGGCCTCCTTTTGGTCTTTGTAACCACTGGTTTTTCAACTTTTTCATTCTTACAACCTCTAGCATTGTGGACCTTCTGCAGACAGTTGGAACAACTCATCTCTACCCCATGTTTTGTAACCCTGGAACCATACACTCTAGGTTCATGTGCTGCCCTCATCCTTTTCTTTTTGGGCCTTCCAGGCATAGTTCTTGGCCTGGGTGGCAATGGCACAACTGAACCTGGAAATGATAACCATGTGTCCATTCCCCCAACTGGATTCAAGTAGTGCTCATATGCATACATAAAGTGAGACTTCCTGAACCAAATGGCTAAGAAATCCTCTGGATTCCTGTTCATCTTATACATTGCTTGCATTGCATGAACACAAGGTATACCACTCAACTGCCACATTCTACAATCACAAGTACCCATGTCTATATCCACACCATATGCATATCTATAGTTCCTAGTCTCAAATTTGTTCCCACCAGCATGTATCACTAACCAATCTGCCCTTCCACTATTGATTATTTCTAACTTTTTTCTTATAGCAGGACAAATATCATGTTGCCAAAGTGACCATTCCTCTCTAATTGTTTCTAACCTAATCATCACAATGACTCTCAATGCTTCTAAGAGAGTAATAATTGGTTTGGTTCTTACCTTAGTCAGCACAGAGTTCCAGCATTCACTGAAGCCATTCTCAACAGATTCACAGCATACATCAGTCTTGAAAAATGCCCTGCTCCATGACTTTGGGTTCCTTTCCATCAAGTACTTGAAGGCATTTGGGTTAGCAGCTTTAATGTCTTTCATCACAGAGTCAAATTGTGCTGGGTAACTACTTTTAGCAGCTCTCCAAAACAAATTCCTGAATTCAACCCCACTGTATAGTTTCCTGAAGTTTTCGTATATATGCCTTGCACACTGCCTGTGCTCAGCTCTTGGCATCACATCTTTCACAGCTTCAATCAGTCCCTGTACATATATACATCATATAAGCATTCATTACTAAACTTGTAAGTAGTATAAAGGTAAGTAATTGCATACCTTATGTCCATCTGACATCAGTGTGAGTTCAAATCCATTGGGGGCAGCTAGGTCATTGCTCAGTAGTGTAAGAAACCATGTCCAATTGTGCTTGTTTTCCACATTGACAATTGCCCATGCAATAGGAAATATCTGGTTATTTCCATCTCTCCCTACTGCAGTCAATAACTCACCTCCACATGATGACTTCAGAAAACATCCATCTAAGGCAACTATTCTCCTACATCCCTTCTTGAACCCTTCCTTGAGACCAAACAGGCACACATAGAACCTATCAAAGTAAGTCTTCCCATTTGGATTTGTGGTAGTACCTAATTGCACAGTTGACCCTGGATTTGTCCTTAACAGTGCATCTCCATAAGGCCTTAGCATTGCATAGTGCTCCTCCAATGACTTCTCATACTCATTCAATGCCCATGCTCTAGCTCTTTTTACTTGTTGTTGTGTTACAAAACATTTATATTTTTTCATTACCAGTTCTTGAAGTAGAGAGCATTTGATATCAGGTTGTTGTCTAATTCTGTCTGCAAAGTGTCTACCTATCCATTTGTAGTTAATCAACCTGCCATACTTGAAATTCCTTGCACATGTATGGGAATCAACCAGCTTCTTTACTTGGAAAGATCTTTCTGAAGTCATCCATGAAGCAAACAACCTCCAATTGCATTTTTGTACAAGGGGCTGATATCTTCTGTTCTTTCTCTGTTTGCCAAGACTGGGATCTTTTATCCTTGGTGGCCTAACTCCACATCTTGCAATGATGTGAGTTGTGGAAGCCCTCTCATACCACAGTGAATAACCATTGGCCAATGCGTAATAAGACAAACATTCTTTCAATTGTTGTGGACCCTCATACCTCTCACCAAGCTGTGAAATTAAATTAGTTTCAAGTTATTAATGATTTTTGACAAGAAAAAGTATAAAAAGATACTAAAGTTTTCAAGTATTGGATACCTTGGGTTCCTTCAATCTCCAATGGGTATCTTTGTCATGTATGGGAAAGTTTGGCACATCTTCTTTGGGTGGTTCCAATGGATCAACCCACTCTGAGTTGCTATCATCTTTCAATGCATTCACTAGTTTGGAAATAAAATCATCATGTTCTTCATGTAGTACTGTCCTGTCCTCTCTATGTTTAACATCACCACCAAGTTTAGGCAATTGTTTACTTGTGGGAATCCTAGCAATAGGATTACCCCTTCTAACCTGTTCCAGTTCTTCCTCACCCTCACTTAGATGATCTAAATAAGCAAGAGATTCAGCATCAGATTCATCTGGTTCATAGTCCTCATCTTCAGAATCACTAAAGTTGCCATCTTGTGGTTGTTTGCTAGATTGACCAGACTCAGGAGTCCTAAAAGAGTCATCTGGTTCATCCACATGTGGAGGCTGATCATCATCATCATCATCCTCAGGGGGAGGCTGATGATCATCATCATCCTCTACCAACTCAACCTGCTCTACAACTTCATGATTATCATCATCTCCTAACTGATCCTCAGGTGCATCAGGGACATTATTTATATATTGTTCTAAGTTTATATTCTGGTGATCAACATAAATATGCATGGTGCCATAGCATTCGCCAACATCGTAGAATACATCCAAATCATCATTTAAAAGTAACCTCATTATAGTACCAAAATCACCACTAGTTAAAAGGTAGTAAATGCCAAATATAGGGCTACCTGTTTCAGCTTCAATGTAACTTCTTAGCTCTTCTAATGAAACTCTTGGAATGTTCAAGAATTTGGTTATCCCAGCTTCATAACGAAGTGGCATGAACTCAAACACACCATCGTGGTGTAGAGTGATAGGAAACGGTCCAGGATATACCATTTCTACAAAATAAAACTAAAAATAATTAATTATTATTGCAAGAAATAAATTATTCAAATAAATCAATATTATAATCAGAAAATGCGTTTTCCCCAATTTTTAACCCTAATTTATACGATTTTGTGTTACTTACATCGATACATTATGAATATTACAAGAAATACAAGGTAAATAACATAATGGCAACGAAAAAATCAACGATTATTATGGTTTTTCTGAAGAAAAAAAAAAAAAAAAAAAAAAAAAAAAAAAAAAAAAAAAAAAAAAAAAAAAAAAAAAAAAAAAAAAAAAAAAAAAAAAAAAAAAAAAAAAAAAAAAAAAAAAAAAAAAAAAAAAAAAAAAAAAAAAAAAAAAAAAAAAAAAAAAAAAAAAAAAAAAAAAAAAAAAAAAAAAAAAAAAAAAAAAAAAAAAAAAAAAAAAAAAAAAAAAAAAAAAAAAAAAAAAAAAAAAAAAAAAAAAAAAAAAAAAAAAAAAAAAAAAAAAAAAAAAAAAAAAAAAAAAAAAAAAAAAAAAAAAAAAAAAAAAAAAAAAAAAAAAAAAAAAAAAAAAAAAAAAAAAAAAAAAAAAAAAAAAAAAAAAAAAAAAAAAAAAAAAAAAAAAAAAAAAAAAAAAAAAAAAAAAAAAAAAAAAAAAAAAAAAAAAAAAAAAAAAAAAAAAAAAAAAAAAAAAAAAAAAAAAAAAAAAAAAAAAAAAAAAAAAAAAAAAAAAAAAAAAAAAAAAAAAAAAAAAAAAAAAAAAAAAAAAAAAAAAAAAAAAAAAAAAAAAAAAAAAAAAAAAAAAAAAAAAAAAAAAAAAAAAAAAAAAAAAAAAAAAAAAAAAAAAAAAAAAAAAAAAAAAAAAAAAAAAAAAAAAAAAAAAAAAAAAAAAAAAAAAAAAAAAAAAAAAAAAAAAAAAAAAAAAAAAAAAAAAAAAAAAAAAAAAAAAAAAAAAAAAAAAAAAAAAAAAAAAAAAAAAAAAAAAAAAAAAAAAAAAAAAAAAAAAAAAAAAAAAAAAAAAAAAAAAAAAAAAAAAAAAAAAAAAAAAAAAAAACACATTTAGGATAACATAAAAATTTATAAAACATTTTTCTCAATAAAAACCACACCACGTACAGCCAGATATCACCTTTATGAGGTACTAAAATAAAATGACATAATATAAAAATTACAATATTTGAACACACAATGCGTAACGTGTTAATGTTTTTGTCTCTTGTAAAGTTGGGGTTCGAAATACATTAAAATAGTTAATCCCGAAGACAAACCACCCAACAAGAAACAAAGGATTCCAGCAACAAAGATTTCAAGTCAAGCAAAGCTGTCTCAACAGTTTTCTTTTTCTAATTAACTAATTTAAAATTTGGATCATTTCATTTTCAACATGTTTATTTTATGTTGGGGTCATTTTTTTCAACTTTGTTTGTTATATATCGGACCATTTTTTCAACATTATATTGTTTATATTTCGTGACGTACTAACAAGAAATATGCTTACCTAAATGAGACTTTTAATCGTACCTCAACTACATTTCTAAACTTATGATAACTTGCCCCGAATTAGAGTTTCAATGGGATAAATAGAAGTAGGCCCGGTTTTGTATGTATGTATACTAGTACTCAGGCCCGTCCAATGGACGGGTAGTCTCAAAATATATTAATCAAAGCTAAAAAATTGGAATTCAAGTATATTAAATAGATACCGAATAAAATTAAAATACCTAAAAATAAAACATAAAACGATTCAAATAAGGCAAAAAGTTGAAGAAGTAATGCGTAATAAACTAATCTTTCGGGGAAGGCTCAATGATTTCTTCAAAAGTTCTGAAATCAAAATGGTGCATAGGACCGAAATAGTTGTCAAGAACTTTGACCAGAGTGTCGGGCTGAAAGGTGATCTTAGATGTATGATCCGAGTTACGCCAGGTTCCAGCGCTTATATCAACTTGGAAATTTGCTAGCTGAATAGCCACTCCATCGGTCAAAATACTCCTAAAATTTTGCCGCCCATTCACCATTGACCGAGCCATGTATGGTCGTGCCCTGCAAATAGCAATAAAAACAGGGGAAAATCTGGTAAGTTCTCTTATAAAGTTTCTATGTATTATTAATAATTTACCTGTCGTCGAAACAGCGCTTGCTTTTATATTAAACTATATATCAATAAATAAACATAAACATATATTAATAGTTAAAAACTAAAGAAGTTGCATTGCGTACGAAGATCAAGTACTAATTCTTGATGGGTAAGTTTCTGCTTCATAAATCTCTATAAATATTCTTAGTAAATTGATTCTTGATGACAACTTTTGATGTTCTTTTAGTCAAAGCTAATTCAAGAGTGCTTTTCTTATGCAACGAAAAGCTAGCGAGCAAACAGTAATTTCTTTTGGTTTCCATCAAATATAGACGATTTAAAAATTTACACAGTAACGGTATGATTCGAGCAACCATCAATATGACCAATATCACAACTTAATCAATACGAAAGCTAAAGAAGAAACATACGAAATTAACTCCATATAAATATTGATTTCAATTTACCCATTTTTTTTTCCCAACTTTAGTTAAATAAAAAGAGAAACAAAAAGTGTATAGTATATAATTTGAAAAATACATACCAATTCATCAACAAAGACCATCTCGAACGTTTTGATTTTCTTCGGGTTGTTCCACTCCGAAACAGTCCATACATAAACAACACGGAGTCGTAACATGTGTTGGCTTAAGATCTTCAAGATGAACTAATGTGGTCTTATTTTTTGTTGTTGAAGAAGAAGCCATAATGAACCTATAATGGACAACAAACTAAATTAAAAAAGATAATAATAACAATAACATAAGAATTCAATGTTAAATGATAATAATAATGATTAAATATGAACAAAGTATATAAATAAAAAACTTTTTTGGTAGTCGATCTTAGGGTTTTTTTTTTTGGCCGTAGGTTTTTTTTGTTGAGAATATGTGAGGGTTTTTTCTAGATGGTATATATATAGATAATAATAATAAAGATTTTTTTATAAGATTTTTTTATTAAAGGTCGGCCATTTATTAAATAAATATTAAAAAATAGATGATTAATAAGGAGAGAGTATTAGGCTAAAGGAGGAGGAATAGGGGTGTCAAGTGTACACCCAACCTTCTCTTTTAGTTATATTATAAATAGATACAGATATATCTACCATATATAAATGAACAAACACATAAACGAACAACTTAACCAATATCCATGAACATATACAAACGAACAAGACAAACATGTTCAACAAACTTCGATCATCAAACAGCAATTTCACAAACTGTTCGTGAATATTCTTTTCGTTTACAGCAGTATGTTAATTAAGTTTTTTGCTAAAATTAACTTTATGATACCTTTAAGCATTTATAAAGAATTTAGATGATTCCAACCATTGGAGGAAAGGAACAACTAGCGGAGGCAAAAACATAACAAATATTCCTTAATAAAGATATATGCAGAATAAACAAAAACATTGATCCGTTTTTGCGTTGTAACGTACGTTGTTAAACAAGTCATAAGTTGTCATTATCTTGTTTGTGACACAATACTAAAGATTGGTTTACTCGTTGTCATTTTGGAATAAGGTATCACTTTCCTTCAATGTCTTTCACATTCAGTCATTCAGACCTTAACTAAATTATTCCATCACCAGCCACCATCATCAACTACCGTGCAACCGCCATGCGATGTGTAACCAAGATGTATCAACTTCTTGTTGTCGTGCTAACTATGTTCGTTAAGTCGAACGTTGTAGCTCAAGAATTCTATGAGAAGGAAAGGGACGCATTGATTCCATTCCGGGACTCAATGAAGTCCAGTTTATATTTACATGGAAACTGGACTGGTCCACCTTGTCGGAACAATATGAGCAGGTGGATTGGAATTGGTTGTTCCAATTCCCATATAACCCACTTAACTCTGGAATCAATAAACATGACAGGATCACTTCCTGTAGGTTTCTTACAAAACATTACTTTCTTAACGACGCTAAGCTTTAATAACAATTCCATTTCCGGAGATCTTCCAACCCTCACGAACCTAATGTACTTAGAGTCTGTGATCCTATCTGGAAATCACTTCTCGGGTCCTATTCCGAGGGATTACATCAACCTTCCAAGGCTCACTACACTTGAACTTCAGGAAAATGATATAATAGGGGAAATCCCGCCTTTTGAACAAGAATCATTGACTGCTTTCAACTTGTCATACAATAAACTTTATGGAGCAATCCCGGATACAAAAGTTCTAGAACGATTTGGGGTTGGTTCATTTGATCATAATCCGGGGTTGTGTGGAAAACCTTTGGAAATATCATGTGACTCTCCTTCAAAACACAAGAAGAAAGCTCTAAAAATATGGAGTATTGTGATGATTGCTGCTGCAGCTGCACTAGTGCCTTTTTTCTTGATTTTACTCGTGTTTTGTTGTTACAGGAAAGCTCGAAGAAAAAGTGTCAAGAAAGAGGCCTCCGGTATGTTCGTTTTATATATGCACACAAGGTGTTTAACGTATCTCATCTATGAAGGTGATCAGATGTTTGTGTTCTTTAATATACAGAGGAACAGCAGCTTCCTAACCCAAGTGTCGAAAAGAAAAGTCAATGGTCAGCGAGTACAGATGATCCTGAAAGAACAGTGGATTTGGTGTTCTTCGACAAACAGAAACCCGTGTTTGACTTGGATGTGTTGTTGAGGTCGTCTGCTGAGGTGCTTGGAAAGGGAAGTCTAGGCACCACCTACAAGGCAACTCTGGAATCGGGTTTGGTTGTTGCTGTGAAGAGGGTCAAAGAAATGGATTCATTAAGCAAGAAGGAATTCGTTCAACAAATGCAGCTGCTCGGGAAATTGAGGCATCAAAACCTTGTAGAAATTATCTCCTTCTACTACTCAGAGAATGAGAAGTTGGTCGTTCATGAATTCATACAAGATGGAAGCTTATTCGAGTTATTACATGGTTCGTCCTTGACATTTTCCTTATTCATTTCTATTTGCCTAGATTACCACATCTAATATCTTTGGTCTCATTCTTGTTACAATGTGGTTGTCTGTATGTATCTGTCTGCCTATAGAGTTACACTGTATCTAATGTCTTTGTCTCATAATTGTTTCAACATGTAGAAAGCAGAGGAATTGGGAGAATGCCACTCAATTGGAAAATAAGGGTAGAAATCATGAAGGATGTAGCAAAGGGTCTAATTTTCTTGCACCAATCTCTATCTTCTCAAAAAGTGCCTCATGGAAACCTCAAATCGTCAAATGTACTAGTCTACTTTACGGGTGAAACCCCACACGCCAAGCTCACAGATTTTGGCTACTTTCCACTGTTGCCATCACAGAAGTCAAAACTGGCCATAGGGAAATGCCCCGAGATCATGGATGGGAAGAAACCGACTCACAAATCAGATGTTTACTGTTTCGGAATTTTACTTTTGGAGGTGATCACAGGAAAAGTACCAGGAGAAAATAATCATGGAGATCTTTCGAGTTGGGTTAGAGGTGTTGCTAATGCTGATTGGTCAATGGACATATTCGACTTGGAAATATTGTCAGAGAAAGAAAGGCAGGAAGATATGTTTAAGCTTGCTGAGTTAGCCCTTGAATGTACTGATGAAGCACTTGACAAAAGGCCGACAATAAATCAAATTTTAAACAGATTAGAAGAGATCCAACATCCAGAAATAGACATTGAGTTTGAGTAGTTAACTTATGTTATATTATTCATTTTAATTGTTAATATCATTGTAATAGTATACTCCGGCTTGAGCTACTGTGATGAAATTCATCTGGAAACTAACTCTTTATATCTATCTATACAAAAAAAAATCTATCCATAAAATCTAAAAATAAAGGATTTACAAAAGATATGGACACTGGGCTTCATATTTAAGTTAACTTGCAAGGAAAAAACAAGAAGAACAAAGCTTAGCGTTTATACTGTCCCTTTCTAGTGAGTAAGCAAATGAAAGCTATAATACGGGTACCTGATCCAGTGGTGACAAGTAAACAAAGGCATCTGTTTGGGTTATGAATAACATAATCATACACCAGCCATACACCAGTATACTTGAAAAAACCTGATCAAAAATAAATTGTAATGAATTTAATCTCATCATTCTGATTCCTTTCAAAACTATGAAACATGTCTAAGTAGAACTGTACTTAATTATACAAGGAATAGAGTGTACTCTTTTGCATTCACAATGATGAAAGCTTCCAAAGCCCACTTAGGGAAGACAAATGGTGTTATCACTTAAGCAGCGGACTTCTTGCTCTGATCGGCAGTGAGAGTCAAAACAACAGGGAGAAGCACGGACCACTTCAGAGGAAGAGAAAAATATCGTAAAGATTGATACTCAAAATATGTGTAATAGTAACAAGGATCAACTAACAATTTCTCATCTAACTATGTTTGTTAAGGTTACATACCAACTGGGCTTGACTAAACTCGAGGGAGATGGTAACTGTGTAGGCTATGCCAGTCACACAATAGATGAGGCAGACCAAAACTATGCAACTCGATCCAAAGCTGGATCTTGAATAGTTGAAGAAATAGAAAAGCAAATTAAGATAAACTACAGGGTTCATGACTGTATTTACATGGTCCATTGTATCTTTAGATAGAAAATATTATACACTGTTCATGCCGCTTGAGGAGTTGAGCTCTCCCGCTTGTAATGTAACTTATCCAACGAAACGCATAACAATGCTAGAAAACAGAGAACGTAACATACAGCCTTAAGTATTACTCGTATAAAATATCTGTTAAAATACATAGATTAGGTATCAAGTATAAACTATACCCCTTAACAATTTGCATATTTTACGAATTTGATCTTATAATGCAAATGAAGGGAAATAAATTGGCAATTCTCTTTTGTTTTCCCTTAATTACATACAGTAATGACGGTGTACTGGTAACCAATAGCTCCATAAGTATCATCGGTCACTTAAACCATAGTTCTTAAGCATGTTCCAGCAAGCAAAAGAATAATACAATCTGCTGCTTGTACTCTACCATACGTGTTTTCTGCCTCAAAGCCCTAAAGACAAAGTCACATTTCAGCAAATTACAAAGGATCGATGCAAGTGATTTAAAAGTATATAGTGCATCCACATAAGTGTGGTAGTTTGGCTTAAAGAGACAAGAGTGAAACTTTGCTTCATAGTTATAGAAGATGTCGCAAAATGGGTGGGTCAGGAGGTGTATGATGGGTTTGCCGTTTAGTTTATAATGTGTAACTTAGGTGACTTTCGACCCATTTGACCCATTCGTCCTATATGATTCTTATCCATTTTAGTCGACTCTTTTAGATTAACTTGTTTAACCAGTTAGAGATCCAAACAAAACCCAAATAACCCATTGACAGTTAAAAGGAAGAAAATGCCACATTTATTATATAGAGAAGGCAATGTAAATAATCATAGAAATCACCTTTCAAGGTTTTACTTGTACCGCCTTAAACCTCCATGAGTTACTTGGCCAGATAAATCTGGAGTTGTGAACAAGCTATAAGTTGGAAAAGCTCAATGAGCTTCACCAATATATGATAGAAAGCGTTTGGCTGTGCTTCTGCAGTTTGGCAATTGTGATATTTCAGTAACTAATGAACAAAATTACCAAAAAAAAGACATTCTTTAATTTTGAAGGTTAGATTAAAAAAAAAACAATGTTTTACAAGATAAAATATCAAATGGGTCAAGTAAAATTGTACAAAAAATCTGCTAAATGGAAAACGGGTCAAAGGGATTAAAAGTTATCCAAAGTCGATTTTATTGCCTACAACATCCTAAATCATTTTTATACAAAAGATTTAGAATTGGTATTTTAATTACACTGTGATAATAAATAACACATTATTTTTTGGGTAAAAATAAATAACACATTATATATTTTACTGATATAGGACAAAACAATGTTTACGCGACAAGGCAACCCAAATCAAACCAGCCTATTTCGACCCGTATTGAAGATTGACTCTTATATGCTGGAGCCTTTTTTGACCCGTAATCCAATCCACTGACCCACCCACTATGCCAATTCTAGTACATTTTCAGGTTACTTTGGCTGGTGAACAACCATGCTGACGTTAACTCCTTCAAGGGCTTCACGGCGAAGAGCTCTAAGAAGCAAACTTGAAGAAGCACTATCAAGACCTGATCTGGGCTCATCCAAGAAAAGTGAAGGTTCCAAGACCATTTCCAGCCCGACATCGGACATTCACCCTTTGCTTCTGGGCTCCAAAAATTCCTCGTTGTTAAACTGTTCCAACTTTGCAATCCCTTACTCCTTGAAGTCTCAATGCCTCTACAAGTTTATCGATATACTAGTCCATGAGGTCAGATTACAGTTTCTGTTAGGGTCCTTGAAATGAGCTTAAGATATGCTTTTGGAATCGTCAACTTCGTTTAAATACTGGTGAAGTATACTCAAAGTTCCATTGCAGTACATAACCGCTTTGAATCAAGTAAATCATAGTGACTTGAAGAATCAGAATCACATTATTAGCTACCCATTTATTTAGTAGTTACTTTTTAATATGAAGTATTATTCTAAGTTTGTTAAACACTCAAACAACTAATAATTATCTGATAATACAACTTCAAACAATTGAAGGGCATCCTTGTTACACTATATCGTAGACCCCATTCTATTAAATTGATGAATATCCGATTTATTCAAGATCACACTATTTAAATACACAGCCAAAACCTCCTTATCATGATACTCAATTTTCTTAAAAAACCTTACCATACTATCAAAAATTGACTACTTTGAACATAAATAATCATAAAATCAGATTTATAATCGGTTTAACCGAACACTCAAAACTGACTAGTGTCACTTCAACTCAAACTAATCAATTTATAGTCTTTTAGTTATAAACTAACATTAAACTCACATGTAATGTAATTGACATTTATCAATCTATATCTTTTTCTCTAAAAAGGGAGAGAAGGTCCTATTGGCCAATCAGAGTGTGACACGTCGCTTTTAAAAAAAAATTGCGCGGTGACATTTTTGTAAATAATTTGACTTCAAACCTAAGCTGACCCAACCCACCCCAAGCTGACCCAACCCAAGCTGACCCATCCCAAGCTGACCCATACGAATCTGAACATTAGAACAGGCTATAATAGAAAGCGTTTGGCTGTGCTTCTGCAGTTTGGCAATTGTGATATTTCAGTAACTAATGAACAAAATTACCAAAAAAAAGACATTCTTTAATTTTGAAGGTTAGATTAAAAAAAAAACAATGTTTTACAAGATAAAATATCAAATGGGTCAAGTAAAATTGTACAAAAAATCTGCTAAATGGAAAACGGGTCAAAGGGATTAAAAGTTATCCAAAGTCGATTTTATTGCCTACAACATCCTAAATCATTTTTATACAAAAGATTTAGAATTGGTATTTTAATTACACTGTGATAATAAATAACACATTATTTTTTGGGTAAAAATAAATAACACATTATTTTTTGGGTAAAAATAAATAACACATTATATATTTTACTGATATAGGACAAAACAATGTTTACGCGACAAGGCAACCCAAATCAAACCAGCCTATTTCGACCCGTATTGAAGATTGACTCTTATATGCTGGAGCCTTTTTTGACCCGTAATCCAATCCACTGACCCACCCACTATGCCAATTCTAGTACATTTTCAGGTTACTTTGGCTGGTGAACAACCATGCTGACGTTAACTCCTTCAAGGGCTTCACGGCGAAGAGCTCTAAGAAGCAAACTTGAAGAAGCACTATCAAGACCTGATCTGGGCTCATCCAAGAAAAGTGAAGGTTCCAAGACCATTTCCAGCCCGACATCGGACATTCACCCTTTGCTTCTGGGCTCCAAAAATTCCTCGTTGTTAAACTGTTCCAACTTTGCAATCCCTTACTCCTTGAAGTCTCAATGCCTCTACAAGTTTATCGATATACTAGTCCATGAGGTCAGATTACAGTTTCTGTTAGGGTCCTTGAAATGAGCTTAAGATATGCTTTTGGAATCGTCAACTTCGTTTAAATACTGGTGAAGTATACTCAAAGTTCCATTGCAGTACATAACCGCTTTGAATCAAGTAAATCATAGTGACTTGAAGAATCAGAATCACATTATTAGCTACCCATTTATTTAGTAGTTACTTTTTAATATGAAGTATTATTCTAAGTTTGTTAAACACTCAAACAACTAATAATTATCTGATAATACAACTTCAAACAATTGAAGGGCATCCTTGTTACACTATATCGTAGACCCCATTCTATTAAATTGATGAATATCCGATTTATTCAAGATCACACTATTTAAATACACAGCCAAAACCTCCTTATCATGATACTCAATTTTCTTAAAAAACCTTACCATACTATCAAAAATTGACTACTTTGAACATAAATAATCATAAAATCAGATTTATAATCGGTTTAACCGAACACTCAAAACTGACTAGTGTCACTTCAACTCAAACTAATCAATTTATAGTCTTTTAGTTATAAACTAACATTAAACTCACATGTAATGTAATTGACATTTATCAATCTATATCTTTTTCTCTAAAAAGGGAGAGAAGGTCCTATTGGCCAATCAGAGTGTGACACGTCGCTTTTAAAAAAAAATTGCGCGGTGACATTTTTGTAAATAATTTGACTTCAAACCTAAGCTGACCCAACCCACCACCCAAGCTGACTCAACCCAAGCTGACCCATCCCAAGCTGACCCATCCCAAGCTGACCTATCCCAAGCTGACGCACTCCAAGCTGACCCATCCCAAGCTGACCCATCCCAAGCTGACCCAACCCAAGCTGACCCAACCCAAGCTGACCCATCCCAAGCTGACCCATCCCAAGCTGACCCATCCCAAGCTGACCCAACCCAAGCTGACCCAACCCAAGCTGACCCAACCCAAGCTGACCCATCCCAAGCTGACCCATCCCAAGCTGACCCATCCCAAGCTGACCCATCCCAAGCTGACCCATCCCAAGCTGACCCAACCCAAGCTGACCCATCCCAAGCTGACCCATCCCAAGCTGACCCAACCCAAGCTGACCCATCCCAAGCTGACCCATCCCAAGCTGACCCAACCCAAGCTGACCCATCCCAAGCTGACCCAACCCAAGCTGACCCATCCCAAGCTGACCCATCCCAAGCTGACCCATCCCAAGCTGACCCATCCCAAGCTGACCCATCCCAAGCTGACCCAACCCAAGCTGACCCATCCCAAGCTGACCCATCCCAAGCTGACCCAACCCAAGTTGACCCATCCCAAGCTGACCCATCCCAAGCTGACCCAACCCAAGCTGACCCAACCCAAGCTGACCCATCCCAAGCTGACCCATCCCAAGCTGACCTAACCCAAGTTGACCCATCCCAAGCTGACCCAAACCCCGTAATCTACATTTGTGTAGATTAATCTACATTTGTGTAGATTATGTGTAGATTGTGTCAAGCTGACCCAACCCAAGCTAACCAAACCAAGCTGACCCAACCCAGCTGACCCAACCCAAGCTGACCCAACCCAGCTGACCCAACCCAAACTGACCCAAGCTGACCCAACCCAAGCTGACCCAACCCAAGCTGACCCAAAACCCATAATCTACATTTGTGTAGATTAATCTACATTTGTGTAGATTATGTGTAGATTGTGTCAAGCTGACCCAACCCAAGCTAACCAAGCTGACCCAACCCAAGCTAACCAAGCTGACCCAACCCAAGCTGACCCAACCCAAACTGACCAACCTGACCCAACCCAAGCTGACCCATCCCAAGCTGACCCAACCGAACCCCAAGCTAACCCAACCCAAGCTGACACCCCAAGCTGACTCACCCCAAGCTGACCCATCCCAAGCTGACCCAACCCAAGCTGACCCATCCCAAGCTGACCCAACCGAACCCCAAGCTGACCCAACCCAAGCTGACCCAAACCAAGCTGACCCAACCGAATCCCAAGCTGACCCATCCCAAGCTGACTCAACCCAAGCTGACCCATCCCAAGCTGACCCAACCCAAGCTGACCCAACCCCAAGCTGACTCACCCCAAGCTGACCCATCCCAAGCTGACCCATCCCAAGCTGACCCAACCCAAGCTGACCCATCCCAAGCTGACCCAACCCAAGCTGACCCAACCCAAGCTGACCCATCCCAAGCTGACCCATCCCAAGCTGACCCATCCCAAGCTGACCCATCCCAAGCTGACCCATCCCAAGCTGACCCATCCCAAGCTGACCCAACCCAAGCTGACCCATCCCAAGCTGACCCATCCCAAGCTGACCCAACCCAAGCTGACCCATCCCAAGCTGACCCATCCCAAGCTGACCCATCCCAAGCTGACCCAACCCAAGCTGACCCATCCCAAGCTGACCCAACCCAAGCTGACCCAACCCCAAGCTGACCCAACCCAAGCTGACCCAACCCAAGCTGACCCATCCCAAGCTGACCCATCCCAAGCTGACCCATCCCAAGCTGACCCATCCCAAGCTGACCCAACCCAAGCTGACCCATCCCAAGCTGACCCAACCCAAGCTGACCCATCCCAAGCTGACCCATCCCAAGCTGACCCATCCCAAGCTGACCCAACCCAAGCTGACCCATCCCAAGCTGACCCATCCCAAGGTGACCCACCCCAAGCTGACCCAACCCAAGCTGACTCATCCCAAGCTGACCCATCCCAAGCTGACCCATCCCAAGCTGACCCATCCCAAGCTGACCCAACCCAAGCTGACCCAACCCAAGCTGACCCATCCCAAGCTGACCCATCCCAAGCTGACCCATCCCAAGCTGACCCAACCCAAGCTGACCCAACCCCAAGCTGACCCAACCCAAGCTGACCCATCCCAAGCTAACCCACCCCCAGCTGACCCAACCCAAGCTGACCCATCCCAAGCTGACCCATCCCAAGGTGACCCATCCCAAGCTGACCCATCCCAAGCTGACCCATCCCAAGCTGACCCATCCCAAGCTGACCCATCCCAAGCTGACCCACCCCAAGCTGACCCATCCCAAGCTGACCCATCCCAAGCTGACCCATCCCAAGCTGACCCATCCCAAGCTGACCCATCCCAAGCTGACCCAACCCAAGCTGACCCATCCCAAGCTGACCCATCCCAAGCTGACCCAACCCAAGCTGACCCATCCCAAGCTGACCCAACCCAAGCTGACCCAACCCAAGCTGACCCATCCCAAGCTGACCCATCCCAAGCTGACCCAACCCAAGCTGACCCATCCCAAGCTGACCCATCCCAAGCTGACCCATCCCAAGCTGACCCATCCCAAGCTGACCCATCCCAAGCTGACCCAACCCAAGCTGACCCATCCCAAGCTGACCCATCCCAAGCTGACCCATCCCAAGCTGACCCATCCCAAGCTGACCCATCCCAAGCTGACCCAACCCAAGCTGACCCAACCCAAGCTGACCCATCCCAAGCTGACCCATCCCAAGGTGACCCATCCCAAGCTGACCCATCCCAAGCTGACCCACCCCAAGCTGACCCATCCCAAGCTGACCCATCCCAAGCTGACCCATCCCAAGCTGACCCATCCCAAGCTGACCCATCCCAAGCTGACCCAACCCAAGCTGACCCATCCCAAGCTGACCCATCCCAAGCTGACCCATCCCAAGCTGACCCATCCCAAGCTGACCCAACCCAAGCTGACCCATCCCAAGCTGACCCATCCCAAGCTGACCCAACCCAAGCTGACTCATCCCAAGCTGACCCATCCCAAGCTGACCCATCCCAAGCTGACCCATCCCAAGCTGACCCAACCCAAGCTGACCCAACCCAAGCTGACCCATCCCAAGCTGACCCAACCCAAGCTGACCCAACCCCAAGCTGACCCAACCCAAGCTGACCCAACCCAAGCTGACCCATCCCAAGCTGACCCATCCCAAGCTGACCCATCCCAAGCTGACCCAACCCAAGCTGACCCATCCCAAGCTGACCCATCCCAAGCTGACCCAACCCAAGTTGACCCAACCCAAGCTGACCCAACCAAGCTGACCCAACTGACTCCCCAAGCTGACCAAGCTTCACAAAAGTTAATTTATTTACGATTATGCCACCGCGCAACTTTTTTATTTTTGCCACATGTCGCGTTTTGATTGGCCCATAGGACCTTCTCTCCCTTCTCTCCTTAAGACACCTTCTTCCAGGATCCTCACCCTATATATATATATATATATATAGGGGAAAGATAATTAGAGTACAACCAATCCAAAAAGTACAAAAACCCGGATTATATATAGGGACTGTCATGTTCTAGTTGAAAGGTTGGAGAAACGCATTGATGATTGGAAAAACAAATCTCTTTCTTTGGCAGGGCGCATACAATTAGTCAGGTCTGTTCTTTCTTCTCTTCATATATACTGGGCTTCTGTTTTCATCTTCCCCGCTCGCATTATTAATGATTTGGAAAAGAAAATGCGTAAGTTTCTTTGGAATCATAGTTTGGAGGGAAAAACAAAAGCGAAAGTTGCTTGGAAATATGTCTGTCAACCTAAATATGAGGGTGGTCTTGGAATTAGAAAGATTAATGACATTAATATTTCGCTTATGGCTAATCACATCTGGTGTATCTTGAATAAGCGAAATACCCTTTGGGTGGACTGGATATACTCCTACAAGTTAAAAGAGCGCAATTTTTGGGATGTCCTACCACAAGCTAATATGAGCTGGGGATGGAGGAAATTATTACAAATCAGAAGTATTATTCGTCCCCATATAAGGTCACGTCTTGGCAATGGGAATAATACTTCCATGTGGTTTGATAAATGGCATACTTCTTGTCCATTGAGTCAATACATCTCGCCTAGAGCTATTAATGGATGTGGTTTCAGAATGCACTCTACGGTTAGTGATATGATTAACAATGGTATTTGGAAATGGCCAATTGCTTGGTATGACCTTTTTCCTGTCCTAATCAATATCCAGCCCCCATCACTGACTCGTGACAAAAAGGATGAATTGATTTGGGTAGATTCAAATGGGAAGGAAAGGAAGTTCTCTACTACTGTGATTTGGGATACGATCCGTGTTCGTGGTATAGAGATTGACTGGGTTAATCTGGTTTGGTTTCCTCAAGCCATTCCTAAACATGCACTCACCATGTGGCTCATTATGAAGGAAAAACTCAAAACTCAGGATCGTCTCAAGCCTTGGGAAGTTGGTGGCGCAACCAACCTGAATCTTTTGTGCTGCTTGTTATGCAAGCATGGACCAGACTCTCATAACCACTTATTCTTTGAATGTTCTTTCTCTAGGCAGGTTTGGGATCTCGTTAAACCTTTAGCAAGGCATGCAGCGGGTTTCACATCAATGGAAAGATATAGTTGATTGGCTTATTTCTATCTCGAAGTCGGCCTCAATCAAAAGCGTGATTGGAAGGTTATTAGTGGCTGCTACAGCTTATGTCATTTGGCAAGAAAGAAACACTCGTCTGTTCTCCAACAAAGAAAGAAATGCAGCTCAAATTAAAGAAATCATTGTCAACACAGTTCGTATGAAGCTGGCAACCATTACATTCAAGTGCACCGCTAAGGATACTTCTCTTCTTTCAGATTGGCATATTCCAGATGTTTCCAAAACTTAGCATTAGTGCTGTTTTTTTTCTTATGCTATGATCAGTCACTTATAGTGTAAGATATGGATTTTCTTGTTGGTCGTGCTAGATAGCTTATTTATTGTAACCTCACATGCAGCATGTTGCATGGTAACTAGTGTGGTATATCAGCCACATTACTTGTACTTTATTGTTTGGGTGTTGTTATAAAATTCACAGGTATAACCATTTCCCAAAAAAAAAAATCTTTGAGAAAGAAAATTTGTAAACCCAATGGTGAAATTCTTGGTCGCTTTTTTTACTATTCGGAATGAAATCGTCATCAGAATCATCGTCATCTTGACACCAAACACATTTCGGCGAAAAACAAACTAAACTAGAATCAAGAATAAACAATCAGCCCGTATGGAAACTACTCTTTATTAGCCTACATGCAAATTCGTTGTTTAAAAATCATATTTTTACTAATAAAATGGGTGAAATGTTTTTATTTACCTTTCGAGATTTTCAAGACCAGATGAGGAATAAAAGTGAGTGCTGAAATGGTGATGAACCCGTCAAGGATTTGACATAAAGTAAGTTGAAAGCTTTTTGAGTTGGAATTTGACAAAAAGAGGAAGATGATGGTCAATGGGGCTGTGTTTGTCATTGAGCGGTTGCCTTTGACCGGGCCCGCACTAAAGTTAGCTTTTACCGTTAATTCGTTATCGTAAATACGAGGCTGTGGGTTCATGGATTTTCCTGTATCGTGAGACTAACGAGCCCGAGTTCCGTCTGATTGGATTGGACCAGCTCACGATAACTTTTAGTCATCAAATTACCCCAAATAAAAACTGGACTATAAATTATTTAGTTAGCCATTAAATTTTAATGATAATGATAACTTATACATATTACGTTTTAAGGGTTATTAAAACAAGCGGTGGAGTTTGAAACTGAGAGATCTAGGTTCAAATCCTGGTGTAAGCAAAATGTTTTAGGAATGGAGGCAAGGGTTTTCCATATGATTTCCTCTGAAATTGGGTATATGAAGAGGCATGCCGTTGAGACTCAAATTTGTCGCTCAAAAAAAATAATTAAAACAAGTGTACGAGTCATTATGTTTTGGAGATCTCATATTATTTTAGGAGTAGTCGAATAAAAGATTAGAAAGAGTTATAAATATTGTAACTTTGTAAGGTGCAAACATCATATGATCAGCAATAATGTGCGACCAAGGTGTGAATTATCCTGTCTAAATATTCAAGTTTTATGATGATATAAAAATATGCATTTCACAAAGTAGCTTTTTCTTATAAAAGGTTAAGCATAAAAAAAAGACTCATCGACATTCCATAAAACTCGTAATTGCATACATAATACATGAGCTTGAGGTATCATTTATGTTCACATGTTAGGTAAATTTAACATATATATGAAATATTTTTGGATTGACAAGTCAACACATAGTCCAAACTCCAAATACATAACCCGAACTTGATGTGAATCGATTCTATAGGTTGATACTTGATAGGGATTTCACAAATTAAACAATTTGTATTAATTTTGGGCGGGTTTTGGTTGTATAGAGGAGAGGTTATTTGAGAACCCTTAAAAAAAAACTCAAGAACTCTTCTCCACCGATCAAAAAAACTGGATGGATAAGATTAAAAATAAAAAAACCCCTCTCAACACTAGAGGGGTATTTTCGTCAGCTCCCTCTTTTTTTCTCTCTCTTACTTTATTAAATTAATAGAATTCTATCTAATTCAATAAAAAACTTTTATCTCACAAACCGTAAATCGTTAGACGAAAAGAAAAGCATGGGTACTTAGAATTTCGTCTCTTTCATTAGAGATGTGATTCGATATACTTTTGACGACTTTTTAAATTTTGTTTTTTTTCCCATCACGTTCATCTTACACATGTGTAGGATGAACCTTTTAGTGGTTTTCACTTGTCCTACACATGTGTAGGATGAACCTTTTAGTGGTTTTCACTTGTCCTACACATGTGTAGGATGAACCTTTTAGTGGTTTTCACTTGTCCTACACATGTGTAGGATGAACCTTTTAGTGGTTTTCACTTGTCCTACACATGTGTAGGATGAACCTTTTAGTGGTTTTCACTTGTCCTACACATGTGTAGGATGAACCTTTTAGTGGTTTTCACTTGTCCTACACATGTGTAGGATGAACCTTTTAGTGGTTTTCACTTGTCCTACACATGTGTAGGATGAACCTTTTAGTGGTTTTCACTTGTCCTACACATGTGTAGGATGAACCTTTTAGTGGTTTTCACTTGTCCTACACATGTGTAGGATGAACCTTTTAGTGGTTTTCACTTGTCCTACACATGTGTAGGATGAACCTTTTAGTGGTTTTCACTTGTCCTACACATGTGTAGGATGAACCTTTTAGTGGTTTTCACTTGTCCTACACATGTGTAGGATGAACCTTTTAGTGGTTTTCACTTGTCCTACACATGTGTAGGATGAACCTTTTAGTGGTTTTCACTTGTCCTACACATGTGTAGGATGAACCTTTTAGTGGTTTTCACTTGTCCTACACATGTGTAGGATGAACCTTTTAGTGGTTTTCACTTGTCCTACACATGTGTAGGATGAACCTTTTAGTGGTTTTCACTTGTCCTACACATGTGTAGGATGAACCTTTTAGTGGTTTTCACTTGTCCTACACATGTGTAGGATGAACCTTTTAGTGGTTTTCACTTGTCCTACACATGTGTAGGATGAACCTTTTAGTGGTTTTCACTTGTCCTACACATGTGTAGGATGAACCTTTTAGTGGTTTTCACTTGTCCTACACATGTGTAGGATGAACCTTTTAGTGGTTTTCACTTGTCCTACACATGTGTAGGATGAACCTTTTAGTGGTTTTCACTTGTCCTACACATGTGTAGGATGAACCTTTTAGTGGTTTTCACTTGTCCTACACATGTGTAGGATGAACCTTTTAGTGGTTTTCACTTGTCCTACACATGTGTAGGATGAACCTTTTAGTGGTTTTCACTTGTCCTACACATGTGTAGGATGAACCTTTTAGTGGTTTTCACTTGTCCTACACATGTGTAGGATGAACCTTTTAGTGGTTTTCACTTGTCCTACACATGTGTAGGATGAACGTGATGAAAAAAAAACGACATTTAAAAGTATATCGAGTCGCATCTCTAATGAAAGAGGACGAAATTTCAAGACTACCCATGCTTTTTTTTTCCGTCTAACGATGTACGGTTTGTGAGATAAAAGTTTTTTAATGAATTAGATATTTTTATTAATTTAATAAGAGGAGAGAGAAAGAGAGAGAGCTGGACAAAATATTGATTTTTCATAATGACAAACATGTCTTCCTGATCTTGATGAATGGAGGGTTGAGATTGGTTCTCACGTTTTTTTTCTTAGTGGTTCTCAAAATAACTCACCCCTGGTTGTATATAGTATTGTTAATGAAATATGAATCAAAGCACTAAGGCTATCCGGAGTGGTATTGCCGGGGGTTGGGCTACTTTCACCACAGCGCGTCATGTGGCATCCTGGGTTGCTGGGGGTTGCCTGGGAAAAAGAGGGGGAGTGGTATTGCCTGGAAGGTGGGGTAGGGTAATGATTGATTTAAATATAAAATAACAATACATTATATAAAAAAACATTAAAATTACATAAAAACACATTAAAATTACAAAAAAACGGCTATTTCCCTCGATTCCTCCGCTCTCCCTTGCAACTTCTGTGGGTTGCTTCAATCTTGGGTTGCTACCTCGGGGTGGTGTAGCCGGCGACCCGGGGGCGAAATCCAGTGGATTGCTACCGGGTTTGCTACCACTCCGGTTAGCCTTATATAGGATAAAAGTTTAACTGCGGTACGATGTATTCAATACATTAAAGCAAAATTTTTATACATTCGTTATCATCAACGAGAATTTTACCCGCGCGTTGCCGCGGAAAACGATAATTATCATATTTAACACTATATATGGTTGCTTCGTTACGGACCAGGGTAAAAAGTCTAATTGTTTTAGACTTTCAGTTGCTTCTCTAATTACCAGGGCAAAAGATAGTGTAATTTTTCTCTTTTAAAAGGGTTTTGTAGTTACTTGTCTAATTACCGGGGCAAAAACTATAATTATTTTTCTCTTTTAAAAGAGTTTTTGTAGAAAGGGAAAAAAATAGACCAAAAAAAAAGCAAAAAAAAAAAGTATATTGTTTTAGACTTTTAGTTACTTGTCTAATTACCGGGGCAAAAAATAGTATAATTTTTCTCTTTTAAAAGAGTTTTTGTATGCAAAAAGTTAGACTAAAGTGATAAAACCTAAAAGTTAAGTGGTAAAAATAAGAAACTCTAAAAGTATACAATCTTAAAAAAAAAAAAAAGCACAAAAAGACAAAATAGGAGTAAGACAAAATAGCTGACGTCATGATGGCGTCAGCGACCGCTACTGTTCATAAGAGGACTTCAATTGTAATATTAACGAGAATTTTACCCGCGCGTTGCCGCGGAAAACGATAATTATCATATTTAACACTATATATGGTTGCTTCGTTACGGACCAGGGTAAAAAGTCTAATTGTTTTAGACTTTCAGTTACTTGTCTAATTACCGGGGCAAAAAATAGTATAATTTTTCTCTTTTAAAAGAGTTTTGTAGTTACTTGTCTAATTACCGGGGCAAAAACTATAATTATTTTTCTCTTTTAAAAGAGTTTTTGTAGAAAGGGGAAAAAAATAGACCAAAAAAAAGCAAAAAAAAAAAGTAATTGTTTTAGACTTTTAGTTACTTGTCTAATTACCGGGGCAAAAAATAGTATAATTTTTCTCTTTTAAAAGAGTTTTTGTATGCAAAAAGTTAGACTAAAGTGATAAAACCTAAAAGTTAAGTGGTAAAAATAAGAAACTCTAAAAGTATACAATCGTAAAAAAAAAAAAACACAAAAAGACAAAATAGGAATAAGACAAATAGCTGACGTCATGATGGCAGCAGCGCCTCTACTGTTCCTAAAGGACGGTAATTGTATTATATAGTAATAATATTAGTTAATAATTAAGGTGTCTTCTTATAGTAAAATGGTACCAATTTAACCATCCTTTTGTTAAGTTGTTTACGTAAGTAGTTATCCACATCTTCAAAACCTAACAATATGTGTTTTGCCAATGTGCATCTTTATTTTTTGTAGCTATGACTTTTTTTTATTTTTAGAAAGGCGAAATAATTTTTTTGTTATAATTTAATAAACTTCAAATGTCCGAAAATGAAACCCAATCTCCATGTTGACTAATTAAGTGTGGCTCTATCTCTACCTTTGACAAGACTTTCATTTTCTTTTAACATATTATGTAAGTCCCAACTCTAAAAAAAAAAAAAAAAAAAAAAAAAAAAAAAAAAAAAAAAAAAAAAAAAAAAAAAAAAAAAAAAAAAAAAAAAAAAAAAAAAAAAAAAAAAAAAAAAAAAAAAAAAAAAAAAAAAAAAAAAAAAAAAAAAAAAAAAAAAAAAAAAAAAAAAAAAAAAAAAAAAAAAAAAAAAAAAAAAAAAAAAAAAAAAAAAAAAAAAAAAAAAAAAAAAAAAAAAAAAAAAAAAAAAAAAAAAAAAAAAAAAAAAAAAAAAAAAAAAAAAAAAAAAAAAAAAAAAAAAAAAAAAAAAAAAAAAAAAAAAAAAAAAAAAAAAAAAAAAAAAAAAAAAAAAAAAAAAAAAAAAAAAAAAAAAAAAAAAAAAAAAAAAAAAAAAAAAAAAAAAAAAAAAAAAAAAAAAAAAAAAAAAAAAAAAAAAAAAAAAAAAAAAAAAAAAAAAAAAAAAAAAAAAAAAAAAAAAAAAAAAAAAAAAAAAAAAAAAAAAAAAAAAAAAAAAAAAAAAAAAAAAAAAAAAAAAAAAAAAAAAAAAAAAAAAAAAAAAAAAAAAAAAAAAAAAAAAAAAAAAAAAAAAAAAAAAAAAAAAAAAAAAAAAAAAAAAAAAAAAAAAAAAAAAAAAAAAAAAAAAAAAAAAAAAAAAAAAAAAAAAAAAAAAAAAAAAAAAAAAAAAAAAAAAAAAAAAAAAAAAAAAAAAAAAAAAAAAAAAAAAAAAAAAAAAAAAAAAAAAAAAAAAAAAAAAAAAAAAAAAAAAAAAAAAAAAAAAAAAAAAAAAAAAAAAAAAAAAAAAAAAAAAAAAAAAAAAAAAAAAAAAAAAAAAAAAAAAAAAAAAAAAAAAAAAAAAAAAAAAAAAAAAAAAAAAAAAAAAAAAAAAAAAAAAAAAAAAAAAAAAAAAAAAAAAAAAAAAAAAAAAAAAAAAAAAAAAAAAAAAAAAAAAAAAAAAAAAAAAAAAAAAAAAAAAAAAAAAAAAAAAAAAAAAAAAAAAAAAAAAAAAAAAAAAAAAAAAAAAAAAAAAAAAAAAAAAAAAAAAAAAAAAAAAAAAAAAAAAAAAAAAAAAAAAAAAAAAAAAAAAAAAAAAAAAAAAAAAAAAAAAAAAAAAAAAAAAAAAAAAAAAAAAAAAAAAAAAAAAAAAAAAAAAAAAAAAAAAAAAAAAAAAAAAAAAAAAAAAAAAAAAAAAAAAAAAAAAAAAAAAAAAAAAAAAAAAAAAAAAAAAAAAAAAAAAAAAAAAAAAAAAAAAAAAAAAAAAAAAAAAAAAAAAAAAAAAAAAAAAAAAAAAAAAAAAAAAAAAAAAAAAAAAAAAAAAAAAAAAAAAAAAAAAAAAAAAAAAAAAAAAAAAAAAAAAAAAAAAAAAAAAAAAAAAAAAAAAAAAAAAAAAAAAAAAAAAAAAAAAAAAAAAAAAAAAAAAAAAAAAAAAAAAAAAAAAAAAAAAAAAAAAAAAAAAAAAAAAAAAAAAAAAAAAAAAAAAAAAAAAAAAAAAAAAATTATCGTGAAGAATAAAAAAAAAAAAAAAAAAAAAAAAAAAAAAAAAAAAAAAAAAAAAAAAAAAAAAAAAAAAAAAAAAAAAAAAAAAAGTATATTTGTTTATTAAAGATTGTTGCTTTTCTTTATTAATTTGTTGGTTTTTTTCTTTGTGGTTATAATAATCGTTACCTTTATTATCTATATTAAGGGATTTTATTTTTAATTAAAATAAACATTGTTTTTATGTTCTTAATTGTGACTTTGTGAGTTTTTCATTTTAATTATATAATCGATGTTTTGATGTTTTTATTTATGGATTTTTATGTTATTAATAACAATCATTGTTTTTATATTTAATTTGAGGTTTTCAGATTATTTTTAAAAAAACTTTGCTTAATTGATGGGTTTTTATTGAAATTTTTTTTATTAGATATATCTTAGTTATACACTCAATCATTCACTTATACATGTTTTTTTTCTTTGTGGTTATAATAATCGTTACCTTTATTATCTATATTAAGGGATTTTATTTTTAATTAAAATAAACATTGTTTTTATGTTCTTAATTGTGACTTTGTGAGTTTTTCATTTTATAATATTGTTTATTAAAGATTGTTGCTTTTCTTTATTAATTTGTTGGTTTTTTTCTTTGTGGTTATAATAATCGTTACCTTTATTATCTATATTAAGGGATTTTATTTTTAATTAAAATAAACATTGTTTTTATGTTCTTAATTGTGACTTTGTGAGTTTTTCATTTTATAATATTGTTTATTAAAGATTGTTGCTTTTCTTTATTAATTTGTTGGTTTTTTTCTTTGTGGTTATAATAATCGTTACCTTTATTATCTATATTAAGGGATTTTATTTTTAATTAAAATAAACATTGTTTTTATGTTCTTAATTGTGACTTTGTGAGTTTTTCATTTTAATTATATAATCGATGTTTTGATGTTTTTATTTATGGATTTTTATGTTATTAATAACAATCATTGTTTTTATATTTAATTTGAGGTTTTCAGATTATTTTTAAAAAAACTTTGCTTAATTGATGGGTTTTTATTGAAATTTTTTTTATTAGATATATCTTAGTTATACACTCAATCATTCACTTATACATGTTTTTTTTCTTTGTGGTTATAATAATCGTTACCTTTATTATCTATATTAAGGGATTTTATTTTTAATTAAAATAAACATTGTTTTTATGTTCTTAATTGTGACTTTGTGAGTTTTTCATTTTATAATATTGTTTATTAAAGATTGTTGCTTTTCTTTATTAATTTGTTGGTTTTTTTCTTTGTGGTTATAATAATCGTTACCTTTATTATCTATATTAAGGGATTTTATTTTTAATTAAAATAAACATTGTTTTTATGTTCTTAATTGTGACTTTGTGAGTTTTTCATTTTATAATATTGTTTATTAAAGATTGTTGCTTTTCTTTATTAATTTGTTGGTTTTTTTCTTTGTGGTTATAATAATCGTTACCTTTATTATCTATATTAAGGGATTTTATTTTTAATTAAAATAAACATTGTTTTTATGTTCTTAATTGTGACTTTGTGAGTTTTTCATTTTAATTATATAATCGATGTTTTGATGTTTTTATTTATTTCGGGTACATATGTTGATTCTTAACTTAACGATTCCTTTGGAGCAGTGCTCGTATGTGCAGGATTCATGGTGGAACCCTGCGGTACAAGAAGAATAGCGATGTTTTTACTTGATCTGGTTCCGGAAATTCCTAAGCACGGTAACTTTGTACAAAACTTAACATTTGGTGTACGTAGATCCTTCAGTTGCAATTGTCAATACCACCATTATACTTTTGGGAGAAGCAATATATTCGGTGGAGTTGTTAACACAATTAGTTTCACTACCAAAGCTATTCCGTTGTCATTGTTAGTATCTCAAAGGCCCGACAAGAGTTACTTCAGTGCCAATAGTGGTTTTAAAGTTGGAGGCTTGCACCACTACTTCATAGCTTTATCATATAAATAAGTATCTGACCAACCAAACTTGGCACTCCTAATTTACTTGCAGGAAGCAAAAATGCAATTTCCTCACTCAAGAACCAAATAAAATTGTTTACAGGGTTGAGGCGCTGTTGTTATGTAACCAAAGTGATCAGGTTGTGGGAAATAAAGAGAAATATATTTCAGTTTTTTTGTAATATACGAGTGGATGATACATCATATAACATACTTATATCATTATATGACATGAGTTAACCTTTAGTGCTAGCATTTTCTTCCCAGATTTAATGGTTTATTATCATTCACTGCATCAATCACCTGATAGTTATTATTATTGTATTGGTTGATTAACCTGTCTCTGTATAAAATTACAATACATCAACGATAGATATGATTTAAGTGTCAGTATAAAGTTTTATTTATACTTTCCTAATCATGCACGGGTAGTGAACCGGGTTGCTTAGCTAGTAAAAGAATAAAAAACAAAAAGTTGTGAGGGAGCAAAGTTTCTCTTACATCTTATCTCACCTTTTATAACTCACTCATTATTAGATTATTATCTATCGCTACTATTAGTTAAATGAATAGTTAATAAATGAAAAAACATATAAACATAAATTTCGTATAGTTACACCCAAGGTTGGAGAACTCGTGACTCGGGCTCGACTCGACGAGGAGGGGGGTCAGGAGTTTTTGAAAACTCGGACTCGACTCGGGAAGAACTCGGATTGTAATTTTATATACTAACATAAGCATTTTTAAAATTATATTTAATTGAACTTTAAAAATATATTCCAAACTTCAAATTTAAACATAATTGTTTAAAAACAGTAACATAACAATTCAAAAGTTGAAAATTAAACATAAGATTAGATGATAGATTCACGCTTCATCATCATTTTGTCCGTATCGAGGTTAAAGAACTCGTGACTCGGACTCGACTCGGAAAGGTAAGGAGTCAGGAGTTTATTTTGGGTACCCGGCCGACTCGGGGGAGTTTTACAACCTTGGTTACACCACACCAAGTCCATCACATTGAAAACCATGATAATGATGGTCGCGTAACAACCATGATTCATTGAATTATGAAGACACCATGACTTTCATACCGACTCTTTACCGTCCTAGAAAAAAACATATACTTGAAAATTTGAGATAGTTTTATAAGTTTTATAAAAGGAAATTGATATATGCATGTTAATTGCATGTTTAAAGATGAGTTTAAAACAAAGACGACGAAGAAAGAAAATAGAAAAGTTAGTGTTATGTTAACATTTAACCGATTTTATGCCTATATTTTGGATATAGTCATATAGCTCTATTAATCTGTCACTAAAAAAACCATTCCATAATGTTGTTTTGATGTCCGAAGTTTAAAATCTTTCTAAATAAGTATTTTAAAGCAACACCAAGTAACGTTTTCACTTTTCAGTGAAAATATATCAGTTGACCTGTATACAACTCAAATTTAATGTTTAAAATATGCTATAAGAAAGTAATATAGATATAAGAAATCATAGAAGGTGGGACCAAAAAAGTAGATAGATGGTTTGGTGAAGAAGGAAGTAAAATATTTAGGAAAGCAAGAACACAAACCAAACGGTGGTCGTTGTCCATTTGATTCCCTCACACGCGTCGCCACAACCTCGGATTCCAAACTCACATTCCATTCCAGTTTCCTAAATCACATTTCAATTCCGTCCATTAATCAATCAATTCTCAATTAATAATACTCTCTACTCACTCACTCACTCACTCACTCACTCACTCACTCACTCACTCACTCACTCACTCACTCACTCACTCACTCACTCACTCACTCACTCACTCACTCACTCACTCACTCACTCACTCACTCACTCACTCACTCACTCACTCACTCACTCACTCACTCACTCACTCACTCACTCACTCACTCACTCACTCACTCACTCACTCACTCACTCACTCACTCACTCACTCACTCACTCACTCACTCACTCACTCACTCACTCACTCACTCACTCACTCACTCACTCACTCACTCACTCACTCACTCACTCACTCACTCACTCACTCACTCACTCACTCACTCACTCACTCACTCACTCACTCACTCACTCACTCACTCACTCACTCACTCACTCACTCACTCACTCACTCACTCACTCACTCACTCACTCACTCACTCACTCACTCACTCACTCACTCACTCACTCACTCACTCACTCACTCACTCACTCACTCACTCACTCACTCACTCACTCACTCACTCACTCACTCACTCACTCACTCACTCACTCACTCACTCACTCACTCACTCACTCACTCACTCACTCACTCACTCACTCACTCACTCACTCACTCACTCACTCACTCACTCACTCACTCACTCACTCACTCACTCACTCACTCACTCACTCACTCACTCACTCACTCACTCACTCACTCACTCACTCACTCACTCACTCACTCACTCACTCACTCACTCACTCACTCACTCACTCACTCACTCACTCACTCACTCACTCACTCACTCACTCACTCACTCACTCACTCACTCACTCACTCACTCACTCACTCACTCACTCACTCACTCACTCACTCACTCACTCACTCACTCACTCACTCACTCACTCACTCACTCACTCACTCACTGGACCAAAAAAGTAGATAGATGGTTTGGTGAAGAAGGAAGTAAAATATTTAGGAAAGCAAGAACACAAACCAAACGGTGGTCGTTGTCCATTTGATTCCCTCACACGCGTCGCCACAACCTCGGATTCCAAACTCACATTCCATTCCAGTTTCCTAAATCACATTTCAATTCCGTCCATTAATCAAGCAATTCTCAATTAATAATACTCTCTACTCACTCACTCACTCACACACACACACTCCCCCTTTATTCTCTTCACCAAATTTTTAAAATTCATTTTTTTAATTTTTTCTTCTTCAATTTCATGAAGGAATTCAATCAATTGAAGCTTTTGTAATTCATTTTCTGATTGTACCCATGAATCAGGTAATTTTTTTAATTATTTTATTTACTTGCATTTAGTTTATTACTACTTACTTAAGGAATCTTTTTTTTGTATGTTCTGAATATGGGAATTGGTAATTTTTGAAAAAGTTTTGATCTTTGCATTGTGTTTGACTTTTTAATGTGTAACTTCTATGTGGGTAATTTAGTGTTATGTGAATCTTGAAATATCTGTGTTGTATATATATATATAATTTAGTATATGCTTTAAATTTAAGGTTTTTGGGTAATGCTGTTATGTTTCACACTTAGTATGGGTATTTCAGGATGTTTTTTTTTTGTTAATGTGGGTGCTTTTTTATTGGGAATTAGTGTAAGTATAACAATCTTGGTTTAAGTTGCATATTTTGTTGTGAATTGTAAGTTTGTAACAGGTTTTATTTAGTGTAGAAAAACATTTGAGCTTAGAATAGTTAGTAAAAGTGCTTGTGGGAAAATTTGCTCGATTAAGCAACTTCATTTCGAGCTCATGTTTGAGAGTTTAGTAAAGTGAACTTACACTAAGACGAACTTGAACGACTTGATAAAACATTAAATAGTCAAACCTTAGTCACACTTATGTCTTATATTAGCATCTACATAATACTTATGAGCTCGAGTTTGGATCATTATATGTTTTAACCTTGAGTCTTGTACTCATATTGAAATTAGGTTAGATACCGTGGATATATTTGCTTGTATTTTCTGTTAATTAAGCACGTAGCTACGAAAGCCAACCTTATCTTTTGGTTTGTTGTGTTTTACCTCTTTGCTCTATTCTGTGCTACTGCTTCCTTACCGAGTCTCCCTTATTCATCTCAGAAGAAATTAATCCTTGACTTTTCTAACTTAAACCTTTGCAAAATGCAATTATGATAAGCACTCTTTAGATTCAATTAGAGAAAGAATATAGAAGTTTGCCTGGTTGGTTCTTTGCGTCAACAACAAATGAGCGGATAGTACCAAACTACCAACCAAAATAATTGAGTGGAGAGGCACATCTAGAAATTTTAATTAATATGTCAATGACAAAACTACCTTATATACTCCCTAAGGAAACAATATGAGCGGATAGTACCAACCAAAAGAATTGAGTGGAGAGGCACATCTAGAGATCTTTACTGCTCGTTGAATTTTATGAACATGCAAAATATTACCTTGTTATTTTCATAAGTTCAAGTTTTTTTGTGTGTGGAAATGTTATTGCAAGTTCTAAATATTTAGAGTATACGGACTCCAAATGAAAATGAATTGTAGATTTCTAATTTCAGACCGTCAAAAGCAAGGAAAAGGTTATTATGAGTTTGTATTGAAGAGCTACAAACTTCTTAAGTAGAAAAAGAGTAAGATCATGAATTTATTCATTTATGTTTGTGTTAGGCAGTGATTGGGCAACTTTTCTTCCCAAACATATGCGTGTGTATGACACATAGGCAAACATGTAGATCAATGGTTGCTTAAGCACTTTTGCAAAAAAAATGATTTTTGTCTTAATCTTGTATGATGATTATTGATGCAAAATGGTGAAAAGTGCTGATGAGTTGTGCATATACCCTCTATCCAGACTCTAGAGTTCTGGGTTACGTAGGATACCAAAATATGAACAATGAGCAATTTCTCTTCTTAGTATGCTGTTTTCCTTATCCTGCATGTTTCTTGAGTCAATTTCGTTTTCTATAGGTTGAAGAAGATTCTTTATATCATTCTTTAGGGGAAGAGGCAATTGATGTTGATTGTTTACTTGTGGAACCACGGTCTGATCAAGTTTCAGTAAGTGGTGTATGGTGTTTTGAAGATAATCTCAGGAAGTCGGTAAAAACGGAAGATGGTCCCTTCAGTTTAGGTACCTCTGACCGATTTTAGTTATTGTGGAATAGAATTAACTTACTCTATTTAGCATAGTAATGTTGCAACGATTTTTAATTATAGGTGTGCAATTTGCCAATTTGATTGACACATTGTTTCCAGCAAAGAGTGAAGCTAAATAACCCTGATTATCCTATTCTCATAAATATAAAATTTTTACCGTTGGTTTTTGTGCACAAGCTTCTTGTTTATTTTTTGTAGTGAAGGGTGTTTTAGAGATTAGACTAATTGCCAATCATTTCTCATTTATCGAAGGGATTTATAGACATTTCTCATCATTGTTCTACAATATCTTTGTGTTCTGCTTTTATTCATCCCTCCCTTCGAAAGACTATCTTTACTCTAATTGAAACCTGTTTTTGCATGTTAAGTTTTATGTAATAATCACCAATTGCATGTACTAGAGCCTAGAAGAAGTACCGCAAATGGAATTTTGTTGATGTCAAGCTGGTAACAAATTACTAAAATATTTAGTTCATCTATCTCAATACGAAAAGTGTGCATATTAATAGTCCTATGTTTAAAAGTTAAAAAGTAGAAATCTGCGATTTGTCTATGATGAAGCAGTAGTATCGTCCCAACTTGTGATGATTGTATATTAAGTGTATGCATTTATCTTTCTCGATAGTCGGTAGGAAAAGTGTGCATATTATTAGTACTATGTTTGCAATCCAAAGTAGAAAAATGTGACTTGTTATGGCGAAGCAATTGTATTTCTGACTAGTAATGAAAGTTGCTTTTTACCCCTCATAAAGGTATCCCATGCTCAGATACAAATGCAGAAGGTGTACATACAGCAAAGCTTAATGTATGTTTTCTTCTTCATCCTCAAGCTAATTGTATAATGTTACTCTGAGGTTCAAGTTACATATATTTGGCTGTATAATAGTTCCATTCAGCATTTGTAACTTATGTTTTTTTTTATGGCTATTAACTTTTTGGAGATCATTTTAATTGGTCGTTAACACTTGAGATGCTGTATAGCATTGAGGGATCTGTTAAATTATGGGCATTTTAAAGTTAAAGGGTAAGTTAATTAGCTTTAGGATCTAATCTAGGGTGCAGTTTTTATAGTTCATGAAATAGTCGTGCCAATGTCTGTACAACAAGTTCAGTGAAAGTATAATATAAAAAATTCAAATGTACTAAGGAAGTATACGCTATGTATCAGAATTCGTAAGTAACTTGTTTAACCATAATATGTAACATGCTGTGGAAGACTTGTTATATATAAGATCAGAAATTCCACTAGACCCGTGGGGTATTTTGTCGTATCCAACGGGTACTTCAGTGAATAAGATTCGTACTTAGTTTTTTATGTTTTCTCATTTTTCTTGTATTTATCTTTATGAAATAGCATATTTGTAGGCACATGATGTTTTGCCGCATGAAGTTGGAGTGGGTAGCCTTCTAACAGAAAATGGTGTCTCTCCTTGTGATGATTATCTTCTAGGTGCTTTTCAGATCATTCCTTTTTTTTTTCTCACTATAATTTAGAGATGGCAAAATGGGTGGGCGATGAACTCTGCAGGAGGCCTAATCAGGTTGAGGTCAAAATGAATACTTTTCTAGTAGGACCTGTGTTCGATTGACGTTGAACACTTCTTTCCAGTAAAAATAAATTAGGTGACTAGCGGGTTAAAGATGACTGCAAAAGTTGTATTGTTTCAACAATAATTTAAAATTCTGAATAGAAATATGGATTAATGAATGAGTTCATTTTTGGTGAATTTCGACACATTCCACCCCTTTTCTTATCATTTACTAGTTTAACCCATTAGAGTTGGAACATAACCTGAATTGACCCATTCATAAGTAAATGGGTCTAAGTAGCAATATGCCAATATCTATTACATTACTATTCATTACCAACAATTTACATATTTTCTACAGATGTTGGATATGGTGAGCATGGTGCTTGTATGGACTATATTTCCAATGAATTGTTGCATGTTGGTAATTCTGGTTTAGAAAGCCCATTTCCTGTTTTCAGCAGCAGTGAGAAGGGCAGTTTCGGGATACATAATTCATTGACAGAAAGCATCGCAAATTCTGGATGCCAGAATTATTTCCTTGACAAGACAATGTGTGACTTCGAAAACAAATTTGACGATTATTCGAAATCCTTTATAGAGGAAGAAAATAACGAAGATACTTTGTCCCCTGATTTTACAAAAAACGGAGTGGAAATTACTCCATCTTGTCAAGATTTATCCACAAACTCTGCTAAAGATCTTGCTGTTGGTGCAGTCTCATTCAAAAGATCGCGTAAGCCTACCAAGCGATACATCGATGAGTCATCAACTTTAAGTCTTATGAAGTGTAAGAAGAGAAGGGAAGTTTCTGTGGCGCCAAAAGTCAAAATATCGGGTGTAGGGCGTCCCAAAAAGGAGGTGGAACCTAAAGAGAAAGAAGAAATGGAATCGTCAGAAATCTATTTTGCTAAAGCTATCCAAGTACCATTTATTTCTCAAAGCCCTACGGAGGTACAGAAAAAGAATTCGCCTCCCCCTGATGCAGCAAGGAAAATGCAGCCTGCAACTTCACCTTCACCGGTTGTAGTAAGGAAATTGCTGCCTGCAATTTCACCTTCACCTGTTGCAGCAGTAAGGATAATACTTCCTGCAACTTTGTAACAATATTGAATTCTTTCTTTGTTCTTATTAACACGAGTCACAAACCTTCTTTCACTTGTAAGCTAATCTACAGAGATCGCATAATTGGGTGCAAAAGGTTGGATCAGGTTGGGCCAATACGAAACATTTATTATGCAAAACTTAAATTGTTAATTTTTTTTTATCATAATTTATGTATTAAGAATACACCTTGGGGGACTTTCAACCCATATGATGCATTTGACCTCTTAGATATAGAACATAACCCAATTTAGCTCACCCATTAAGTACATGGATCAAAAGCAGCTTCTTTAGTGTTAACTCTTATAGAATTCCTGACAATTTAATAATGAAGACAAAGAATCATTTTTTTCTGAAATTGGGAAGTCTTTATTGTGTAACCTGAAGACAATGGAATTAAATGTTATTTCACAGATTGAAAATCACATTGAGAATTATTCAAGCGAATCTGATGACGATGATTCTGAGATAATGATAAGATCTATAGCGACTGGGAATCAGAGAAAGCTTCACCGAGTATGGAGTGTTTCAGAAGTGAAGAAGCTGATTGATGGTGTTGCTCATTTCGGTGTAGGGAAATGGACTCATATAAAGAAATTACTCTTTTCATCATCAGTTCATCGAACGCCTGTAGATTTGAAGGTACTTTTCATCTGTTATAAAGTGACGGTATTCATATTTTCATGTAATTCTGAGAGTTCTTTTTATAAAAGTCTTTTCTATTTGTTTTTTAATTTTGAAATATTTTCACAGGACAAGTGGCGAAATCTTTTAAAGGCAAGTTGTGCACTAAAGGGGAGTGGGATGGAGGTTAGTTGTCTTTATTTTCTTTTCATCTGCAGATGTCATGGTTTTAGTAATTCTTTTCCCCCCACCCCACCATGTTTTATGACAGTCTTTGTTATCATAGCCGTAGTTTACTTCACGAAGAAATCTGTTGGGTTTTACTCATTTAAAAGGTTGTAAATAACAGTCGTGAGTCACTCGGCTGCCAACCATCTTTAAGAATAAATTTCATTTCACGGAGGTTGTCCTTTTTTGGTTAACTTTTAACCTACCCAACTAGCCTAAAAGCTAATAATGAAATCCCCGAACCCAGAATGGGTACTCCCTTTCTTAAAGTTACATTTTGACTTTTAATAATCAAATGACTTACTTTTCAACTTTGATCACTTTTGAAGATTTGAAGTATAGATGGATAATTACATTAAACGTCATCATAAGCATTGTTATCTTCTCTTTTTTCGGAAGGCCATAAGAGTAGGTATCTGTCATTGTATCATCAGCGGTCACCCACAGTGCTTCAAAATATATGCACATTGGTTGGTTTTCAGTTTTCACACATTTTCGTGCTTAAAAAAAATAACCTGCACTTTGGATGCTTGCTTTACATTATATGTAAGGTGACAGATTTTTTTTTCTTGTAACAAATACTAGAAATTGAAAATGGTTGGCGTTGAATTACTAATACGGTCTACAACAGTTGTCTCATTTGGAAAATACTAGGTTCAAGTCCCTAAAATCTCTTTTGACAATCTAATAGTAGTGGTCGACTTGAACAGTATTCCTAAATATCCTTGGATAATGACGAGATCAAATTACATTTTTGCCAATTCTATTGGCGATAGTGATTCGGATTCACAAGATTGTGTTTCGATATTTTATGTATTCTAAAAATTTTCTTACTTGTGCTATGTTGAAAATATGGATTCGTTGTACTTGATCTTTATCGAAAGTTTTTTACATGCAAACCATTAAGAAAATTCACCAGAAGCTGAATTAAATGTATATATGCTATTGCAGGATGAGCAAAAACGAAGTCAGCCATGGCGACCTTTACCAAAATCAATCTTGTGTCGTGTGAGGGAACTTGCATCTGCTTATCCATACCCACGAGAGGGCAGCTCGAAGATTTCAAAATCTAAATTTCCACTTGCACACCATGTCTCATCTCCCGCAAGGATCAAGGGTAATAAGGTTCCTGTTGTTTGATAAATGTTGTGTACAGAAAATAATATGGTACTTTTTATTGAAGAAAAAGTGACTTTGATCAAGTTCTATTTGAGTCCTTTGTTAGAGTAGTAGCTTATTGATAAAAATGTGTAGCCTATCATTCTGATTACTCCCTGCTGGCATTGCAATGCACATAATGAGTATTTTCACTAAAAATCTTGGAATTTTATGTCGATAGTATTGACCACTGAACAAAGACTCGCTAACCTTGTATGGTGGTTTGAATTTTCTGTAGCACAATGTGGCATCATGCTAATCTATATACATCTTGCACACTTTGTATCACAATCGTGTGGGTTATTTGCCACCCATCGACTTAGCCATTAGTTTTTCTTTGTTGTCACTTCTTTGCTTCACCAAAACTTGACATGCTATATTTACTTTTCAAGTTTTGGCGAGATAAAAGAACGAACGTTAATAAAGAGAAACTAGTTATTGTATGCATATAAGATAAGTTCAAAGAAAAAAGAAATATGATGTTAAAGTGTTTTGATATCGATAAAGTTTATATCATTGGAGATGATCTAGAGAGAAACAAAACTTGCCTTTTGTTCTATTTGGATGGCCCGTAACCACCGGGTTTTTAATCACAACCCGATCTCTCCAGCTAAGGTAATTGAAGACAATGTTTTTGTCTATTTGTGGGTCAAGAATCGTTAGAATGTGTTTTGAGTTAACTTGGGAGAATCACCTTAAAGACTCCAACTTAGAAATAATACGATTCATTGTTATTTTTTAATGATTTAGTAAATAATGAATCATGACTATTTTTGCTTTTGTTATGTAGAAAAGTAGAAAACACATGATCTTCAGCAAGAATTTATTTTTCCTTACTTTTTTTAGTATTCGGTGTTGAGATTTATAAGATTGACTTCGACCTACAAGCTTTGTCTTACACAAGTATCCTACCAAATTCGTTTCGGTTACCGATACATAACATTGTAATTCAAGATTTTAGTTTACAGATCAACAACATCCAAGATAACATCGAAACTTACACACAAAAAAATAGCATAAAACAACAATTGAAGATAGAAACAAGTTACCTAATTACAACGATATATGAAAAGGTATATCCTAGATTGAAAGATGAAAAATGGGATGTGTTAAAATTTAGGTTCAACATATCGGGAAGCACCTATTTCCAATGAGCAGAATCAGCCCCTGCATCACACTCTTATTATTACTACATAAAAAGTCTTTAAACTATAAAAGTTTTTAAACATTAAACTGGATATAGAATTTAAGAATTTAATATCGCATTTCTAAAATATAATATAATTAATTTAATAATCCTTTAATAAGAACATCTCCGATGAAAGAAATTTTTAAAAGCTACTTTTGAGAAATTTTTTATAAAGTTTTATTACAAGTACTAGAGAAAAAGCTCTATAAAAAGTTTTATTGTAGTAAGCTACAATAAATGACTTTACCATTGGGGATCATGTTACCTAAACAGAACGGTACCCGCGCGTTGCGGAACTGTGAGTGGCGGCGGTGGTGGCGTGACGGGTGGTGGTGGCGAGCGGCAGTGGCGGCGGCGGTGGTGAGCGCGGAGATTGGTGGTGGTGGTGGCGGGTGGTAGTATAAGTTATTGATGTAATTTGGTTTTAATGAAATGTTGAAAACTTAAAATGTTAAACAAAATATAGTATATAGTAGATGATAACATGCATTAGTATATAGGTTTTAGGTAAAATAAAACAAGTATTAAAGTAAAACAAATAAAACAATAGGTTTTTCTTCACTGAAAATCACCGTGCATCATGAAAATCATTCGTGAATTTTCGTGCATAAATTTAACCATGATCTAGGATTCAAGATTTTGTCTTATTTATTTTATAATACCCAACCCTTAACCATTAAAAAAAATAAGATTCTCCCAACTTTACGTAAAACACCGTACCATATCCATCAAAGAATGTTTACAAATTCGGCCTTGGTATCAAGTTGTTAGGTTTATTATCAGTGTATGTACATTATTCACTCGGTTCAATTCAATTCAATAAAAAGATTGAAAAAAAAAAAGCACAATCAGTGGAGCTTTTTGTAAGTGTAACAAAAGTACCGGCCGTGAAATTTTTATGAGGTATGACTGAAATTCTATCTTTTTTTTTATCAATATTATTATTATTTAATCCCAGTAATTACTTAACTTTTTTAATTTTAAAAAAAGATGTTTTTTTAAAGATAATATTGCTAAAGAATGAAAAAAAAAAGTCTTTTTTGGATGATTATGTTAAAAATCGAGGCTTTTTATTACACCAATGCTGTAATTGAAGTAAGTTTCAGCTGGTATGTTTAATTAATTCTTTATCATATACCTGTGTCTATATATATATATATATAGGGGAAGGTTATGGGGTGCACAGTGCTTAATTTGTTCTGGTTCTTCCCCACCACCACCACTACCCGCCTTCTCCCCCGCCGCCACAACCACCACCACAGGCAGAAACTGTGATACGCTTCGGCTCCACCCTTAAGGGTATTAATAAGGGGGGCTGGTGGGGGTGATCGGTGATGGTGGTGATCTGCGTTATGGGCTCCGCCGTGAGGGCCGCCCTGGATGGTGGAGATAAGCTCTTTCACAGTCTTAGTTAGTACCGACATACATCTTAGTTAGTACTGAAACAGTATATTTTAGTTACCAAATATGTGGCTGAAAATCTTTAGTAATCAAGATGCATGTTAGTAATAGTCAATCTCTATTTTGTGATTTTGATACTACCCAATGTCTTTTGTGATGAATTTTATAACTCGGCTGCCTGCATTTAATTGTTCAGTACGCGTCTTTTTTCTTTGTTTTTATATTTAATAGCTGAAGATTTTGAGATATGTTAATGGCTGGCTCATTAATTAAATTTGACAGTTTATTAGATGATGGAGCAGCTGCTAAATCATGGTGATAAATTGCCACCCCTCTCTGTAAAATATCCATGGATGGTAATTTCTCAAGACGACCCCACTCGTGACCAGATCTTCTATGCTATGCAGGACGACGACCCTCAGTTTGGTTTTAGGTGTCGAATTCCTGAGATGCTTGGGAAACGTATACGAGGGTTTTATCATGGTTGGGTGGTTCTTTCCAACAATGTTAAGTGGTCTCTTTGGAACCCGTCTACTTCTAAGCTCATTCGTCTTCCTCCTTTGAAGAATATTTTCAAGGATGAACAAGATTCAGACGATATCATCACACAATGCTGTTTGTCATCCCTTCCTGATCTTCCCGGTTCGCTTCTCCTGATAACCACAAATAAAAGACCTAGCTTTGTTTTTTGCCGACTAGACCCTAAAAGTAAGAAGCTTAAATGGACGGAAATGTCCTATGCTAAGCAACTCATGAAAATAAGTATTGATGGTCGTTTACTGCATAGCCTAACTTGTTGCAATGGTAAAATATATGCCTTAAATACCGATGGTACATTGGCTTGTTTTGTCCTAAACATTGACTTTGAAATGAAAGGATAAAGAAGTTGTGATCAAACTGTTGCCGTTTGTCCCATGCCCTATTCCTCGCTACCATCACTTTAGGGGGGTCTTATTTAGAAGTTATTTTCTGAAAGGATCTTCTACAGTATTATTCTGCATTATCGTAGATTTTAATGAGGAAGCAAAGAAAACAGTTCGTGCTGTGACTTTGTTTCGATTGGACACGACTAGTATAAATTGGGTAGCTTTAGAAGGCCTGCAGGAAAACTGGGACATGACTAATAAGAGGGTGGAAGAAGTACAAGATGAAGACTTTGTAAATCTGAATGAAACTGATACGTTGTGGGAGGAAATGTCAGACCTCAAAGACGCCATCTTTTTGTGGATCTTGGTCGTGATTGCTCGATAACTTACAACCGTGCAATCTCTTCAGAGTTAGGGGGTTATATACACATTCGTGAAGAAATAGAAAACATAATGTATTCGTACCATGTCAACTATAAAACCATCGTCCCATGTTCAATGCCTACTCCTGTGATGCTAACAAGCCACGTGTTAATCTGGGAATTCAGGTATTGCTTTTATTTGATTTATGCTTATATATTATTTGTCATGTATACTTTTTATTTCAGGGAAAATGTTTCTAAAACTCATAATTGGTGTAGGTTAGAAGATGACCATGGAGAAGACAGATGCACAGTTGATTCAAAGCATGAAGAGGATGTAATGATGGCGGCAAGATCAATTACAAGGGACAAGGTTGGATTCAATGAATCACTTCTGCTTAATCTTCCGTTTGATCTCTTGGAGATGATTATGAAGCATTGTGTTTGTCTAGAATACCTGAATCTTCGAGCTACCTGCAAACAGTGTCATATAGCAGCACCTTCAATACAGTGGAGCAACAAAACAGAATCACAAAGATTGCAGACTTACTCATTAGTTTCACCCTGGCTGATGGTGGTAAATGAAAATCAAGGCATTCTGACTTTTATAGATCCGATGCTGGGTGACAACTACTTTATGAAAAATTCCAAGGTTTTGATTGTTGATGGTAGCAACCACTTGTATTGCTCCAAGTTTGGTTGGTTGTTGTTTGAAAGCAGGGAACTTAAATGCCTAATGTTTTTTAACCCCTTCACAAATGATCTCCGCAAACTTCCAGACGAGCATTATGTGAGAGATTGCTTATGTTTCTCGGCACCGCCCACTTCCTCCAATTGTATGGTTGTTGGATTTACAAATTATGTGCAATCGCATATTCACATCCTCAATGTAGCTCGGGAACCAACCCAGTGGCATATGTTTAGTTTGGGTATTGATATAAATTCTATTCGTTTTCCAACATTTTATGGTCAGGATCTTTATGCATTGTCTAATGAGGGAGGAGTTATTCTTTTCAAAGATTTGGGGGGAGAAGATTACTCTGGAGAGTTTATTAAAACCAAAGCACCAGGAAGTTCTTACAAATCTGCGGAGGCCCCTTTTTATCTAATGGCTTGTGATCAGCATATCTTACTTGTCATTGTGGGAAAGTCCGTAGAATCGTCTGTAGAGGTATTTAAGCTCGATGATGATACCAAAGAATGGGAGAAGATAGATGATTTAGGAAAGCACATGATTTATATTTGTGATACGACGTGTCTTTGCATTGAAGCCAAAACACCAGAAATGGAGAACAAAGTTTACTTTCCTTGTTTGCATCCCACAAACGGGAAAATAATGTTCTATTCACTCGAAACAAACATGTTTCACACATTCAATGGCAAAAACATCCAAGAGCATTTTGGGGGTTTATTCAAAACTGTACGTCATCACAATCTTCTTGCATGGATTGAACCAAGGTGGTCCTAGGTGACGACTAAATTATTGTCAATACATAGTAGCCGAATGTGTTCAAACTGTTTAGTAAAGACACACGGCTAAAAGGTTGAAGGTGGTAGCACCTCGCTCTGTGATAGTTGTGTAAAAGAGGTATTTATCATTTGATATTTTTGTTTTTACATTTATAGTTATGTTGACTATTTAATTTTATATTCATATTATTGTTAGGCAGCTTTCTCCTTATACAGTGATGCCTATACGCCCTAATGTGTCATTTGAGCAAAACATGTACACGTACCATGACTTCGTAACAAGTTAAGCACGTAGAATCGATCATTTGATTTTATCTTGTAAGCCCAATATCTATATCTCTGGATTATTGTTGAAGTTTCAAAGTGTCCCAAAGTTGGTAAATAACTGGTCCTTACCTAATAAGAGTCCTATACTACTATATATTGAGAATTTGACCAATTCAGTGGCTTGTCTACGATGAAGCAGTAGTATCGTTCCTGGCTTGTGATGAATTTTTGTATATAATGAGTATGCATTTTCTCTTGCTTAATAGTCGAAAGGAAAAGTGTATGTATTATTAGTACTACATTTGCAATTCAAAGTAGAAAAATGTGACTTGTGTATGGTGAAAGCAGTAGTATTGCTCTGCCTACTAATAAAAGTTACCCATATAAAGGTATCCCATGCTCAGATATAAACACAGAACATGCACGTACAACATAGCTTAATGTATGTTTTATTTTTATCCTCGAGCGAATCGTATAATGTTATTCTGAGGTTTTATTTATTTATTTTTGGCTGTATAATAGTTTCATTCAGCACTTGTAACTTCTTAGTTTTGTGATGGCTAATAACTAATTCGCTATTATTTTATTGGTAGTTAATACCTAAGAGGCTGTATAGCATTGAGGGATCTGTCAAATTTTGGGACTTTAAGTAAAACGGTAAGTTAACTAGCTTTAGGATCTAATTCAGGGTGCTGCTTTTATATATCTGCATATCAAATTACATTTTATTAAGCACACACATTGTATCAGAATTCGTAACTCAATATTTAACCATATTATGTAACATGCTATATATAAGATCAGAATTTCCACTACACCCACAGGGTATTGTGTAGTATATCCAACCGGTGAATAAAATGTCGCTTTTAGTTATTTCTGTTTTCTCATATTTGTTGTATTTCTCTTTATAAAGTAGCATATCTGTAGGCACATGATGTTTTGCCACATGAAGTTGGAGCAGATAACCTTCTAACAGAAAATGCCGTCTCTCCTTGTGATGATTATCTTCTAGGTTCTTTTCAGATAATTCCTTTTTTTCTCAGTATAACTTAGAGGTGGCAAAATGGGTGGGTGAATGGATTCTGTAACAGGGATCCAGAAACATAATGAAACCAACATTATAGTTTGTCAATAATGAAGCCACATTTAGCCGCTGAAGACCAATTCATATTTAGTGGTTTTGTCTAATTAGTTTTGTTCCCACGTGCATGCATCCATTTTTCAATTTCTGCATTAATTTAGGAATCAAGTTAACTGCTTTTATTTTTTTATATTATTGTATTGCATTTGCATTAAGAGGAATATAAGAAAATTGGAAACAACTCGTCTCTCTCTCTCTTATTTCTTTGGAGTCTAACCCCCTCTAAGGGTTATCTATCTAAACAGGTTGAGGTCAAAATGTCAAAATGATATGGGTTTGATTGACCATAGTTGTTAAACTCTTACGAGTCACGAGTCGATTTTTACGAGTCGAGTCGATTTACACCAAAAACGAGTCGACTCGTTAGGTGACTCGTTTTTGTCCAGACTCTTACGAGTCGCTGTGTGAACTTGGACCGAGTCACGAGTCGCAAACTTATAATTATTGTAGTTTGATACTATGGTTATATATTATATATTATATTTATTTTGCTACATTATTTTGTGTTTTATCTAAGTAGTTTTGATCATTTTATTGCGCATTTAGATAAATTGTAAGTTTATGACTCAAAACTATTGAAATATGTAATATTTTGATAAATCTATTAAGATAACGAACTTATATATTGCATTTAACTTATATATTGCATTTAAAGATGTCACATATATATAAGAGTAATTATACTATCATTTAACTTATATATTGCATTATTAATATTGATTTAATTATATATTGATTTAATTATATATTGATTTAACTTATATATTGATTTAACTTATATATTGATTTAACTTATATATTGATTTAACTTATATATTGATTTAACTTATATATTGATTTAACTTATATATTGATTTAACTTATATATTGATTTAACTTATATATTGATTTAACTTATATATTGATTTAACTTATATATTGATTTAACTTATATATTGATTTAACTTATATATTGATTTAACTTATATATTGATTTAACTTATATATTGATTTAACTTATATATTGATTTAACTTATATATTGATTTAACTTATATATTGATTTAACTTATATATTGATTTAACTTATATATTGATTTAACTTATATATTGATTTAACTTATATATTGATTTAACTTATATATTGATTTAACTTATATATTGATTTAACTTATATATTGATTTAACTTATATATTGATTTAACTTATATATTGATTTAACTTATATATTGATTTAACTTATATATTGATTTAACTTATATATTGATTTAACTTATATATTGATTTAACTTATATATTGATTTAACTTATATATTGATTTAACTTATATATTGATTTAACTTATATATTGATTTAACTTATATATTGATTTAACTTATATATTGATTTAACTTATATATTGATTTAACTTATATATTGATTTAACTTATATATTGATTTAACTTATATATTGATTTAACTTATATATTGATTTAACTTATATATTGATTTAACTTATATATTGATTTAACTTATATATTGATTTAACTTATATATTGATTTAACTTATATATTGATTTAACTTATATATTGATTTAACTTATATATTGATTTAACTTATATATTGATTTAACTTATATATTGATTTAACTTATATATTGATTTAACTTATATATTGATTTAACTTATATATTGATTTAACTTATATATTGATTTAACTTATATATTGATTTAACTTATATATTGATTTAACTTATATATTGATTTAACTTATATATTGATTTAACTTATATATTGATTTAACTTATATATTGATTTAACTTATATATTGATTTAACTTATATATTGATTTAACTTATATATTGATTTAACTTATATATTGATTTAACTTATATATTGATTTAACTTATATATTGATTTAACTTATATATTGATTTAACTTATATATTGATTTAACTTATATATTGATTTAACTTATATATTGATTTAACTTATATATTGATTTAACTTATATATTGATTTAACTTATATATTGATTTAACTTATATATTGATTTAACTTATATATTGATTTAACTTATATATTGATTTAACTTATATATTGATTTAACTTATATATTGATTTAACTTATATATTGATTTAACTTATATATTGATTTAACTTATATATTGATTTAACTTATATATTGATTTAACTTATATATTGATTTAACTTATATATTGATTTAACTTATATATTGATTTAACTTATATATTGATTTAACTTATATATTGATTTAACTTATATATTGATTTAACTTATATATTGATTTAACTTATATATTGATTTAACTTATATATTGATTTAACTTATATATTGATTTAACTTATATATTGATTTAACTTATATATTGATTTAACTTATATATTGATTTAACTTATATATTGATTTAACTTATATATTGATTTAACTTATATATTGATTTAACTTATATATTGATTTAACTTATATATTGATTTAACTTATATATTGATTTAACTTATATATTGATTTAACTTATATATTGATTTAACTTATATATTGATTTAACTTATATATTGATTTAACTTATATATTGATTTAACTTATATATTGATTTAACTTATATATTGATTTAACTTATATATTGATTTAACTTATATATTGATTTAACTTATATATTGATTTAACTTATATATTGATTTAACTTATATATTGATTTAACTTATATATTGATTTAACTTATATATTGATTTAACTTATATATTGATTTAACTTATATATTGATTTAACTTATATATTGATTTAACTTATATATTGATTTAACTTATATATTGATTTAACTTATATATTGATTTAACTTATATATTGATTTAACTTATATATTGATTTAACTTATATATTGATTTAACTTATATATTGATTTAACTTATATATTGATTTAACTTATATATTGATTTAACTTATATATTGATTTAACTTATATATTGATTTAACTTATATATTGATTTAACTTATATATTGATTTAACTTATATATTGATTTAACTTATATATTGATTTAACTTATATATTGATTTAACTTATATATTGATTTAACTTATATATTGATTTAACTTATATATTGATTTAACTTATATATTGATTTAACTTATATATTGATTTAACTTATATATTGCATTTAACTTATATATTGCATTTAACTTATATATTGCATTTAACTTTATATCCAAAAATTAAATAGTAAAAACAACCATGTTAATCACCTGATAATAACTTCCACTCCCATCATCAATTTGAAAAAGAATCCCATGTATTTGAAAGGAGATATAGAAATGAAAAATGAATGTGATTGTTTGTCATTTCCAAGATGTCATCCTCTGTATCTACACTTCCTTCTTTTTTCTTTCTAATTTATTAAAAAAACAAACAATGGAAAAAAGGAAGAGGGGCTACTTACTTTGGATTTAGTGGCTGGAATTATTAATGTGTGGTATGTGGGTTAATATTTTGAAAGCTGCTTTAGATTTAGGAATATAAATTTTAATACAGAGATCAGGGGGTTGAAGATGAAGAGATATAGATATCAGGTGATGAAGTAATGTGTATTTGGTTTTAGGTTTTTTAGATTGAAGATGAAAGAAAGTGGTGATGGTGTTAATAATTAACTTGAATTTGTATGTATATATTTCCCAGACCATCAAATGTCCACTTAAACTATCATTTATGGTCCTTTAGCTTTGGAAAAGACCCAAGTACCCCTCACGTAGATATCAGGTGATGAAGTAATGTGTATTTGGTTTTAGGTTTTTTAGATTGAAGATGAAAGAAAGTGGTGATGGTGTTAATAATTAACTTGAATTTGTATGTATATATTTCCCAGACCATCAAATGTCCACTTAAACTATCATTTATGGTCCTTTAGCTTTGGAAAAGACCCAAGTACCCCTCACATGGAAGACACGTGAGGGGGTTAACAGAGGAGAGATGACGGTCAACAAGTCAAAGGACTAAACGTGAACCTTATCCTCCTATAAAGGACTGCCAGTCAGGTTTTTGATTAGTAAGGACGAAACGTGACTATTTGGGTAAACCACAGGGATGATTCGTGTCGTTTACTCTATATATAATTATGCTATATTATGTAGTATTTAAAAATATCCTGACTCTTACGAGTCGAGTCACGTTCCAAGTTTAAAAAATCATGTTTTCGAGTCGAGTCAAAAATTACGAGTCGACAACTATGTGATTGACGTTGAACACTTCTTCCCAGAAAAGATAAATTAGGTAACTTCCTGTTAAAGATGACTACAAAAGTTGTATTGAAATAACTTTGGTGAATTTGGACCCATTCCACCCGTTTTCTCTTCATTTACTAGTTTGACCCATACCCCATTAGAGTTAGAACACAACCTGAATTGACCCGTACATAAGTAAATGGGTTGAAGTTCATTATCTATTACATTATTATTCATAACCAACAGTTTACATATTTTTTGTACAGATGTTGGATACTTGGATACGGTGAGCATGGTGCTTGTATAGACTATGTTTCCATTGAATTGTTGCATGTTGTGATTCTAATATTGAAAGCCCCTTTCCTGTTTTCCGCAGTAGTGAGAAGGGCAGTTTCGGGATACAAAATCCATTAACAGAAAGCGTTTCAAATTCTGGATGCCAGAATGACTTCCTTGGCAAGACAATGTGTAACTTTGAAATCAAATTTGATGATTATTCAAATAGAGGAAGAAAATAACGAAGATACTTTGTCACCTCATTTTGCACAAAACGGAATGGAAGTTACCCCATCTTGCAAGATTTATCGACAAACTCCGCTAAAGATCCTGGTGTTGGTGTAGTCTCACACAAAAGATCGCGTAAGCCTACTTAGCGATACATTGATGAGTCATCAAATATGAGTCTTATGAAGTCTAAGAAGAGAAGGGAAGGGATTCAGGGAAGCTTCTGCAGTGCCAAAAGTCAAAATATCGGGGGTTAGGACGTCCCAAACATCAAAAGGAGATGGAACCTAAAGAAAAAGAAATAATGGCATAACCGAAACTTGAAACCAAAATTATATGGAAGCACCAAAAACCGGTATACCATCGAAATTGATAACACAGATGGCATTGTCCAAAGCCCTACAGAACAGAAAAAGAATTCGCCTCCACCTGTTGCAGCAAGGAAAATTCAGCCTGCAACTTCACCTTCACCAGTTGCAGTAAAGAAATGGCTGCCTGCAATTTCACCTGCACCTGTTGCTGTAAGGAAATTGCTGCCTGCAATTTCACCTTCACCTGTTGCTGTAAGGAAATTGCTGCCTGAAACTTTTTAACAAAGGATTTTATCATATATATCCATTTAACATTTAAAATCACATATTTACCCACCTAAATTGAATAATATCATAAATGCCCATTTAAACACTTGAACTCATTATAAATACCCATTTAGTCAATTAACGATTTTAAAAATATAAATTAGAATTCTACTGACCATTATGCCCTCTTATAAGCCGGAATTAACCTTAATCCCGCCATGTTTTTCCTCAACATCACGTTGTCTCTGCAGTGAAATTAGGAAAATATATATGGTCATGAAAACTTCTAAAATCAATACTATTCTTCAAATTCTCTCTACCGGGATTTCAAAGTGAGAAAACCTATTACCGTTTTAATGTATTTGTGTTGTTGATTAATTTGTATTCTTGAAGTGATCCTTATTTGTATATATCATTACCTAATTGCTGAGTACGTACCATCAAAGTAACAATCCAAGTTTTCTTTTCTTTTTTTTTTCTTCCAAAAGTGGATGCATTAGGATATGATATTTGTAGGATATGATTTTTGTGGACGCATAAGAGTACTATCTTCCACTTCTTGTAACCCTCCACTTCTTATTGTTATTGCTGAGTATATATCTAGGACGCATATATTCCAAATTGATAGAGAATTTGATAGCGAGAAAGATATCTTGCCACATGAATATAATATTTGCCTTTATGTATTTTTTTCCCCCCTAAGAATTGCATTTAGGAGATAATTCATAGTTTGAATGTATAATACAATAATATTTGCCTTTATGTATTTTTTTCCCCCCTAAGAATTGCATTTAGGAGATAATTCATAGTTTGAATGTATAATACAATAACATAATTGTTGGAAATTTTATGTATTTTGTTATTTAATATGTTTAAATAATATAACATAAAATATACAAGTGAATAGATATGTTAAAATGAAGTTATGGTTCAATCTGGATTCACCAGACCACTTTCTCTCCCTCTCATCTCTTCATTTTGTTCTTGAAGGTATAATTCTGGGTTATTGGTTAACTCCGGCAGTACATACTGCTTTGGCTGTTGTACCCTGGGAAACTGACGGGTTCACTTGGGTGGCCCGAAATCAGTTTTAAGGGACATCTGTTTAACAGAATCCTCAACCCGTTTTCTGCCTTCTTCTTTCCTGTTTTATGTTTTTGTTTTAATTTCTTTCTTGTATTGATTAGTTAGTTGTTAATTTCTTTGTAATCCACCAGTTTCTTATGGCTCAACAATCGATCCCATAACTCATCTATTGATTGGGAAAGTTGGTGTAAATTTTGCTTGTAACGATTTTGTTTCCTGTTTATTCTACTCCCTGTTGTACCTTCTCTAGCTTCTCGCTAGTCTTATTATTAATGAAAGTTTTTTGAATGTTAAAAAAAAAATTAAATATACTATTTTCCATGCATAATCTATTCATTATGAGAAATGATTAATCCTCTAATATAATGGCCTAAAAATCCTCCTAACTATTAGATGAAGACATGTGGCAAAATCAGGGGGCAAGATTAGGAAAGAAAATTAGTGGATACCACATGTCACCTTCTTAAAGTTTTAGGAAGATTTTTAGGCTAATCTTTAGAAGGATTTATCATTTTCCATATATTATAGATATATGTATATATATCAGGTCTTATCATGACTCTGCCATCTTCTCATCTTGACTGTCACATCAACTTTCTCTTTCCAAGACACACCCAAGAACTATTCCCTCCTATCATATCTTCATTTTCACCTCATCCTCAATTAAAAAATTATAACCCCATACAAACATATACTCTCTTTCCTCATTCCCAATTAAATATATAAAAAAACCCACACACATAAAAGGCCGTTCTAAAAAAAAAACATAAAAGTCCCACACTCTCATCCAAACTTTTCCTATTTTAGATGAGCTATAATGATGAACTTCCATGATGAGATGCTACCTATCTCATCCTCCCGGATGAGGAAATTGATGAGGCCACGAAGAGGCCTTAGGGAGTGACCTTATATAATGGGAAAAGTGATTATACGGTTATTTCACATCTAATTTGGGTGAAAAACCTTTCACAACCTAATTTTTTAATATTTGAATAAATGATTGGGCACTTATATTTTTTGTTTTAAAAAATAGAATGTGAAGGTTTTTTTTATTCAAGTTGGGTGTGTTACAACACTACTAGAAAATCTCATATTGCTGACGGATTTTCGACGGCAAAAAAGTCCGTCCCAAATTTTCGACGGATTTCTGACGGAAACGGATTACCGACAGAATCTAATCCGTCGATAATCCGTCCCAAAATTAAAATTTTAGCGACAGATTTAAGACGGATCCATTTAATAATAACAATAAAATTTCAAAAATATCAAATAAAATATTTCCGTCCCTAATCCGTCCCTAAATTTATAAATTCTCGACGGATTTGCGACGACGACAAAAAGTTGTCCCAAATCCGTCCCTAAAAGGCGTCCCAAATTTGTCCCTAAAAGTCTGTCCCTAATCCGTCGGTATTTTTAAGAATTAGGGACAGATTAGGGACGGACCAGTATGTGATTTTACATTTTCTCGAGCATGCGAGCATTTATATTCACATACAAGTACTGATTAAGTGTTTTTATACATAGAGTCTTAATGGTACGATATATACACCAATAAATGATTTATTTGTGTCATTCACGCCTTTAAACGAGTACGTGTATGTGTAGTTTAATACTCAAACGTAAGTGTTTGATCATAAACTCGCAAGGGGTGTGAGTTTGTAGACTTTTAATTTTTTAATATGTTTATTTATTGATGTAATTGTATTAGGGAATGAACATATATAATTTTTTGTCAAAAAACTATTTTTAAAAAATTAAAAAATAAAAGTCCGTCCTTAATCCGTCAGTAATTTCAGGAATTAGGAACGGATTAGGGACGGACCAGAATGTGATTTTACATTTTCTCGAGCATGCGAGCATTTATATTCACATACAAGTACTGATTAAGTGTTTTTATACATAGAGTCTTAATGGTACGATATATACACCAATAAATGATTTATTTATGCCATTCACGCCTTTAACCGAGTGCTCGTATGTGTAATTTAATACTAAACGTAAGTGTTAGATCATAAACTCGCAAGGGGTGTGAGTTTGTACACTTTTAAATTTTTTAATATGTTTATATGTTGATGTAATTGTATTAAGGAATGAACATGTATGATTTTTTGTCGAAAAACTATTTTTAAAAAATTAAAAATAAGAGTCCGTCCCTAATCCGTCGGTAAATTTTAAAATTAGGGACGGACTAATATGTGTTTTTAATTTTCTCGAGCATATGAACATTTATATTCACATACAAGTACTGATTAAGTGTTTTTATACATATAGAGTCTTAATGGTACGATATATACACCAATAAATGATTTATTTGTGTCATTCACGCCTTTAACCGAGTGCTCGTATGTGTAGTTTAATACTCGAACGTATGTGTTGGATCATAAACTCGCAAGGGGTGTGAGTTTGTACACTTTTAAATTTTTTAATATGTTTATATGTTGATGTAATTGTATTAAGGAATGAACATGTATGATTTTTTGTCGAAAAACTATTTTTGAAAAATTAAAAAATAAGAGTCCGTCCCTAATCCGTCGGTAAATTTTAAAATTAGGGACAGACTAATATAGTATTAACTTTTAAATTTTAAATATGTCTATTTTATCAAAGTTGTATTTTTAATCAAAACTTTTTTATTTAAAAAATGAAAATAATCAAATAAAACATAGTATTAATAAGGGATAATGGCATACGAATGTAACCACCTATGACAAAATGGTTATGTAATGTAGTGATCTACTCGGGTGGCTATGTAATGTATGCACCTATGTTTTTTGGCTATACTATGTAAAATATGTACGGACCTTACATAGTATAGCCAAAAAAAATACATAGGTCCTTACATTGATTGACCCAAATAAAAAGGTCCTTACATAGTATAGCCAAAAAAACATAGGTGCATACATTACATAGCCACCTGAGTAGGTTACTACATTACATAACCATTTTGTCATAGGTGGTTACATTCGTATGCCATTATCCCTATTAATAATAATGTAAATAAAAAAACAAATAAAATATAATTAAATAAGATATATAATATCGTTCAATAATATAAATTATAAAGATTTAAATATAATAACTAAACTATAATTATAATTCTATTATAAAATCCATTTAGATTAAAAAACACAACAAAATTGTAAATCCTCCCATTTTTTCCAAAAAAATTGAATAGTAATGCATTATTGCAAAACAACACAGGGCCAAACCGATGGATTTCAAAATAAGTCTAAGAGTTATCTACCTAAATCGTCCCTGTGGTTTACCTAAATAATCAAGTTTCGTCCCTACATATTCGAAACGTCAAGGTCCGTCCTTTATAGGAGGATAAGGTAACTATTTAGTCCTTTGACTGTTTGACCGTTTACCCCCCTCCGTTAAGCCCCCCACGTGCCATTCACGTGAGGGGTAGTCGAGTAATTTCTCACCAAGCTGCTTCTTTTAATCGACACGAATCGTCCTTGTGGTTTACCCAAATAATAAAGTTTCATCCCTGAAAATCCGAAACCTCAAAATCAATCCTTTATAGGAGGATAAGGTTCCTATTTGGTCCTTTGACTATATCTAGATCTATATCTATAAAATCCGACCACCATCTATATCCAGATCTATATCTATAAAATCCGACCACCATACCTTGATCGATATCTATATGGAAACGAAGGGGATCCAGTATCTATTGGGTGAATTCCGGTTACCCATTGCATTGCCACCCACGGACGGAACGATCGTGTCTGGCCACCGCGTTGCAGTGTGAATCTTCAAGAAAACCCATAACCCATTTTCATGAGATATCAAACATCTCACAAGTTATGTTGCGTATGTATATTTTATGTATATGTTGTATGCATTTAATGTTCACTATATTTCATCGATGAAAACTGGGTAATTATTTTTGTGATGTATTTTAGGATTAGATATAGGAACATGAAAAGAAAGTAGATATTAGAGAATGGAGATTCTTTGTTTAGTGGAAGACTGGAAGTGAACCACAGGGACGATTTGTCTATAAAGGATGGGTGTGAAATTACACGAATACCCCTCACGTGAATGGCACGTGAGGGGCTTAACGAAAGAGATTAGACGGTCAAATAGTCAAAGGACCAAATAGGAACCTTATCCTCCTATAAAGGATTGACTTTGAGGTTTCGGATTTTCAGGGATGAAACTTGATTATTTGGGTAAACCACAAGGACGATTCGTGTCGATTAAAAGAAGCAGCTGGGTGAGAAATTACTCGACTACCCCTCACGTGAATGGAACGTGGGGGGCTTAACGGAGGGGGGTAAACGGTCAAACAGTCAAAGGACTAAATGGTTACCTTATCCTCCTATAAAGGACGGACCTTGACGTTTCGAATATGTAGGGACGAAACTTGATTATTTGGTTAAACCACAGAGACGATTTAGGTCGATAACTCTAAGTCTAAATTCTAAATTTCGATATGTGACAAAAGCAATGAAAAAAATTAAGTAATACTTAGATATAGTAAAACAATCATACTATGCTTGTTAACAAAATATAATTGCAAAATATAATTGTAAATTAATTGCATCCATTTAAACAAACACAAGATAATTCAATCTCCACCATCCATATTACATCCATCTAATCCAATGGTTTTAAAGCCACAATCCTTGTGAACTCATGTCCACCAATCAAAAGACACTTTTATTTTATATGAAGTCACATAAAGCAAAAAAAGCAATCATTTTTTTTTATCACCAAACACTTCCTGAGAGATATATCTATCTACCACACAAATTTAACTTCATTTTATTTTTCATCAAATTTTCATACAAGTTCCTTCATTGCAAAACCACATAACCAATCCCAAATTTTCTTCACTCTTCAGAAGTTATAAGCGCTAATTATATTCGTATCTTTATTCATCAAGAAAAGGATGGGTTGTCGGTAGATTAATAATGAGACGAGATTCAGAAAGGGCATCGAAGCCCAAGACCTAAAAGAAGATCCACAAATATGCAACTGCAATTGACAAGAAGATCTACTTCTGTGAAAGGCAAGAAGATCCACATATATTTCTTTACAACTTCTGTGAATGGCAAGAAGATTTTATTCCAACTAGTAATTAAAGTCCAAATTTTTTTAGGAATACTTCTTTTTTTTTTTTTTTTTGAATGGCACCACGACTGTTATCTACGAGGATTTGTTGGTTGTAGATTTGGGATTTTCAATTTTGCATTGGATTAATTAGATGTTATTTGTATGTTGAAATCATATTTTGTGTTTAGTTCTCTATTTATATTAATTGTTTAATAATTAATTAATGGTATCTCAAATGTAATTTTATGATATAAAATCTGGGATTCGATAGATTTTTGGATATTTATGCCATTTGATTTTTTAGGAATATTTCTTTTTTATTTGGGAATGGATAAAAAAAGGCAGGGATATCTTTCTTTTGGGAAATTATTTGCAAAAAATAAAGTATAATTAGAGACAGATTTGGGACGGTAGTTTCCGTCGTTAAATATATAGCCGTCGGTAATCTTAGATAATCATGGCATCGGTAATCCATCGTAAACATGTCCGTCGGTAAAATGACTATCGCAAATCCGTTGCTAAATGCGCCGTCGTAAATCTATCGATAAATATATGGCCGTCCCAATATCCGTCGCAAGATTTTACCGAGGCCGTTTTTAGGGTCGGACAAAATCCGTCGGTAAAGGCGATTTGGGACGGATTTGGGACAATTGTGCCGTCGGTAATTCCGAATTTTCTAGTAGTGCGCAACCCCATATTCACTCTTATATAATTTATTAAATTTTAAAAATATCATAAATCTTTCATGTATTTGAAGTGAAGGTGTTACTCAATTGGAGTACTCAAGGGTAATTGGCAGCCTAATGTATCTCATGACAAGTACGAGGCCAGACTTAGCCTATGCTGTGAGTAGGCTAAGTAGATATACTAGTAATCCTAGTTCAATGCATTGGAAGGCTATGACTAGGTTACTAAGATACTTGAGATATACAAGGAATTATGGGCTGCATTTTGGTCGAGATCCAGCTGTATTAGAAGGATATAGTGATGCTAATTGGATATCCGATATAAAAGATTCCAAATCCACAAGTGGATATGTGTTTACTATTGGAGGAGCAACTATAGCTTGGAAATCATCCAAGCAAACGCTCATTGCTAGATCCACGATGGAATCTGAATTTATAGCATTGGATAAAGCTGGAGAAGAAGCAGAATGGCTACGACATTTCTTGGAATATGTTCCTAGATGGCCAAAGCCTTTGACGGCTATTTGTATACATTGTGATTGTCAATCGGCTATTGGTAGAGCTCAAAATACAATGTATAATGACAAGTCAAGACATATTCGTCGTAGGCATAATAGTATACGACAACTGCTCACAACAGGGGTTATCACTATTGACTATGTGAGGTCAAAGGATAACATTGCGGATCCGCTAACTAAAGGTTTAAGTAGTGAGGCAGTTTATAAGTCGTCAAGGGGAATGGTGCTAAAGCCCATTGAGTAAATTTGTACGAAGGAAAACCTAACCTAGATGTAAATGGAGATCCCATGATCTAGGTTCAATAGGACAACCTAATTGTACGAATAGAGGAGGTCACTATGGGGGAGCACCCCAAAACAATCAAGGGAGTTTGCAGTCACTGTGGGGGGAGAACCCACCACAATAAAGTGAGTTGCAAATTTTCTAGCCCATTCCTATATCAAATCAGTGATATCATAGAGGTTAAGCTTATAGCTTTTAATGATTGTGAGCAATCACCTATGTTAGAGAGAAGTGTGGTCGCTTCGAATGGAATTGTGTGGGGCGCAATTCCTAGAGCTCTCGCAGAACCAGGATAGTGTTCCATGACCATAACGGACACGAAAGTGAGGAGTTAACCAGACTAGGAAAAGTATTGTGTGATGTGCAATAACGTCTACGTAAAAAGGAGTTAGTTCAAAGACATCAAGTTCTACTAACTACTAGGAGACTAAGTGCACTCACAAAGGAAAGTTCAAAGGGTAAAACCTACTTCTCCTGCAATACTTGACTGTCAGAATTTATCTTTAATAACCATATCTATTCATGTGGGGGATTGTTGGAAATTTTATGTATTTTGTTATTTAATATGTTTAAATAATATAACATAAAATATACAAGTGAATAGATATGTTAAAATGAAGTTATGGTTCAATCTGGATTCACCAGACCACTTTCTCTCCCTCTCATCTCTTCATTTTGTTCTTGAAGGTATAATTCTGGGTTGTTGGTTAACTCCGGCAGTACATACTGCTTTGGCTGTTGTACCCTGGGAAACTGACGGGTTCACTTGGGTGGCCCGAAATCAGTTTTAAGGGACCTCTGTTTAACAGAATCCTCAGCCCGTTTTCTGCCTTCTTCTTTCCTGTTTTATGTTTTTGTTTTAATTTCTTTCTTGTATTGATTAGTTAGTTGTTAATTTCTTTGTAATCTTATGTTGTAATTCAAATGTATTATCAATAAAATGTTATTTTCTTTGAATGGTGTTCCTACAATAATAACTTATGCTCATGTTAAAATAAAATGTTATATATCGGTGCAATCATCACTTGGTTTTGACATAATGTAGACTATCTTGCTAGCAAATATAATCTAATTTCTCTTGTATAATTTAATCATCACTTGGTTTTGACATAATGTAGTCATATGCAAGTTTTTCATTTTTGTATGCTTTAGATTTTAGAAGATAGATACTACTGGACATATTGGTGGTACGATGTATATTTCACTATTTAGTAATATTTTATGCAGTTTCCAAAAATATGTTAAGGGCAATATTGGAATATAATTAAATGAAATTGTTTTTATTAAATTTTTAAATGAAATGGTTAAATATGATAGATTTCACAATAGATTGGTTTTATTTGATATTTTGTTATTAAGTTGGGTATATATGTTATTTTCAAAGTTAATAGGGGGATATATGAGAATCTCATATATGAAAAATCTCATATATCCCCCTATTAACTTAATAACAAAATATCAAATAAGTTGGGTATTAAGTTGGTTTTATTTGTTATTTTGTTATTAAGTCTTGCTGAATGGTTAAAGTTTTATCCCAATCAAATGCTATGTTTTGAACACTTCCTCCATAAGATGAAATGACAGGGTAAAGCTGCATCCAAATTTAATTTGTAATCTTAATAAAGTTATTAGGCTGTGACCAAATAAGTTATCTTAAGAAAAGTAATGATGATTCTGGAGGAGTTTCTATTCGTTTTGATCAGAACAACATTATCCAAAGAAAATCCTAAGTCTTGAACACTCTTTTTCGCCACTGTGCTAATCAGGTTTCTGAGGAATTTTACCCACAATTCTTTGGAGTCGACGACTTTATCCATACTGCACATCACTAATTGAGGCAAAAGTGACAAGTGACAAGCAGTTCATGTAGCTCAGAAAGTTGGGCTACTGCAGGTTCACGACAGAGGTTTTCCATACTATCCAAACTCATAATAAGAACAATGAATAAATAACTTGGTAATTATTTAGGGTGAAACTTAAAACAAAGTAATCAAGAACAGTGGAAAAAATTGGATACAAAGATGACTCAAAATTTACCACATATACATGGTTGTAAAATACACCAAATAAACATACCTGTAAAATCTAAGTTTAGGTATTTGTTACACAGGCCGCTCAAAAAAAAAAGGGTATTTGTTACACATACAAAGGATGCAAAATTGTAAAGATTCAAACACAATGACAATTATTCTGACTAATAAGGTCCGCTAGGACCAACTTGGTTCAATCCAAGTATGAACATTGTGGAGGTCACGTACTATTGTGTGAGTTGCTTGGATGGTTTTGCGATTAAAGGTGCCATACGTGCATGTTTCAAGTGAATTGAACACTATCCTCCCATTCTTGGAATGCAGATTCGGAAAATAGATTTTGTTTCCCATTTCTGGTGTTTTGGCTTCAACACAGAGGCATGTTTCGTCACAAATATAAATCATGAGCCGATCTAAACCATCTATTTTCACCCACTTTTTAGCACTTCCATCGAGCTTGAATACCTCAACAGATTCTTCGGACTCTATAACTAATAAAAGATGTTGATCATGTCTCGTAAGGAAATGCTTAGTGCAGGACTTGGAACAACTATTTGGGGCTTTGGCTACATCTTGCTCCCAAGAGTAATCGTCTACGCCCAAATTTTTGAAAAGATAAAGCTTATCCTCGCGTAAGGCATAAAGATCTCGGCCAAAAAATGTTGGAAAACGGAAGCAATGTATGTCAAAACCACCAAAGCTCAGATTAAGCCTATGCCACGAATATTCCCCAGAAACAAAATGGATGTGTACACCCCAATCATTGCCTTTTAAAAAACCAACCACCATACAATCGGAGGAAGTAGGTGGTGCGGAAAAGGAGAAGCTATCAGCATGCCAATAGTATATTGGTGGAAGTTTGCGGATATCACTTGTGAAAGGATTATAGACCACCACTGTGGATTCGTCATCATACAACAACCAACCAAACCTGGAACAATATATCCTCTTGTATAATATGTGTTCTGCTAAGCTATGCATAAAGTACTTATCACCGAACAATGGATCTGTAAAAGTGATAATTCGCTCTTCTTCGTTTATCGCCATTAACCATGGTGAAACTAATGAATAATTCTGCAATCTCGTTAATCCAGATATGTCCCACCATTGGATCAAAGGTGCTGCTGATAGACATCGGTTGCATGTAGCACGGAACTTCATGTATTCCACTCCAACACAATGCTTCATAACCATCTCCAACAAATGAAACGGAATGTTGAGCAAGTGCGATTCATTAAATTCAACCTCATCATCCGTAACTGATCTTATCGTGATTTCATCGTCCTTATCTACTTCTTGTTTATAACCAGCACAATCATCTTTTAGCCTGCACAAAATATAATTTTAAGAAAACATTTTTCAAATGATAAATAAATAAACACATTAAAATTAAAAGTAATTTAATACCACCCTTTTTCTTCCCACAATGAGACATGGCTTGTCGAGAGCACTCGAGAAGGCATATAATATTGGTTGAGTGTTTTATCTTTCATGTGGTACGAGTGCATTTTTTTGCCCATTTTACCACGAATATGTATGTAACCCCCTAGCTCTGAAGCAATTTCAGGGAGGTAAAATACCGAGTGATCACGAGCAAGATCCACAAAAAAGATAGCGTCATTTAGATCTAAAATTTCCTCCCACATTAAACCAGTTGACGCCAATTTATTCGCTTTAGTATTGTCCAATTCGGACACATCAGTCAGATCCCACTCTTTATCACTAAGGCTATGTATCTCTGCCCACTCTATAGTAGCCGTATTCAATTTAAACACAGTTACCGCGCTTATTGTTTTCTCTGCGTACTCAACAAAACGTACGACAACGCAGAATAACATTGTAGAAGATCCTTTAAGAAATAATTTCTCACATATTCCTTCGCAAATAGTTATTTATGTGTAAACAAGGAGTTGCCCCAAATAACAACAGTTTTATCAAAACTTCTTTATCCTTGACCGCAGTGTCAATGATAATGACAGCGCTAAACAAATCACCGTCAGTATTTAAGGCATATACTTTACCATTGCAACAAGCTAGGCTATGCAATAAACGACCGGTTATTCTCTTGAGTTGTTTGGCATATGACATTTCCGTCCATCTTAACCTCTTTCTTTTACGATCTAGCCGACAAAAAACGAATGCAGATTTATCGGTTCTTGTTAGAGAAGAATTGAACCTCGGTCATCGGGAGGGGATGTCAAACAACATTGTGTGATGATATCATCGTAAGAATCTCCACCCTTCAATATATTCAAAGGAGGTAGACGTATGAACTTAGAACTGGATGGATTCCAAAGAGACCACATAGCATTGTTGGAGAGAATCACCCAGCCATGGAAAAACCCTCGGATACGTCTCCCAACCAACTCCTGGATTTGATAACTATATTGAGACAATGGGTTGTAAAGGTTGTAAAAAATCTGGTCACAGAAGTCGTATTCAACATTCTGAACAGCCAGCCATGGATGTTTTGCAGATAACGAAGGCAAATGGTCACAGCTTATTGAACCATGCTTCTGTTGCCGCTCCATCATCATCATCATCATCTATTAAGATAATGCCGTGCTATTTCTATAATTATAATTATAACGGCATGTTACTGTCGTTATGGCTTGAAAATCAAATAATGATAAGAGAAACGATACACGAGACTAAATAATCCAACTAAGGTTCAACTTTAACCATATATAATCTATAAAAAAGTCTTGACTTTTAACAAATAATCTAAAGCTTCGATTTTTACCCAAACCATCTAAAAAAGGTTTAAATACTACCCAAAATACTCCAAAAAGGACTTGATTTTACCAAAAAAAAGTTCGATTTTTACCCAAGACAATCCAAAAAGGACTCGATTTTCACCAAAAAATCTACAAAAGACTTCAACTTTTTTAACTGTAATCAGCCAAGTTTCTTGAGCTAATTTTCTTACTAATGACCTTATCTTCCATAATTAAGTCATGATAACTTTATAAACCTAATAACAAACCATACACAAATTAAGCTTATCACAAATAAGCTATAAGCTTCAAAAATAAGGTAGGCCAAACACCCTGCAAAACTTCTGTAAAATATATTAGTTAATTTAGACATGTAGGTTAACTGTTAATTCGAGTTAGGCTAGAATTAAATATGTAAAGTCGGGTTTTACTTGGAGTGCAAGTCAAGTAACCGACTAATATGGAATGTCTAGTTTAAGGTAATAAGTCGAATTTATATTAGACTAGGATACCTCCTAGGATATCCCCTCCTCTATCTAAATAGAGGAGGGGGGAGCCGATTAATATCATCCCATTGTAAAAGCAAATATCTTGGTTAATAAACAAGTATTTGGAAAAACTCTCTCGTATCTTTCTTGATTCTTTCTCTCTTGGTCGACAAAACCAAACAGGTTTTGTTGGGGTTTTGGGTCGAATAAACAGCAAGAGAAAAGACGCTCTGTTGGGTTTTCTAGATCGATGAACACGTAGCAAACAAGGAAGTATCATTAGTTGGTGATTGGTTAAAGCTTAGTAACATAGCTCACAATAGTTGACTAACTAATAGAATAATTTGTATTGCTTTATATCTCCTGATCAATCATAGAGGTGCTTAGTTTTTATTGTGTTCACATTAGTGGTATTTAATTAAGCAGCTCAAGCATAAGTACGGTGTTTGGTTTATTTACTTAGTTGTGTTCGACTAATTAGTTAAGGTATCCAAACTTAACAAGAGTCGGCGGTTAAACTAAGGTTTTGTTGGGGGGTCTAAAATTCCAACAAAGCCAAGGTTTTTAAGCTTGGGAAAAACACCGGGAATATGGCGATCGCACAGAGTTCGAGAAAGAGAAGTTTGATGGGAGGAACGACTTTGGACTTTGAGGGTATTAGACAGATTATTAATGATATATCAGCCTGGCCCAAAGTGTATATTAGCCGGCCCTAATTGGGCCTGTCATATCTATATATATTGCTGTCCTGTATTCTCTACATGCACAAGAATAATAAGTAATTACAATATACGTTTATTATGGTATCAGAGTTCATGTAGTTGTTTCCCTTAAAACGTAAATCTGATGTCTTTGGCATTTTTAAAGAGTTTGTCACAATGGTCGAACGACAGTTCTCCACCAAGCTAAAATCTGTCCAAACAGATTGGGGAGGGGAATTCAGAAACCTATCAACCTTCTTCTCCTCCATTGGCATCATACACCGCTTATCTTGTCCTCATACAAGTGAGCAAAATGGTATTGTTGAACGCAGACACCGTCATGTGGTTGAAACGGGTCTCACTCTCATGGCACAATCAAATGTACCTCAACGATTCTGGCATTTTGCCTTCGAGACTGCTGTCTACCTCATTAATCGTATGCCTACACGCTCCAACAACATCATTTCACCTTTTGAACATCTTTTCAAACACAAACCAGATTTCTCGTTTCTTCGCGTCTTCGGATGCCAATGTTACCCCTATCTTCGTTCCTATCATCCGAACAAAATGGATTTTCGTTCTATCCCTTGTATCTTCCTCGGGTATAGCACCTCTCATCATGGTTATCGTTGCTTTGATCCCGTCTCCGAACGCATTTACATTGCCCGTCACGTTCGGTTCAACGAAAACTCCTTTCCCTTCTCGGTTAAGCCTTCTGATCCATCAGAATTATCCGCTTCTAGTCCGTATATTTCTTCCTATCCTACTGTCCCACCCACCTCCTCCAACCCTACTGCACAACCACCTACACCACCATTGGTCCATACTTATTCACGTCGATCCACAACACAAACAGCACCATCCGCCTTTGAAAAATTCACACAGACTCATGCTGACCCTCACCAACCAATGTCACCATCACCACAAGCAAACACAACACCTCCTACTACTACACCAACACCACCTTCACCACCAGCCAACGCAACAGAACCGACCACACAGCCTAACCCACCACCTCCACAACGCCAACGTCCAGCCAATTTAAGACAAAACCCTAAACAATCCAACCCATACAATGCATCCTCCTTCCATACCACATCCACAAAATCCACCTCAGAACCCACAACCTTTGCCATTGCCAACAAAGATTCTCACTGGCGTAAGGCTATGGTAGATGAATACTCGGCTCTTATCCGGAATTGCACTTGGACGCTGGTGCCTCCTCCACCAAATGCTAATATTGTTGACAGCAAATGGGTCTATAAAGTTAAACGGGACCAACATGGGGCGATAACGCGTTACAAAGCGCGTCTGGTTGCTAAAGGATACAATCAACAACCTGGTGTGGACTATACCGACACATTTAGTCCAATGGTCAAATCCACCACCATCCGTGTTGTTCTCTCCTTAGCGGTCACCAAACAATGGCCTCTTAGACAACTTGATGTGCGGAACGCCTTTTTACATGGCGATTTGAAAGAAACAGTGTATTTGAGACAGCTACAAGGTTTTATTGACCCTCATAGACCAACTCATGTGTGCCTCCTTCATAAGGTCTCAAACAAGCACCCAGAGCTTGGTTTGAACGGCTCTCGTCTGCCTTGACCACAATCGGCTTCAGAGGCTCTAAAACCGATCCTTCCCTGTTTATTTATTCGGCTAACGGGACACTAATGTATATGCTTGTATATGTTGACGACATTATCTTGACAGGGAACAACAACAAAGCTATAACTCAAGTGGTGCATCGTCTTAGTAAATCATTTGCCATTCAAGATATGGGGCCTTTATCCTATTTTTTGGGCATTGAGGTTGCCCGTAAGGGGACTGATATTATTCTGTCACAAAGAAAGTACATTAATGACTTATTGAACCGGGCACAACTTTCTCATGCCAAACCAGTTACATCCCCTTGTACCACTAGTGCTCCCCTTTCTCTTGGTGATAGTTCCCCTTTTGCTGATCCGGTAAAGTATCGCCAAATGGTTGGAGCTTTACGGTATGTTACACTCTCACGGCCTGACATCACCTTTGCGGTTAACAAAGTGTGCGGTTTATGCATTCTCCAACTGAAAATCATTGGTCTGCAGTTAAACGCATTTTAAGGTATTTACACGGGACAGCTGATCAAGGGCTCGTAATTACCCGCTCCTCGTCATCAGTGTTGCATGCTTACACAGATGTTGAATTCAACACCTTAAGTGCCTTTTCCGATGCAGACTGGGCAGGGTGCCCTGATGATCGTCGATCCACGGGAGGATATGCTATCTATCTCGGGTCTAATCTCATTTCCTGGTCTGCAAAGAAACAAAAAACCGTATCTCGGTCATCCACAGAATCAGAATACAAGGCTTTGGCCGATACTGTGGCTGAATTAACCTGGCTTGAAACATTGTTAAGTGAACTTCGTATCCCGATGCATTCAGCTCCAACCTTATGGTGTGACAACTTGGGGGCCACCTACCTATCTGCTAATCCCGTCTTCCATGCCAGAACAAAACATGTAGAAGTTGACTTCCATTTTGTTAGAGAAAAAGTTGCACAAGGAAGATTATCTATTCAGTTTATTTCTACAAATGATCAAATTGTTGATGTCTTCACAAAGCCACTAAACGATTTCTCTTCTTGAAGACCAAGCTAAGAGTCGCTCCCCGGCCTTAGCTTGCGGGGGAATATTAGACAGATTATTAATGATATATCAGCCTGGCCCAAAGTGTATATTAGCCGGCCCTAATTGGGCCTGTCATATCTATATATATTGCTGTCCTGTATTCTCTACATGCACAAGAATAATAAGAATTACAATATATGTTTATTAGAGGGTGAAGATGCGCGTATTGCTGTTGCAGCAGGGTATCGCGGAGGCCCTAGAAGGCGAAACAAAGTTGTTGATGGTGATCAAGAGATTCTTGGTGGTGTCAACAAGAACTCTGGAGTCAGACAATGTGTATACATTGGATGGAAAGGCACTAGCGTTTGGTGTGCAGGTGAATGATACAAGAATTCAAAGTGTACGCGGTAACAAACGTGTTCAGCTTGAGGTGGAGCTACCCGAGGTTGATCATGAGCTCAAGAATGGTCAAGAATGTAGGGTCATGCACAAAGCATCTCAAGGTCGTCGCTATCAACTTGCTTTGAACAGACGAGGAAAGCAAGTGGTGACGTTTACACGGTCGAGGAAAACAAGTGTTGATGTAGCGGCTTGTAACGTGGAGAATGCAGTAGTGGCGCGCAAGGAAACAACTTCTGGGAATAAGCACGTGAATACAAAGACTACAGGTGGCTTGATTATTGGATGTAGATGGAAAGACAAGGGACAAGACTTGAAAGAAGACATCTATGGAAATCAATCAAGGGAAGCTGGACGTGTAGACGGGATGGTTGTGACTGGAAGGTTTTTTCCAGGGTCCAAGGGCTCGCGTTGGTCGAAGATGCGAGGGATTGGAGTCGGCTGAAGCTACATGGAAATTAGCTAATAAGGTGGAGATTGTAAAATATATTAGTTAATTTAGACATGTAGGTTAACTGTTAATTCGAGTTAGACTAGAATTAAATATGTAAAGTCGGGTTTTACTTGGAGTGCAAGTCAAGTAACCGACTAATATGGAATGTCTAGTTTAAGGTAATAAGTCGAATTTATATTAGACTAGGATACCTCCTAGGATATCCCCTCCGAGGGGGGAGCCGATTAATATCATCCCGATGTAAAAGCAAATATCTTGGTTAATAAACAAGTATTTGGAAAAACTCTCTCGTGTCTTTCTTGATTCTTTCTCTCTTGGTCGACAAAACCAAACAGGTTTTGTTGGGGTTTTGGGTCGAATAAACAGCAAGAGAAATGAGGCTCTGTTGGGTTTTCTAGATCGATGAACACGTAGCAAACAAGGAAGTATCATTAGTTGGTGATTGGTTAAAGCTTAGTAACATAGCTCACAATAGTTGACTAACTAATAGAATAGTTTGTATTGCTTTATATCTCCTGATCGATCATAGAGGTGCTTAGTTTTTATTGTGTTCACATTAGTGGTATTTAATTAAGCAGCTCAAGCATAAGTACGGTGTTTGGTTTATTTACTTAGTTGTGTTCGACTAATTAGTTAAGGTATCCAAACTTAACAAGAGTCGGCGGTTAAACTAAGGTTTTGTTGGGAGGTCTAAAATTCCAACAGCTTCGATTTTTACCCAAATCATCACAAAAAAGAAAAAGTTTCGATTTTTAACCAAAATAATCCAAAAAGTACTTGATTTTTACCAAAAGATCTACAAAAGGCTCGAACTTTATAACCTTAATCGGCTAAAAAAGACTTGATTTTTACCAAAAGATCTACAAAAGGCTCGAACTTTATAACCTTAATCGGCTAAAAAAGACTTGATTTTTAACACAAAAATCATCCGTAGTTATTGTAATCCTAATCCTAACGATAACATTAACAATAACAATAATAATTACTGTGTAATGAATATATACATATATGTAAAGTATAATCGATATATTCCAACAAGGGCGTACATAAACAATAATAAGAATAATATATACATATATGTAAAGTATAATCGAATTCATACCTCAAGATTCACCGCCGATTCTTAACCTCAGATTGTCCGAGTTGGACGTATTGATAATTATTATTATTATTATGATTATTATTATTATATTATTATTATTATTAATTATTACATGTATTTAAATCATCACAAAAAAAAAAAAGTTTCGATTTTTAACCAAAATAATCCAAAAAGTACTTGATTTTTACCAAAAGATCTACAAAAGGCTCGAACTTTATAACCTTAATCGGCTAAAAAAGACTTGATTTTTAACACAAAAATCATCCGTAGTTATTGTAATCCTAATCCTAACGATAACATTAACAATAACAATAATAATTATGTGATGAATAATAATATATAATACATATATGTAAAGTATAATCGAATTCATACCTCAAGATTCACCGCCGATTCTTAACCTCAGATTGTCCGAGTTGGACTTATTGATAATTATTTATTATTATTCTTATGATTATTATTATTATGATTATTATTATTATTATTATTATTATTATATATTATTTATAGTAAATGAAGAAATAAATTAAGGAATGTGTCGTTCGTATATGATGCAACATATATAGTTTACTTTCCATATATTCAAAGTAAATACTTTCTTTCTTTATTTATTTGAAAAAATAAAATAAAAGGGATCCCCACGCTTTGAAACCCATAGAAATGAATCAAAGCTGTGAGAATCGAACTTGGAAACTGGAGTCGGGGTTTCGCCGGAGCTTTTTATTTTTTGTTTAGGTATGAATTTATTATGATTATTATTATTATTATTATTATTATTATTATTAATTATATACTATAACAATCCAAAAGTCGGGTGCTACAGTACCGGGTCGGGTTCACTGGTACTGTTGCAACTCAAATCCGCACTGTAGCAACTCAGTATTTTATCTTATTCATAATGGCAACTTCGTAATTAACATCAAATCTATGCCTGAATACAAATCCATCAAAAAAACATATACATATACAACATCATTCAAACCTAACCCAACAAATCTGTGAAAACAAACAACCGGGATGAATCATCGCCGGGAACAGCTGCCGCCATTAACCACCACCGGCTTCTGTTAATCTTTTCGTTCATCGCACCCACCACCGCTAACCACCACAAACACCATATTTAAGAAGAGTTAAAAAAGTGACATTTGAAACCGGTGTCGGGCAAATAACGCTATTTATTGTCATCAACGTCAGCGGTGTGTACATCCAGCCACTACGAGTGATGCACCGGTGCACCACCACCACCGTAGTTCTTTGGGTTGTGGAAGATCAGTTTCACTCCTTAACATACATACTGCTCCTGACATTGTAAGCTTATCCTTAGCCAAATCTAGGTGGATAGTGGTGATGAAAAGTGAAATATGGTAAAGAGGGATGTTAAAGGTTAGAAATGTAGTATATAAAACCACCGTTTCATAGAAAGTGGAATGAAGATAATATGTGGTGTTTGTTTTCATATTAAAGTGTAGTCCACCGGTCCTAAAACCAGCACATGGTTTTACATAATAAAACTTTTTATTTTATCAAACTTTTAAATTGAGCGTTTTTATATAAAAAGTATTACTTTTTTATACGACCACAATACTTAAAGCTGTAGTTAGAATTTACTAAATCTATTAATATTATATAGTAATTAATAACTTAACATTTAAAAATACAGTGAAATATATATATATATAGAGATATGCATAGAACATAAAAATTGAAATATTATATTATATTACAACATATAATATAATTCAGCTTATAAAAATAAAAGATTAAATATAATGAGTTTTTCTTAAATGATCATTTGTATCATTATAAGCTTTTTTCTTTTATTAGCCGGGCATTGTATCGAGTATTTTTCATATTGTATTTTTCTAACAAATATGGCTTTTAGAATACCTTTTGTTAAATTTATCGGGTATTCTCGATTATAGTTTTATGGACTGTCATTGACTTAAATAAATTAACTTTACTTTTATTTTAACATTGAGGAGTTGAGGTTTTTATATAAAAAGTATTACTTTTTTATACGACCACAATACTTAAAGCTGTAGTTAGAATTTACTAAATCTATTAATATTATATAGTAATTAATAACTTAACATTCTAACTGATATGACTTTTAGAATACTTTTTGTTAAATTTCTTTTACTTTGTAAATTTCTGTACATTAACCGCACATAAGGTTTTTGTATTTTAAATATGTACACAAATAACATTTTTCTTAGTCTGTATACGATTATGCAGATTTCGAAATAGTCGTTGCCGCTGCAACGCGCGGCGGTTAAAAACTAGTTCTTATATAATCTTCAGAATTAGGGATACCGATGGAGAAATTTGAAACCCAATACTTTTGGGCCGTGTTTTGATCCTGTTATGCGGGTCAAAAAAAAACTACAACTCTAAAAGCCACCTACAACCCACCTTGGATTGCTTTATAGTTTGTCGTTGTTTATATGGGTATTAAGCTCAAGTGTTAATTCTTCCTTTTTAGTTTTTATCATTTACAATATAATTATTGTAATAACGGATCTGCGTTTACCCGTGGGGAAACCCATTACCCGACGGTTAGTAGGTAAACAACCCGTCGGGTCTAGGTTCGAGTTTAGGACAGGGATTTTAATCGAGTCAAAGTCCGGGATTAGCAAAACTCGGCTCATATCCGACCCGTTGTCATCCTTATTCAGAATAGTGATTGATTGATTGTAATTGTAATACTCAACATCTGTCTTTTAACTGAAACACCCCAATATATATTACGGGGTGTTTGGCATAGTTATCTTGGTTTGTGGCTTAATTAGTTTATTTTGAATAATATAAACCAATTTCGGTTTATAAGTATTTTAACAGAATATATCGGCTTACAAGTATTTGATTTAGAGTATAAGCTCTTTAGCCTGCGAATTAACCACTTGCATCAGTTGCAATAAGAATTGATTTAAAACCTTGATCAAGAGTGCAAGTTCTTATAAAATTTTACCATAAATCAATGTCATCCTCATTTTCAGACACTTATGGAGGATTAAAAAAGTTGAAAAAGCTTTCACAACCCTCGATCTTGGTTATGGGTTTAGCATTCTTGGATCCCTTCTTTAGCTCCGTTTTAGTATCTTTAATTTGTGTCTAGCATTTTGATAAGTGATTATTAGATATACATGAAATGGCCTAAGAATGTTTATACATATTAACTTTCAATAATAGTAGGCCTACTTTGATGTATACTATGTGTGTTTCAAGTATGAGTTAAAATGAATAAATATAACTTAGAATGGTGATTGAGTGAAGTTACAACGTTTTATGGTTCGTGATACAAAGCAAAAGGTCATCCCAAAAGAAAAGGCCTAGTTATAGTTATTATTAGTCTTAATATGGTGTACGTGGGATTGCGAGAAGCAACAAGAAGAGACTCCAAAATTAATTATTCGAAGACTTGTGAATTGTGATGGTATTTCTTCATTTGGGCTGTATCACTCCACCAGCCCAACACCCTAACTTCCTGTTATTTTGGAGTTTGGAATGTACATCACAAAAAGAAAAGGCCCAATATTCATTAATCCTTGTTTTGTCGGTTGGAACCTTCACGTGGTTAGCAAGAAAAGAAACAACAAGAAGTAGATAAGCTATCAATTAATTACGAGGAGGGATATCACATATAGGTCGACACATATTTGTGGGCAGCAGAGAAGAGAAGAAAAAACAGAAAAGGAGCTGATGGAACAAGCACTTTTCTCATCGAGTACTATGTCCAGCTAAAATTATTGTTATCTTTCTCGATGAACAATTGTTAGTTAATTTTATTTGATAACTTTACTTTCGGTCGTGTAAACATTGATCTTGTTGGATTATTGTCAGTTAATGATCTATATCGAGTTCACTTAGATTAAGGATTAAAACAGGTCATCTAATTAACATAAGTTGTGCCCAAAATTGTTCATGTCAATTAATAAAAATTATGTCTATGTAATTTACAATAAATATTCGGTAAAATTTATTAGGTGAATTAATGCAACTCTTGGAATTCAGAAGGGATACACTTTTTATTATTGTTTATAACTTATAATTTATTATTATTGCTTTATTTAATTATTTTTAAGTCTAGTTATTTTGTTACTTAAAATTAGTTTTCTTATTATTTTCAAAACCAATCGAAATCTGTTAAAACTTGACTATAACCACAGAGCTCCTCGTGGGAACGATATCCACTTACCTATCTAGTATAAGGTATTAGATTTATTTTTGATTGGTACTTCGACGTCGATCATATTTTCCAACTAACCATTCGATCTCTGTTCCTATTGCCTTCTCTAAAATATGAGACACTTTTGTCAAAATTAACGAATGGATTGGCCTTCAGATACTTGAGAGCTTCTCCCTCACGTTTTGAAATCTGATGGTAATGCACATGATTAAAAAAAAACAATCAAACTGACAAACTCTATAATCAATCACCACCATCCATGTAGGCTTTGCAGAATCAGTTGAATGAGCAGGATGTCACACCCCGTTGTAGCGGAAATACAGGGTTAACAAATAATTGCGTACTAATCAGAAGGTAAATAGAGATTACATCCATTGATCCAAATACGAGTTTATTATAAGTATAATCGTTCAGATGTGGACCCCAAAATACGGATACAAGTCATCCTCATTTGGAACTGGGCCCACTAAATACGAGTTCAATAAATTGGACAGCCTAATACAATTAAAGCTAATAACATGAGAGTCCTCAAATGTCTGATGCTAATTGTACGTCCAATGTCAAAAGAATGGCCCTATAATGCCATAGATGATCCAAGACTTACTGTTGGTTACCTGAAAAGCATGAAATTTGAGAGGATCAACTATCGAAATAGTTGGTGAGTTTACAGTGTGTTTGACTAAAAGACCAGTCGTCATTGTGAGCACACAATGATATGTAGTTAAATAAGACAAGACTGTCCAGACCGAAGTCCGACAAAGATATAATGACTGTCCAGACCGAAGTCCGACAAAGATATAATGACTGTCCAGACCGAAGTCCGACAAAGATATAATGACTGTCCAGACCGAAGTCCGACAATAAGACCAATATGCCTCGTACAGGATTTCCCGTCTACAGTGGGGTACGGACCAGAACCAAGACTGTCAAGTTCGAAAACTGACAAGACTACCATTAAAATCTCATAATGGTAAAACTACATAAGGGGGATCATTTTAGTTCGTCAAACACAAAGAACAGTTTAGTCTGCCGACAACATGGCAAGTCAAGACATATAGATCAAAATTTCATAAGACATGTATACACATTTTCAGACAGCCGTCAACATGGCAAGACATAAGACAAATGATTTAATTTACCAAATCTCATGGCATAGACAAAGACAAATCATTTATAAAGTAGTCGTGTATACAGTACATACTTTTCAGGCCCAAAGTAAAAGGAAAAAGGGCGCCATAAACTCACCTTAGCGTTCTACGTGCTAAAAGGTGCAAAATGTAGCTCAAGAAGATCAACTGTCAATTCTCCAGGTTATCCACAACCTATGATTTGATTACCAATAGTGAGGATTAAAGCTCACACGACAAGTACCCTACGTACAACTACTTAGCTATAGACCCTAGAATGCCACGGCCAAGAATGTGATTTAATGTTCAATGTATATTTGACTCAAGTTACTAACGTCGTTGACATTGTCATTACAAAAAGTCCATAATATACACCTTACTAGTTAATCTATATCATAACTCAAGTTCATCTTTTGTCACCAAATTTGGATGGAAAATCAAAGTGTTTAAATGTGTGTTTTAACAAGTTTGATACTCTTTTTATGATGATATAAGACTAGTAAATAAGTTTTGGATCATTAGAAGTCGACTGCTAATCAAACGGAAAAGTTACAAAAATTCCAGGAGGAGGACGGCTCTTGCTGATGAGGACGACTCTTAACAAGGGTCGTGCTCTGAAAAAGGACGGCCTCTGTATAAGGCCGTGCTTTGGCACAAAGGCCGTGCTCTGGGCACAAAGGCTGTGCTCTCGCTGTTCGTTAAAACGGGTTTTAACACTCAAATTTACTAGGCTAAGCTCAAAATCAATGTCCCAATCCTTAACATAACCTTCTATGAGTATAAACAAGCCTAGAAAACAACCTTAAACCAAAACCCACATCCAAAATCATAAGTTACCATTAATGAACTTTGAAGAACTCATTTTGCTTCCAAGTCTATCTAATTCGATTAACAAAACTGAAATCAAACTTGAAATGGAAATTTAATCAAATCAAAAGTTTATAGAAAAGTTAACTTACCAAAATTTGTGTTCTTGAAGGAAAATGATGAAGATGATGATGATAAACCCTAATTATTATAGTTATAAAACCTTAAATTCTTCCTTTGCCAAAATCAGATCCTTGATGGGGAAGAGATTGAGAGATTTGAGATTTTGAGTGATGTATGTGTGTTTTGTGTGGTGTGTTGTGTGTTTTGGTCGACCAGGAGAAAAGAAAAGGGGGAAAAGGGCCTTGGTGGTTCTTTTCCTGCCATAAGTCACAAAACCGGCCCATGTGGCCTAAAATTGATATTTTTGGTACTTCTAATTTGGTAAAATGCTTGCGATTAAATACCGTTTGACCAAAAGGTTATAATTTAAAGTAAAGGTATTTTCCCTCGTTTCATTTTAGTTAAGACAAGCCAATAAAGTTTCGTCAAAGTGAACTTTATAATATTAAGTCTAGACTGTCTATTTATTTTGTACAAGACATAACCTTTAAATATTCATTTAAAGTTATTTTTAAGACTCGGCATTCGTCTAAATAGCTAATAGTCTACGTCATCAAGATACGTCTAATTTGACTAAGTCAAAAGTTCAAAAGTCTAATAATTTCCACGTCAAATGACTGTCTAAGTGAGATTAAGACTAACCCGAGGTTAATTAATTACGAGTTGTCACACAGTAAATTCTAAATAAATAGTGCGCGTCAGCAACCACATTTGCTTTACCTGGATGATATTTGAGTTCACAACTAATATTTTTAAGGAAAATACCCCTTAATGAAATTATTTACAACACACATTCTTCGACTATGAAAATAACTACAATACCATTTTACAACAATTACTTTTAGATTAATTAACACCTTACCCACGCAATGCGGTGGTGGTCGTGGCGGCGACGGTGTGGTGGTGGGGACGACTAGTGGTGGTGGATGCGACGTCGAGTGGTGTTGATAAAAGTAATTGATTTAAAGGGTTAATGAAGATATTTTAAAAGATAAAAGATTGATAGTGTAATTTAATCATTAATGTTAAGGACATATTGTATGTGAAAATATTTTAAGGGGTGCTAGGTGAAAATATTACATAGTATATATATAAACGAGGACATTTAGACATGTAACTTTCAACAAGGAGATGTTTTTTTTAAATTAGTATAGATAACCACACCGCCACTGCCGCCGCCACCACCGCCGCCTCCATCGCCGCCACCGCCGCATAGCGCGAACATTTGTCTAGTAATTAATAATGTACATGCCATAAAAAAATACCAAATATTTAAAAAACAAATACAACTAAGCAAAAATCTTATTTTTCATGTAAATAAAACAAGATTTTTGTGGTATGGGTCCTAAATTTTCATCAATTTTTATCATCGTTGAGACATGTAGGTCCTTTGAAATGTTCAGGTCCTAAAAATGAGATTTTTATCTAAAAAATCCATAAGATGAAATTATGTCTTGCCTTGCTTGACATAGAAGTTGATGGTTGTGGGATGTTTTTCAATAACTTAAGATGTTTTCCAGTGACGTATACATGTTTAAATGACCTGCACATCTCAAAAAGTCTACCATAAGAATTGGAGTAATTGATTATCACGTATAGTTAAATTAACGACCTATCTCATGGCTTAAAAGAGAATAAAGTTATATAATGGCTTAGAAAAAATATTTTTTCTAAAAAAGTAAGTTGTTATTTTAGACTGTCATAATTACGGAGAAAATATGACATAACTTGTTCATTCAAATTATAGATTACACTTTGTCATATGAAAAAGACATGTTTTATTTTAATGTATGTACTATAATGGCTTTTAAAACAAAAAAATTCTAAAAAAATATGTTGTTATTTTAGACCGTTATAAGAAAATCGGACATAACCTGTTCATTCAAATTATAGATTACACTTTGTCATATGAAAAAGACATGTTTTATTTTAATGTATGTACTACAACTAATAAAACTTGATACAGTTGATATGGTCAAGCTAGCTAGTTATATAATGTCAAAAACCACAAACGGTATGGTATGACAACTAGAACAGTTGATATTGATATAGAGATATACACACGAATGTATGGTACACGTGGCATATATAAATAGACTTAAATATATAAGCCATTTGATTGATTGGTTAAATGGAACCGAAAAATGATATGATGTATTTGGGAATAAGTATGTATGTATGTATGTATGTATGTATGTATGTATGTATGTATGTATGTATGTATGTATGTATGTATGTATGTATGTATGTATGTATGTATGTATGTATGTATGTATGTATGTATGTATGTATGTATGTATGTATGTATGTATGTATGTATGTATGTATGTATGTATGTATGTATGTATGTATGTATGTATGTATGTATGTATGTATGTATGTATGTATGTATGTATGTATGTATGTATGTATGTATGTATGTATGTATGTATGTATGTATGTATGTATGTATGTATGTATGTATGTATGTATGTATGTATGTATGTATGTATGTATGTATGTATGTATGTATGTATGTATGTATGTATGTATGTATGTATGTATGTATGTATGTATGTATGTATGTATGTATGTATGTATGTATGTATGTATGTATGTATGTATGTATGTATGTATGTATGTATGTATGTATGTATGTATGTATGTATGTATGTATGTATGTATGTATGTATGTATGTATGTATGTATGTATGTATGTATGTATGTATGTATGTATGTATGTATGTATGTATGTATGTATGTATGTATGTATGTATGTATGTATGTATGTATGTATGTATGTATGTATGTATGTATGTATGTATGTATGTATGTATGTATGTATGTATGTATGTATGTATGTATGTATGTATGTATGTATGTATGTATGTATGTATGTATGTATGTATGTATGTATGTATGTATGTATGTATGTATGTATGTATGTATGTATGTATGTATGTATGTATGTATGTATGTATGTATGTATGTATGTATGTATGTATGTATGTATGTATGTATGTATGTATGTATGTATGTATGTATGTATGTATGTATGTATGTATGTATGTATGTATGTATGTATGTATGTATGTATGTATGTATGTATGTATGTATGTATGTATGTATGTATGTATGTATGTATGTATGTATGTATGTATGTATGTATGTATGTATGTATGTATGTATGTATGTATGTATGTATGTATGTATGTATGTATGTATGTATGTATGTATGTATGTATGTATGTATGTATGTATGTATGTATGTATGTATGTATGTATGTATGTATGTATGTATGTATGTATGTATGTATGTATGTATGTATGTATGTATGTATGTATGTATGTATGTATGTATGTATGTATGTATGTATGTATGTATGTATGTATGTATGTATGTATGTATGTATGTATGTATGTATGTATGTATGTATGTATGTATGTATGTATGTATGTATGTATGTATGTATGTATGTATGTATGTATGTATGTATGTATGTATGTATGTATGTATGTATGTATGTATGTAATCGAGCAAATAACATGTACAAAGTTTTACTTTTACCTACGGTAAAAGGGTTGCTTCCTGAAAAAAAAATTCCGGCCCGCAAAGAATAAAAATCGAATTCTTAACATATATGATATATCTTTAAAGACAAGGGTTTTTCCCCTTGATTTAAGCTAGTGTGTTATTGATTTATATAATAATTTGTCACCATTATTGACAATCTTATATAGGTTGTGGCCTAGTGGGCATATTTGGATCAACTGATTGGAGCCCTTGTTTTTGGAGACCGAGGTCAATGATTCGATCCTCATGTCCAGCAAGGCTGGAGGTCATTTTTTACCTTTGGTAGAACCTGAAAGCAACCTCTCTACCTTAGGTAGGGGTAAGACTATCTACATCTTAATTAACCCCATACACCGTGAAAGACGACAATGGATGTTACTTTACTTTTAGTTCTGAAATAAGCATTCTTCTTAGTTAAATGAGGCAATCAAGTATTGGGGGTTACACATATATTGTTATGAGAACTATATAGTTAAACCCTCTTAGGTAAGAACAATGATGAGGGACTACGTACTCCATGTATGATCTCCAAAACAAAGGTGTGAACAAAATGGATAATATAGTAGTCATTGTAGATGATGCTTTAAAAGTAGTATGAGACTCCTCAGTCACTCTCGTACGTGTTGTTCGGAAAGGTGGGCCAAACCTTGTCGAGGACGATGAGTCCTCTACGAGAGCTCATTGGGAAACATCATGTAGGATTGTTGGCCATGGACATATATAAGAGATGCTTGTGTTTGCAAGTGGAATCTCATATCGACCATCAGACAAAAGATGCTTGAATTCATAATTAGAATCACATGTTAAGCATATTTAGATTAGATAGCAAAACTTGATAGTTATGCATTACATGTTTCTACCGTATGTAGGAAAACTTGAAAGTTGTGGTAATTGATCAAATTTGACAGTTTGACTCCTTCCACCCAATAGCATAATCTTATCTTCCTACAAAGTCAGTCCTTTTCTAACTTTTTCTAACAAATCAATTAGAATCATCTCCACATAATAAGCAATACATATAATACCTTTTTAATTTTGGGGTGTTACAATGTGTATTAAATCAAAGCTGAATTCAATTAATGTCTCGTGTCTCGAAGTTATTCGTGCGAGACATCAAAAGTTCATGTATAAATAGTTGTATATTTATGTTAGAGATATTCAAATTCTAATAAAATCTTGTTAAGTTAGATATGACATAACATAATTTAGTTAACTCGATCGAATGATTCGATACGTACAATTTTGGTTCTCAAGATAACTTGCATTTGATTTCTCTGGGCACTACTTACATGTGTAAGGTGTAAAACATTCTCACATAACTATCAAAAATAAGCTATGACTCATAGTTTATTTTTGATAGTCATGTGAGAATGTTTTACACCTTATAGTTTATTTTTGATAGTCATGTGAGAATGTTTTACACCTTACATGTGTAGTAGTGCCCAGAGAAATCAAATGCAAGTTATCTTGAGAACCAAAATTGTACGTATCGAATCATTCGATCGAGTTAACTAAATTATGTTATGTCATATCTAACTTAACAAGATTTTCCTGGTGTACGTTTATGATATCCTAGTTATATGATAGTTAAAAAGAGACAAGTTTTAAGAGTTCATTAGTTAACTAAAATATAAGAAAGTTGAATTGTAAAAAGTAAAAAAGAAAAGTAAGTTATTATTTTAGATAATTAACCCTGAAATGTACGTAACCCAAAATTACAAAAATCTCTTTCAAACGGATTAAATGCATTTAAACTGATTCTACATGTATGAGAAGTCTCAATCAGAATGATGATTAATATGTACATATATATGATCTGTTCATGTAGGATTTCAACCGACAAACAACTCTAAGGGGATCAATCACTTTGCTGTATTTCATTTACTACCATTTTTATGCAACTCATGAGACTTCAAAAGGGGTCCCTCCAATCACCCTCTCGGCTTCACAATTTTCATCTCTAAGCTGGCAATTGACGTCAACAGGTTCGAACCAGATTAAACGCATCCAAATATCAAATATCTAAACTACATACAAACCATAAAGTGTCGTTCCAACGTACGTACAGGGACGGCTTTGAGGCGAACAACTGTAGAGGGTCCGACATCCCGAAATGGTCCAAAAATCATTCTCCAAAATAATAAATATGTTCTTTTCATTCATCTCTAGAGTAGAATAGGGAGTGGGAGACATAGAATTAAGTTAGTAAATAAGATAAAAGAAGTAAGTTTCTATTTTTATAATTAGTTTCAATTGCCAAATACTTAATTTTGTGTGTTTAAATTAGGAGCTCTATATTTTTATGTAACATATATATCGTTACATTTTTATTGAACAACGAAAAAAAGGTACATCATCAATTGAGGACTCGATATAAGCTACATGATCATATTAAAACATGTCATAAAGCTTAATTTAGTTCTTAGTGAGGCTAACCGGAGTGGTAGCAAACCCGGTAGCAATCCACTGGATTTCGCCCCCGGGTCGCCGGCTACACCACCCCGAGGTAGCAACCTAGGATTGAAGCAACCCACAGAAGTTGCAAGGGAGAGCGGAGGAATCGAGGGAAATAGCCGGGGGAGCGAGCTTTGACCAAATTAAAAAAAAAATTAATTTTCTTATTTTAATTATTTTCCCCTATATATATACATACAACTCCATTTATATTTCACACTACTACATTATATACATATTTCTCTCCCATTTTCAATATTTACTAAAACTCATTACGAATCAGATATGCAGTGGACACCGGAATATTAGTTTATGTCTTTTTATAATTAATTTTAATGTTTTTTTTTATATAATTTTAATGTTTTTTTTAATTTTAATGTTTTTTTATGTAATTTTAATGTTTTTTTATGTAATGTATTGTTATTTTATATTTAAAATATATAAAATGTCTTTTATCTAAAATAAAGTCAAACACAAAAAACTAAATAAATAAAAAAACAATCATTACCCTACCCCACCTTCCAGGCAATACCACTCCCCCTTTTTTTCCCAGGCAACCCCCAGCAACCCAGGATGCCACATGGCGCGCTGTGGTGAAAGTAGCCCAACCCCCGGCAATACCACTCCGGATAGCCTTAGATTATATAACAAATTTAGCCTAACGATATTCATAGCGGCACTATCAATTAAAAAAGGGTAAATTACACTTTCAGTTTTCGTCCTTTTCATTTATTCCATTATTAAAAGTGATAATCGATGAAAAGTACATTCAAAACTCAATCCATTTATATGATTTATTACAAATTTATATAACACAAACAAAAATATTTACGGTTAAATCATAAGGCGTTATCGATTATTCAGAGAAAAAAAAAATCTAGAACACGTTACTCCGGATAACCGTTACAATATCTTATTTTTATTATAGTTTAGCAATAGTAATAAAATGAATTAAGGAAAACTATATAAATTTATATAACACAAACAAAAATATTTACGGTTAAAGTAGAAATAAGAAGACTAAAAAATTCAAACAGAGGCACTAAAAAAAATCTAACTTTATAAATAAAAATTTCAACTAACAATTATTTCATCGTCGTTCAAAAAGAAAATCAATTATTTCATCTAATCAAACTATTTTATAATCAATAAAGTAGTAAACTGTAAACATAAAAAAAACTGTTTCAAAACCCCTCACAAATGAATATGTATTTTCACTAATCGAACAAAACAATATCTAAGACCTGAAGTTAGGCCGATTATCACTTTTAATAATGGAATAAATGGAAAGGACGAAAAGTGGAAAAAAAACTAACGAATCTGGGCAAGTTAACGGAGGAAAGGTAACAAAGTTGACGCGGTGACCAAAAGTGAAAAAAAGTGGCAAGTTTAGTGTATAATTTGCAATTTTTGAAGTTTAGTGACTAAAAGTGAAAAACGTGCCAATTTCAGGGACCAAAAGTGTAATTTACCCATTAAAAAATTAGGTGTCATAGTGTTTGAAACATGACATGTTATCATTTCATTTTGGCATGACTACACGATGTAGTATCACCGTTTGCTATTAAATTCTAGTGTTGATTCTTACGTTGTCCTTCCAACGCAAGGTTACAAAACATAAGTAAATAGATCGATGTTAGATAACATTATTACATTTATTTGTTGATATTACTATCTTATAAAACAGTTAATTCTCTTCTTAAAAAACTTGATTTACCCAAACTATTTCTCTTCTTTATTCACTAATTTAAATATCTCCACCTAATATATCTATAATATTCTTAATAAAATTATTTATACATATATCCCTCAACCGCTCAATCCTTAAATAGCTATACTACATTCTTTTACATCAATTACGTTTACATTAATAACCACACCGCTACCGCCACCACCCGTCGCCGCCGCCATCATTACACCTTCGCATCGTGCGGGTATGTGACTAGTCAAATTTGGGTTCTCTCGCGTCCATAATGTACAATTAAGTTTAAATTGATTGGAATGAATCAGATTAAACCAAATAAATCGAGTGAAAACGATCAATAATACCTTCTCTCTTTCGTTTTGTCTTCAATGAAATAAGTGTAGGTAGTATTGGTTTATAGAAGACCGGATAAACATTTGATTGTGTGATCATTCTCGCAATAAAAGTACTTTGACCCTATAAATTGTCTTAAGGTATCACGAAACCTTTAAATAAGATAAAGACAAAAGTTGCAGCTCGTATCGAACGTTTAGACAAGAATCAATTATTTATGATGAATGAAAAGTTACACCGTTTGATGAATATGTCTTATGGTAAGAAGGCACCACCCAAAGCAACTTTTCAACTTAATGAATCGGTTCGGTTCAGATAAGTGTGCACTTCCCATTCTGCTAACACATAATCTTCAAGTTCAAGTAAATAACGAAAAACACCTAATAATGAGCAGCGTGTGACAGGTGTTCATGAGATCCTAATTCCTAAAGTAAGGCAATCAAAAAACAATATTTTGTTCCAAGTGTCGTAGTAGTATATAAAAGTTGTACTTGGCATGGTACAACACCAAATTATGAATATATATCAAGAAAATGAAAGTTGGGTACGGGTCAGTACAACTTTTTTTTTATATATTGCAATATCATACGTGTGAGAAAGATGGTGCTTTGTGTGGTAGGACAAAACAAGCACAAAAATTATAATAAATTTTGCGACTACTCTCTACAAATCCTACAATGACACTTGGGGATCTCTGCTTCAGAAACCAAGATTTTATACTCCACTAAATCATCATTTTTTGCAAGTATCTTTTTTGTAATATTGTACCAACTAATATACTTTCGGTTACATGCAATCATAGATCAAGACTTCAAGATACTTTTGGATACCTATCAAATCCCTAAACCTTTGATTGTAAATTCCAATATAACCAGTAAAACTTTAAACTATATGCCTAACCTATACTGATATGATTTTTTGAACTAGAAAATCTAAAGTTGAAACTATCTCTTAAGGAAGTCTTGAACCGACATGAACTTTTACCGGACTGAACCATTTTTCGTCCAGGAAGTTTGCATTAAGTTACTATGTACATAATGGTGCAAACTTGAGATAATCAAGGGATTATTAAGTGGTTAAGATTCACCTGGACACTAGCCTGGCTGGGGGATTAATGGGTACCAAATGGTACATGAGAACAGGGGTTCCTATCCAATTACCTTTTTTTTTACATAATGGTGCAAGAGTTGACAATTCATATCAAAAAATATATTCTTACCATTTTTAAGATTGGGCCCTTAAGTAGACTTTCTCTAGAAAGGGAAAGAAATGACTAAATGGGAAGAGCACCATGAAAAGCTCTCAATTAAAAATACCAAAGTATAGGATGAAAGTGATGATACTGTCCTTTTGGTCAACACTGAACACCCCACTTTCCACTAACACACATTAGATGTGATTCACAGAAGCCATTTTAGGATTAGATAACTATGAGACAATCCTCAACTCATTTTCAAACACCTCCCTAAACCACTATTTGTGAACCACATCTAGTCATTGACTCCATACACAATTACACATGGCCAAATCTACTATATTGCCCAAATCAATATGGATAAAGAAGGATACAGACCAAGTTGCATATGGCCCACTAATACTGATTCATCCTAGTCAACTTAAAGGTCAAACAACTCAAACCTCAGTTTTGTGCTTAGTGAAGTTTTTCATAATCATGGTGTCTGGCCTTAAGCAGATTAATCAACAAGCTCTGAGTCCACCGCCATACAAACGTAAACCAGGTAAAGATCTCCTAAAGGAGATTACCGTGACCATACAAGGATTGCCATTAACCATTGGGTAATAGCCCAGTGGCCACCAGCCACCACTTTCCAGGGGAGTCTTGGGTTCAAGTCTTGCCAAAGGAAAACTTGAGATAATCAGGGGATTATTAAGTGGTTGAGAATCACCTAGACACTAGCCTAACTGGGGATTAGTGGGTACCAAAAGGTACACGGATCAGGGGGTTTCCATCCAATTACTTTTTTTTTTTACAAGGATTGCCATTAGAATAACCATTTGACATTGTGCAAAAGCCTGCTTACAAAAGTCAATAATCCTAGTTTATCAAGATTTACTCCAAAAAAAGATATGCCAAGTTACAAAAAGTGAGACCCACAAGTTGGGAGTGGGAGAGATAAAAGGATAGTCTGTAAGGCATGGGATAAGCTTCTTGGACAAAGTGCAATTCCACACACTTTAAATTTCTTACATGTTACTTAAAGATATTCTATAATAATATATACATGTGAATGTCTGTTATATTTGTGAAAAAAAGGCCACTTTTAATCATGCCAAATACTTGTTCGTACAGATTCTTATGGCTATATATATAATTCTATATATAGACACACACACATATATCAAAATATTAATTTATGTAATAAAATAACCACCCCATGAATGCAAATTCAAAGTACATGATTTGCAACAATAGAGCATAACCACATAAACTTCCAACTTTATCACTCTTTTCCCATATCTTCTTCAAGCTACCCATGCCTATATCTCACTATATAATATATAATAGATCCCATATTTAATGCTCCATTAAGCTCTAAGCTCTAAGACACTATATATGATCTATCCTACCTCCATACAACCAACACATACAAACAACACAATATCTCTCTCCTTCACACACATATACATATATCGATATTAAGAAGATGAATGGTAAAGCTATGAAATCATGGATCAAAAAGTGGAAAAAGATTAACGATGGAGGACTCGTACCTTCATCTGCAAGCTGTGATAAGTGTTGCCAATGGGCATTCAGTTGGCCATCAGCATGCACGCATGAAGAAGAGGAATCTTCGATTCCAAGAGACGTCCCAAAGGGTCATATGGTGGTTTACGTTGGGAAAAACCAAAGGAGGTTTGTGATCAAGGTGAAATTACTAAAACACCCTTTGTTCAGTGCGTTGTTGGATCAAGCTCGTGAAGAATACGACTTCACTACTGATTCCAGACTCAGTATTCCTTGTGATGAAGAAGTTTTCCTCAGTGTAGTTAGGTGTGCCACATCTCCACAAGATCGACGAATTCCTCTCTGTCTTTGACTTTCCTTCAGTCGAACGAATTGTTCCTGCAATATTATTATATATATTCATGTAAAGAGAAAATTTAATATTGTATGCGATTGACGTTAACAATGGAGTCTAATGTGAGAAATGAAACCTGTTTTTTGTAAGGATAATGATCAAGTACCAAGTATGTACATTAAGAGTTTGCTAAAATCCATTTTTTCAACGGTTTCCTGGTGCTTGTAAAATGTAGATATTCGAGGCTTCGTTAAAGAAGTCATGTTACAACTATTTTTGCATTAGGTACAAGAGTACAACCACATGCAACAATAACAAATATTAATCTATGCTTTATGAGCTCTGTTTTACAATCTCAGTGCAAAAATGTTGATGTGTTCAAGACTTTAAGTATGATACTAAGTCAAAAATGCCAATAAAGCATGATTCAGCACTTGGCCAGATTTGTGCCAAATTCTAGATACTCCCAGTCCAAGTCCATGATGTAACGACACATATAAGGCGAAAAGAACAGCCACAGCATAGAAATACAAAACTGAAATAAGCATCAATTGCAGTTAACGACAACCACGGGGTAGTTTTGAAATGGGTCAATAAGTCAAAGTGAATAAACAGGTAAATATTTCTTCAAGGGGTTAGGACAGCTTCAGTTACATTTCTTTTTTAGCTAACATTACCTGTTTGATCCATCAGAGGTAAACCATAACCAAAATCAGCCCGTTCATGAAATTGCCACCTTTCAAGTTTTAATTGCAACATTCAATATTAAGCATTCATTAGCACAATATGTCTAATTTGTAATAATAAGCCTAGGGTGTGACAATGGTTCAAGTCAGACAATATGCACAAGGACTGCCAAAACAAACAGGAACTAATCCTTGGTGGCTTGGTGTGCCATGTATCAACTCTATCTAAAGAACAAGAATTGGCAGTTTGTTTACACTTACAGAACATGAAATACCAGATTGAAATTCTAACTGGGAGTTTTCGGAATAAATTTGGGCCTTCAAGCTTTAACAGATTAGTTTAATTGATGGTCTTGCAGATCTACAGCATACAGCTTCAAAATCTTCTTTGCGCCAAGAAGATAAAGATTAGTTGGGAAAGATGCATAGAAGACAGATTTTCATCTCCAGCCTTTTTCTTCTCAACCGAAGTATATTGGAGGTTGGAACTTCGGAGAATATCAAAGATGGATATAGAAACTAAAAGTGAACTTTAAGGCAGTCAACAAGTAAAATAGAATATAAATAACAATATAATAATACAAATACGATTAAAAGTTAGATGCAGCTTTACACATGTTTGGAATGTTGTCATTTGCATGTGGTGGAAGTAAAAAGTAATAATGTATTAATGTGAAAATGTGTGCTTACATGCGAACTTACAGATACTGGGTTAAAAGACTTTTACCCAGATGAACTTACAGCATTTTGACTAGGTCTTTATATGAATGGGGAAAAAGGAACAGTTGTAAAAAACGAAAACGCATCCATAAAAAAGATAAGGCCAAGTACCTGTCATATAACCTTTTTATCACTGAAACTGGTATGCTGTAAATTGTGTAACTGCCAAAATTTTAGAAGCTGTGTTTGAAAAGCTACCAAAGATGCTTATTAAAACACAAACTAGGAGATGGTTTTAAACTGCTCACCCGGATGGTCGTCTTCATCTTGGTGAACATTACAGGGCTTCCCTCACTATTCTCACCCACAAAATACATATAACTTGTTATTAATTGGATATGGATGAGATAAAGTTTTATGCACCCTGCTTTCTTCTCTTGAGGTACACATTCTGATGCTCGTAATATTATTCAAGTAGAAACAAATTTCTTCTTCCCTCACATAAGATTAACAATTCTATGCAATATATTAAAGTGATGAGAAGCAGAAAACTTTCTTAATCTGAAAAATGTTAGCATTCACAAATTCTGATCATATAACTTCAATATTCAGGCCGATGGACTCTCACTGTAAGTCAATGTCAGCCTATCTATACCCGTATAATGCATTCACCTCTCCCCCTTATAATTTATTAAAAATTCTAGGCATCACCAGCTTAACACCCTATAATCCTCCTCTAAACCAAAACCTTTCTTCCAAACTTAAAACCCTATAAATCTTCTCCTACACATACACCCACACATGCCACCACCGCCATCATCACCACCACGAGTCGCCGCCACCATCACCGCCGCATAGCGCGGGTACCCCTCTAGTTAAGTTCCAAATATGACTCTTATTTTGGTCCATTAAATCTCAAAACACTATAATGTGAGTCTTCTCTCTGTATTGACTATCAATGAAGATGACTGTAGCTGAAGGATAGAGATTACAAGTTTATGTTGATTTCTAGTACTACTCGCTTTCCAAGCTTGAAAGATGCATGCTAAGGTAAAATGTCTTTTACAAAGTTGTTTATAAAAATATCATAAGTCACTTCAAGAGGCTGATGGGTGACTGCACTAGCTTACACGTATTAAAGGTCAAAAACTGATCTTAACATATTCTATAGGTTCTCATTCTTCATCATAGTTGTGGTATAGTATTAATCATGTCATATGATTTTCATGAAACAAATCATGCTGGTTATGAACCATACTAGTCTAGAATGGGTAAATATTATCCGATAAACATATTATATCTATTAAATAGCAATTTTCAGAAAATACTAAAATTGAGTGTGTCGGGGTACCAGGCACACAAACCTAATAGTATAGACACGGTCATTAATATAAGCAAACGAAAGGCACCATACCTGATGATGGTAGTAATATACGTGTTGTTCAAAAGGAATAACGATAGTAATTCTATATTCAAGATTTCATAGGTAAAAGCAGTTATATAACGATGTAATAACCTAAAATAGGAATCAACAGGGGACATGTACAGCAGTTGGATGCTTTTTTTACCACCAAAACACATGCTAGATCGCCTTCATTAAAAAAAACAAAACCTGAGACCAAGACATCACGCTTCTTTTGTTGACCGGTAGTATAGTATAATAGTATATATAACAGTTGCTAATCATTTAAGCGGGATACATAAGGTAAGATTCATCAAACAGAGTGACATTTGACATTTGTTTCTAGGTACCAAGGTGTATTCTAACTACTCTATTAAAAGAATGACGTTCCTAGCTCATACAAGATTATCTCCTTATCCAATGATGGGGTTGACCATATTCACTACATTTTTTTTTTCATTTTTCTCCTAGTCGATTAGAAAGATGCAGATTCACGAAGAATGTTTGCCATTTAGTTGTTTTATGTTATGAAAATTTAGCCAAATAAATGTATAGTCGATAATGTGACCAACTAAAAGCTAGCCTGCCTAATAAGTAATGATGGAAGGAAACACAAATTACTCCGAAATGTAAAAAAAGATGTATTAACCTAAATAGGGGATCAACGAGGGAAAATTATACACATGCTATATCTGCCTCTTAATTAAAGTACATATGATACAAAACATTGAGATGGTGTCGTAAAAACAATGGCAGTGCTAAATCACAATTTGCTATGATACAATCAACATAAAGAGCACTGAAGATTACCGCTTCACTTAGAACTCAAATTCCGTGGCTTTTGAAAGATTAATTTAAGACAATTTGCAGCAACCATTATCTAACATCTTCAAGTAATCTTTCAAGCTCTCTATGACCAAATGGTACTCCACTAGCATTAGCATCTTTAGACTTGACAGAAAAGTAGTACAAAAGCCATGCCACTATAAAGTATACCTCCATAAAAGACTGAAAACCAGAAGCAAACAACTTTCCAAACAGCCCTGCAAGTACCCATCTCGCAAACGACCCGCAAACTATACCTTCCAACAACTTAAGATTAATCGCAGGATGCAACATTAGTGACAACAAATGACACCCTTCTTTCACAACTTCCCTAACACTTTTCCTGGTATCCGCCATTGCAATCCAAGCATCCACAGCAAAAACAAATGAAACCAACGTATCCAACAAAAACCACGACAACAAAAACCCATAAATCTCCTTCTCAACCCCGTTCACCCAAGGAGAAACAATCGAAAATGGCATCAACTTCAACCTAACAAAAATCTTGAAAAACAAATACTGATCCTCGATCTCACCAAAAAACCAAACACCCAACAACTGCGTCAAAGCATCCCTAACTGCCCATCTCATAACGATAAACCCCGACAAACGCTTCAACCCCAAATTCGACCCGTCCCATAAAATCCTAAAAAACGACTTATACCCTTTTAACAAATCGTTCACTACTACAACAAACACAATCCCAAGCACCCAAGCATAAGTTACAACAAACCCAAGAATCGCAAAACCATACGAAGCCGATAAAACCCCAAGCAAAAACAACAATGCTGACATTTCATGATGCTCAAGTTCAAATCTTTTTAGAAAATCTACAACACCCTCATTAACGTTTTCATTATATATATCATCTGTAGTTTTTCATGAATACCGACCCACTTAGCTTAAATTGAACTTTTCCATTAGACGGGACCAATTCAGGCACCCAAACACATTATCCGAATAATTAACAAACCCCAAGTGATCAAAACAATCAAAAAACAATAAAGTTTGATTCTTTTTAAGATTACGTAGCGTATCGAAAAACCGATGATCCGGGTTTTCATCACCAGAGAAGAAATCATCATCATCGAGGGTTCCAACACGGGTGAGCTGAAGAAATGGTTTCTTGACACGTGGAGAATGGTGATTGGATGATGATGGAGGGATATGAAGACGGTTTAATAAAGATTTAATTGATGGGTCATGATCAATGAATGAAGTAAGAGAGTGTGTTGCGGTTTCAACGTTTAATCGGAGAGAAAAGATGAGAAAAGATAAGAGAAAGAAGGTTGAAAGATGGTTTGAATTGAAAAGTATGGTGGTGGTTTGTTTCAAGATTTGGGTGGTGGTTGTATGGTGGTGGATTGGTGGGTTGTGGTGGTGGTTCATGGTGGTTGGATCTTTGGTTTGGTGGTGATTTTTTTGGTGGTGGTGTTTGGTGAAATGTGGACGGAGTTCAGGTGAATGTTAGAATGAGGTAGTTTACTAAAATAGCCTTGAGGTGGATGTTGGAATCAGGTAGATTTACTAAAATAGCCTTGAGGTAAATTGGGTAAAAACATGGGTGTTTTACGAGATACTCTCTCCGTCTCACTCTCCGTCCCACTAAAAGTGTCAATTTTGAATTTTCAAAATCTAACTTTTTTAACTTTGATCTTTAATAATTATTTTTGTGTTAGATAATATTTGATGAAAATTATATGAACTAAATGTGTTTTATAAGTGTTTTTATTGATATAAGTTTTATCAAGTTTATATAACACAAAAATTATACTTAAGGTCAAAGTTTAAAATAAAAGAATTTTTATATTCAAAATACAAATAGAAGTTGAATTTTTAAGAAATAGGTTCAGGTCGAAAAAACTGAAAATCAAATCAAATATAAATGGAAGTCGAATTTTTAACAATAATTTGGCGTTTTAATTTTTTTTACTTTGGTTTGATATCAATATTGATTTAAAAAAAAAATATGATTTACATTATTAATTTTCAAACTAAACCAAATTGAAATTGAGTTGTATATAAGCTAGAATATATTGTACCCGTACCATAGGTAATGAAGGATATTTATTAAAAAAAAACTATTTGTAGTTATATAAATTTCAATTCTTAATTTTTTGTGATATGAAATTCAAGATATATACGAGTAGACGAGTAGTATACAACCCTTAAATATCATTTTCATGAAAACGAGCTAAACTGGTACATTTGATCTATATTTTCAATACCTACAGTTAGTTTTTGAAAATGTCTTAGCCTACATAGGTACGTACGATCTGTAAATTATATGTTTTGTGATGTTTATTTGAACTTTAAAAGAAAATACCAAATCTAACCTTTTGAAAGTCAAGTATAGACGTATAGTAGTGCAAGATATCAATAAGTCAATAACAAAAACATTTACATTTGATTGACCAAAATCATTTTCATATAAAAAGTAGTTCTTAAGAAATTCAAAAACTAAACCAACTATTTTGTATGGGTAGACTGGTAGTAGAAACTCCCAACTCCTCATGTGACTTTTAATAAATGTAGGATTCTCTTCGATTTGTAATTCTGGTCACTAAAAAGAAGATCTCGTTTTTGATATATTGATATCCTATTGGCACTTCTAAGCAGTTGTATCAACCACGTTTAGTTCATATAATGTACCAATGAGAGAGAGAGGTACATGATAAAAAGAAAGCATAATAAATTTAGAATATAAAAAGATAAAAAAAAAAGAAAACCAAAAATTCCGATGCCGGGAATCGAACCCGGGTCGCCTGGGTGAAAGCCAGATATCCTAACCGCTGGACGACATCGGATTGGTTTGCTAGCTATTCGATCTATAAATTAATAATATCAATTTAACTTACTAACTAAAAAGGGATTGGGCTTCTAATATTAACGGCCCACAAGTGTATCTTTTGCAAATCACAACTTTTTTCTTGAGTTGGATTTTAAATTGTATTTTTAGGTGGTCCGTTTATACACCTTTCTAGTCTACAAAGGTTCTAATTTTATTTTGATCTCCTTAAATAAACTTAGGTGGGTCTTTTTTTTCTTTCTTTGCATTGACTACTATTCCAAACTAAATAAAATAAAAATATTTTAGATCATATTTTATGAATACACTTGGGAACTTCGTCAGACTTTTCTTAAAAATACCCATACATTAAAAGGAAACTATCATAATCTTCGAGCTGATCCTAACGACTATGCATGGAGCCGACTTCTACAAAATATGGATTACCAACCTATAACTTTTGTGTTTTAGTTTTAACTAGATTTTAGGCTCGTGTTCAATACACGGGAGTTTATGACTTATTAATATTAGATGTTAGTTTATCATAGTTTCAAATTTAGTATTATTTTTATTAATAAAAATTGATCCATATATAAACTTTGAATTTTATACTGAAATATTTTTTTTAAATATGGTTATCGAAGTTATTTACTATGACATAATTAATGATATTTGAATATTACAAAGTTTTAATATGTCTATCGAAGCTGTACATTGTGACATATTTAGCAATTTTTGAATATTAAAAAAATCAAAGTTGTAGATTGTGGGATATATATTAGCTATTATTCTATTTGATATATATTAGCTATTATTCTTGATTTATTATATTTGAATTATTGATTAAAAAGTATATTGTGATGAAAGAAAAAAATGTAAATTAAAGTCAAAATTAAAAATAAAAGTCAACTGAGAAAATTGAGAGTTATGATTGGTCGATAATTTATTATAGCAACTGTCTTTTAGTATATTAAAAGATAAGATAAGATTGAGATGATTATAAATGAGTAGTTAGTGAAGGTAAAAAGTGTAAGTTATTAATGAAAAACAGAAAAATGTAAATTAATTAGAACTTTTTTACAAATACTAATATTTATAGTATTTGGATAATGATTATTGGAAATTTTAATTTTTAATAATGTATTATAGTTAGATTAATAATTCCATCATCAATTTTTAATTTTGAGAATTCGAGAATTGTAATTGGTTAATAAATGGTTATGTTAGTTGTCTTTTAATATATATAAATTACTTTATATATCAAAAATTTAGAAATTGGTAGAATTGAAAATATAGACTATACGAATTATTAACATTACGTTTTATGAAGAGATAACGCACCTTCATTAAAAACTTACATTATTTAATTATATTAAAATCTTGTGATAAATTTTATATGATATTCAAAATCATAGATAAATAATAATCAACTGAAAGAAGTATCAAACGAAAAGAAAAAGCTGTAGTTTTTTTAAATTGATTGGATTTCTAGTATATGAAACCAAGATACGTACTACATAAATAGCCTAACAACACCTAATCAATTTATAAATAAGTTGTTACTACTCAACCCTCTTAAAAAGTACCCTCTCTGAGCACTTTACCCACTTTAAAACATACATTGAAACACATTTGTGATAAACAAAATAAACACCACGAATTGAATTGATATTATATTTTAGTAGAAAAACTAATAAACTTGAGCATGATATTGTTTGGAATAGATTAATATTTGAAAATTACCTTCAAACAAAAATTATTTAATGTCAAGTAAAGAAGTAGATTATGAGATCTTATGTTACGATTAAATATGGATAAAGATATAACTTCATCAATTATAAATATAAAAATTGGCTTTAAATTAATTGGACAAAAATATATTATTTTATTTATCATGAGTATATCTACATAAATATAGATTAGGCGTAAAACTATTGTAGATTTATTTATGTAAATAATTAATTAATGTTATATTATGAAAATATATTAATACATCATCAATTTTTAATTTTGAGAATTCGAGAATTGTAATTGGTTAATAAATGGTTAGGTTAGTTGTCTTTTAATATATATAAATTACTTTATATATCAAAAATTTAGAAATTGGTAGAATTGAAAATATAGACTATACGAATTATTAACATTACGTTTTATGAAGAGATAACGCACCTTCATTAAAAACTTACATTATTTAATTATATTAAAATCTTGTGATAAATTTTATATGATATTCAAAATCATAGATAAATAATAATCAACTGAAAGAAGTATCAAACGAAAAGAAAAAGCTGTAGTTTTTTTAAATTGATTGGATTTCTAGTATATGAAACCAAGATACGTACTACATAAATAGCCTAACAACACCTAATCAATTTATAAATAAGTTGTTACTACTCAACCCTCTTTAAAAGTACCCTCTCTGAGCACTTTACCCACTTTAAAACATACATTGAAACACATTTGTGATAAACAAAATAAACACCACGAATTGAATTGATATTATATTTTAGTAGAAAAACTAATAAACTTGAGCATGATATTGTTTGGAATAGATTAATATTTGAAAATTACCTTCAAACAAAAATTATTTAATGTCAAGTAAAGAAGTAGATTATGAGATCTTATGTTACGATTAAATATGGATAAAGATATAACTTCATCAATTATAAATATAAAAAAAATTGAAAAATAAAAGTCAACTGGAGAAAATTGAGAGTTATGATTGGTCGATAATTTATTATAGCAACTGTCTTTTAGTATATTAAAAGATAAGATAAGATTGAGATGATTATAAATGAGTAGTTAGTGAAGGTAAAAAGTGTAAGTTATTAATGAAAAACAGAAAAATGTAAATTAATTAGAACTTTTTTACAAATACTAATATTTATAGTATTTGGATAATGATTATTGGAAATTTTAATTTTTAATAATGTATTAAAGTTAGATTAATAATTCCATCATCAATTTTTAATTTTGAGAATTCGAGAATTGTAATTGGTTAATAAATGGTTATGTTAGTTGTCTTTTAATATATATAAAGATATGTCTTTAATTTTAAAATGTTATGGATATGGATTAGCCAACCTGGAACTTTTAATTATAAAGAACATGACTTAAAATTATTGTTCTTATTTAAGAATATGACTTAAAATTTGTAGGTATCTATATCTATAACTAAAAGAGGATAGTCCAGATCTTATGTGGCTATCCTCTTTATGTAACAAATAAGCATTTTGCATATATGACGATTTTCTAATTATTTTATTTATCATGAGTATATCTACATAAATATAGATTAGGCGTAAAACTATTGTAGATTTATTTATGTAAATAATTAATTAATGTTATATTATGAAAATATATTAATGACATCATCAATTTTTAATTTGATAAAATCGGAAGCTATGATTGGTCAATAAGCTATTAGGTCAATTGTCTTTTAGTATATATAAAGATAAGTTTAATTTAAAATGTTATGATATGGATTAGCCAACCTGGAACTTTTAATTATAAAGAACATGACTTAAAATTATTGTTCTTATTTAAGAATATGACTTAAAATTTGTAGGTATCTATATCTATAACTAAAAGAGGATAGTCCAGATCTTATGTGGCTATCCTCTTTATGTAACAAATAAGCATTTTGCATATATGACGATTTTCTAATTATTTTACATTTATTTCTCATTAAATAAATTCCAACTTATCTTATTTTATCTTAATCCTAATCATTAATAAATTAACAATTGCTTTAAATTAATTGGACAAAAAATATATTATTTTATTTATCATGAGTATATCTACATAAATATAGATTAGGCGTAAAACTATTGTAGATTTATTTATGTAAATAATTAATTAATGTTATATTATGAAAATATATTAATGAATCATATTTTTAATAAATCGGTTTAACTTAAATATGAAACCAAGATACGTACTACATAAATAGCCTAACAACACCTAATCAATTTATAAATAAGTTGTTACTACTCAACCCTCTTAAAAAGTACCCTCTCTGAGCACTTTACCCACTTTAAAACATACATTGAAACACATTTGTGATAAACAAAATAAACACCACGAATTGAATTGATATTATATTTTAGTAGAAAAACTAATAAACTTGAGCATGATATTGTTTGGAATAGATTAATATTTGAAAATTACCTTCAAACAAAAATTATTTAATGTCAAGTAAAGAAGTAGATTATGAGATCTTATGTTACGATTAAATATGGATAAAGATATAACTTCATCAATTATAAATATAAAAATTGGCTTTAAATTAATTGGACCATAAATATATTATTTTATTTATCATGAGTATATCTACATAAATATAGATTAGGCGTAAAACTATTGTAGATTTATTTATGTAAATAATTAATTAATGTTATATTATGAAAATATATTAATGACATCATCCATTTTTAATTTGATAAAATCGAAGCTATTGATTGGTTAATAAACTATTAGGTCAGTTGTCTTTTAGTATATATAAAGATAATGTTTTAATTTTAAAATGTTATGGATATGGATTAGCCAACCTGGAACCTTTTTAAATGTATAAATATTTTTATTAATATTGTGTTTTTATTAAAGAAGTATTAAATTGTGGAAATTTGGGGAGGGGATTCTCTAAAGTTATCCCAACTTGACTAGTCAAGTTGGGAAGATCTTGACCCTTGGATGAAAATCAAGGGTCAAGATTTAAAACTTATCTTTCAATCTTGACCCTTGATTTTCATCCAAGGGTCATGATCTACTAGTCAAGTTGGGATAACTTTAGGGAATCCTTTCCCGGGAATTTGTATGTGCTTAGCTGTGGTTTTAATTATAAAGAACATGACTTAAAATTATTGTTCTTATTTAAGAATATGACTTAAAATTTGTAGGTATCTATATCTATAACTAAAAGAGGATAGTCCAGATCTTATGTGGCTATCCTCTTTATGTAACAAATAAGCATTTTGCATATATGACGATTTTCTAATTATTTTACATTTATTTCTCATTAAATAAATTCCAACTTATCTTATTTTATCTTAATCCTAATCATTAATAAATTAACAACTAATATATGCCAACTAATATATTCAAAATTCCAAATTCAAAGTTTTATAAGTAAAATGCCGATGATAGATATCCATGTTTTTTTTTTATCAATTATAAAGTATTAACTTTTATTACTTTTGTCACATTATTATTATTATTATTATTATTATTATATTATTATTATTATTATTATTATTATTATTATTATTATATTATATTTTATATTATTATTATTATTATTATTATATTATTATTATTATTATATTATTATTATTATTTATTATTAGATTAGTATTTTTCTATTTTCTATTCTATTATATTAGTATTTTCTATTCTATTTAATTCATATTATATTATTATTATTATTATATTATTATTATTATTATTATTATATTATTATTATTATTATTATTATATTATTATTATTATTATTTTTATTATTTTATATTATTATTATTATATTATTATTATTATTATTATTATATTATATTATATTATTTTTTAATTTAATTATTATTATTTATATTATTATTATATTATTATTTTTTTTATTTGTTATTCTGTTTTATTTATTATTATTATTATTATTTATTTTTATTATTATTATTTTTATTATTATTTTTTTATTTTATATTTATTATTATTATATTATTATTTGTTTTTATTTGGTAATATTAAAATGTATATTATTATTATTATTATTATTATCTTTATTATTACTTTATTATAACTTAATTAATATCATTCGAAACAAACTATTCTTCTTCTTTATGTATATTATTATTATTATTATTATTATTATTATATTATTATTATTATTATATTATTATTATTATTATTATTATTATTATTATTATTTCATCGTACATTTTTATATTGTCATAAACAATGAATAATACTTTAACTATCAATATATTAACTATTTATGTTTCAATCAGTCTCGTACAACGTACGGGTTTAATCTAGTAATATGTATATTAGTCGAATGCCACCACCACTTTGGTGGGATGGTAGAGGCCTTGCCTCTTGGTGAAAGACCAAGGTTCAATCATTGGCAATGAGGTAGTTTAGGATTATTTGGGGTATATATATATAATTGCAATATTTGCTTTTAAAAAAAATGTATATTAGTCGAGTTATTACATTGAATAAAAAGTAGGAAATTTCCATTTAATATATACATAGCTAGGTAATTGACATTGAATTACTTTGATGGTAGTTTGGTGCATTGAATGACATTGAAAACAAATACAGGTAACTTTTTATTAGCATAAATTGTCCATTGGTAGTTTGGTACATTAAATTAGGGGTGTTGATGGGTCGGGCTATTTGGATTTCAGATTATCCGGTTCGGGTTATCCAGGTTATGAAGATATAAAATAACCCGTAACGCAATCCGAATAAGATTTGGGTTATTCGGGTTTGGCTTATTCGGGTTCAGGTTTTAGGTGACCCAAATAAAACGTGATTAATGAATTTACGTGCGACTTAAAAAGTTTTTTTAGGTAGGCAACATTGCAACATTATACTTTCAACTTCAAAAACTTGAATACTAGTGATATTTATGTAGATTAACAAACTTTTTATATCCAAAACTGTTAAAACACTCTTGATATGCGTTTTTTGAATTTTTGAATTAAAAGATGGTTGTATTATCGGAAGAAAAATTCCAGACAAAACAAATACATTACAAACTAAAAAAAAGTATTAAAAACTACTGATACTAAATAAACAATTTTTAACAATATATAACTTTTCATATATTCGTATTTTTATCATTTGATACATTTGTATATTTTTAAACATTCATTATTATTTAACTTTGCACGCTTTTAATTTTGTCTATAAATGAAAATTTAATATTCAAGAATATATACTTTAAATAAATTTGATGTGTTATATTTATATATATAACATAAATAAACATCTTATTCGGGTTATTCGGGTTGACCCAAACTATAAACATTCCACCCGTAACCGAAACCGATTAAGCTTTGGTTTATTCGGGTTAACCCAAATGACGACCTGTAAATCGAATAACCCAACCCGTTTCACCCAAATCCATTCAGGTTGGGTCGGATTATTTTGTTTTGGTTATTTTTAACACCCCTACATTGAATTATACTGGTACATGACATTCATGACAGATGGGTAGATATTGAACATTAAAGGATCTGCAAGAACCTTATGACCGGCCATTATGAAATTTGTTATTTAAAATTAATGTCTTTTTTTTCAATGTATGTAATTTTTTAAAGTTATCTTTTAGTTTTAGGATTGTTTAATGTATGTGTGTTATTACAAATGTTTTAATGTTTTATTCTAGGAAAATGATAAATTCTTTTAAAAATTTAGCCTAATAATCCTCTTAATTATTGGATCATGACACTTAGTAAAATCAAATGATGAAATTAAGAGAGAGAATAAGTGGATTACACTGGACGTGGGGTAAGTTTGGCAAAACTAGCTGGTAGCTGAAAGCTGTTAGCTGGTACTCTAGCTGGAAGTTAATAGCTAGAACTTTTTAGATATATTTATGTGTTTGGGAGAGTAGTTGTAGTTTTTAATAAAATGTATAAAATGACAAAAATAGACATGAAACAAATAGTAAAATAGATAGACCTATAGCTACTTAAATTTTACAAAGGTGAACTGGTTTCAAATTAAATATTACCAAGGCACACAACAAATTTGACAGTACAAAATACATGTTAACCACAAACAAGCAATAAAATTAATACAATATTTGGTACTCTTTTGTAATCAAGTGCATTCCAATATTGTCCCATGTTGCTTATGATCAGTACGATCAACTATATATGTTTGGTTTCAAGTTAACGTGAACTCGTTATTATAACACATACATGCATATGAACATATATCATGTTTGGTCTAAAAACAAGAATTGATGTATAAACAAGAAACTAATTAGATATTTATTGTTAAAGAATATTATAGGTAGTAACTCCATAATAACTAATTATTGTTATGAACACATCATTCAATTAGCTCTACAAATAATTAATCAGAGACGAACACATCATTCAATAACGAAACCAAAAGTAGCACATTATATACGTACACGTATCACCCTAAACTAGAACATACTGATTCATGTGGAGTCCCTAAAAAACTATAATTGATGCAAGAATACAACAAATAGAAAAATAGAATCACTTACTGGAGGTTAAAACCGCAACAGAAGAAAAGGGTTCTCGAACATAACCGGCAGTTATACGTATGGAAGATATGGGTAAGCAGGTCGTGATTTGTGATTTATGATTAAGGAAGGGTATTAGAGTAATATTAACCTCTAAAAGCTCCACCCCATTTACAAACGCTAGTGATAGGAGCGTTAGAATTTGGAGTTTTTTCGCATGGCCTAAAAGCTTGAAGCTCCCTTGACCAAACAAGGCTTTTAATTTGGTAGAAGCTTTTTTTTAAAAGCTTGAAGTTTGAAGCTCCTAAAACCTTCTAAAAGCTCCATGCCAAACATACCCATTGTTTTAAGATTATTAGGAAAATTATTAGTCTAATTATTAGGAGGATATATCATTTTTTTTCATTTTATCTTTCTAATGTATTAGTATTTATTAAATTTCTTTTCATTTATCTTTCTAATGTATTAGTATTTATTAAATATGTATTCATTTATCTTTCTAATGTATTAGTAATTTATTTTTTAGTGTACTAGTAATTTTTTATTGTTGTTGATTGTCACTAATCATCTACATAACGCTTTGTAGCTAGATCCTCTGTTGCGAGCAAATGATCCACACCTTTCAAAAAAAAATCTCTTTGGAACCCATCCCATAGTCACATGATTCGCAGTTCGTCCCGGTTCGTGATTCGCAATTCGCAGGGGTCCCGCGAATCCGGTTCGGGAGGGGTAGACTCATTTCGGATCGCTTCGGTACGTTTCGGTTCGGTGAACCCGAATTTAAAAATACAATAATAGATTTGAATATTGAATACTCCAAAGTCAAAACATTTCAATACTTCAAAAAAAAATACAAGTTTTTAAACTTAAGTTTAACTTTCAACTTTGACCTAAATACTTTGACCGTAAATTTTTGTTTGTATTTTATAACACTTGATATAAACTATATGAATGATTGAGTTTTAAATATTTTTTTATTGATGTGTATCACCCACAAACTTGTAAATTTTGTATATGGTTGACCAAAAACACCTGTTATAGCCGGTAGAAATGGTGAAAATGTTTTTCTTATTATTAACATTAACAATATGGATATTTAGTCTGTATTATACTGATGACATAGATTCTAATAAATCCAACATTTTTCACCAAATACAGACGTGGTTTCATCTTTATTATTTTTTTTTTTTTTTTTTTTTTTTTTTTTTTTTTCCCATTTTTTGTTTTTTGTGGTGTCTTCTGCCTTTAACTTTGACCGTAAATACTTTTGTTTGTATTTTATAACACTTGATATAAATATATGATACATGAGTTTTAAATATTTTTTTTATTGATGTGTATCACCCACAAACTTGTAACTTTTGTACATGGTTGCCCATTAAACTAGAATATTGATGTGTATCACCCACAAACTTGTAAATTTTGTACATGGTTGCCCATTAAACTAGAATATTGATGTGTATCACCCACAAACTTGTAAATTTTGTACATGGTTGCCCATTAAACTAGAATATTGATGTGTATCACCCACAAACTTGTAAATTTTGTACATGGTTGCCCAATAAACTAGAATATTGATGTGTATCACCCACAAACTTGTAAATTTTGTACATGGTTGACCAAAAACACCTGTTATAGCCGGTAGAAATGGTGAAAATGTTTTTCTTATTATTAACATTAACAATATGGATATTTAGTTTGTATTATACTGATGACATAGATTCTAATAAATCCAACATTTTTCACCAAATACAGACGTGGTCTCATCTTTATTAACTCAACAACCACAAGATGAAACAGACGTGGTTGGCTGTTTCATCCCGCCGTTTGTTTCATCACCGTGATAAAACAGCTAGCCACGTCTGTTTCATCTATTAGTTTTTTGATTTAAAAAAACAACCCATCGTGATTGACTGACAATCAGTGGCGGTACCACATGGGGGCAAAGGGGGCCCATGCCCCCTTCAAAATTTAGATTTTGTCATGTCGTTTTAAACGTTTCACCCTAAGAAAACCGAAAACCCTTTGGGTTTGGTTCGACCGAAAGAGAGAGGAGAGAAAGAGATATTTGTTAGGGTTTTACCTTTTCAATTGTCTTACAAACAATAACCCTTAACCCTCTACCTATAGGTTTTTAACATTTTGACCCTTTTTAATTATATTTTGTTTTTTACGGATTTTTTAATTTTACTTTCTGTGAGATTTTTTCTGGTACCGCCTCTGCGGACAATATGTGCTCAAACAAAACATATGTACATATTGTTAAGTTGTTCCCCACACAATATAAACCCATCATATTAGTACGAAAAGGGATTAATCAATGGATGACCAATGTACTTTTCCTTTTGTACATGGTTGCCCAATAAACTAGAATATTGATGTGTATCACCCACAAACTTGTAAATTTTGTACATGGTTGGCCAAAACTACCTGCTATAGCAGGTTACACTCTATTGAGTTGACGACGCAGTTTAGTTGGTCATGACGTGGCAGTTTAGCTGTTAAATGTACTTTTTCTTTTGTACATGGTTGTCCAATTTATTTTTTTATTGATGTGTATCACCCACAAACTTGTAAATTTTGTATATGGTTGACCAAAAACACCTGTTATAGCCGGTAGAAATGGTGAAAATGTTTTTCTTATTATTAACATTAACAATATGGATATTTAGTTTGTATTATACTGATGACATAGATTCTAATAAATCCAACATTTTTCACCAAATACAGACGTGGTCTCATCTTTATTAACTCAACAACCACACGATGAAACAGACGTGGTTGGCTGTTTCATCCCGCCGTTTGTTTCATCACCGGGATAAAACAGCTAGCCACGTCTGTTTCATCTATTAGTTTTTTTGATTTAAAAAACACGAGACCA
>CM067172.1:100297132-100309632 GCA_034093135.1 Erigeron breviscapus | reverse complement strand
TGCTGCAAGACTGGTGGCTGAGCAAGATGCCATGAACCATGCCCAGAGTCCCAAGGTTGCTAGTGTAACTGAGCGACCTTGTGCTGCTTTAATGTCTGCAGAGAGTGTCCAGGTACACTCAATGAAGGAGATGTTAAACAGTTTCTTGAACTCTGGACTGACCACTGAAATCAGTGATGGTTGTGATGAAACTGACGATGATGATCTGGTCGCCATGATTGCTAAAACCTTTAACATGTTTAAGCATAAATCCAAAAGATTTAATGGCCCCAACAATGCTTCCAGCTCCAACTCTCTGGACAAGACCAATCTTACATGCTATAAGTGTGGCAAGAAAGGTCATTTCATGAAGGAATGCAGATCTAGTCAGTTGAACAACCAAACTGGCCCCCCTGTCCCTAATTTCAATCGGCCTGATGATAGCTACAAAGCTAAATACAAGATGCTTAAGGCCCAGATTGCCCTCCTGTCCATGGAAAAGGAAAAGGATCAGTGCTTAATGGCACAAACTGAGGGAAAATGGGAGTACTCTGATGACTCATCAGCTGATGAAGAAGAGGAAAGGGACATGTGTTTCATGGCCTTGGAAGATCAACAACAGCAACACGTGGCAAAAGAAGATGTCATCACTGGAAGATGGGTGGACATCATCTTGAAAAAGGTATGTGACTATGATAATCAGGTTGACCCTGAACTGAAACTGGACTTGGCTGAATCATTAAGTGGTGATTTAGCTTTTGTGGAAACTGTAAGAGCTGATAGTGAAAGATATCTTGACACTATCTTAATTGAACTGAACAATGTAAAGCCACAACTTAATGATTTACAAAGTGTCCAGTTGGCTCTCAAGGAGTCAGTTTTAAAGATTGAGGCTTTGGAACTTGATAATCAAAAAATATTTTCTGATCTTGAAAAAGAACAAAAGATTATCAAGTCATGGGTAAAAGCATCTGGTAAAAACTTGCACAGCCATACTCTTGCATCGCTCTATGGAGCCTTCAGATTCACTGAAGATAATAATGCTGCAAGACTGGTGGCTGAGCAAGATGCCATGAACCATGCCCAGAGTCCCAAGGTTGCTAGTGTAACTGAGCGACCTTGTGCTGCTTTAATGTCTGCAGAGAGTGTCCAGGTACACTCAATGAAGGAGATGTTAAACAGTTTCTTGAACTCTGGACTGACCACTGAAATCAGTGATGGTTGTGATGAAACTGACGATGATGATCTGGTCGCCATGATTGCTAAAACCTTTAACAGGTTTAAGCATAAATCCAAAAGATTTAATGTCCCCAACAATGCTTCCAGCTCCAACTCTCTGGACAAGACCAATCTTACATGCTATAAGTGTGGCAAGAAAGGTCATTTCATGAAGGAATGCAGATCTAGTCAGTTGAACAACCAAACTGGCCCCCCTGTCCCTAATTTCAATCGGCCTGATGATAGCTACAAAGCTAAATACAAGATGCTTAAGGCCCAGATTGCCCTCCTGTCCATGGAAAAGGAAAAGGATCAGTGCTTAATGGCACAAACTGAGGGAAAATGGGAGTACTCTGATGACTCATCAGCTGATGAAGAAGAGGAAAGGGACATGTGTTTCATGGCCTTGGAAGATCAACAACAGCAACACGTGGCAAAAGAAGATGTCATCACTGGAAGATGGGTGGACATCATCTTGAAAAAGGTATGTGACTATGATAATCAGGTTGACCCTGAACTGAAACTGGACTTGGCTGAATCATTAAGTGGTGATTTAGCTTTTGTGGAAACTGTAAGAGCTGATAGTGAAAGATATCTTGACACTATCTTAATTGAACTGAACAATGTAAAGCCACAACTTAATGATTTACAAAGTGTCCAGTTGGCTCTCAAGGAGTCAGTTTTAAAGATTGAGGCTTTGGAACTTGATAATCAAAAAATATTTTCTGATCTTGAAAAAGAACAAAAGATTATCAAGTCATGGGTAAAAGCATCTGGTAAAAACTATGATGCATTTTCAAGAACTATCGATGCCCAGAAGAGTGCATGGAAATCTGGAGATCTGGAGATGGCAGCTCTCATACCAGATCTTCATGCATTGCCTCCAGCTCTCAAGGTTGAAACACCTTATGATCAACCTGAAGCTGTTGAAACTGAAACCATTGAGACCACCCCCATTGAGGTTAAAACTGGAGCCAAACAGGCTAAAGCTCCAGTCAAAAAGGCCACTGGTAACAAGCCTTTACCTCAAAAGTCTAAGGAGCCCAAGACCCGACAGACTAAAACTCCAACTGAACCAAGGTCCAAGGTTCAGTTGCCTGAAAAAAATAATATTTTGATTAATCTGGAAAGTCAACTTCAACTTTTGTCTCGACAGGTTCAGAGTTGTACTGCCCGGATTAAAAATCTGGAAGGAGGTTCATTACCTTCAGTTTTCAAACAAAATATTAAACCACTTCCTTCAAAACCTAATCAAAAGAATGTTCCATCTGGAATAAAATCTGGTAAAAATAAAGGGAGTAAGTATCAAGTACCAATCGTTTTTGCTCCTGCACCTGGAACTGGTGAAATAGCTCCAGATGCAGCCTCCGGTTCAACACCACAACAATCTACTGTGACTTCTGTAGAGAAGTCCAGTGAACCCATCAAGAAAAGATGGGTTCACAAAAATAACTAATGATTTTTTTGTGTGTGCAGGGCGATCGAAAGAAGAATATCTGGTATCTGGACAGCGCTGCTGGCCGGACTATGACCGGATGTAAGCCCCTGCTTGAAGAGTTCACTGTCCAAGATGGACCGACAGTGACGTTTGGTAATGATCAATCTGGAAAGACTGAAGGATATGGTGTGCTCAATAATGGACAAGTCGAATTCAAAAGAGTTGCATTTGTGAATGGTTTGAAATACAACCTGATCAGTGTCAGCCAACTTTGCGATGATGGCTTCAGAGTGTTGTTCGATATTGCACAAGGCACCATATTTAACAAGGATTGGAAAGTGGTGATGGTTGCACCAAGAAAAGGCAATGTGTACATCATGGATATGGAACCAGCTCCAAAAGGGCAATGTTTCTATACCAAAGCTGATGAGGACACCAACTGGCTATGGCATAAAAGGTTATCCCATCTTAATTTCAAAAATATTAACAAGTTGTCTCGCAAACAACTGGTTGATGGGATACCTCAAATTTCTTTTAATAAAGAAAAGCCATGTCCAGGGTGTGAGATGGGCAAGCAGAAAAGGGCCAGTTTCAAAACTAGGCAAAATTTCAGCATCACTGAACCTCTTTACATGCTACATATGGATCTTTTTGGTCCAGTGAATGTTCAAACTAGAGCTGGAAAGAAGTACACTCTAGTTGTGGTTGATGAATTCACCAGATACTGCTGGGTGGTATTCATCAGATCCAAAAGTGATGCACCTGCTGAAATCATCTCTCTCATCAAACGAATTGAGCTCAAGTATACTCGAAAAGTTTGTCAGTTGCGAAGTGATAATGGTACTGAATTTCAAAATAAGGTACTTGAAACATTTTGCAATGGCACTGGCATTTCTCAAAACTTCTCATCAGCACACTCTCCAGAGCTTTAAGTCCCAAATATAGATGAATAACAAACCCGACTGGCAAGTACAACTGATCTTGATGGACAAGTTCAGTTTACGATCCAGATATGGATAACAAGAAACAATTGACTAGATATAAAATGTAAGAACAAGTTGGCAGAAACTATATAAAGATATATATAAATATAATCAAGTATGTAGCATTGAGACACGTTGTTTTCTTTTCAATGTATTTGATTTATTGATATATAAACAAATACAAGGATTGTTGCGGAACAAAGATAAACACCCAAGTGTAAATATCTAAACAATCCCGAAATACAAGTGATCTAATAAACTTGGAAATACTCGTAAGTTTTCTTAGAGTAAATCTCACAAGTTGCAATGCTAAAGTTTCTAAGCCATTTGCAAGTTGTGAGAAGACTTTGCATTTATAGACCAAGTTCATGGTGACATGGACAAGATCGTATAAAAGTGGTTGTGAGCATTTAAGGAATTAAAGATAATTCCTTACATGCTTGTACTTGGAATAGTATATAAGTCAATTGATGTGACTTATAGTACTATGTTCCAAGCCTTTACTTTTACCTTGTACCTTTTGTTAATAGATAAATCTATTAACTGGGTAAAGGTATGTAAAGTACAAAGTCTTCCTCGTAATCAGTGTAAAGTGTTGTAAATACTTTACACTGAGATGCTTCAGTCTCGATCTGGTAGAATCATTCTTTGCTCGCTTCTGAGATGATTCTCTTCTTCATACTTCAGTCTTTGACTTCAGAATGAATGCTTCAGATTTGTCTCGATCTGAACTGAAGTGAAGCTTCAGTGAAGGAATTCTGAGGCGACTCAGAATTCTGCACAAACGTCTTCACTAAACTTCAAGCTATTTCTGAACAAATTATACTTGGTCGATTTTCGACCTAACAAATTCCCCCTATTTGTTCTGAAATAGTGCATGCATTCCAGACTTCTATCTATACATGTTTGTAAGTCTGAAATACAAGTTTTTGTTTAAGTTGTAAAAATTTTCTAAGAACATCTTATAGATCATTGATGTCTCAGAATTTAACTTGTGATTTTCTAACTTAAACTTATCATCTACTTATTGGTTACAAGATGCAACAAATATAAACACCCAAGTGTAAATATCTAAACAATCCCGAAATACAAGTGATCTAATAAACTTGGAAATACTCGTAAGTTTTCTTAGAGTAAATCTCACAAGTTGCAATGCTAAAGTTTCTAAGCCATTTGCAAGTTGTGAGAAGACTTTGCATTTATAGACCAAGTTCATGGTGACATGGACAAGATCGTATAAAAGTGGTTGTGAGCATTTAAGGAATTAAAGATAATTCCTTACATGCTTGTACTTGGAATAGTATATAAGTCAATTGATGTGACTTATAGTACTATGTTCCAAGCCTTTACTTTTACCTTGTACCTTTTGTTAATAGATAAATCTATTAACTGGGTAAAGGTATGTAAAGTACAAAGTCTTCCTCGTAATCAGTGTAAAGTGTTGTAAATACTTTACACTGAGATGCTTCAGTCTCGATCTGGTAGAATCATTCTTTGCTCGCTTCTGAGATGATTCTCTTCTTCATACTTCAGTCTTTGACTTCAGAATGAATGCTTCAGATTTGTCTCGATCTGAACTGAAGTGAAGCTTCAGTGAAGGAATTCTGAGGCGACTCAGAATTCTGCACAAACGTCTTCACTAAACTTCAAGCTATTTCTGAACAAATTATACTTGGTCGATTTTCGACCTAACAAATTCCCCCTATTTGTTCTGAAATAGTGCATGCATTCCAGACTTCTATCTATACATGTTTGTAAGTCTGAAATACAAGTTTTTGTTTAAGTTGTAAAAATTTTCTAAGAACATCTTATAGATCATTGATGTCTCAGAATTTAATTTGTGATTTTCTAACTTAAACTTATCATCTACTTATTGGTTACAAGATGCAACAAATATATACAAACTGAAATGAATGTTACAAATGTAAATATTTTACAAGTACATGATAATCTGAAAAGAAAACTACTTCTTGGCAGGCCTTGAACTAGAAGGTGCCTCAGTAGGTTTTCTCTTCAGTGGAGAATGATCCTTTTTGCCAAACAATCTGCTTTCAATTTCCACCTTGGCTTGCATCTTTTGTTGTATTCTTGCTAACCATGCACCAATCAAGGTAGATTTAGGCTTCTCCTTCAGAATCTGGATCATCTCCCTATGCTCAGAAATCCCAAACTCGTGCACTGAAACCTGATGGTATTCTTCAGCTGCCCTTCCTTCTCTTTTAACAACCAAGTCAAAAAGCTTCAATCCATCAGCTTTTGTTACTTCCATATCAACTATCTTGGCTGGATGAGATCGATGCTTCATATAATGCTCATATTGATCCCTTTCATGTTTTCTTTGAATTTCAACAGCATCATCAGACATTGGTTTGAAGGTAGAAAGATCAGCATCACGAACACTCTTTCTTGATGATCTAGGTCCAGTCACTTTGGGTTTAGAGGTTGGTCTGAGCAACTCTTTCTCAACTTTCTGAACTTCGTTCAGAATTTCCTTCCTTTTTATCGCCATTTCTTTATCTCTATTTTTCTTTAAGTCTTCAATGGACAACTTAAAGGTCAGACTTTCCAACTTTTGTTCCAGAGGAGAGTAGTTCATCCCACACTCATATTCCAGCATATCAACAATTGCCTTTTGCACTCTGGGATCATTCTTGATTTTCTGGTATCTTTCTAATGATAACCCAAGAGCTGCAGCATCTATGTGATCAAAGGTCCCCATCTTTAGATGTTGTTCCCTTTCTCTTTCTTTGTTCTCCCTCCACATAATGAATTGGTTAGAAACCTGCTTTTGCAATGTTTCCAACTTCTTACTATCAGCTTCAAGATTATGTAAGGGATAACCTTGCTCGTCTACATTCTCACCAACAACTATTCCAGAATCCTTAGCACTTTTCTTTGGTTCTTCTTCTTGAACCTTGCCTTTTCCCTTATCCTTTTTCTGAAGTTGTTCCCCCTGAACTGAGGCACTACCAGAAGGTACCTCAGTTTGCTTCTTGGTTGCTTCAATCATTTCTTGAGTGCTAGCAAGCAAACCAATAGGCACACGACTTCCCCCTTTGGGAATCTCTGAAGGCAGTTTAGCATAAAGATCAATTGAAGATTTGACTGCCTTCAGTGGTTCCCAACTTTGTTGTTCTAGGCAATCACTTATACCCTTTGCCATTGTAGCAAACTGAGCCTTTAATCTGAAAGACGAATTCAGGTTCAGTGCTTCTTGATCTTTTATGTCCTTCAACATTTTTCTGTCTTCTTCAGTGAAGGAAGCAGGGGGAGGAGGAGCAACAACATTATCTTTCTTCAGAAGAGTTAGAATTTCATCTAACTGCTTTGACTGATTCTGAACTGAACCTTCAAGCTTGGAAACGGAATCTTTTATTTCATTTACAGCCTTTTCCACCTTGTTATTTGTGTCGTTGGTCAGTTCAGCAATCATCATTCTAACCTCTTCACCAACCTTCTGAGAAACAGATTCTGAAATCTGAGCAGCTAGATTCTGAGATAGCTCAGACTTCAGTTTATCTAAAACACCAACACTTATGGAAGCCCCAAGTTCTTTCTCATTAACACTGGGCTTTTGAACCAACTCATGAACTTCACTTCCAACTGCCATAATCTCTTGCTTCAACAGCTCAACACTAGATGTCAAGTTTGCAACCACTGAAGCTTGCACATCTCTCTTTGTCAACCTGAAGGCTTCTCTGATTGCAGAGCTCACCTTGTTGCAAGTCATCACCAACTAGTTCAGCTTCCCAACCACTAGTCCTTCGTTTCCAGCTACTTTGGTCAACTCAGTTCCAAGGAACATCTGAGCACCTTTCATATCAGCCAAGGAACTAGTGTTGGCAGTTAGAGATTTGGTTAAGTCCTCCACCCTTAAAATAAGGCCTTGGACTTCGGTTTGTGTTTTCTCTAACTGTGCTTCTACATTAAAAGGAGGTGGGGGTTGTGCAGAAGCAGGAGCCACAAAAGGTAAACTACCAAGCCCTTTAAGTACTTTATTCATTTGTACATCTGTTGGACTCTCAGATTCAGTCTCAGAATCCAAGTCCTTCTCTATTGGTGCATCATAGTTGATCGGTGGTGGGATGTTATGAATTTGGGGGTGAAGAAATTGAAGTGAAGGAGTGAAAGATGGATCGGTGACATATGCAGGATTGGTGCCTGGTGGAAAGATTGGATTTTGGTGAGAAGGAGGTGGTGGAACATAAGGTTCATTTTCTGGAATTTGGATTTCTGGGGGAGGAGCAGGGGCGTTTGCGAGGTTGGGGGCTGGCTCAGAATCGGATTGATTCGCCTCCAATAGTTCCTCGTCAAACTCAAAGTCAGCAAGAGAATCAAGATTCTCCTGAGGTAGCTCATCGTCATCCCAGAAAGCATTCACTTTTGCAATCTGGTCAGATATGCCCTGGTTTGGGTCACTAGTACCCTCACCAGATTCAACGATTGGCTCAACCGTAGTATCATCGCCAGGGATAATAGATATAGGAGCTGGACTTTGGATAATGTTCAGCAACTTATCTTTAGATCTACTAATGGGTCCTACATTCTTTTGTAGCCCACTTAGTGACCTTTCTGAACCAGCTAGTGTGGCTGAGACAGTTTTATTGAATACCTGAATCATAGCAGAGGAGAGTTCAGGCTCATCTTCAGTAATGGTTGCCTTTGAGAAATCCCTGCTATATTCTGGTACAGAAGCTTCAGGTCCAGCTTCATTGTAAGCATCACCAAGAATATCCATGAAGCACAAGCTCAGAAATCTTGGAAAGGCGACATGCAGACTTCTCTTTCCTTTTAACTTTGTAATCAACTGAGAGAAGAGAATCTCAGCAAAATCTGCTTGTATCCCATTCCAAATATAATACCCCATCTCAACTTGGGGTAAAGAAAGCTGGTCCAACCCTCCATGGTTGCCACCAAGGCTTTCCACAATCTGCGTCCAGAAGAACCTCCAACAATTTCCAAAACCAGACATAAAGATGTGTCCAGAGGTCTTCAAGTTACCATTATCATCCTCCATATCACCATGACCAGTGGCGACTAGAACCTCCCTGAAATTGACTCCTTTGAGTCTTTTGGCAAACACCTGGGGAGGTTCGAGGTAGTTCAGATGAAGGGAATTTCTGAACCCCTCAAGAGTGATGACACACTTCTTGGTGCCCTCATTAAGAGTGAAGGAGATGGATTGTTCATCCTTGTGTACCACCGCCGAGTACCAGAATTCAAGCAAGTATCGATGATACAATGCCTGCGGATTTGCGGTCAGAGCATAATGGAAAGGGGATTGCTCCCAAAAATTGTTGATTCTTCCCATTAAGGTTTCGGATTTCACATTCAATTGAGCCAAAAAGTTGCTCATATTGAATCGGATTTGAGATGGTGTGAAATTCTTTGGCCATTGAGCAGATGTTTTCACATTATTTGATGGATTGTATTCAAAGTTTATGAGCGATTTGTGTTGCGAAGAAGATGATGATTTAGACATTTTGAGATTAGAAAGATGAAAGTGAAAAGGAATTTGAAGAGTTAAGGAGTTTGAGAGTAAATACGAGAGAGATTGATGATTGGGGAGTAAATGAAAAACGAAGTAAATGAAAGAATGAGAAGGAATTGTGTATTTAAGAGGAATACAAGGTAATTTTCCAACTAAAAACAATTTAAAATAATTTTTGAATTTCAAAACCCAAGACACATAAGATATTTTACAATTGAAAATGATTTGATTGGGTTTGAGATCCTTAAATGATTTCTGAGGTCAAATCAGCATTAAATGCAAAGCCGTTTGAGTGACCCCACCATGCAACACTTTTTCAGAAAAAGTACTCATTTCTTTTCCATTTACGGCGCAACTTGTGTGACACATAAGCATGACCAAAGTAAGTTAAAGCATAGTATGCAGTAGGTCACGTGTACACACAATTGACCAAGTATCAAAAATATCTTGAAAGGATTGTTTGTATTTCAGAGATGACTAAACAAATTCTGAGCATGGTCAGTTCCAACGAGATCTGAACCATCTCAGTCAATAAAATTCAACTGAAATATTTTGATTTTCTGAAGTGCTTCAGTTAAATACGTTTTTCTGAGCAAAAAGTTCCCCCTCAAAAATGAAGGTTAATTTTATAATTTGAAAAATATTTAACATTCCCCCTGAAGAGATGATCCATGAATTAATAAGTGCCAAGATAGTATCACAAAGGCGTTCGATAGCTAGGCGAGCAAAAATTACATGGATCGCTCAGAATGGTGAACCAGATCAGTGTCACTGAGGCGTTCATAACAAGATTACCAGTCTAAGGATTTAACATACCCAACTCACTGACTAGATGTTTAAAGGTTTTGACATCTAAAGGCTTTGTAAAAACGTCAGCGAGTTGCTTATCAGTGGGAATAAAGTGCAATTCAATATCTCCTTTCAGAATATGATCACGAATGAAATGATACCTGAGATCGATGTGCTTGGTTTTCGAGTGCATTACAGGATTGTGAGATATGGCAATGGCACTGTGTTATCACAAAAGATTGGAGTCTTTGTGTAAGTAACACCATAATCAGTTAGCTGGTTTTTCATCCATAGAATCTGAGCACAACAACTTGCTGCAGAAATATATTCAGCTTCTGCAGTGGATAGTGATACTGCAGTCTGCTTCTTACTGGTCCAGCTTACTAATTTGCCACCAAGGAAATGACACCCACCTGTGGTACTTTTCCTGTCTATCTTACAACCTGCATGATCAGAATCTGAATAACCCATTAGATCTAGACTGGAGCCTTTGGGATACCAAAGACCCAATCTGGGGACACCTTTAAGGTATCTGAAGATCCTTTTAACAGCATTTGCATGTGCTTCTCTGGGATCAGACTGAAATCTAGCACAAAGGCATGTTGAAACATTATGTCTGGTCTACTTGCAGTTAAATACATCAGTGAACCAACCATACCACGATATTTTGTATGGTCCACTGGTTTTCCATGTGGATCAGAATCCAAAGTTAATGGAGCAGAGATAGGAGTATCTTTTGATGAGACTGAATCAAATTGATATTTCTTTAATAAATCTCTGACATATTTTTCTTGGTTTGAAAATACCATCTTCATTTTGTTTTACTTGAAGTCCCAGAAAATATGTCAGTTCTCCCATCATACTCATTTCATACTCAGAAGACATGATTTTTGAAATTTTTTCACACATCTTCTCATTAGTAGAACCAAACACAATATCATCAACATAAATTTGTACTAAAAGGATATCACTTTTATCATGCAATATGAACAAAGTTTTATCAATTGCACCACGTTTAAAACCATTTTTAAGAAGATGTTTAGTAAGAGTATCATACCAGGCTCTGGGTGCTTGTCTCAGACCATATAAGGCTTTGTTCAGTCTGTACACCCAATGTGGTTTTTCTTCATTGATGAACCCTGGTGGTTGATACACGTAAACGACTTCTTCTAGTTCTCCATTTAGGAAAGCACTTTTGACATCCATTTGATAGACCTTGAACTGATGATGAGCTGCAAAAGCTAAGAATATTCTGATAGCTTCAAGTCTAGCAACTGTGCAAAAGTTTCATCAAAATCTATTCCCTCTTCTTGTGCATATCCTTTTGCAACAAGTCTTGCTTTGTTTCTGATGATATGACCATCTTCATCCATCTTGTTTCTGAAGACCCATCTTGTCCCAATTGGTTCCTTCTTCAGGTTGCTGGGATAAGGAACGAGTTCCCATACATCGTTTCTTTTAAACTGGTTGAGCTCATCTTGCATGGCTTCAACCTAGCTTGGGTCTTTCATAGCCTCGTCAATCTTCTTGGGTTCAATAAGAGATAAGAAACTGACGTTTAAGCATTGATCGCTTGTGGCTCTTCTGGTCTGAACCCCACTAGTGGAATCCCCAATGATTTGCTCGATAGGATGTGCTTTAGTCCACTTAGTGTATTGACCAGGGTGAATAATGATATCAGTGCAAGAACTTCTCTGAGTAACTTCAGGAGGAGCTTCAGAAAATACATCTTCAGCTTCTTCTTCTTCCTGCAGATCATGACTTGCATCATGAAATTCTTCAGATTGAGGTTGCTCAGTGGAACCTGATATCATAGGAGAAGCAGCATAAACATCTTATCCAATAGTCAGTTCAGAAGGTAGTTTGAAACTGACTGGAGGATAAAATGGAATGTTGCTAGGCTTGTTTATTATTGGTTCTGAGCGAAGATGTTCAGAAGCATGTTCAGGTGACTGATCAGGTTCAGAAGTAGGATCAGAATCACCAAAACTAATTGGACTTTCTGAGGGTGGTACAGGGATGGAATTTTTAAAGATTGCAGAATTGGATTCATCAAAGGTAACATGAATTGACTCGTCAACCTTTTCAAGTCTTTTGTTAAAGACTCTAAAGGCTTTGCGATTTGATGAATATCCTAGGAAGTATCCTTCATCAGCTTTTGCATCAAATTTTCCAAGCTGATTTGAATTATTCAGAATGTATACTGAACACCCAAATACATGGAAGTATCCAATATTAGGCTTTCTATTTCTGAGTACTTCATAGGAGGTCTTCTTGTGTCTTTTGACATAAACAGATCTGTTCTGAGTGTAGCAGGCAGTTGCAACAGCTTCAGCCCAGAAATTCTTGGGAAGACCAGATTCATTCAACATACTTCTAGCAGCTTCAATCAGCGTACGATTCTTTCTTTCTACAACACCATTCTGCTCTGGTGTGTGGGCTGAGGAGAAGTTCTGAGATATGCCAGTTTCAGTGCAGAAGGACTCCAGAGTGGCATTTCTGAATTCAGTGCCATTGTCACTTCTGAGCTGACAAACTTTTCACTTGTACTTGAGCTCAATTTGTTTGATGAGAGCAATGATTTCAGCAGCAGCTTCACTTT
>CM067172.1:100259575-100290144 GCA_034093135.1 Erigeron breviscapus | reverse complement strand
AATCATAACATGGCATTCGCGATCATTCTCCCTCACAACCCATACGAGTGCACCGGTTTCCATAATAGGAGTTGGGCAATTGTCAATTAAGTATGGTTGTGAGTTGGAATAACCACGAATTATAAAGTATATAAATATAATATGTCGCCGCACAACTTTGCACCAACATTCTAAATAGAAGATGGGCATGGTGGGTCTATATATAAATATAATATAATCATATAGGTCATGTTTGCACCCGAAGCGTGCTAAGTCACCGCACACTTTGCACCGATGTCCTAAATAGGAGGTGGGCATGGTGGGTCAAGTTATATTAATAGATATATATATATATATATATATATATATATATACGTATATAATATATTATATATATACATAGTTATTTAGTGGGCATTTAACTAGCACGTTTTCCAAACTTTACCAACATAGATTATCACACTAATGATTATACTCAAAGCATGCTTTTATATTTCCAATAAAAGTTAATCATTATGCATGTTGGGATTTATGTCATAAAGGTATTACTTGGAAGAGGGAACATTCACCTAGGAAATATACAACAATTAAATGCATGTAATGATTATTAACCAAATTAATTAGTTTAATTAATTTATAAAAATTTCCCAAAAAGACAGTTTAATATTTCCAAGATACACTTATGTGTTTCAAAATGATTAAGTGCATGTCAGCTACTAAAGTAGTGAACTTTGTGGAAGTTCAAAAGTCTCATTTTGGTTTCGGTTTCGGTTCACCACTCGGCCGAAACTTTCAAGGCTAAAGGGAATGACTTTTGAATTTTAGACAGCCCAAGGGTCGACAATTTGGGTCCCTAAACAGTAGAAAAATGGAGGTGGCTTATGGTGGTGACAAAAAGTGGCAAAAGGTGGTGGTTTGCGGTGGTGTTTAACCGAAAAGAAAGGAAGGATACTAGAAACTTAGCATGGTCGATAACATCACAAAAGACTTAAGAGATAAACAACCTGTTTCGAAGGTTCAAACAGATTTGTAATGGTGGCTGGAGGTGGCTTCGGCGGCTCGCGGCTCAGAAACAAAACAAGTAAGAAAAACGTTTTTAGGGTTTGTGACATGAAAACTAAGCATGGAGGGATCTGTAGTGACCTGTTATGATGTCTGGCTGCTTCTCCTTCCTTCTGGACGTCTCGGGGTGGTGGTGGTGCGGTGGTGCTCGGCTGCGACGGGAAAGAAAAAGAAAAAGAAACCGCTTAGGGTTTTTAGAGAAAAAGAAGAAATGGGTTTGTGTTAGGAGGTATATACTTACGTTCCTCACCTTCCTGGATGTTAATGGAGCCGAAAGGGGGTGGCTGGCAGTCGGTCGGCAGCAGCAGCGGCGGCTGGACGGCGGGCAGCAGCGGCAGCGGGGGGTCTTGCGGTGGTGATGGGTTGTTTGGTGTTTCAGAGGGTTGATGGGGGCTGCCGGTTCTTTCCTGGTGAAGAGGGTGGCAGGCGGCGGTGGTAGGCTGGAGAGGGTGGCCGGCGGTTGGGGTGAAAGAGGGAGGGGGAAGATGAATAGTTGGCTTTTTTTTTTTGTTTGTTGGAGAGAAGGCTCAGGTGGGGGGGGTTGTCAGGGAGTGATTGTTTGTTGTCTGCTCATGCTTCAATATATCAAGTATATATATGTATAATGTCACGTGGGGGAGGGAAGACAAAAAGGCAGGGGTTTTGTATTAGTATCTTATGGACTAGTGTGGTGGTGGGCTATTGGGCTTGGGGTCATGGGCTGGGCTACAACCGAAAATTACATGGGCCAGGGGGTATGGGCTTATTCTTGGTTTAGTAATTATATTAGCCTACTAACGATACTAGTTAGTTGATCCATGTTTTTTCTAAATAACATATATATATTTTGTATAAATTTTTAGTTAGGAAACTAAAAATAATATGTCATGTTTTTATAATTCATGTTTTTATAAATTGTGTCAATTATTATTATTGCATAAGAGCGTTCTTTAATAATTTAGTAAATATATAACGACATATATTTCATATGGCACTTTTACTAACGAAAGAGATCTTAACTAGATACATATTGTCACATAAAATCATATATCACAAACGTGCATATTATGGAGGTCCTCCTTGACCGGTTCATCAACCTGATGAATGTGTGTCGGCATCGTTATTTTCTAACGACGTTTGTTCATGGTTGACACATAAGAATTTAAATATTGCATATTTAAATTTAACTTTCTATAAATAGCACATGAATAGTAAACTTTCTAAGTTTAGCTAACCTCAAATTTGGCGGTTGTCACATCCGTCACACTCCCGGCTTGGTTAACCGCATTAGCCAAAGAAGTAGGCATGTTTGAGTTAACATAAGATCGGACTTGGGGATTCAAGCCCAATACAAACTTTTGGATGGCCTGTGTCTCGGTGCCCACCAAGTGAGGAATGAGGGTAGACAACTCTTGGAATCGTCTCACATAGCCCTTGTAATCGGCTCCTTCCATATTGAGGTTTGCAAACTCAATGGTCAAATTTTGTAGTTCGTAGGGAGGACAAAACTTTGCTTTTACTTTATTTACGAAGTCAACCCACTCCAAATTTTGAGTCCGCCCCAATGTTACTTCTTGGTTCCACCAACTTAAGGCGTCATGCCTAAACATGCCGGATGCATAGGAAATCCGGTCATCATAGGTGCAATGACTCCTTTCAATCACCGCCTCTATCGCCTCAAACCATCGTATACATTCCGTGGGACCACCTTTCCCATCAAACTCCGGTGCCCCACAACTTTTAAAATCTTTGAATATACAACCTTGACGGTACCCACCATATTGATTATTCATAGGCATACCGATACCAACTTCCACGGGTTCCTCTTCTTCATTATCTTCGGCATAATGTTGAGCATCTTCGTTATTTTCATTTTCTGGGGCTTCATTGTTTTGAGGCCCAATATTTTGCCCAAGACTCGCCGTGACTTGAGCAATGATGGTTGGCATGATACCGGCAACCGTTTGAGCGATTACCTCAGCCAAGTTTGGCTCAGGAGCTCTACCACGACCCCTACCACGGCCCCTACCACGGCCTCTACCACGGCCTCTACCACGGCCTCTACCTCCCTGTACTTCCGGTTGAGCTTCCGGTTGAGGCTCTTCTTCTTCAGTCCTATAGTTTGTTCGTACTCTCCTTGGTCTTTCCATTTCTATAAAACAAGGACACGTTGACCCGAGAGTTAGTCTCAAATGCTCACATGTTAGTCACACAAGTAGTCAATGCCCTCATACCGATACCACATACTCATTTCATAACGTTATGCTAAGGCAATAGTGTTAGGATCATAAGGGGTTTTCACATATCATAACATCACGTTGCATTTATTGCCATATTTTATCATTAAATTAAGTACTCATGTTCATTTCATCATGTAATTAAACAACTAACACGAATGATTCAAAGTATAATCCGAATTCGATATGCTCTCTAGTTATCAACCGGGTATGTATACAAGGTGTACCAACGGCTAACCTTCCACCCAATAAACTTCCATTAAGCATATCGGTTCCTTATTATACTTTAAGCCACACGTGCGCAATCCACGATGTCATGAACTTGCTATAGTATCGGGTAACCATAAAAGGGTTGATCGGGTTCTTTTAGGGTTGCCACAATATTATACTAAGTTAATGGCATCCCTTCATTTTGCCCTAAATCATCACATTAGTTTCAACAAATAACAACAACAAATCATAGTAACCACATTCATCACATTGAATTTAAGCTATCACACAAGTGGTCTTAACTACGAACTCACACGGGGATTCACAAAATTCATATTGCACACGAATTTCTAACCATGCATGCTATATGAAGAGTTTTAACTTAAGCCGTAGTCTAGGTCAAACCGCCTAATTCTCTACGACCTCGCATGGGCCACCATTCTGTAACACCCCAAGCCGGAGCTCGAAATGTCACGGAAACACATAGCACCCGGTGGAATTACAATAGAACTATCTAAATGCAATTATAGATTCGGTGAATCCAGAACATAGCAAAGCAAGTAACAAAATACAACAAGAACAAATAGCCATCAAAGTCTACATAACAACATCCAGAGGTGACGAACAAATCCTAAGTATAATGCAAAAAGGCTAATGAATCCTTGATCCATGAGGTCCAAGTCCGGGTTAGACAGCAAGCAAGCAACTAAACTCCACGTCCTGGGAGTACCTGATTACCTGAAAAGTGTACTAAGCATAGTCAACACAAGGTTGGTGAGTTCGTAGTAATGGTTCGTAACGAACCAACATCAATAAACAATATAAGAATAGAGGCTAGACATGACTTACAGCGAGCCTCTAAGTACACAATATCGTCCAACAACAAGATTACACAAAAGAAATGAGAGTGTAATGAGGATGCACAATGATGTATGTATCAATGCAAATGCCGAATGAATGAATAAGCAAATATGCCTATCCCAAGCGTGACCTTCAATCACGTATGCAACGATACCCTTCTGCCATCGCCATGGACAGGGCTGTATCTCAAAAACATCGAGATATATATGTCTATATACTCGGGGTCAGGTCTACATCCAAAATGGGTGCATACATCTATGCACCAGGATGCCGGCAATCCCCTGCCGAGGGTCCAACAATAATGTATGCAATGCTTACAAACGAATGTAAATGCATACTTCATAAACCAACAACCAATATACGATAACCTGTGCCAACAATCAATATTACTCAACATAACCCAGAAATCAATGTATGATAACCAAAAGCCAACGAACAATAATCAACAAAACATGAGCCACTAATCACAATATAAACCAACTATACGTACATATACTTCAGAGGATTCTACTTTCTTCAAGTCCCAGATGCTTATGTATAGGGTCACCCGCAGCCTTCCCACCACATCTAAAACCCAAAGAAAGGCATAACCGACTTCCATGTATGTACGTCTATCCTAATGTATAAGTAATACTTAACGAAAACACAACCCAAGTCAATCAAACGAACAGATACGTCACATCAATCCAACAATCAAGTCAAACAACAATGCATCAATAAACACAAGTAAACACGCCAGGTTTACACTTTTCAGCCCGAATCCCAAGCGGGTAGGGAGATACGAAACTCACCTTGATCGGCAAAGAAGCTAGTATAAGATTACAAACGAGTAATGGGGTCCACACGTCCACAACCTATAATTATCCATCAACATATCGTAATGTCAACTATACATTCCCAAACAAGTTGAAACTCGACACACATAAAAACACAGTGACCATCCACTGCGCCGCAGTGGGCCAGAACTATGCCCACTGCGCCGCAGTGGCTAAACTGAACCAGGACCCGAGACAAAGCACTGCGCCGCAGTGAGCGGACCATGCCCACTGCGCCGCAGTGGGCTAAGAAGCAAAAATGGCCGAGAGAATCCACTGCGCCGCAGTGGGGACTATGCCCTCCCACTGCGCCGCAGTGGGACAACCTGCACACCAGAACCAGCAGCTGCAAGTGCAGCAAAACGAACCCAAAACCCCAATTTCAACCCAAACCACACCAAAACGATTTGTAACCCATTTTGAAGCATAACTAAACATCAATGACCATAAATACACATAACCCAACCCACAAATTCGACCAAAACACCAAAATCATCCACTAAATCATCAAACCCTAACCCTAACCCTAATTTAACCCAAAACTCCATTTTACAATTTTAAAGACTCGAAATCATATCAAATCAACTAGAAACACATGAACAAACATAAATAGAAGTAAATGGGTTGATTTAGACTTACCAAAACTCTTCCTAGTGCTCAATTCCGAATTTAGGTCAAAAATGGGTAAAATGGTAAGAACTTGACTTTGATTCTTCAATAAAGCGATAGTGTGGTATAGATGGTGATGATTCTTGTGTTAAAATCGAGCCGCTACTAGTTGATGCAAGAAATGGTGAAGAGATTGAAATGGTTCTTTTGCTTTTGAGAGAAAGAGAGAAAGAGATAGATAGAATGAGAAGGGAGAAGGAAGGAAAGGATAAGGGGGGGAAAATGGGTCATTGGGGCTGGTGGGTCATGGACTACCCACGGGCCGACCCGTTTCTCCCACAAGCCATATAAACAATCATTTACACTACTAAACGCCAAACGACATATTAATGACTCGACTAACATACCACTTAGTCATAAAATCATAAATGGGCCCAAATTACTTCATTCAATAAGTTTGTTAGTCAAATTACACAAAAGTCAACGGGTCAAAATTCACGGGTGTTACAAAAAATGGTCAAAAACCAAGTTTTCACTCGACCAGGTGAAACTCGCGCCGCGAGTGGCTCATCTCGCGCCGCGAGGTGTGTATAAATTCGAGCAGACCTGCACCTTGAACCAGACTCGCGCCGCGACCCTTTCAGGCTCGCGCCGCGAGGTTCTGCACAGCCTAGGTCGCGCCGCGAGGTTGGAGTCTGTTTGACGATTTCAGATTTTGACATCTTGGACACTTAAACTTCGTTTATACGAATTGGTACTTTAGACTACCCTATAATGACAATGTCATTGACGTTAGTAATTTGAGTCATATAAAATGGACGTTTAAATCACATTCTTGGTCGTGGCATTCTAGGGTTGATAGCTAAGTAGTTGTACGTAGGATACTTGTCGTCGTGAGATTTGATCCTCACCATTGGTACTCATATCCTAGGTTTTGGATAGACGTGGAGACTAGACTGCTCATTTTCTCGGACTACTCATACTTTTAGCTCGTTGATCGCTAAGGTGAGTTTATGGCGCCCTTTTTCCTTTTACTTTGGACCTGAAAAGCATGTACTGTATACACGACTACTTTATAAATGATTTGTCTTTGTCTATGCCATGAGATTTGGTAATTAAATCATTTGTTGTGAGGTCCCAAATACGAGATGGTTAAACCCAGAAGTGTAAAATACAACAAGTCTAATAATCACTAGAATGGACTAGTATTACTTGAATATAAATGCAAGTATATAAACAAAGTAATACAAGACTAAAAGCAGTAAAATAAATGTGGAACACAATGTAATATTTTCAAGTGTATTTTATTTATGATGTTAAATAAAATACAAGGTTGTGCGGAATCAAGATAATACAAATATGTAAGTATCCTAACAACATATGAATTACAAATGATCTATATTTGCCAAATAAACTCTTTGGATCGAGATACTTAAAGTTGTGAAGTATCCCTGTTTAAGATCGAGAGTATTTAGACAAAATTCACCTTTTATGCTAAAAGTAATTTTAACGAAGAAATGACTTTGTATTTATAGGCAAACAATTTCACCAGTGAAATTGTGCCGTACAAATATGGTTGCATGCATTTAATGAACCGACAAGATCATTAAATGCATTGGTTAAGGTACAAGGATAAAGTCACATCAATATGATTTTATTCTTTTAACCAACCACCTTTACACACGTATAAACTTTGGTAAAGAACAAGTGGAATGTCCTTTGGAAAGTGTGTAAAGGCTAAAGTCAATTCCTCGATATCAGTGTTCAGACTTGTAAGGTCTAGAACACTGACAATCCTCCAGTGTACAGATCTGGTAAGACTTCCAGTGGACTCCGCCATTTGTCAGTCTTCTTTATTCTGACTTCAGTCTTTGATTTCAGTGAGAACGTCTTCAGTAGAGTAGATCTGGACTGGGGTGAAGTCCAGTGAGCTAATCTGGAGAATACTCCAGATTTCCTATACAAGTATTTGCTCACTGGTCTTCCATTATTTCTGAACAAATCCTTAGAGGGACTCCAGATTCCAAGTCTGGAGTAGGTCCAGTAATATACCATTTCTGGACAGATTTTCAGTAAGGCTCCAGTAGTCGAGTCTGGAGCGAGTCCAGTAAATCTGGACCTAACAATTTGTCTTATGTCTTGCCATGTTGACGGCTGCCTGAAAATGTGTATACATGTCTTATGAAATATTGAACTAAATGACTTTGACTTGCCATGTTGTCGGCTGACTAAATTGTTCTTTGTGTTTGACGAACTAAAATGTTGCCCCTATGTAGTTATCACCATTATGAAATCCTAATGGTTGTCTTGTCAGATTTAGTGCCTGACTGTCTTTGTTCTGGTCCGCACCCCATTATAGACGGGAGACCTGTGCGAGGTATTCTGGTCCGCACCCCATTATAGACGGGAGACCTGTGCGAGGTATTCTGGTCCGCACCCCATTATAGACGGGAGACCTGTGCGAGGTATTCTGGTCCGCACCCCATTATAGACGGGAGACCTGTGCGAGGTATTCTGGTCCGCACCCCATTATAGACGGGAGACCTGTGCGAGGTATTCTGGTCCGCACCCCATTATAGACGGGAGACCTGTGCGAGGTATTCTGGTCCGCACCCCATTATAGACGGGAGACCTGTGCGAGGTATTCTGGTCCGCACCCCATTATAGACGGGAGACCTGTGCGAGGTATTCTGGTCCGCACCCCATTATAGACGGGAGACCTGTGCGAGGTATTCTGGTCCGCACCCCATTATAGACGGGAGACCTGTGCGAGGTATTCTGGTCCGCACCCCATTATAGACGGGAGACCTGTGCGAGGTATTCTGGTCCGCACCCCATTATAGACGGGAGACCTGTGCGAGGTATTCTGGTCCGCACCCCATTATAGACGGGAGACCTGTGCGAGGTATTCTGGTCCGCACCCCATTATAGACGGGAGACCTGTGCGAGGTATTCTGGTCCGCACCCCATTATAGACGGGAGACCTGTGCGAGGTATTCTGGTCCGCACCCCATTATAGACGGGAGACCTGTGCGAGGTATTCTGGTCCGCACCCCATTATAGACGGGAGACCTGTGCGAGGTATTCTGGTCCGCACCCCATTATAGACGGGAGACCTGTGCGAGGTATTCTGGTCCGCACCCCATTATAGACGGGAGACCTGTGCGAGGTATTCTGGTCCGCACCCCATTATAGACGGGAGACCTGTGCGAGGTATTCTGGTCCGCACCCCATTATAGACGGGAGACCTGTGCGAGGTATTCTGGTCCGCACCCCATTATAGACGGGAGACCTGTGCGAGGTATTCTGGTCCGCACCCCATTATAGACGGGAGACCTGTGCGAGGTATTCTGGTCCGCACCCCATTATAGACGGGAGACCTGTGCGAGGTATTCTGGTCCGCACCCCATTATAGACGGGAGACCTGTGCGAGGTATTCTGGTCCGCACCCCATTATAGACGGGAGACCTGTGCGAGGTATTCTGGTCCGCACCCCATTATAGACGGGAGACCTGTGCGAGGTATTCTGGTCCGCACCCCATTATAGACGGGAGACCTGTGCGAGGTATTCTGGTCCGCACCCCATTATAGACGGGAGACCTGTGCGAGGTATTCTGGTCCGCACCCCATTATAGACGGGAGACCTGTGCGAGGTATTCTGGTCCGCACCCCATTATAGACGGGAGACCTGTGCGAGGTATTCTGGTCCGCACCCCATTATAGACGGGAGACCTGTGCGAGGTATTCTGGTCCGCACCCCATTATAGACGGGAGACCTGTGCGAGGTATTCTGGTCCGCACCCCATTATAGACGGGAGACCTGTGCGAGGTATTCTGGTCCGCACCCCATTATAGACGGGAGACCTGTGCGAGGTATTCTGGTCCGCACCCCATTATAGACGGGAGACCTGTGCGAGGTATTCTGGTCCGCACCCCATTATAGACGGGAGACCTGTGCGAGGTATTCTGGTCCGCACCCCATTATAGACGGGAGACCTGTGCGAGGTATTCTGGTCCGCACCCCATTATAGACGGGAGACCTGTGCGAGGTATTCTGGTCCGCACCCCATTATAGACGGGAGACCTGTGCGAGGTATTCTGGTCCGCACCCCATTATAGACGGGAGACCTGTGCGAGGTATTCTGGTCCGCACCCCATTATAGACGGGAGACCTGTGCGAGGTATTCTGGTCCGCACCCCATTATAGACGGGAGACCTGTGCGAGGTATTCTGGTCCGCACCCCATTATAGACGGGAGACCTGTGCGAGGTATTCTGGTCCGCACCCCATTATAGACGGGAGACCTGTGCGAGGTATTCTGGTCCGCACCCCATTATAGACGGGAGACCTGTGCGAGGTATTCTGGTCCGCACCCCATTATAGACGGGAGACCTGTGCGAGGTATTCTGGTCCGCACCCCATTATAGACGGGAGACCTGTGCGAGGTATTCTGGTCCGCACCCCATTATAGACGGGAGACCTGTGCGAGGTATTCTGGTCCGCACCCCATTATAGACGGGAGACCTGTGCGAGGTATTCTGGTCCGCACCCCATTATAGACGGGAGACCTGTGCGAGGTATTCTGGTCCGCACCCCATTATAGACGGGAGACCTGTGCGAGGTATTCTGGTCCGCACCCCATTATAGACGGGAGACCTGTGCGAGGTATTCTGGTCCGCACCCCATTATAGACGGGAGACCTGTGCGAGGTATTCTGGTCCGCACCCCATTATAGACGGGAGACCTGTGCGAGGTATTCTGGTCCGCACCCCATTATAGACGGGAGACCTGTGCGAGGTATTCTGGTCCGCACCCCATTATAGACGGGAGACCTGTGCGAGGTATTCTGGTCCGCACCCCATTATAGACGGGAGACCTGTGCGAGGTATTCTGGTCCGCACCCCATTATAGACAGGACGCATCTATGCATTCTGCTTGCGCACCCGTGATTCTTCAATGCGAGAAAGCTGTATATTCCCTGTATGATAATTCCGTGTTTCAGTTCCTGAATGTGAAGTTTGGAGGGAGTTTTGAGATTGGTGATCATCATCACCGTTTCACCTTTGATCAAGGGATACCGGATGATGGTCGGTGCAGAGTGTGCGATGACCAATTACTACATAACATGATTTTTAAGTGCTTCGAGTGCAAGTTTGCATTTCATCATAGATGTGCTTGGAGATATGCACGTACCTCGAGCTAGCTGTGGTATATCTCTCCAAGAAAATTGGAACGTTCAAACTTTATTGGTGTAATTTAGGAATAGAATAAGTTGTTATAAAACATATATACATGCAATGTTTGTTTTAATTTGTTTTGTTTGTTTTTCCTATCAACTATTCTAGCTATATATGTCATAATATTCTCACATCTTACTATATATATATATATATAGGGGTTGGGTATTGTAAAACAAGTATTAAAGTAAAACAAATAGGACAAAATCTTGACCATTAGATCATGGTTAAGTTAATGCACAAAGATTCACGAAGCAATGGATTCACGATGATTTTCATGATGCACGGTGATTTTCACTATAGGGAAACATATTGATTTATTTGTTTTACTTTAATACTTGTTTTATTTTACCTAAAACCTATATATATATATATATAGTCATATGATGTTGTTTTAAGCATGGGAGTGTAGAAATCCCTAAGGGCGCGTTTGGTTCACAGAATGTTTTTGGAAGGAATGGAATCTGTTAAAGGAATTGGAATCTGATGGAATGAAATTTGACGGAATGTTTTTCATTTTTGAAGATTTAAGTGACGGAAGGAATGAGATTCCTTCCCCCATCCCCATGAAATGGAGATTCCATCAAATGAGGAATGTTTACATTCCAACGGAATGATATTCCTTCATCATTGAACAACCAAACGCACTAAGAAATGGAATTCAATTCCAATTCCATCAGATTCCATCAGAATGCGAACCAAACGCGACCTTATTTGCAGGAATAATAAACAGGGGTAATAATGTCACTGTACATAAACTTATAAAACCCCAATTTTGGATCGTCTTTCCCCAGTTCCCCCATCATCCGCCACCACCGTGTCTTCCTCCATCATCCGCCACCAGCATCGTCTTCCTCCATCATCCGCCACAGTCGCTGTCTTCCTCCTTCAAATTCCACCGCCACAGGTAATCGTGTCTTAGCAATTTTCCGATCTCCGGCAAATATATAATCTACAAAACCTTTTATCTTTCAATTTTATGATTTTTCCGATGAAATCTAATTTCTGATTTTAATATTATTATTGTTAGCAGTGTTCAATTCATCTAAACTGCTTAGATTATATGCCACTAATGGCTATATTGAGGAAGCCCACCAAGTGTTTGATTATATGTCTGAGAGAAAGTCATATGCTTTTGCTTGGAATTCACTTATATCGGGCTATTCTGAAATGGGTATGTTTGAGGACGCATTGGCGTTGTATATCATACACTTTTTTCTTCTTTTGGGATTTAAATGTATGCCATTGTATGTTAAATAAATTAGTTGTTGGATCCCATACATTTTTTTAACATTGAATAAATACCTTGTCTTGCAACTACATTATCCAATATTCGAAAAAAATTTGTTACTCCTCTAGTCCTCTTGATACTTTTTATTTGATATTGTAATAATATTTGTTATTGTATATTAAACAAAGTAGTTACTGCGGTTAGATGTAATACATTTTTTTGATATAGATTCCTTTACAAAGTAGTTAATGGTCTGCACTAGGTTCTTTTGCAAGGCACTTCATTGTAAGAACCGCAGCTCGTGGCTACATCAGATGAGTACTGGCCGCTGATACGCTTGACACTCTTGAAGTTTGTAGATGATCAATGGGGTCCAGTGGGTAGCTTTAACTGGTTTGCTACTCATGGAACATCAATGAGTCGTACAAATGAGTTGATCAGTGGGGACAATAAAGGAACTGCTGCACGCCTCATGGAGGGTTGGTTTAGACTTGAATCAGAAAAGTGCTGCATGGTCGAACATTGTTCAGGGTACTCAAGGAAACCGTAAGTTTACTAACACCCTCCAAAGAGTAGTTCCGATGAATTGATGAAATTCTAGGACTCTAGGTATAGAGGGTTTTATGCATTGAGAATATATACTATGAGTGACTTTCGACCTATTCTATTTCAACCCATGTTTTTTGTTTGACCCGTTAGAGATGGAACGTAACCCAAATTGCCCCATTCCTAAGTTAATGGGCCAAGATTTCCATTTGTACTTGTTTGTTTCCATTTGGCATCCTTACATTTCTAAACACTATTTCAATTTTAGAAACAAGGAGAGGAATTGCTAGAAAACTTGATTCTTTTCTTCAAAAGGAAACTGGAAAAGGTTTTAGTTGATGCCAAATGTTATTACATTCTGATTCGTGATATTTAATCCCTCAATTTCTTTAACTAGTGAAATCCATTGAGTGTTTAGAAGTATGGTCTTGGAAGCTTCTACCAGATTTTGATGAAGTGAATGATACAAAATTAGGGAAAATATCCCCATCACTAGTTAACAAAATGATCCATGAAGCTTGTTTAAAAGGACCTGCACTGTTTGATCATGATGAGGCAACACAAACGGGAGAAGGCATAAATGCAAGGTGTCAAGATCATAGATACACTTACCTATAATGGTGGTTTTTGGTGCTGCGACGTTTCAAGTACTCTTTTTAGTTTCTACCTGCGACGTTTAGTGCTGCAACATTTCAAGTAACTCTATTTAGTCAAGATGGTAGATACACTTACCTATATAGCTAGAAGCAATACCTAAACACCCAATCTAAACTGATCAGAAAAGGCTATTTAGTTATGCCTGGTCAATTGACTTAATTGTACCTATATATATACGGAACAAGTCACCTCAGTTACAAACTATCACAGTCCCTCCATTAAAGTCCAATGCTACGAAAGTGGTGCCACAAAAGCCTTCTGGTCCCAGTGTACGTGGTACTAGTGACATGACGCGGACTTAAAGTAACAAAGCAATAAATTCAAAGCCTGTTTGAGTATCTAAATTGGTTGAGATGATAAATTCTGTTATTGCAGATAGAACTATAGAAGTCCATCTGTCAAATGGGAAGATACTGGTTAGATACTATCAAATTATCCTTGTGATTGATTTAACTCTGTAAAATGGTCTTTTATTGCTTATAGAACTTATAACTGTGTGATTGCAGCTGGCGTTGACAAGCTAAACAAGCTTTGCTAGAAATGGTAATCCTGCCAACTAAAAGAAAAGACCTATTTACTGGCCTCCGTAGACCAGCTAAAGGTATTCTGCATTACTAACAGATAAATTGTTATTTTTGCTCTATAGCTTAGCGAATGCATCCATGAACTGTTCTGGTTGTGTTACTGTCTTAGTAGTTGGTAGCCATCAGTGAGTTGCATTGTACATTTTATTGAAGTAAGGTTAAGTTGTTTTGTTGTCAATATCTATATTCATTCAGCTCATATACATTTATCAAAAGTGGATCGAGTCAGGTGAAATCTACCTCGTCGAGTATTGTCATCTCTAGTTAACACGTCAAAAGGTCGAGCTTCAAAAGTTTAACATTGTGTAAGCATGGGTTGCATTGTTTCTTACACAGGATTTTGAGACATCAATTGAGTTTTGTTGGGCACCACTTCTAGTTGAACTAAAGAAAGGGCGTGGAAACAAAAGAATTCTACATTTGGATTTGATAGAAGAGAATGCCAAGTATTGGAGGGCTGCTGATGTGTTGGTTTTTGATTCGGCGCATTGGTGGACCCACTCTGACAAGTGGACCTCGTAAGAAACAAAACTGATTCCGTACATCAATGACTTAAATGCATACTTGGTTATAAATAGGAATTATTAATTCAACAAAGATGTAGTTAGATGGGTTGTTAAAGTTATCATGTTTTTCTCCAATGTGTTGACCTTTGACCTATTGCTTAAAACAGGAACAGTTAAGAATTAAGATGCTGGTGAAATACGACAAAAAGAAGACAAGCTCTGTTTCATACTTTCATTACCTTTTGCTTAAAAAGTTCTACAGCCACCATTTTTCACCATGAACTTGATTTTCAAGCTAGTGAAGGAGTGTGAGGCAATGTTAGATCACCACTTCCCTCTAACCGAACTGCCAGTTCCATTTGATGACGCTGGAGTTGATACGAGTGGTGGTGATGGTGTAGACGAGGGGCCTACCTTTAAAAGCTAAAGAATTTGCTGAACTCGAGTACATGAATATGAGTTTTTTGGTATACATTGTTCTTATCACATGAGCTTTTTATAAAGAATGTATGTCATATAAATATAATAGCATGGATAAAAATGTATCCGATTTTTATAAAAATGTATCAATATTTTTAAAGATCTTTGTTTCTTACTTAACTCCTAAAATGATGCTATTGTCTTTTTCGCCTGCTGGTTTGATATGATATTATGGTGGTGACTAGTGAAGGAGTTACCTTTTGTTATTAATTCAAGTATGGGTATAAAGGTGTACACGGTTATAGTTATATGTTTTTGGAACTCAAAATGATTTAAATGGGACACCAATTAAACTTTTACAAACTTACAATTGAGTTTGTTTATGTAAAGTCTACACCCGTAACTCACGGAGTCAAGAAGCCACAAAGGTTCAACCCTATAACGGTTGCTCTTCGTGAAACCAGGAAGATCCAAAAAAGCACCAATAAATTTGTTAGTGACTATATATTGGTGCTCTTGATTTAGTTTCATATGTGTAAACCAATTCATTTGTTTTTGATATCTAACTTACACATCAAAATCAAATGATTATTTGTTTGTATAAAGAAGCAAAGAGTGTTGGGTTTCTGTGTATAGAGACCATTTATAATCAAAATAAGTCTTCTGTAACTTATAACTTTTACAGGTTACACATAGGTAATATAACTTACACATGTGTAAGTTATATAGCTTACACATGGTAAGTTAATATAACTATAACTTACACATGGGTAAGTTAATATACCTATAAAAAAGTCTTCTGCAACTTGTAATTTACACATGGGTATGTTATATAGCTTACACATGAGTAAGTTAATATAACTATGACTTACACATGGGTAAGTTAATACAAGTATAAGAAAGTGTTATGTAACATAGTAAGTTATATAGCTTACACATGGGTAAGTTATATAACTATAAAAAAGTCTTCTGCAACTTGTAACTTACACATGAGTAAGTTAATACAAGTATAAGAAAGTGTTCTGCAACTTGTAACTTACACATGTAAGTTATATAGCTTACATATGGGTAAGTTAATATAACTATAAAATAAGTGTTCTGTATGTAACCTTTGTAACCTTTGTTGATTGAGATTAATGAAATTCGCCATTCAAAAAAAAAAACTTACACATGTTTAAAGTATAATATTCATGAATTACATCAATACTTATAGCATTAATAGCAAAATAAAAAAAATTATGTGAAACAATTATCTTTATATCATAAAGAATGATTGATATAACTCGTGTTCTCACTATCGATCTCAAGATGAGTGTATAGCAAAAGCATACTTACATATACAAATTATCCCTAACAATAATGAAAAAGAAAAAACATTCGCAATAAAACTCCATGCTTTTAACTTTTCTAAACCTTCCTTGGTCTTTCAGCCTCTAATGTGATCCTCCCCTCTACAACACTGCAAGAAGAACACAAATTAATTCGCAAGATTTAGGTAAGACTCAAATCGGCTTATCTAAAAGGTTGAATTCCAATATGAAAAACAGGAGAATTTTATATAATAGGTAGATATAATATCAAGGCCATTAGGCGAATACTGTATCAGATTTTATAGAAAAAGTATCATAATTTTCCTAAGACGATGTATGGGGAAAATTAAGCAGTTTAATGCAATTTGTTGTTTATGAAAACAAGGGAACTTACAAACATATGTAAAATTGTCATTATTGCAGACACGGGACTATGGTATGACGTTCCAGCTGGGAGGAGAGATGGCAGAGTTTCACTGATAGCGGAGACTAGAGCATTGCCTCCTGCAACATCTAATCTCAACCAACTTACTCGGATCTTCTCGAGTCATGGATTAACGCAAGAAGAAATGGTTACTCTTTCTGGTAAAATAACATTCATCTTTTCGTTTTTATTAAAAGTAGCAAAATTGACGGGTTGGGTAATAGTTTAAAGGAGTATTCTTGCACAGGTCAAAACAGGTTGACCCACAATACCATTTTCCCCAGTTTCTTTGTAATTATGTATGCATAATTAAAATAATAAAAAAGGGCCTTTGACAGACCAGTCTCTTCTCGTTCTTGTGAAATTTGGCTTTCTGATTTGTCATCTAATATTTCCCATTAAGTATTTTTCAGTAAAGCGAGTAAGGAAGTCATGTCTACTATAAATACACTTTGGACAAATTATCAACACATTTGACTTGTAAAAATAAAATGTAACCTAACTCAGCCGTTTCGTAGGTCAAAGAGTAAAATTATAGATTGAAATAAATTACAGGTGCACATACCATTGGCAGAGCACATTGTACCTCCTTTGCTAGCAGACTTTACACCTTCAACTCCTCCGGAAACCAGGACCCAAGTTTGAACCCATTGTATGCTAGCAAGTTAAAGCAGGATTGCCCCAAAGGGAGCAAAGATGTGAATCTTGTGGTACCCATGAACCCTGGTTCACCAGCCATTAGTGACACCGGATACTATGTCGACGTCTTGAATAATAGAGGCCTGTTCACTTCAGACCAATCTCTACTGACAAGTGCATCAACAGCGAACCAAGTACGCCAGAATGCTATGAACCCGTTTCTTTGGAAGAGTAAATTTGCAATGGTTAAGATGGGAAATATAGTTTTCCATCTCAAGCTGCTGCTGCATGAGCAAGTCGAGAACTTACCCTTTATCGACCAGCCAGTGAACCAAGCCTGATGTGACGCCTTTAGTTGCGGAGAACACAGGAAATAAGCTATCAGGCTGAACGGGGCGAGAATCATCATCGTCTATTCCCAACACTCCAGCAGCCGTATCTATTATCACTTTACCGTCTTTGTATGCACAAACCTAATTAACACAGACAATAATGAGCGTTTGTATATTAATTAATTAATAGTGTACAACTTCAGAACCCAATTTCATGTACATATATGCATGCATGCATGTGTTAATTACACTTGACAGTATGTTTAATTTGCTGCATGCAGTTGATATGAAATCATGAATATTAAAGACTAAACTATTTATTAGAACAGTCATTTGCCAATCTTTAAATGTTTAAAACAGATTATTGTAGTCTAATACTAGTATGTTAAAAAAACAACAATGATAATTAAAGGGCGTGAGTGTACCTGGATTCCAATTATTTTATCAGCATTTTCAACCAAGAAACGCCTCAGTTTTGCCTCAACATCAGAATTTACTGGGCTGTCATATAACCATTTCGCACTCACAGACAATGGGCATGTTATTATTCATGTTACTAAGAACAAACTAGTTGGGCGGCTGTCTGCTGTTGGGTTGCTGCTGGTTTTAACCTCCTGTTTAAAAAACAATATTCAGGGCTGATAAAAAAGTTTGCATGTAATCGCCTTCTTTACCCAAGTTGTACCCTGTTACGTTGACTCGTTTTGACAATCACAGTCGGCTCAACGATTACAAGATTTAGCAAGTCTAACATTATTAAGCGTATCACTACGTACCAGTTTTAAAAGCCCCTTCCTTAACATTAATAAACTAGTTATCAACATAATCCTAATCTTTGCTATTTGAGTGAGGCCAAGTTGCAGCATGTATCAAGAACCGTGGTTCTGACCCTTCACTACTGATACAACCCTTTTTAAAACTAAAAGTACCCATGTCTGCCCATTTTGACCCGTTATAAGAAGATAAACTTTTTTTTTGGGGTCCAATTGGATCTGCGTAAAATTTATAGACAACCGACTACGATCCAACATTTATTTTAACAGCCTAGGTGGATACAAATTTATACTTTTTCTGGAACTAATTATCGGGCTATTAGTAAATAAGAGTATGTAATCCAAGCATTGAACAATCACCAACTTCAAGTGACAACAGTAAGATATTACCTGATACATTTTTATGAATATTTGATACATTATAACACTATACCACATGAATCCAAGGGGTAGCGATTTTGAATGGTTCAAATCAATAGCACTTACTATGTATACGGGTTGAAAGTAATAAAAATGAACTTTTAATAAGTTAATAAAAAGAAATTTACATTGATATTACAGTCAACCTTAAAGCACCCAATATTTTATATTTTTCTTGATGAAAAGCCAAAATGTTAGCGGGTCAACTGGACGGTACTTGAAATAGCACATTGCCCAACCCACCCATCTAGCCAACTTTACAAACACAAAGAAGAATAACTACATAAAGAAGAAATTTATAGTTTTGTTAAAGGGGGATCCAGGGAGTAAAGATTTTCATCCATCAAACTATAAAAGTGGTAAAGTATGGATAAAGATTGAAAATGTTGGATCATACCTCAGCCCTCTTGTGAGAAGACGGCATTGAATTTCCGCCCTAACGGTATTTTTCAATTCATGTTTGCATAGCTTTTGTAACCTCTGCTCTCGCTTTTTTCTCCTTGTCTGAGTTGTATCTCATTTCAATTGGATCCAATAACTGCATAACAATTGTTTAATATGTGTACACTGTTACACGAAACTAACAGCTTAATACTAGCACTTTTAGGCACCTTTTTAAGATATTCGATTTTTCGATTATAGTCTTCTTCACATTCATCGTCACTGTCTTCGTATAGCCAGTCTTCAGTTTCTTGCAGCAAATTTGTGATTCCCCCTTCTCTGAGTCTGTCGTAAAGCTCCTGTAGGAGCTCGAAGCTACATTAAAAAAATTTTTGTCAGTTCAAGAGATTATATGACAGCATATTGCTCTACAAAAACTTTAGTGATGAAAAAGAAAGATGGGCGCTTGATTTTTCTCTAATGATAACACATACCTTGCAACGAGTGTCATAAACAAAAGACTCCAGGGGGTTCCTTTGGTCCTTAGTTTGATCCACCTTTTTATCTTTCTCTGTCAATATCAGTTCTCGCTTTTGACCTTCATGTATCTCATCTTTTGTAGTAGCAACATCTAAATTCCAGAAAATACAAGACTCCTAAAATATGCATTCGATTTGAAATCATATATTCAAACTAATTAGCATGCTGCAGTTGTGCTTCTGCGATTTGTGGTATGGCTGCTGCGCGAATTAACTTAAATAGGGATCATCATATATACTTATTTTGAGATAATGAAGTACAAGCTAATGATTGAACAAACAAGATTCAAGGTGTATCGTATTGTAATCAAATGTTTAGCATCAATGCGACCGAGTTTAATTATTGGGTTCCTGATTTTGAATCACAAGATGATGATGATGATGATGATGATGATGAATGAATTGATGATGATGATGATATTATGACCAATGTTGACAAAGAAGCTATTGAAACCAAAAACAAGACTACAAGGCCAGCAAAGAAGCTCAAAAAGACCCCAGGAAATCAGAAGAAACTGACTGCAAAAAACAGGGGTGCTCATGTATCTAATGTCGACAAAGCAACTGCTGAAACCAAAAAGACTTCTGGGCAAACAAATATACTCAAAAAGAAATCAGGAATACTATGAAATTGACGGCAACAAACAGCCGTCTAGCAACAAAATTCAAGACGATGATGATATGTCTAATGTCAACAGGAGTCTAGCAACAGATACTTTGCGTTTTTCTAGTTTGCTTCTTTCTATATCTATTTTTTCTTTCCTAGCAACATTAAAATGACTAATAAAACGTAAGAAACCTACCCAAATATGCATTTACTTCACTGTAAACAATAGTGATACTTTTTTATACAATATTGATACTTTTTTTTAAAATGTACCACAGGTATCCATATCATTGACTTGATAAAATGATCAAACTTCTATATGAAAATTGGTTTAAAACAAACAATTTGTTATGGACACTTAGCAACTTACTACATAAATTCTTCCAAAAAAGATGGTAATTTTATTGCTAATTTTCATAGAAAAAACCTGAAATAATTCAATTTATCATCAACATGTAGAAACTTATTACATAAATTAATAAATAAATAAAAAAATACATACCATTGGATTGAGAAATTGCAAAATTGATAACATCTTTTTCTGGTGAAAGTTTCAATCCCTGACTCCTCCATGAAACAATTTTATTTCAAATTAAAAAAATAAAAACAAAATGATTAAAATTAAAACTTACAAAACGGTACAAATTTCTTCCATTTCGCCATCACTAATCAGTAAACCTAACAAATCAATTAGATCTAATTACAATAAAATAGATAAAAGTGATTAAATGACAATTCAGTAAACCTAATCATAAAAATGAACTGTAATTAATAAATAACCTTCTCCGTCTTTGTCAATTCAGAGAGATGAGACGGCCGGAGTAGCGCCGGAAAACTGATCGGATCTGGAGGTGAAAAACAACGACGGTAGAGGGAGGATAAAGGAAGAAGGAGAATAGAAACGATGTGTGTGAGAATGGATGGAAGTGAAAGAGCGGTTTTGTTGTGGACTGGAAATTACATAATTACCCTCGTAACTGTAAAAGTGGCGGGACTTGCTTTCATCTGAGCCGCTCAAAACTTTAGATCCAACGGCCAAGAATTGGACCCCTGGACTTTTTTTAGAAGGTGGACTCAATTTATCTCTTCTCCTATAAATATATATATCAAAGGGAATCAAAATGATAACATGTGTTAGATGATGAATTAACATGTGTTGAGTTCAAATCTTCAACATGAACCAACGTTGTCTTTTCATCTAACAAAAAATAACAAAATATATGTCATATTCTAAATTTAAAAAAAAAAGATGTAAATAGCGAGCAAAATAAATTAATGAGCAAAATAAATTTAAAAGAATAAAACTTTTTGTAGAAGAAGAAGTCATGATCAACCTACAATTGACAACAAAATAAATTAAAAGAGTTAAAAAATAACAATAACATAACAATTCAATATCAAATAATGAACAAACATGAACAAAATACCAAAAATTAAATTAAAGTGATATAAAAAAAACGTATGTTTCTTTTGTTGAGAATTATATGACCATGATTTTTTTTAAAGATAGAAAGGAGAGAATGATGAAAAATGATTAATAAAAATTTATTTAGGCTGTATATATAGAGAGTTTTAAGAATAGTATATATATCTTTAAAATTTAAAAAGATTTGTTTTGATAGAAAAAGATTTATGATAGATTTTAAATATAATTATTTATTTAATAAGCAAAAAAGAAAAAAAAATAAAAAAAAGAGAGCTAGATTAATTAGAAGGGAGAATTAGGCCTAAGAGGAGGTTGGGAGGTACACTTGACACCCTTAAAGCTCTTTTTAGACCTAAAACTCTCTCCTAATTACTCTAGAGTTCTCTTCCTTTTTTTATATTTTTTTAATTTTTTATTTGCTTATTAAATAGATAATTATATTTAAAACTCTATCATAAATCTTTTTCTATCAAAAAAAATCTTTTTAAATTTTAAAGATATATAATATCCTTAAAACTTCTCAATAAATTATTATATATACAATCTAAATTTTTATTAATCATTTTCATTTTTCCTTTCCTATCTTTAATAAACAAATCAAGTTAAGTAAATTTTTCAACAAAAAAAAAATACATTTTTTATATCACTTTAATTTTATTTTTGGTATTTTATTCGTGTTTGTTTATTATTTGATATTGAATTGTTATGTTATTGTTATTTTTCATCTCTTTTAATTTAGTTTGTTGTCAATTGTAGTTTGATTATGGTTTCTTCTTCTACTACAAAAAAGTTTATTCTTTTATATTTGTTTTGTTCACTTTTTAGCCTAAAACTCTCTCCTAATTACTCTCTAGATCTCTCTTTCTTTTTTAGATTTTTTTATTTTTTATTTGCTTATTAAACAAATAATTATATTTAAAACTCTATCATAAATCTTTTTCTATCAAAACAAATCTTTTTAAATTTTATAGATATATAATATCCTTAAAACTCTCCCAATAAATTATTAGTAAATTACACTTTTCGTCCCTGAAGTTGACACGTTTTTCACTTTTGATCCCTAAAGTGAAAAATTACAATTTTGACCTTAAACTTGGCCAATTTTTTCAATCGTGGTCCTTTGGCATAATAAGTTTGTGAGTCCATCGGAGAAGATGACCGGAGGCCGGAATCTTGTTGGAGAAGATGAATGGAAGAATGAATTACATTTTCCGTCCCTAAAGTTGGCACGTTTTTCACTTTTAGTCCCTCGGGTGTAACGTTAACGGCCAAAATTTAACTCCGTCTGGCCAAGTTTAAGGTCAAAATTGTAATTTTTTCACTTTAGGGATCAAAAGTGAAAACCGTGCCAACTTCAGGGACGAAAAGTGTAATTTTCTCTAATCATTTATTTTATGTATAAATTTTTATAGAAAATGATAAATCCTCCTAAAAATTAGCCTAAAAATCCTCCTAAAACTATAAGAAGGTGACATGTGGTATCCACTAATTCTCTTTCTTAATCTTGCCCCCTGATTTTTCCACATGTCATCATCTCATGGTTAGGAGGATTATTAGGCTATTTGTTAGGAGGATTAATCATTTCCCTTTTATTAATCATTCATTCATATAATTCCTCTCCTTCCTATCTTTAATAAACAAATCAAGTTCAGTAAATTTTTCAACAAAAAAACATACGTTTTTTTTATATCACTTTAATTTTATTTTTGGTATTTTGTTCGTGTTTGTTTATTATTTGATATTAAATTGTTATGTTATTGTTATTTTTCATCTCTTATAATTTAGTTTGTTGTCAATGGTTGATGAGCGTTCATTTTGTGATACATTTCCCCATCATAAGGCCACATTTCAATGTCTAAATGAGTTAATATTCCAAAAATATTGGTACTTAATGGATTCGATATAAATGCAGGTTCACGGAAGATGCGAGTGAGGGTAAATGGACATCAATCAACTCAACATGAAGGCCTATGAAGTTACAAGACACAAGGAGGCAATTCGGGAGTCGAACGAAGCAAATCGAAGTGCAGCAGGAGCTGCCAGCGCCGCTGGCCCATCAGCAGCAGGCCCCAGCGCCGCTGGAGCCCATGCCCAGCGCCGCTGGGCGGCCCAGTTCAGCAACCGACCTAATGCCTATATATAGTCGAAGAAACCCTCAAAACCAAAAGAGAGAGCCGATTCAGCAGCCCTAGCCGCCACAAACAAACCCTAGGTCGACTTTGCAGATTCAAAGGAGGTTTTGGAGCTTCTAACACCTTCCGATCTTCATCTTCTACCTAGATCTATCTCTTTTATTTTACTTTCAGTTGGTAAACAATGTCTTTCATCTTTTCAGACTTTGTTATTCCTTTAATAATGTCAGGCTAATAGGCTGAATACTTGTTTGGATCGATGTGATCATGTAGACGTTTATTTATCTTATTTTATTTGTTAGATCTGTTGGATTGTGTTTACTGTTTGTCGTAGATCCATGGTTAATGAGTTCTTCATATTGTTATAGGTTCTATATCTGAGTGTATTAATTTAATTCTGATGATCGGTCTATAATCATACACTAGGATTAATACATAAAGATGGAAAACACTAGTCGGTCTATAACTAGATGTAAAAGGTGATTCACTTATAACTGAGGGATCCAGAACCATAATAATTAGAATAAGTTGAACATGATGCTTAACAATGTCAGACGCGATCCAGTGACATGGAAACGTGAAAGTCCCAAGTTTGCAAGGATATGTAATTAACAACTAATGTAAATTACTTAAGAATAAATAACAGAAAAGTAAATAAGTTTAATCATATGTATTATTGATTAAACAGTGAATACATGGTCGGGTTTACAAAGAAAGAAAAGAGAAAATATTGTTAAGTTTTTGACACACTAAAAACTTAACAATTATACAAAGAGAGAAAAACACACTAAGTGTAAATGTAGAACAAACCAACAGAGTTGCGGCTAGGTCAAGTGATGCTTTATATAGGAGAGAAGAAGGCATCACATGACAACCCAATAGATGTTGACACATGAAGGTTGTCAACCATCTATTGGTGTGTAAGACTGGCCTGCAGGAATCTCTTTTTCCATCTTGTTTCTTTTCCAAAACGGGTATGAAAGAGAAACACCTTAGTACCAAAATGGTACAAGGTCACATGTCTTCATTCTGCTATCAACACGTGTCCTTGGGACCAGCCTTCTTATCTTCATTTTCCCGCTCATATTTGACTTACAAAACATGCCGGTGAGTCATTGAACTTATCCTTAACTTGAAGATAATAAACGATCGCTGACGGCTCGCTGACAAAGTCACTCGCTGAGTCTTTCAGCGAATCCATGACTCAACAATCTCCCCCTATTCGCTGAGGAGACTTAGCTGAGTAGAAGTTACTTGAACTTACAAGTAATAACAAGTGAGATGATAGAATGCTGATTTTATATATGACAAACAACATTACAGCATTACAAAATTACAAGACTACTTAATCCCACTGAGACTCTTGCTTGGCCTTGATGAATGCTTCATCCTTTTGTCTTTCAGGCTTCAGCAGCTCTTGATCGATCAGCTTTATGAACTCGGGATCATTGGAAGTCTTGCAATACTTCCTTATTTTTAGAAGGAAGGAAGAAGGAGCAATTCCAATTTCATTGGTCCTGAAGAAGAGCTCATGACCATGGACATTGCAGAAGCAAAAACCTCCCAGCTTCTCATCATAAACACCTTCCATAAAAAGAGTTCTGGAAGGCATCTTTAGATTTAGCAGCGGCTCCTCATCTATATCAGTCTTGGGAACCATTCTGAGTATAGTGGGGAGCTGAGAAGAATGGGATCCAGAAGCTGGCCTTTTAACTCCAGCTCTTGCTGGCTGAGATGGAGGAGGAGGGAATGGATGTCTAGCAGCGCTGAGCAGGGAGTCTTTGATTCTATACTTCCTTTCCATTTCACGCACTTTCTTTATTTGCTTCCCTGCTAGCTCAATCAGCGGCTTGTAGCTAACTGTTGTCTTATCCTTTATCAGCTTGTAAACTTCAATCCATTCAGTTGGCCCAAGTGTGTTGTCAGTGACCTCTTCCAAAGTAAGCAACTTGGGCACTCCTTCCCTTTGAAGGTGAAGGTTCATTCCCTTCCTTGTCAAAGTGACCCTGACTGACAGGATCTCTTCTTTCCTTTGCCTAATCTCCCTTGACTTGAGGTAGCGTTCTTTGCCTTCTTCAAAATTCTTTTTCATTGAGTTTTTCTGGCAAAGAACTCTTCCTCTTTCTTCTTTAACGCTTCTAGGCCACTAGTCTGCTGAGCCAACATCTTAAATTCACCATCAGCATCTTTCAATTCTTCACCAACAACCTGCTCACTTATAAACTTTTGAGAGAGCTCCTCTTCTCTCTTTTTCTTTTTCAGCTCCTCCTGAAGTACAACTTCTTCAGGAGTAAGTTCAGCAGTTGTTTCTTGGGGTGCTGCTGGCTTAGGGAAAGCTCCAGCCATTAGCTTTTCTTGCTGTTCCCTTGCTGTAGTAGGAACTTTGGGTGGCTTACCATTTTATCAGCAATCGTTGCCTTACCCTTTTCAACATACTTCCTTTCAAGAGCAGCATGGAACTCAGGGGTTGGCTTGAAGAAAGAAACATTAATAGGTCTTGCTGGCACATCAGCATCGCTGGCACTTCCTCAACAACTTCAGTTTCAACATTTTTCTTTTCAACTTCAGCTGCCGGTTCAACAACCTTCTCAGCTTGCTCCCCCCTCAATGTTTGCTGCCGGTTCATCAACCTTCTCAGCATTATTAACATTTGTAGTTTCATTTTGGGGAGCTTGGGGAGCATTATCACTTGTCACATTTTCAACTTGTTCCTCCTCAACATTTGCTGCCGGTTCAACAACCCTATCAGCCATATCCATATTTTCAGATTGGGGAGCATTTCACTTGTGGCATTTTCAGTTTGCTCCCCCTCAACATTTGCTGCCGGTTCAACAACCCTATCAGCAGCACTTTCAACATTTTCTCTTGTAACATTCACATTTGCTGGACCCTCCTCAACATCTTTCTCCCCCTTGGAAGCAGCGGAGGAACTAGCTACTTCCACATTGTTTTTCTTAAGGAGTCCCAGCATTTCAGTCATCATCCCTTTAAGAGTGCCAACTTCCTCTTCAAGTTTTCGCTGCCTGCTGATAGATTCTTCAAGTAACTTTTTATCAGCAGCAGCCTGTGAAGGAGTTTGAGAAGATGATTGGGTTTTAAGAGAAGAGATTTCACGAGTGAGGGTGGTAAGAAAATCATCTTGATTTTTAGAGAAGAAGGAGACGGTGTTGGTGAGTTGGCGATGGGCGGTAAGAATATTTGGACTGCTTGAGTTCATCAAGTGCTGACAAGAGTGCCAGGCACTTCAGCAGCCTTCGCTGAATGGACTTCTTCTTTTAATTGTCCAGCGAGGCAGAGATGAGAGTTGGAGGTGCTGACTTTTTCATGCTTTCATGCAGCAAGTTTGATTTCTTCGAAAGAGCTGCTCATTGGACTGGGTGGGTGACTTGATTCTTTGTAATACCAAACACCATACCTTGAAGAGTGGCCAAGCTCATCTTTCAAATCCTCATTCCCAGCTGCCAACTCTTGAAACTTAGCCAATGCCCCAAAATTCATTTCAGCCATTTGGTCTACCGGCCAAGCATACAAATACCCATGCCTATTCCCTTGGCTTTGACAAATTTGCACCCTTCTCAAAAGTTCTTGCAACTGGTATGTTTCAACATAATCCAACCCAGGCAAGTTAACAGCAATGAACAGTAGTCGTTTCCTTGGGAGAAGGTACTTTTAGATCCTTCAGCGACACTGGATACTTAGAACATGGAAGGCCAAAGAAATCAGGATGATGCAATGGTGGCACTTCCATGATGATTTCATCATCAATCTCCTCATCTTCATATGGTATCTTGGCTACATGCCCAGGAGATGGTGTACAGAAGTGCTCTCCAAAGTACCCAACTGGCTCATGATAAACAGTGGGCCTTGGAGAGAAACAAGGAGGAGGAGGCATGTCTGGCAAGGTGTCACCAGCATTATCAAATTGAGTAGGAGGAGAAGAGACTAACACATAATTAATTTCTTCATTGAAGTCTTCGCTAGTCACTTCATCCTCTTCCTTTTCTTCAGTGGCAGCGAGTGTGACTTCAGCATCATCATCTTGTTGACTGAACTCGCTGCCCAACTCCTCATCAGTTTCAGCGCCTGATGAGAAACATTTGTCTCGGTCCCTGCACCAACAGTTTCCGAGACAGAAAAAGAGATAGGGGTAGGGTCATGGTGCCTCAGTTTCAGTGTGTTGTTGCACCAAAACCTCATCGGCCGTAGAATTTGTTGTCTCTAGCATCACCTGTGATCTGGCTGCTGACAACGACTCAGAAGGGTTTTGAGAAGAAGAAGGGGAAGTATTTGGTGGCGTTGGACTTTGACCTCTAGTGGGTTGGGGTGACCCAATATCTTCACCAACCTCGCCTACAGAAGTTTGAGGTGGCTGCCTGCTGTTCCTATTTAACTCGTCAACAGCCTGTTGGGAGGCTGCTGATGGGGTGGCTTGGGTACTAATGTCCTTGGGCGTTGAGGACTTCCTAACCTTTGGGTTTCCCTTTGATACACTCCGCTTACGTTTTGGGACGTCAGCGGAGGATGAAGATTGGATATTTTGTGTTGAGGATGCTGCCTTAGATTTTTTGGTCTTTTAGAGGCTTGGGAGGTCGCTGGGGGGTTTTCTAGCGAACCAGCCTCTAAAGGCAATCTATCATCCACAACGACCGTATCAGCCACTTCATCAGAAGGAAGTGCTGCCTCCCAGTCGCTGTCTTTAGGGTATAAAGAAGGATTAAGAAAGAAGAGTACTCTTTAATATATGAGGTAAGGCGAGCAACCTGATGCTCAGGCTGGCTTGTATTATTGTTTCCAACCCTTGCTATTGGAATTGTTGAAGCATTGCAGTACATACTCATCACCCAGCGCCTCCTTGAAGATGAGAGAAAAGAATCTTGTGAAAGGCATTGTGTGCGACTTGTTGTTCATGCTGATCTTATTCTTCATTGAAGATCAGCTGGGAGTAATCAACGAACCACCCTTCAGCAAGTGCATGGATTATGGCATCGATGTTGTTGATGCTTGATTGTAAGATCCTGAATTTCCACCCATACACTGTATTACATGGGTGAATAGAACTCTCCAGACCCCAGGGAGGTTTTGTTTTAGAGGATTGCTTGGGATTGCTGGGGGGTTCTTCAAATTAGAATTGTACCCAATGGAAGGCAACCAAGCCTTCCATTCATTTTCAGACACCGGTTCCACAAACTTAACATCATCAGTTTCTTGAGGCAGCCTTAGAGTTTGGCGAAGAGACGCCGGAGTGATAGTAATGGTTTTCTCCCCCTGACGGACTATTCTGGTGATGGACTTGGATTCATCATCATAATTACAAGTCCACCAGAATTCACGAAGAAGGTGAACAAATTTTTCTGGGTCCACCATCATGCAATAATTTGTAGGAGAGGCATGAAGAAAATCCAGAATTGGCCTATATCCTTTTGTACCTTTTGGTACATCAGACGTGCCAAGATGATTGTTAGGCTTTACAATCATCTTCGATGGAGAGAAAAAGACTTTGGAAGATTTAGTAACGTTTACTGGCACATATTCAAGAGATTAAGATAAGTGGTTAGTTCTTGTTCCTGAACTTGTGGTTCAGAAACCGGTGGATTTTGTACGGCGACGGTCGAGGAAAAAGGGATTTCAACATTTTCAGTAGATTGAGGAATATCGGATGAAGATGCCATTGATAGATTTGATCGGAAGAAGAAGATATATGAAGGAAGATGAAGAAAGAGAGAGAAATATGGAGAGTTAATTGGAAAGAATACGAAAAGATTTATGTGTGTGTAAAGTGTGGTGTATGAAGAAATTTGAATTTATATAGGGTATGGTGGTGGGCCACAACCTTACACACGAGAAGACAAAAAGGTTTTCTCTCTCTTTTGAAAAGGATAACAGTTGTAATCAACTGTTTTCGTATATATATACGATTATAATATATATATAACACGTTTGTGAGTAACGTTTTAATAAAAGGAAAGAAAATAATATCTACAAATACTCGAGTATACGCCGTATTTGCAGACATCACCTGTCAATCAGATGCGCAGAAACTGTCACATGAGGACAAATGACGTGATCAAGGAAGAAATCGAGGTGACCTTTCAGTTTTGAATTTTAAAACATGTGGTTCAAAATTTTGCCACGTCACCAACATAGTTACATTGAAAACACTTAGTTTCAAAAATATCCTATGTTTTATTAAATAAGAAATTAAGGTTAAGAAAAATATTTAATAAAATTAAATGTCTTTTACTTCAGCACCCTTTTGAGAAAAAGTTTGTGCTGAAACATTTTGATTAAGAAAGACCACATGCTGGATATGCTCAGCATGTCTAATGTTTTGTCAGCGACTTCACAACTAACGTTGGTCGCTGAATACAGTTTTTGGCAAACTGTCAGCCATCAACGGATTTAAGAAGTCTTTACCAGAGCCGTTTGCTACTGGACTAGATGAAGACTTTTAGCTCTCAATTGCTTTATTTTGCTTTTTCCCAAAGCAACAGGGATCAACGGATTTAAGAAGTCTTTACCAGAGCCGTTTGCTACTGGACTAGATGAAGACTTTTAGCTCTCCATTGCTTTATTTTGCTTTTTCCCAAAGCAACAGGGATCAACGGATTTAAGAAGTCTTTACCAGAGCCGTTTGCTACTGGACTAGATGAAGA